>CAWUPB010001184.1:12196290-13415080 GCA_963924115.1 Dovyalis caffra
CAATCTGTGAAAATCTCAGTATGCCTGTATTAGTCTTACCCAGTATTATTTATGTTGTCCTTTTGTCTGTGTTAATTAATAGCGCATGGATGCTATCACTTGTTTGTAAATTCCCTCTCTGGCAATGTGCAGGGCATAGTGCTCAGTATGCTTGTTTCAGCGGGAGTCATTCGGTCTCATCATTTTTGGTTGGATGTGGAGCACCTTGAAGAAGCTTATCAGAATATCTTGGTGATTTTGGAGATGGTTGTCTTCTCTGTTCTCCAACAGTATGCATACCATGTTGCACCTTATAGTGGAGAAGTGGAAACAAAAATGATGAAAAAAAGAGAATGATATGACCAGAATTCTAGACCATGGAGGGGACATGGTACTACATATGCTTGGAAAGGCATTTCCATAGGTTTGCTCTGTACTTTAGTGGAATACGAGGTGTCTATGGTCTACCTATGTTAATGCTATTGTTCCCTTTTTTCTCCGTTTTTGCTTTATTTTCTTTGATGACATGGCCATGCAGGAGAACATATAATGAATGTTGTTGTGTTGTCTATTATAAGACGAGTTTGTTGATGATTATTAGAAATAAAGATTTCTTCGGCCTGCTACAAAAAATAATTGTAATACAATATAGAAATTGTGTGTGGTCACACTTGCGTTCTTGGTTCACTCTAGTGCAATAAAGCTGGAGACAGTCTGCGAATAGGGTTGTTTGAAAGCATTGTTGAGGAAAAAAGATGAAAACGGGTACTTCCTTGGAGACTATTAGAACCTCAAATCTTGATTATTCAAACTAGTATTATAACGCAATTATTGGACACCTAAAACTTGCCAATTATCATAATTTCAATGATTGAGCTGGTATAACTTTCCATATCGTACTAGATTCTTAACTGTATACAGCTTTTTTAAACCGGAATTGGCTTTGATTTCTGAGCTAATATTGGTTGGAAAAATTTCCAAGGTTTTCTAGTCGAGGATGTTGGCGCTTGGTCATGAAGGACTTGCATCCTGCCTGCTATTGCCATAGGCATTTCAGGTGATATTAGTTTCATGGATTACAGATTCAATACTAAGAAAATCCTCTGATGTTAGAATTACAGTTGATTCTCTTGAACCATGTCTAGTGATAGACACTTCTTGGAGAAATAATCAGACCCCTCCATATATTCTTGGTTCAGAGACACAAAAATAACACTTGGAACCAAAGAAACCTCTACTACAAGCCATCTAGCACTTCTATGAACTTCAAAATAGCCATCGATGTGGGCTTGCTTCTGAACTTTCAAAGCATATTGTTTATATCATCCAATCATGACAGTACAACTAAAGTCTTTCTCTTTTAAAATTTTTTGTCAAGATTGGATATTATATTCTGAATATTGTATGGGTAATTGAAGTCAATTCTGAAGTGGCATGATTCCTAACAGCTAGCAATGGTGACCTAAATAAACCAACTGGGTCATGCTTAAGTACTGTACCCTAGTTAGCTATATGAAAGCTCAAGCTTATCTTAATCAGGGTGGTTTGGTCTGGTTCAGCTTGTGATTTCAGGCCTACTTAAAACTGCCTTGACTAATTGACAGATTTCCAATTGAAGCATCTTGCAAGAAAGCAGACATGAGTAATGGTGATGGGTTAGTGCTGAAAGCTCGATGGACTTGTGTCATTTTCATTTTCTCTTGTACTAATTGAAGGTGGTTGAACAGAAATAACAAAATCATTGAAAAAAAAAAAAACTGATTTGATAAGATCTGTGTGAATTAAAAGGCAAATATTCTACACCTGTTGAATGAAGATGAAGGAATTAGAATCCATGGATATTTTCTTTTTTCATAAAACTAAATGTAAATTTCTAGAAATTTTCTTTTTCATATGTAAAATGCTTTTTTTTTTCGTTTTTATGGTATTAGAGCAACGCAAAACCCATGGCAATTAGCATTTCCGGTTCAGTGTATGGCTGAATTATTTGGAAATTTCCAATCAACTTTTGATGTGATTCTAAGTTTTGTCCATTTATAATAATAGCAACTTTTTTCCAATTCCTACACAGAGTACCTGACAAGATTGAAATGCAATCTCCTATAGTTTCATTGATTCGGAGAAAGCAACATTTGACAAGTGGAAATTCAGAACGGTCACATGTGGCCATGAAAGAGCAGTAATTATTGACGTTAAGATTTTTCTTTTTGGTTTATGCTTTCAGCTTTCAATCATACGACATGAGAGGGATCTGAAAGGGATCATCCTGCATCTTGTCCGAATAATTCCGATTTAGATTCTAATGGAAAACCCAATTAGAATCCACTTAGTAGGATTCAGGATTCGGATTTGATCTAACTAGTGCCCATCGACGGTTACAAGAAGGTTTCTATAGAAGATTAGAGGAAATGGACAACTACAATTTGTCAAAATGACGATGGCTCCCATGCAACGCCAAGGTGGGTTAGAAACAAACAACAACTAGTGTTTTATTGGACTTGTTAGGCTTTATTTTCATATAATAGGCAGGTACGTGTCCACTTGAGATTGGTTTACAAGAAAGACCTGTCATTACGTGATTGTCCTCAATCTATTCTCTCTCTGTGCAATGCCTAATGACTCACCTTTTTTTTTTCCTTCTTTATCTCATTTTCATTCTCTATTATGAATCTGAAGAAAGTTTAATATAATCAGATTATGATAAGCTTAATTAAATGGTTACATCTTCCATAATTTTTTCTTTCTTTCTTTCTATTCGTTGATATTCTCCATGGAAGTTGAGAGATTCAGAAGGGTTTAGGCACACCAACCATGTTAGTTCTTCACCATTCATGGCATTGGTTTCAACTTTCTACAAGATTCTCCTGCCATTTAATTTAGCATGAAAAATATAAAATATAAAACCAAAAAAATTAATCAACGATAAGTCGTTGTTAAGCGTGCGGATTTAAAAAGAAAAAAAAATCTGAAATGAATTTGTTAATTAATAATTTGATCTTGAGCAACAGCATTGATAATTTAAAATGATCTTCACCGTTAATTTTTTTTAAAGTTTTATATTGACTTTACGATAGTACTATCATTTTAGAATTCTAATTAATAAATATTTATTTTGTTATCATATGAAAGTAAAAGCTTTATTATTGTTTTTCTTCAGTTTTATTGTATCTTCTATCTAATTCAAGGTAAATTTTAATTAAAATTATTTGGTTTTGTATTTTTGAATTGTTTAGTGTTTTGAATTTTTTTACTAAAATGATAGATGACATATTATTTTAATATAATTTATTTTATATATATAGTGTTGAAATATATTTTATATTAAAACAATATGTTTAATATAATAATCATAAAGTTTCTATAATAAAACAAGTGAGAAATCCAATAAACTATTTTATCAAATGAAGTCCATAAACTCTTTTAAGTTATCATTGCTTTGAGAGAGAGAGAGAGAGACGCTGCTTGCAAGCATGGATCATGATTTCGTTTTGTGGCGTGACCATTTTGCTATCCAAGAGGCAAACTATGAAAATAAAAAAGGCCAAAGAAAGAGTGGACACAACTACGAAAAGGAAATTTCTCTCCTTGGCGTCTCTCTTTCATTTTCGATGAGAAAAAGGGCCAAAAAAAGCGGCGTCAAACGCCACCCACCTACGCGTGAACGCGCCAACGTACCCACAGCAAAAAAGGCAAATAAATGTGACAAAGAAAGCAGCCACCAGTTGGATAAAATCATCAATGGTCCTTTAAGTAATTGACATTTGCTCAAATCACCTTTGCCAACTTCTGCTTTTTATCAAATTTAGTCCTTTTCTTACAATTTGTCAGTTATTAAGTCATTCGATTCACTTATCTGTGTGGCAACTAGGAATGGAGTGAGTTTAACTTTGTCATTGCATCTCATATTATTGGGTTTGGGATGGAGGAGAGATTCTTTTCCAATGGATTTGAGAAGGGTATGAGAATTCTTCATTAATTAAAAAAATAGATTTTTTTATAATTACAATATCATAGCTAATAGCTAATACATAATATAAAAATAAATATTAAATTTTACTATAACTCTAATACACAGTTAAATATAAATAATAAAATGTGAATTCAATAAAAAAAATTATTTAGCATATCAATTGTTCAAAAAAATATATGTTTATAAAAACAAAAAATAATACCCATACAATCATGTTTGGATTTCACATTGGACATCTAGCATGTTTTTCCTCTTCGTTCTTATTTATATATCAAGAGGAACTATTATTATATTTGTTTGCAATCGGTTCGAATTTTGACAAAACAAATAGTTTGTCATCTCTAATGACAATATATATATATATATATATATAAAAGTAGAAGAATATTTATATGTTTTTTTTAATAACACAATTAAGTCTTTACTGCGTAAAATTAGCATGTTACATTACACACATTTTCGGAAGATCAATGAAAATCTTTTTTTTTAAAAAAGATATTCATGTTTAATTGTTTGCAAATAAAGTATTGGATGTTTTAGGTATAGTGTTTCTCTTTGTATAAAATTGAAACGTACAAATACTTATTATGATGACTGGGATTACGGTAAAAATATCTAACAATTTTTTTTCTTTGTACTAACTCAAAATCACAAATTAATGCAAGATAAGATCCAAGTGCATGTTCATTTTATTTCCCAAGTCAACAAGTGCTCATGAGCAACAACATGTAAAAACCATTTTAACTTTGAAGGAGGTATTATCAATTCATTGTAAATTACAATTAAGACCTACATCCTACAAGGTTCAATTTGTTAAAAAAATGAAGTAGAAAAGTTGATATGGAAAGATACTAAGCATTGAGGGACCAGATGTGATTCTTAATCGCCACAAAATTGGTTTCGTTTTCATTCAACGCGTGCAAGTACACGCTGGTTTCCATTCAAAAACCAAAGCAAAGCGAAAGAGAAAGAAAAGATTCCCACTTTGGCTTCTCTCCTCTCCTCTCTTCTTCTTCTTCTTCTTCTTCCATACCTTTTAACTTCCTTTCTCTGTACGGTTGCTCTCTCTTGGATTCTAAGCCGCCATACGAAGAAAGACTCAGTTTTTCTTTTAGAGAGAGAGAGAGAGAGAGTATAAGTTTGTTTATTCAGAGAGAGAGTGCAAAAAACATGAACGAGAAGGCTAATGTTTCGAAAGAACTTAATGCAAAGCACAGAAAGGTCTTTTGCTTCTTCTTCTATATTTTTTGTTTGTTGGGTTTGAAATCATAAGTTGTTTCTTTCATAAAGAAACTGTCTTTTGTTTGTTTTTAGATTTATTTTAGTAAAAGCTTATTGGGGTTTATTGGGTTTGCTTCTGTTTTAGTAGATATTGGGTGTGATGCTTAGTTACAACTTACAACTAAGGCATAGCTATAGCTAATCTGTTTTGTTTTGAACTTGTTGCCTGAAAATATGTTGTTGTTCCACAATTTGAAATGTTTTTTCTTCAAATTTCAAACTTGGAATCTATTATGAGTTCTCTGAATTTCTTATTATATTTGGATATAAGAATTGAATAGTTTTTTAATGATGTATATTAGGAACCGAGCCAATAAGGAAAGAAACTTGTTTAAAATTCATATGATACCTGTCAAAGGTGTTTGGTGGTGCCATGGCTGACTCAATTAATGGCTAGTTATAACTAGATAAGAGTTTCTGAGTTGGTTATTTTGCGCTATGGATTTTGTGCAACCACAGCTGAAGGGCCGTCTTCTTCTTGTCTTTTTTTGGCTGGATATCATATCATAGTAGCATGTTATTTGGAATGAGTTGTAGTATATCTTTCGAAGAAGTTATTGTTATATTCACATGCTTTATGCATATGCCTTTACCATAGAAGTCAACGATGGTTTTTACAAATTAAAAAAGTTAATAAACATAAGATTGCTAAATTTTGATAAATGAGGACAGTCTTCTGCAAAATGCAAGGCAAAGGTCAGTGATTGTTGCACCGACTTCTTTTTCTTAGCAGGCATTATGGCCTTACTAATAGCTTTCTTGTAATTTCTAGTCTATATGATATCATTAATTGATTGGATTATTAACTCTGATTTTGTTTTTTTCAGCTTGGTGATTTAAAATGAAACTCACCTTTGTGGTCTTTTTGATTGCAGATCCTGGAAAGCCTCTTTAAATTACCAGAGAATAGGGAGTGCGCTGACTGCAAAAGCAAGTAGGTATCCAAGGGCAACATTTATTGTGTATAAGAAATAATGTGGGTTTTCAAATTTTTGAGCTTTTTCTTGTCACACTGATGTCCCTATCAGGAACTGGCTTGTTAGTAGTATCTTATAATGTATGGGTTTGAGGATTTACAATTTGTGATGATGTCTCATTTTCTATACAGAGGTCCTCGATGGGCTAGCGTGAATCTAGGAATCTTCATATGCATGCAATGTTCAGGTATCCACAGGAGTCTAGGAGTACACATATCAAAGGTGGAGCATTTTGCAAGTCTAGAGTGAAGACCATCCAAAGATTCAAATTTTGCAACTATTAGTGCATTTATTTACAACATGCTTATTCAGCTTCTTTATGACCATGACACAGGTTAGATCTGCCACTTTAGATACATGGCTTCCAGAGCAGATTTCATTTATCCAATGTAAGCCTGATTTTTAATTCTCTGAATTGTTTTCCTTTTGATTTTGCCAAGTTGCATATGAGATCAGGTTTTTGTTTCTTGATGTCTGCAGCTATGGGGAATGAGAGATCAAATAACTATTGGGAAGCAGAGTTGCCTCCTAATTATGACAGAGTCGCAATCGAGAATTTCATTCGGGCAAAGTATGACTTTATAGAGTTACCAATCTCAAGTAGTAATATTGTTCTTGTCTTTGTCCATATCATTAGTTTTTCTACCTGATTTTGAACTTAAGGATGTGTATGTTATATCTTAGATACGAAGAAAAGAGATGGGTTCCTAGGGATGGAAAAGCTAAATCACCTTCAAGGGTGAGTGGAGAGAAGACTCGAAGTTATAAACCAGAACCAAGTAGTGATGGACATCGCCAAATGAATGGCACTAACCATGTTTTTGAGGAGAGGAAAATTGCACGTTCACCCATTACAAATCACAGTAGTCCTGCTTCCAGAAGTTCCACTCCATTGCCTGTTAAAGCGTCAACTCCAGTGCCTGTTAAAGCATTCACTCCAGTTCCTGTTAAAGCATCCCCTGCATTGCCTGTTAAAGCATCTCAACAGGTAGACATAATTTTGCTTCCTTTCACCAGCAATATGCGTTGCCCTTCTCCCTGCTGGAACCATTTTAGTTGTGTATATAAGTTATGCAAAAACCAACAAAGGAAAATCATTTCACACAAATGGAAAAATATTTCCAGTTTGCTTATCTTTTGCTATGCATGGCCCAACTGATAAAAGTGTCGTAGGATAATTAAAAATTGCTGCAAGTTGTTAAGTTGAGGTTGTTATGTTTTGATTATTTGAGAGATGAGAAGGTAGAAAGAGACATTTTGTGGACCTGTTGGAAAACAAATATTTCTACAAGTTCTTGAAATCTCTTGAAAACTTAAAAAAGATACTATATTTAGGAAGATGATTTTTATAGATTATCAGCTGATTGATAAGAGTTCTGAACACTTGATTCCATTGGGATTAATTGGGGAACCATTTGATTGTTAGAGGTCTGACCAATCAATCGCAGTAGAGAATTAGAGAGGAATGGCTTATCATGCTTATTCTTATGTTATGTGTCATCACGAGTGTCTAAAATGCACAAAAATATATGTTGATTTGGCTGCTGGCCCTGTGCACAAATAAACTAATGGACTGTGTGAACAGGCAGTACATGATACCAAACAACAAGAACCTATGCGGAAGTTAGAACCAGCAGTCCCAAAAGCTGAATTGGCAAAGAAGGAAGAAACTGCAACCGAAGTTGTAACACCACCAAAAGTTGATTATGCAACTGAACTTTTTAATTTGCTTTGCATGGATGATTCTAGAGGGAGTGATTCCACTAATCCCGCTCATGATAATGGATGGGCCGGTTTCCAAAGTGAGTTCTTGTTTCTAATAACTTTCATAGGAGGAACCATTGATACTGAGATATTTTTAAAATTTTTTCCTGGTTTGCCAGTTCCATAGTTGCTTACAATCACTTCGTAGCTTGGTTTTTATCACTGATGTTTTCCCTGACCTGCTTGCAGCTGCCGAAGCAAAATCAACACCAGAGAGAAATGGTTCGTCAAACTTTATTGAAAGCATGACACAGCCAAACTTAACTTCACCTCCTTTGGAGAAACCCCAAAAAGATGCGAATAATGATATCATGAACCTCTCCGGCAAGGTATAAATTAAGAAAAAAATGTCTGCATTGAATTTTTTAGAGTATGGTTAAATATGGGTAGTGTCTTGTGCAAGAAAAAAGATTCCGTTCACTGCTCATGTGACAAAAAGTTGTGAAGATCTTTTTGGTGTGTGTGCGTCCATCATGAAGCTATTATGGCAGAGGATTGTGAGTAACAGTTTTGTGTGAGTGAGTGTTCATCGCAAAGCTATCATGGGAAGAGGATTATAAGTAACTCCACTCTATTTTTTGGTCATCTATGGCATATATGCTAGCTTCCCAATTGGTTATTCTGACTAGAGAATTGGGGTGAAGGTGTCCTCTTAATTCCTTGTTGAGAGGTATTAATAGTGAAGTTTCAGTGTCCATAGTTTTCTATTATGTGAGAAAATAGACTATGGAAAATGGCATTATGGTATTTTCAATGTGCAACAGTCCGTTTGTATTTTCTTCTCTTTGCTTGCTCAAAAGAGATTCATGTTCATCTTACCATTTTATTTGTGGATTATGCAGTCCAGTATGGTTTCTCCATTTTCCGTCCATCAACAACAACTTGCAATGTTATCCCAGCAACAACAATTCCTCATGGCTACTGCAGCAAGGTCTGGCGGTGGATCCCAAACTATTCCTGCCAATGCACATAGACCCAGTTCCAATGGCATTCACTTGCCCGCTCAGGGTTGGGGAGGCTATGGCTATCAAGTTCCTGGGATGGTGATGCCAATCACTGATCCACAAAACTATATGCAGGTTGAGCTTTTAAATGTTTATCCCATGTTTTCTCGGTTTGAAAAAGCTCAATCTCTCATCTATTATTGTCTTCTTGCACCAGATGGGAAGCAGCCAACCGATGTATTCAGCAGGGAGTTCAATTAATTTTCCGCTATCAAGGTAGCACATTTATTTATTGCTGAATTCATTTTTAGTTCCTAAGTATAATTTTGATCTTTCTGGGTTAGGTTTTTAAGAACTTTATGATTCCAAATTCAAGTTGTTAAGTTACTTTAATTGGTGAAATCAGCTAGTTCACAGTTTGAGAACAGTGAGAGTGGTCAAAACCTGAAACAATATGATCATTTTACTACAGAATGAGAGTTATGCCCCACGATTAAAGTAGCATACCTCAAGTTCTTGGAAAAAAAAAAGAAAAATTCTACAAATTTCTGCCAATATATTGCAGTGGCAAAGAACTGGATTGGTTGCCCCACTTTCCATAGACAAGGGATTGGAGAAGGATCATTTCCCTATTTCCCTGACATGCAGTCTTGAGTAAATTTTGGGATTTGGTTTCGAACAATGCATTCCCTTGACTATCAAAGCATTAAAATGTGGCTGCAAATTTAGTTTTCATAGGTAGCCGGATATAACTGGAAAGTCTTGTCAAGCTATATTTGTAAGCATAGATATTGGTATTCTTTCATCTTTCACCCTAAAACAATTGCTTGTTGAATGGGTCTAATACTTGCATGCTTGGTTGCTTATAAGGTTCAGTTTGCTATGTATCCCTACATAATTCGATGATGCTCGTGAATTATATGCAGCATGTATAGGCCAGGGCCAGTAGCTCCTATGCGTGGCATGACAAACACCAAAGCAACTATGCCACCTCCAGCATCCCCTGTTGCTCCAACTCAGCCTGCAGGATATTACGATCTCTCATCATTAGCACAAGGGATGTATACAAAACAGTGACGGATTGCCTTGGCTTTTTTTTTTTCTTTTGCTTCTTTTCACAGAAAAGTAGTTAAATCATAGGAAATATCTCATTCATATTACTTAGCATGAACTCTCATCCAATTTCCTGTTGGGGGTTTTACAGCTCTGGTTTATATTGATTTGTACCATTATTGCCATCATTGGTTTAATAAAGTTGGTTTCATATTGAGCAGTTTGTCTTTATGATCTCCTGTCATTTCTTCCGTTAAGGTTCAAAAAATCCTTGAGTTGGTTACTTAACATGTGATTTCAAATCGTAACCTACGGCCTTGCTTGGCACTCAACTCTGCAGGAGCCTGAGATTTCGACTTCCCAGTTCAGTTTCTAATTAGCTATACCAGCAAATTATTTTAGCCCTTAAAATTAAGCTTTCCAAGCTAGTGTCTGAGCGTGTTCTAATATCTTCCTGCAGCTGATTGCTCCCATTTTGAAGTTACACTTCCAATCTGAAACTTTGTTTCCAAGAAAGACAACAATTCTTGTTTGGCAAGTCTCCAACTTTATCCGTATAGCTGTGGTCCATTTAATTTGATGGTCTCAGTCTCTTCACAAATTGTATTAATCCTTACATACAAATCTACCGACAATATCTCGTGCTTAGGCACATGGTGTGGAGCCGAAAGCAGCACTTTCTTAAAAAAATTTCTGAGAGCACCATTAAAGATTTTTTAGTAGGTGATGGACATGCATCTATTTACATTCGGTACCATTCATCACCCGTAGTGTTAATTGACAACACGTTGTCAATTAACAGTGTTGACAACAGCTTCAGTGACGTTCAAAATCAACAAGAGCGCGTGATTGATGTGTTTTAAATTCTTATGATGTGGGACCTGAATTTTTATTTTTTTCTCTGACAAAATGAATTGAAAATAAGATAGGCAAATTAGTCTTTATAATTAACATATCAGTCCCTGGTCTTTAAAATCTTACTAGTTTTTCTCCATACTTTCTTTGGTCTAACAAATTCATCTCCTATTAGATTACTTACTATGCAATGAAATTTATAAATAAATAAAAATTCAAGTATGTGATTTGAGAAAATTCAAATTGAAATTTGGTTAACCTAAATTATTGGAATATTTTACCCCATTCATTTTTTTAACCTAATGTACTAAAAAAAAATAATTAGCCAAAATTAGGTCTAAGAAAATTGCAAGTTCATTCATTTTAAATTTTTTTAATTAAAAATTTAATTCAAATGACCCTTTTTTTTCCTGTATTATCCAGATTACTCGAAATAAATTTTGGATAATAATTTGATTTATCCATTCTCTGATATTTTTAAAACTTTATTACCCTAATAATGGCAAAGTAATGATGGTGAACCAAGTCGCTAAGATGCTAGAGATTTTGAATAAGTGGGGAGAATGAAAATGATGGCAACTTTACAACGATAATTAGCAATAACGTGGTGGTAATTGAAGTGGTTGGGTGATGATATTGATATTCATCTAGAAAATGTTTTGTACAAAATTAATGCATCTTTCAAATGATTGGATGAAATGGAATAATTTAATTTTAATAGTAACCATTAATTGAAAGAGTAATGATAAAATAAAAGGGTAAAAGAACTTGCCGAATGTTGGAAAAAACTATTTAACCAAAACACTTACAATCAAATGTGTTGAACTGTCCATTTTATTCTTATTTTATGGTAATGTTTATGCCTCGATTAAATTATAATTTATAAATTATAAAAAAATAGTTTGGTTTGATAGAATTTTAGTGGTTACTTCCCTATGTTATTCAATCTAGTACCAGATAACATGAAAATATACATGGATTACTTTCGTTGTTTCATTTCAAAAATAAAATTGTTTTCTTTTTTTTTTTTTAGAAAAATATTTTTATTGAATCACGAATCTCATAGGATAAAGCATTAGCATAAGTATGGATTATGCTCAATATACATTAATATGTGTATTGCTAATTGCATAAAGATAAAGGCTCAATCAATGTTTGTAAATTTATCAATGAGTTAATTAAATAAACGATCGATATATGAATTGGTTGTTTATTTTTATTTAAATGTATGTATTATTATTGCTATTAGTGTTATTGTTATTATTATTGTTGTTGTTGTTGAAGAGTAAGTGCGGTCAAAATTTTATCAACTAAGTACCTATGTTAGGTTTCATTAGAAAATTGATGATTTAAATGTAATTAATTATTATATCTAGCCATCAGGACGAGTTGGACAAATTTGGCTTGAGTTGACTTGGATTTAGATCAGTATGTGCTTGACCAAGACCCAGATCCATAAGTTTGAGTGGGTTTGAGTTGAAGTGTAGGAGTTATTTTTCTCTTCCAAAAGACAAAAAGCTAATTATTATAAATTAACATCTATACATTATCTATATCACATGGTTTTCCTCTTTTAGAGACACACAGTTTTATAATTGTTTCTTTATTTCTTTTAAACAAATTATTCCATAGTTATTAATTATTTAAACTATAAAAAAATTAAAAACATAAAAAACTCTTTTTATGTGCCTGATAGTAAGGTTTTTTTTTTTTTTTTTTGATATATAAATCTTTAAGGTATTTGATTAGATAATAAATAGTCTGAATGGTGTATATATATATATATATATAAATCCAAATATGAATTGCAAAAACTAATCTTTTTTTTCGTAAATGAACTAGTTTAGTGTGGATGACTTAACTTAGATCTTATCACGTATGAGTTTAATCATAGTGTAGGAAAACTAATTTGAAAATAGTTAACTAAATTATTAATTAGTCTCTCTAATTTTACAAAATTAATTGATTAGTCTCTTTACCAGTGCTGATCATACTTAATTTGATATTAACTTATTTCATATTTTTTTTCATAATATCTATTTATTTTTACCTTTTCTATTTCTTAAAAAAAAAATCGAAAAAGGATATGAAATGGAAAAAATAGACTAATTAGTTAGTTTTTGCATCTAGAGGGACTATTTAATTCATTTAAAAAAATTATAGCGATTAAATTATAGTGTACTCAATATAGTTTGATCATTGATATAGAAATAGAAATAATCATGGAAAAAAAGAATATTGGGTTTCTGTTTTGCCAAAAAAGAAAAGATAAGAAAAATCATAAACCAGTTCTATTAAGAGTAAATTTTTATTCAGTCCCTAATTCATTTAATTTATTATAATTTAGTCCTTCATGTTTGAAAACATATATTTTGACGCTTGACTCTTGTTGACTATTGACTTATCAAATATACATTGACTTTTCTTTTCAAATATACTTTTTAAAAAATTTAAATTATCATTAAAAAACCAATAAAAAAGGTTTAGTGAAAAATCAAGATATTTAAAAATGATAGTCAACGATAGTCAAACTAAATTATAATTTTAAAAAAATAAAGGATTGATTTATAAATAAGTTCAAAATATAAGGAGTAAAAAGGATAATGTACTCTCCTATTAGCTAGCGAGCCTTTAGAAAAGGTCGAGGGGACCCACACGTCATCTATGCTTCATAGACTTAACTGAAAACTCCCGTTACTTTCAATCAAACGCGTTCCTTACATGGAAATCCAAAAAGTCTTCTCCATCTGTTGTCAATACTGTTTATTGACTACAATCGTCAAATCATTATTTTCCTTTAAACATTGCTCATAAATTAAAAAAAATAAAAACAAAAATCACGAGCATTCGTGATGTCTCATTGTCATGTCTACCATAATTCTTAATTCTATGTGGACAAGAAATACTCGACATGATGGAGTAAATAACACTACGCAAGTAACGAAATATCATTGGATCAGTTTTTGCAGTGATTCAAATTACATTTATATTTATTTGAATTAAATCAATATTAAATTATGTCTAAATTTTTATCGATTATTAAACTATCTCTTAAATCAAATAAGTTAAAATCTGATACCACTAAACAATAATTATAATTAGTTATTCATAGGTGATAAAAATTAAATTTTAATATTGATCAAACCAAACTAATTTTCTTATCAATATGTTTCGATTTCGATGATAACACTAAAAATATTTTATCTTGAAAAAAAAAACAAAAAGCTGATAACATGTGATTATAAATTTGAGTCATGCTAGGAACTAGTCCTGCACACAACCTAATCCATCACCATTTTTCAATTTTGCTGCACAAAGTTGAATTATTATGGATGTTAACTTGTTAGGTAAGTTGTTATGATTAAGAAAGAATTCTTTTGCATGCTCACAGACAAAAAGAACACAAGATTTCAGCTGTAGTAGTTAGAAATCTTAGAATTTTTTAAACTTCTCATAGCTAATCAAATCTTCAACTAATCTTTCACTTAATTAGGTAACCTAATAAATCAAGTTAAAAAAACCTAGGATTTGACCCAAAATAATATGTACTCTACAACTGCACTTGGAGGAGGATATCACTAATCCCTTTATAAAAACTTTATATTTTATTAAAAAATATATAAAAACTTTATCTTTATAGAGAAAGAAGAAAAAAAAGAAGGTAAAAGCAAGAATTTTCCATGGAGGAATATCCTGACCACAAGTGGTAAGATCCTCCCCCATGAACTTGGGTTAACATATGGCATCCAGTAGAAAAATGGGCGGTGCTTAGATGCAGCTTTTGGACTTAACCTTGAAAAGGCACCAAACCGTTTCCTTATCCTTCTTTCTCTAGGTATAACGTCAATACGTCATGGTATTAATCGTTTTCTACCAATTAACTATACTTTTGTTTTCTTAAATGGATCATCATCGTACGTACCAATTAGTCCACAATTCATGGAGATTAATACCCAATTACAAAAAGGTTTTAGCTGAGATAAGATAATGCATCAAAGATAAATTAATTTTGCTTTAACTAGACCATTTAGACCCATCATTTTGTTAATTTGACCACCCACCACCGTCCAAAAGGGGTTTTCAGTTATGTTTGAAAGTCGATAGAATTACGTATATTTATTTTTTGGATGTTTCTAGGATGTTTCATGGCTCTAATAAAAACAGACAACCTAAAGTATCATCCACTTGGGATATTCTACTCGTATTTTATAAAGAAAGTCACCACACTTTTTGAGACAAAACTACTCCTTAAGTAACCATGCAAGACTGGTGGTTAGTTAGTTAAAACCTTATCTTTTGTCTTTTCTATGATTTTATTAGCTAGTCAACTTTATCCATTAATTTGAAAAAAGACTTCTCCGTCTTGATCGACCGACCATCATCTTCGGCATGTTCACACTCTAATGTCATTCTCATCTAATATTTCCTTTATCCCCATAAAAAAATTCCCATTAAATTTTTCGTACACCTTAAGAAAATGTATCGCGGTATCAATTCACAAAATATTTTTTTATTATATTTACTATATTGTCTTTTTAATTAAATGTAGTTGAATAAATAAATATGTAAATTTAATTTTTTTAAAAATAGATAGAATATTAAAATTTAATTAGCATTTAACTATTTCAATTTTTGATTAAAACAATTTGAAATACCTAAATAAGAAAAAAATGATTTTCTTTGTGGGACGAAGAGAGTAGCATTTTGGATCTACTTCAAGTATAGATTTATAAATCTAAAAAAGAACTAAATCAAAAGTTTTGTGTTACCCAACCAATATTGGATATTTTGAAACCAGCATTAGTTTGATGATATCAAGCAGTATCTTATAGGTAAAATTTTAATCATAGCTTTTACATTCGAACTACTGAATTACATATATATATATATATATATATATATATATATATATATATATATATATATATATATATATTCACTCCAAACTACTGCATTGTTAAAAAAAATTCTGTTCGACAATTTTTTTTTGTTGGAATTCAAATCTAAAATATTATATTATAAGGAGCAAATCTGATTATTATCCGAACCATGCAAGCTCTAGTTTTGAAATGGTCATTATCAAGCAATAGCTTACTGGTTAAGATTTAAACATAACTTTCAAAAAAATTAACCATAATTACTTCTAGAAAGTCAATCCCAAAATAGTTTTATAAAGAGCAAACCGATAATTATTACCAAATATTGCAATAGCATTAATTAGTTTTGAAATAGTGATTACCGTCAATTAAAATGTTTTTTTTTTTTTCAGGTTGAGCAATAAGAATTAATGTTGCTGAACCAATTTTTGCATGCTTTAAAATTAATCTCATTCTGAATTAATTAAAAAATACTTCACAATATATGATTTCAGATATTTTAAAAATATTAATTATAAAAATTAAATTTTAAACCTAACTTATAAATTGATATTTACTTATTGATAGACTATCCTACGGTTGATTACCATGCCCATTTTAAATGGTTAAGAATGAAACGTCTATAATGGGACAAAATTTTTACGTGTCATACAATTCTTCACTCTGTTTAATTATTTCAATTTCTGCATCAAGGGATAAACTTGACCCTAGCCCCTACCCTCCAGAGACTGCTAAATTAATAGCTTGAAAAGACGCCATATGTGAATTTGGCGCTATACTGACGTTAAGTGACGATGGATTTATATTTCCATCGCTAATTTAATAAAAAATATAAATTATCAGCGAAATTTATATTTTATCGTTAATTTCTCTCATAAAAATGTTGCTAATGTCCATACGTGCAAATTAGCAATAGGATTCTATCTATTGCAAATATTCCATCATAATACTGCCGCAATTCTGTTTCAAAATATATTTATCACAATTCAATAGCAAAATAAAGACGGTAGCCTTTCATTGCTAATTAACAGTTTTTTTTATAATAAATTATAATATCTATTTTTTTATTTTTATTTTTTTTGTAGGTTGAGCATTAAGAATTAATGTTATTGAATCAATTTTTACTTACTTCAAAACTAATTTCATCATAAACATAGTTAAAAAACATTTTACAACGCACGATTTCGGATATTTTGATAATAAATTTTTAAAAGTATTAACAAAAAGAATCAAACCTTAAATCTACCTTACAAATTAACGTTTACTTACCAATAATTTACTTTGTGGTTGATTATAATGCCCATTTTAAATGACTGAAATTGTTGGAATTGGGTTAAGAATGAACCGTTTATAATTAGACAAACTCAAAACTCAAAGTCCATGTTATTACTTATAAATTTGAATTCCTAACAACTGCAAAGTGAAATTAATTAAAAACACCTTAATTGTAAAAGAAAAATTAATTGAGAATATGATGAATTTCTATCTACGAACACATCTAGCCTCTAAAGAAATAAGAAATCTCTCTGTTGAATATATTCAAGTTCTAAAAAAATGTGCCATTTTCTCTGTAATTTAATATTAGACTCATAAATTTATGCGATTCGATTTGATGGGAATAAAAATTTCCACGAATTGCTTTGATGAGATAACCTGTGTTAATCCTTTCCTCACCTTTCGTTTATTCTACAGAAACTTTGTTGCAAGAGCTAAGCAAATGCATGGCAAGTGGCAACCTTAAGTGCGCGTTTTGAAGCGTGCAAAACGAGTGATTCATACATTAGTCTCAAAACGCCTGATGAAAGAAGGTTACCTATCAATACGTGTAAACACATGCATGGATTTCCGATTTCCATATAGTTGACTCGATATTCTTCTCTGTTGACCTCATCAGTCTTGTACAATAAAGTAATATGCCAGTCTCTTGTATATTATGAGAAAATTTTCTTTAATGGAGCTACAATAAACTAACCAATCAGACATTGATGCAAATGCGAGGCCATGAGATTGTGTTTCTTATAATTTTTTGGTCATGTTAATTGGATGATATTTTTTAGAGCACAAGTAGCGTAGCCTAAGTAGAAATTTAATACAGTTAATTAATTGACGAATAAATAGAATGATTATGGCCATTACATTTCGAAATGCATAAAACAAATCTTTTAAAAATCTATATAAACTTCGATCCTTAACTTCTTGACCAAAATGTGTCACGACAAATCCCAAATGACTTTTCGCCTCAAGTCCTTGATTAGCCGCCGATTAGGAACCTCTATTTTATTTATTTATTATTTTTTTGTAATGATTACTTTGTTGACTTTTTGTGATAGTACCACCGTCCAATTCTTAGGTAACGTGTAAACATTGATTTGAAATTACTTGATGAAGAAGGCCATTAGCGGTTGAATAAGCTACGCTAACATTTTGAATTTTTTTTTCATTCGGCATGCAGGTAAATTCCATATTTATGTAATTAGGATATATTTGATATGCTAAATAAAATAAAATTGGTTATAACAAGATAAATTGTACAGTATTTGATGTACATATTGGATATAACATGAGAAGTTCTGCAATACATGTTTTGTTCAAAATTATTCTAAAAGCAAGATTCTTCTCTTAACATGGTGTGGACAAAATTTCCCAATGCCATGAACAAATTTATCATTTATTTATTATTTATTATTTATTTATCACTCTTTTTTTTTAATTCGATCGATCGATCGAGTTCAAGTAAGTTTACCTATATTCTACTAAAATTAATAACTTTTTACATGTGGGAGTATAATTGCAATTTTTATATAATTTAAAGAATAAATTGCATATATACCCAAAAAAAAAAGTTAAATAAGAACTAATTAAAATGTTATGAAAATAAAATAAAAAATTCAAGAATCAAAATGATGAAACTTCATCATGTCCAGTGTATCAATCACAAAATAAAAATATTTACTTGTCCCGTTCCATTTTTCTAGCTTTGTCTAACATACTAATTAATTAAAACAGACTTTTATTCTCGTAATTTTCTACATATTTGTTTTGTTTTTGATCTCCAGGTACTGTCGGATTAGTTTTTCATATCAAAATCGAATTCACTTAGTCTTTCCATGCATCTGATTCAAAAATATAATATCCACGCCAAAATTAACCATAAATGTTGTCTACGTACGTATATATATTAAATAGATACATGGAGAAATTCTACACTGGTACGTAGGTCTGTCTGTTAAAGCATGCACGGACCAGAAATTTCTTGGACAAGTAGGCTGACGGTTAGTTCAGTTTCGTTGAACAGATCAAACATTAACTGCCTCTGGGACCCGGTCAGTTATCCACTCACAGATAATTACTTGCCACCCGGCCATGGACAATGAAGGCTTAACGGATGTAGATTTCTTGGTCTCTAGCTATCTTTCTTCCTCTTTTTGACATAATACGTAATTGGACGTCCTTTTTCTTTGGATATAATTACGTTATTGGATTATGTTTACGTAGAGCTATGAATGGAAGATTCGTATGTCCACTCCCATTAAAAATACTTTTTGGTCGTACCATATGCAAATAAATTAAGCATACAGAGAAAAACATATGATTTTCTAATTTTATCGTAAATTATTTGATTAATTAAAGTATTCTTTCAAAATATATGGATTTCTATTTTTTTTTTTTTGAACGAGATAGTTTTAAAAATTTGCACAACAACAAAAACAATAAATGGTAATTCAGTGGTGAATAAAAAAATCAGAATGGAAAGAGTATAAAAAAAAAGTTAAGATCTTTGATTTGATATTATAATCTTCCTACTCCTTTAAATTCAAACGAAAGAATCTAATTAATTTCATTTACCATCTAACTTAATTTTTCGAATTGAAATTTTAGAATCGATTTTTTTAAAAAATTGTTTTCTCAAAAGCTGTTAAGCTGACGAGGATCATGGTTTTTTAAGATTGTTCGAGGGAAAAAACTTAATTAATATATATATATATATTCAGAGGAAACTAATTTCAACCGTTTGAATCCAAAATACATAAATAAATATAAATTTCGAAATATTTCATCATTTTCAGGGTCTACCCGTTTTTGTTTTTTTGCCCTTAATTGGTAAGCAACTTGCTATGACATTTTGTCTTTTATAAGGAATATCATGTTGAACGAGGATGCTGGCCACGATATTCACAACTCAAGTTGTTCACGATTCACATTCTGATATTAACACTAGAATTAATAGTGGACATCAATTCTACATATATCCCTTTTCCAAGATTACATTTCATTACTTTTTTTTAGCTTGCCCACTATATGTTTCATAAACTGGAATAATGACAAATATTTCGCAAATAAACTCAAACCATAACAGTTGACTGATCCTACTCTATCCAGTTATGAAAGTCTTTATCCTTTATGATGAGATTAATTTTAATTAAACGAACCGATCGTCTATCTTTATCTTAATGATCCTTCTCCAAAAAGTTTACGTGTCATACAATACTTCACTCTGTTTAGTTCAATTTCTGCATATAGAGATAAACTTGACCCTAGCCCCCATCCTCCAAAAAGTTTACGTGTCATACAATTCTTCACTCTGTTTAGTTCAATTTCTGCATATAGGACCCCAGATGTGAACTTGGCACTATACCAGCGCTAAATGGCGATGGATTTATCTTTCCATCGCTGAATTAATCAAAAATGTTCATTAGCGATGAAATTTATATTTTGTCGTTAATTTTCCTCATAAGAACGTCGTTATTCCGTCGTTAGTGTTTGTGCATTGGCAGTTAGAGACAGAAATCTATCTGTCGCAAGTACTCCATCACAATATTGTTGCAATATCTGTTTGAAACTATGTTTGTTGCAATTTAGTGGCAAATTCGTTACAAAATAGATACAGTAGACTTTCTGTCGCTAATCGACAGTTTTCTTGTAGTGAATCACAATGTCTATATTTATTTTTATTTTTTTTGTAGGTTGAGCATTAAGAATTAACGTTACTGAACCAATTTTCATGTACTTCAAAATTAATTTCGTCGTAGATGTGATTAAGGAACACTTTCTAATGTACAACTTCGAATATTTTAAAAATAAATTTTCAAAAATATTAACAATAGAAATCAATTTTAAACCTGGTCTAAAAATTGACGTTTGCTTGTCAATAGATTACTTTGTGTTTGATTAGAATGCCCATTTTAAATGATTGAAATTGTTGAAAATGGGTTAAGAATGAACCGTTTATAATGGGACAAACTCAAAACCTAAAATCCATATTATTACTTAGAACTGCAATGTGCAATTAATTAAAAAAACCTTAATTGTAAGAGAAAAATTAATTAATTGAGAATATGATGAATTTTTATTTATGAACACATCTAGCCCCTAAAGAAATAAGAAGTCTCTCTGTTGAATAGATACAAGTTGGTAGAAAAATGTGTTATTTTCTCTGTAATTTAATATCACACTCATAAATTTATGTGATTCGATTTGATGGGAATAAAAATTTCCACAGATTTCTTTGATGAGATTACCTGTGCTGATCCTTCCCTCACCTTTCGTTTATTCTACAGAAACTTTGTTGCAAGAGTTAAGCAAATTCATGGCAAGTGGCAACCTTAAGTGCTTTAAAGTGTGTGTCATAACCCAATTTTGGGTTCCTTGAAAAAAATAAAATAAAAAAGTATAAAAAATACAAAATACAAAAAAGGAAAAAAAATATAAAAAATACTGAATCTTCCTAAATCATTCGAAGATCCGTCGAAATCTTTCACTAATCTTTTTTCGAATTTGAATCTCCTTATTTTTTAGCTAATCAAATCTCAAAATTAAGATTTGACGAGTTAAAATTTGAATTTAAATTGATTGATTTTGGAGAGATTTTAGGAGGTTTCAGCTTATAAAAAGCTTTCGGATTCGATTTGCGGGAGGGAGACAAAAAAACAAAAAGCGACCAAAAAAAAAAAAATACTGAAAAAAGAAGAAGCTAAACACGTCCCGACCCACATACCAAACCCGTTTACCCAGCCGAATGTTTCATCTTCCAATCGATCATTTTTCGATCCGTTTTGACCCCGATCAACACGCTCACATATAGCCCATCACTAGATCAATCGATCCATACCGATTAGAAAGAGAAACACTCACGGAGGAGAGAGAAATTAAAGATTAAACCACCACAACCCGATCCGAAAAAATACCCAATCGTTTCTCTCAACTCCGGTTGCCAACACAAGATCTATCACCACAAACCCGATCGCCCATCTCCCCTAAGTGCTTCCATTCAAAAATCTCGATCCAACGACATCGAAAAACGATTTAATTGAAAGAGATCCGTTTTTGACCCATTTTGAGAAATCCGAAAAAATTGGCCGATCCGGGAAGAATTGAAGTCCCTCACCACCACATAAATCCTTCCCTCAATCTTGCAAGTCGACCGAGTGTGCTTAGAATCCCGAGAGGAGGTCGAATTCATCGCCGGTGAAGAAGGGAGATCCGACCGGACCTTTGGAGGCTCGATCTCCCTCCTCTAACATCGTCTCCGAGATGAAATTATCACCGTTGGACTCGTACTGACCGGATCTACAAGGTGGGGTAGTCCACGCGCCGGGACACCGGAAGACGAACGGTCACTTGGTAGTGAACCTTGGTATTCTAGGGGCATTTTTGTAATTTTAGTAAAGGTGATTTTTTTTTTATGTGTTTTGTAATAATTTTTGATCTTATGCATGTCGGAAAATCTAGAGGTTCTTAGGCATGAAATTTATTTTAATATGTATTTTTTTTTCGAGATTGAAATATTAGATTAACGAGTCTCCTAATTATTAGGACGGATGGTGATTTTAATATATTTAATTTCTCGAAATTTATTTTAGTTGATTTTAGTTAATTACAATTTTAGAGGTTTTTTTTTTTAGAAAATAAGAAAATAAAAAATATATATCCAAAATCTTTGACGAAGTCTCCTATCCGATAGGGACTAACGTCATTAAAAAGAATATCCAAATTTTTCGATGAAGTCTCCTATCTTATAGGGATCGACGTCATCAAAAATCCATTTTTACTTAAGACGTCCTTCGATACGCTGGTTGTGTCAAGGCTTTTTTTTTTTTTTTTTAGTGGATCCGATGTTTGAACCGATGTGTCACCCGATGAAGGAGACCAATGATCGTTTCAATACGATGTCATACTCAAAAATAAGAATTCAATTTTTTCTTTTTAAAAAAAATAAGAGTTTAAAAATCAGAAAATAATTTGACATAAGTAAAACATTTTAAGAGATAAATTCAAAACTAAACTAGAAGTGATACCTTTCTTCGAAAGGGTGCTTTTTGATGATCCATATCTTTCTAAAAGTGTAATCAACTATTTACTATAGAATCTCTAAACCAATGCCTATTTTAGGTTCCTAGTTTCTTTAATACTAAGTGATAACTCCGAACTCTATAAATAAATTTATAAATATTCAATTAAATTTTAGATATTTTTGAATATCATGTCCGACGTCGAGTAGTGAAAGCGTGCAAAACGAGTGATTCATACATTAGTCTCAAAGCTCATGATGAAAGAAGGTTACCTATCAACACGTGTAAACAAATGCATGGATTTCCGACTTTCCATATAGTTGACTCGATATTCTTCTCTGTTGACTTCATCAGTATTGTACAATAAAGTAATATGCCAGTGTCTTGTGCATTATGAGAAAATTTTCTTTAATGGAGATTACAATAAACTAACCAATCGTGATATTGATGCAAATGTGAGGTCATGAGATTGTGTTTCTTATAATTTTTTGGTCATGTTAATTGGATGATATTTTTCAGAGCACAAATAGCGTAGCCTAAATAGAAATTTTACACAATTAATTATTTGACAAATAAATAGAATGATTATGGCCATTACATTTTGAAATGCATAAAACAAATCTTCTAAAAATCGATATAAACTTCGATCCTTTACTTTTTGACCAAAATGTGTCACAACAAATCCCAAATGACTTTTCACCTCAAGTCCTTGATTAGCCACCGATTGGGAACTCTAATCTATTTTTTGTAATTATAATTTTTTTTTTTTTTTGACTTTTTGTTATTGTACCACCGTCCAATCCTTAGGTAACGTGTAAACATTGATTTGAAATTACTTGATGAAGAAGGCCATTAAGGGTTGAATAAGCTACAGTAACATTTTGAATAGTTTTTTTTTTTTCATTTGACATGCAGCTGAATTCCATATTTCTGTAATTAGGATATATTTGATATGCTAAATAAAATAAAATTGATTATAACAAGATAAATTGTATAGTATTTGATATACATATTGGATATAACATGAGAAGTTTTGCAATACATGATTTGTTCTAAATTATTCTAAAAGCAAGATTCTTCTCTTACCATGATGTGGACAAAATTTCCCAATGCCATGAACAAATTTATCATTTATTAATTATTAATTGTTTATTTACCACTCATTTGCTTTTTAATTAGATCGACTGAAGTTCGAGTAAGCTTGCCTATATTCTACAAAAATAAATCTTTACATGTAAGAGTATAATTGTAATATTTATATAATTTAAAGAATAAACTGCATATATATACCAAAAAAAAAAAAATTAAATAAGAACTAAAATGTCATGAAAATAAAATATGAAAACTAAAATAAATTATTAAAAAAATTTCAAGAATCAAAATGATGAAACTTCATCATGTCCAGTGTATTAATCACAAAATAAAAATATTTACTTATCCCGTTCCCTTTTTCTAGTTTTGTCTAACATACTAATTAAACACACTTTTATTCTCGTAATTTTCTACATATTTGTTTTATTTTTCATCTCAAGGTATTTTCGGATTAGTTTTTCGTATCAAAATCCAATTCACTTAACATCTTCCATGCATCTGATTCAAAAATATACTATCCACGCCAAAATTAACCATAAAAATGCTGTCTACGTACGTATATATTAAACAGATACATGGAGAAATTCTACGAACACTGGTAGGTCTGTCTGTGAGAGGATGCATGGACCAGAAATTTCTTGGACAAGTAGGCTGACGGTTAGTTCAGTTTCGTTGAACAGATCAAACGTTAACTGCCTATGGGACCCGGTCATTTATCCATACTTGATAACTCACAGATAATTACTTGCCACCCGGCCATGGACAATGAATGCTCAAGGGATGTAGATTTCTTGGTCCCTAGCTATCTTTCTTCTTCTGTTCGACATAATACGTAATTGGATGCCCTTTTTCTTTGGATATAATTACGTTATTGGATTATGTTTACGTGGAGCTATGAATAGAAGATTCGTATATCCACTCCCATTAAAAAGTACTTCTTGGTCTTACCATCTGCAAATAAAGCATACAGAGAAAAACATATGATTTTCTAATTTTATCGTAAATTATTTGATTAAATAAAGTATTCTTTCAAAATATAAATATGGATTTCTATATTTTTCTAATCGAGATAGTTTTAAAAATCTGCACAACAACCAAAACAATAAATGATAATTCAATGGTGGATAAACAAATCAGAATGGAAAGAGTATAACAAAAAAAATAATAATAAGGGTTAAGATCTTTGATTTTATATTATAATATTTCTACTCCTTTAAGTTCAAATAAAAGAATCTAAATCGTTTCTTAGATGGTAAATGAAATTTACCATTTCACTTAATTTCTCGAATTGAAATTTTAGAATCGATATTTAAAATTTTTTATTTTCTTAAATGTTGATAGGTTGATGAGAATCATGTTTTTTTTTAAGATCGTACGAGTATATATTGAAAGGAAACTAATTTCAACCGTTTGAATCCAAAAAAAAAATCTGAACAATATATATAATTTTATACCGTGTGAACAACAAAAAAAAAAAAAAAGCAATAAAATATAGACTATGAACTTCGAAATATTTCATCATTGCCTAGGGTCTACACGGTTTTTTTTTTCTTAATTGGCAACTCACTTGCTATAACAATTCTGTCTTTTATATGGAAAATCATGTGGACCGAGGATGCTTGGCCACGATATTCACAACTCAAGTTGTCCACGATTCACATTCTGATATTAACACTAGAATTAATGGTGGACATCGATTCTACATATATCCCTTTCCAATATATTTTTCATAAACTTGAATAATGAAAAATATTTCACAAATAAACTCAAACCATAAACAACAGTGGACTGATCCTACTTTATCCAGTTATGAGATTAATTTTAATTAAACGAACCGACAATTTATCTCTATCTTAAGGATCCTTCTCCAAAAATTTTACGTGTCATACAATTCTTCTTCACTCTGTTTAGTTCAATTTCTGCACCTAGGGATAGACTTGACCCTAGCCTCCACCCTCCAGAAAGTGCTAAATTAACTGCTTGAAATGAACCCAGAAGTGAATTTGGCTTGAGCTGCATGTCACAATCCCCAAATATATGTTAAAATGTCTATTCTGGGCAGCTGGGGCTTTATTCGTTGGCATGCAACAATAGGAAAACATATATCGCAGAGGACACAAATATACATGGGCCAACTTCCCATCTTCTTTTGCTGGATTTGGAGGTTGCATAAACAGGTGTTTTTGTGGAAATTATTGTTTAGCTCATCATTTGATTAAGATGTTTACCTATCGTACAACTTACAGAACCACCTTTAATTTTACGTGTATATCTTCAAATGCATCTCGTAATGGTAGGTTTAGGTCAAATATTGGCTAAGTTGACTTCAGGAGACTTGATCAAATCAGAATGGTCCACGCATACACGTGTAGCTAGTATAGAGCAAATGATCTGCCTATAATATAGGATCATAATTAAGAAAATAAAATTGAACGGTGTATAGTGTTTTTTTTTTTCTCCCTCAAGAAGCTGCAATCTCATTTTTGTCTGCCATAGTAGATATTGATCCTGGAACTAATAGTCAATCAAGAGGATGATATGTTTGTGAGATTGATGGATAGAGTGATAATTAATCAAATAAAACATAGTAAAGACACAAGTTAATGTAGACAGGAAACATAAACAATTAATTCTTGTTGATTTATGCAGTCGTGGACGCCTTGTGTCTTGTAACTAACGAACACAAGTGTCACGTAGAGAGTCAAATAATATTTATGTGGTTGTAGAATCTTACGCGAGAAGATAATACTTAATTAACAGTGTTAGATGTCTTTATCAAATTAAGAGTAAAATATGATCTTCTACGGAGGTTAATTATTAAAAATTGATAAAATGATTTAGCCAACATATAAAGAATTCATATTGTAATTTATAATAGCAACGATAGACCATTTAAGTAAAGGAATACAAATAGTGAGAATTGTAAAAAATAAAAAATAAAAAATTATAATATTACACAATTTGAATTATAGGCAGATGCATTATCAAAATCCAAACAAATAGAATTTTATAAATTATGTCACATGACAGTGAGAAAACTTTGAAAAAAAGAATTTATTAACAAAAGTTTGCAAAAGATACCAAAAGTCCCCTCAAGTTTTTTCAACTTTTTCACAATTGCTGTGAGCAAGGTATTTTTATTAAAAAAAAAATCATCATTAATTACTAAAATTATGTCATATCATTTATATTTAAATAGACATATTTGAGTTTGACTATATATATATATATATTAAATTATTTTAACTTGCCTTAAAAAAAAAAATAATTGGATAATTTTTAGTGAATTCCATTCGGAATTCATCAAGTTAATTTTGCATTTAAAAAATAAGATGTGGACGCTGATACTATCACAATATTTGTATTCATCTTTAGGCAATCTCAACTTTGCACCGTCAATTCATCTCATATATAAAACTTCAACTTATACCAAAACTAATAAAATAATCTTAATTAATTAATTAATTTTTAGATACAGATTCATCCCAACTAATATTCAAATTCCGAAGTCTCTGACCAAAAGTGGAATTCTTGAATCTAAATGCATATCGCCTCATCTGTTTATGTATTATGCATATCTCGACCCATGAATTATATATATATATATATATATATATGGGATTTGATGCTTGCCATGCATGATGTTCATGGGCTCTTCATAAAATTGGTAGTCAGGCATGTATCATATGGGTAGGTCAAGAGACCCTGGTCCAGGTGCCTCTCGAATTACATTTTTTCTTGGATTTCTTAAACCTGATCACTGAAATACAAACATACATACTTTCCTCGCACTGGGTTTTGTTCCTTTCGTATGCTTACCGCGTCTTTTCTAAGCACATACGCATTTGAATCAGAAACCATCCAAACACATCCATATTCTTAGAAGGCCAAATTAAACGAGGTACAAATATTTAAGGACTTAATGAGTTAGAGCATCTAAGATCCATATTCTTTTGTAGGGTTCCAACATAAAAAAACCGCAAGAAAACAATTTATTATAAATTCACTCGTTCGATTGTATTAATTAAAAACCTCAAGCTGTTGCGATGATATCTTTACGTTTTTTTTTCGATTTAATGTCTTAAATTCAACTTGTTAAAAATTATTAAATAAAAAAATAATGTTAAATTTATCTGTATAAGATTATTTATACGAAATTTTCATTTAAAATTTTGTCATTAAATGTTTACGAAATCATCGTTCAATTTGATATGGTTCTAAGATAAATATTCCTAGTCAAATAAATTGTGTCGAAAGTCAATATATAATAATTGCAAAATTCCATATGTGTGGATGTTTGCATTTTCGTTGCCGTTTTTATGTGGGATTTCAATTTTTCTTCAATCAAATGGTTGGTGCTTCCGTGGACAAAGAAACCACCTGCTCAGAGACTGCCCTTAAACACGAGGAGAAAAGAAAGGACGAAAAAGGTTTGCTCGATCATGTTTGTGGGGCCAAGCTAGGCAGACGTGTACCCTCTTGACTCTAATGGTAGGGTCTAAAGATCGTTACTTTCTAAGTTTCTACACTCATTAAAGCCCTTTTATTTTTCTAAAAAGCAATTCGGAGACCTTTAAAGTTAAAAATCACTTTGTACTATGCACTAAAAAGAGTATTGGTCGGCTTGGGGTGCACCCACCAAAGCACCGGGCACGTGCCAGGTTTGAGCCAGCACGCACCCCCTGGGCCAGCTCTCCTGGATCTTGGTACAGCCTGCGAAGGTAACGGTAAATAATATGACCGTTGAGGAAAGGGTCATTTAAATATTCAAATGTTTCTGGCACAAGAAAGGCTAAATCCACTTGTGCAATAATAAACTCCGAAATCCCTAAAATTGGAAGGGCTGTGTCCTTTCCCTATAAAGATTAGAGCAGAAGGAATCCAATTGGTATTTTGGAAGGAAGCTCCCCTTGTTGCAGCATTTTCAATGTCAATAAATGCTGCTCTGGCCCTACAATAACAAAGATTCCTATTGATGTAGCAAGGTACGATAGCAAGTTCTATCCAAAAAAATACGGAGATAAAAATAATTTTTGAATTGCAGTCAGCTTCCCTTTTCTTTTTCTTTTTTTTATTCTAGGGTATATGATTGTGATATTGAATCTAATTTTTGGTTGTTCGATTGACGTATAAACAGACATGATTATTTAAAAAAAAATTATATCTCTAAAAACTCAAATTTAAAATCAATAATTTAAATAATTAGAACTCGTTTTACTTTAATTAATTTTTTTTATTGAGTTTTCCACTTTTCGGGTTCGATTTATTTGAGAGCATGAGATCAGTATAATTTTGTCTTGACCACATATACATATGCAAGACACATGAAGTTTGAGGTTCGGTTTGATCACGTAATAATCATGCTAACAAGTCTGAGTCTCCCAAAAAAAAAAAAAAAAAAAAACCATAAAAT
Organism: Dovyalis caffra; assembly: GCA_963924115.1. Classification (NCBI taxonomy): domain Eukaryota; kingdom Viridiplantae; phylum Streptophyta; class Magnoliopsida; order Malpighiales; family Salicaceae; genus Dovyalis; species Dovyalis caffra. The sequence goes on from CAWUPB010001184.1 coordinate 12,225,785, forward strand.
AAAACATGCTTAGATAATAAATTTAAGTCATATCAAAATTAAATATATATCATAACAATTTTATTTCGTGTCTTTTTTTTTAAAGAAAAATTTCAAGATAAATCTCGGGTTTTAAATTTAAAATGAAAGACAAATTGTATGGATAATAAATTTAGTTTTATTTTTAATAATTAGGATGCATTTAAGTCATATCAAAATTAAATACATCATGCGTTTTCTTGTATATTCAAACCTATAAGAATGTGATAAATTTCAAGATAAAAGAAGACTACCATTAGTCCACCATTCTACCTATCGTGTAACCAAAGAAAGATATATTTTGGAATATTTGACCAGCATTTATTAACTAGTTACTGACTTTGCCGACTATTTTTTCTTTTTAAACTTCCAAGTTGCAGAAAATCACCGCGGTAAATTCGTGGAATCAAACTATCATTCCGATGGCACCAATTGCCACGTCACACCTACCATAAATAACACACACATAAATTAATTTCACATTTTACAACCTCTCTCCACTGTCACCTCCTTTCCAATCAAGTGGGTCCCCACAGATATTCTAAAAAAGCATCAAGCTAGCTTGAAGAACATCAGCCTCCCCCTCCCACAAGTATACACCACCCAACCCACAAATCTCGACCATACAAATCCACTCCGTCTTAAATCCAACGCTCCAAATTCCATATTCCTCACACTCTCCTCTCTCTATATATCCTCCATTTCCCCATAGCCTCACTTAACACATCCACTCACCACCTCCCCATTTCCAGCTCTCAAATCCTTAACATCCAGGCCAAAAGAAAACATGGGTTCACTTTCACTTTCCTTAAAAGTTCTTTTGATTTCAACCAGTGTGCTGTTCTTGTCTTTGTGTCTGAAATACTCTGTTCCATTAGTGCATGATTTCTCTGTGAATCAAGCTCCTGTTCTTTTTGGTTCTGTAATTTCCTGGCTTAAACCTCCTTATCTTTATGTTATCATAAACTGCATCATCATTACCATCGCTGCTTCCTCACGTTTCCAACACAGCCACAACACAGATAGGAGTACTCATGATCAGTTTGAGAAAATCCCGATGGATGATTATGTTCGTGACGTGAAGATTTCAACGGTGGAGATTCGATCTGATCATTTTGGTGGCGGCGTGGAATCTAGGGCTGAGATTGTCTATCCGGATGGGGAAGAAGCAGCAGCAGCAGACGAAGAAGAAGAAGCAGACGATCAAGTTGTTGTTGAGGATAAGAATATTGTTAATGCTGTGGTGGTGTCGGACGAGAGTAAAAATGAAGTGATTGATGATTTTGTGATATCGAAGCCTACGCGGATAAAGCGTAGTGATTCATTGGATAATAATCTGTTGCTGCTGGACTATCCGGAAGAGAAACCCCTGGTTTCTTCTAGGTTCGGACACCGGAAAGTTGTTAAAGCGAGTCCTGAAGGTAACATATATCCATTATTCTTTTTTATCAAGCCAATTTGTTTTTGTTTGTTTTGTTTTTTCTCTCCGGCCAGATTTCACAACCCACACTATTTCATTCATTTTCGAGTTAAAAATAGCGTTTTTTGGTCGGTGCCAACCTGGCTTTTTTCCGGCGCCGTGATCACATCTTTTTTTTCGTGCTAAATTGAAATTTGAATTTTACGCTTGAACGCCGTCGTTTTTTGTTCTTCCAACTATTAGTTAATATGATTTTTTGCAAGACAAAATAAAGTTCCAACATGGCGTATGGTTGACGCACCAGTTCAAATTCCAAAACTTACCCTCATATGAAGGTCAAATCTCAGATGGTATGAATGCAATGATAGAGTTTAGTAGAAAGGTTAAAACAGTCACTTAATTGGTTTAACGATGTTGTGTTTTAGGTGGAAGGGCGTTAAGGGTGGCCAAGCCCAAACGGCACGAGACGTTAGAGAACACATGGAAAACGATAACGGAGGGACGTGCTATACCGTTAACAAGGCACGTGAAGAAATCAGAGACGTTCAAGGACACGTGGGAGAATCAGGGCAGTCAACTAGGTACAAGTCAAGTGGACCCACATGCTGTGAAGAAATCACAGACGTTTAAGGACAGGACCAATTACCAGATGCCACCTGTCAACTCATCATCTCCTGGGAAATTAAGGAAAGAGCCTTCACTGAGTCAAGATGACTTGAATCGGCGAGTGGAGGCTTTTATTAAGAAGTTTAATGAGGAAATGAGGCTGCAAAGGCAAGAGTCATTAAATCAGTATAAGGAGATGATTAGCCGTGGAGGGCATTAATTAATTTTTAAGATAATCATGTTGTTGGATTAAAGGGTTTTGATGGGTTTGGATTATTGGCAGATTATATTAAAAATTCGAAGCTAAAAAGAATTTGGTTTTTTTTTTTTTTAATTTCCCATTAGACTAGATTCCATATACGGATGGTATTAAGAAATTTGTATTTATAGAAATGTTTGTAAATTAAAAAAATATATATAATTGTGTTCTTTTTTATTAATGTGAATGAATTGTGGCTAATTAGTATTAGTATTTTTCCTTTCTCGTAATTGGATGTTTTGTTTCGTTTTTTTGTTTTTGTTTTTTTTTAGGGTTCTTTTAACAGAAATTGATGTTATTTATTTATGCATAACTTTAACTGGAAGTAGTAGCCAAAAGGCCAAGAAAAATAAAAATTGTGGGGATTCTGGGAAGAAAAAAACTTTTCTTTTTAACTTATTTTATCAATATTTTTCAGTTTCATGATGATGCAAATCTAACAGTGTGGTGAAGATGGATTGATTATGATGAGAGGCAATCTGAAATTCTATTGGCCTCCACTCTTTTCAAGCTTCTTTCCATGAGCCTCGCTTCATGATCAAGCTTTCAGGGAGCCTCTTTGAAGCTTTTGGTTTACTTACATTAGTCAGTAAAAGTCATCATTAAAAAAAATACGTAGATGCAATATTCAAACATGTAATCACTTTATAAAAAAAAAAAAATGGAAGATGTCACTTCTAACTTTTTATCTCCAGCCTCATCACCAAATTGTCAATGGCATGCCTTGATCATGTCCTCAGAACTAGTGGAATCAGAAACTTTGCCTTCCATGTGCGCTTCTAGGTATGCTGAATACCATACAAAACGAATTGCAAACCCTAGCCTGCCCATGCTATTTAGTTAGAGGAATGCAGAGGGCACTTGGGGACAGCCTGAGAGGAACCGTATAAGAATATCACAAGTTGCGATAATAAAGAAGAAAAAAGCTGGATGCTACATAGCTTTGATGGAAATATACACGTCTAGGATTCAATGAACAATTTGTGATACAAGAGACAAAAAGCAGCAAGTCTCAAACATGACAGTAAAAAATATAGCTCTTCAAAATTTCACCGGAGTTGAATTCGGAGCAATCATCCTCCCCGTTTTAATCTCTTAATTCTCTCAAGGGCACCAAGACGACCGCCACCATCCTTAGCATCATCTTTCTCAGGCTCTTCCCTCTTCCCAGCCAGTCCTCCAAAGACAGCAGAGGGAATATCCTTCTGTGCAATTTCGACTTTTTCATCGTCTTCAGAGTCACTCTCTTCTGGAAGCTCGATGTCTTCATGGTTTGCGGTAACCTGCACCCCTCCATCCGACTGAGATTGCACTCCAGCACTCACAAAGCCCAGCGTCCTGCTGCTATCTTTAGCAGTAGAGTTGTTGACTGCAGGGGCTAATTGCCTCTCTAGAGCGGCCATTTCATCTTCAGGAAGCCCAGCTTGTTTTAATTTGTCTTTGGCATCATCAACGGTCAGTCTCTGATCCTTCTGCATCAAATACTCTGGCAGAATAAAGTGTGTCTGCAACAACAAAAACAAGAGTCAGAAGTTGTAAATCCAAACACAAACCCCTTCAGAATAATGTAATAGTAAAGATAACACACTGATTATGACCAAGACTGAGAGTCCTTAGTACATGTGCCCATGATATCCACTTAGGTTTCAGGCAATCATGACCTAGAGACACTACAGTGGTACAATGTCCAGCTAACTGTGAATCTATAGAGAGGTCTGAAATTAGCATTGAATGCTTGACAAGAAGAAAAGATGGAAAAGCAAGTGATTTAACTATTATTTTAACTGTTTTTTCAGAGAAAGTAAACCAAGCCGGTGATCTAGACTGCTCTCTTAGCACAGTAATAACTCATTTTAAAATGAACAAGCCTGAGAAAAAACAATAATAAACATACCTGGCTATAGCTTGCAGACACACTTCGTTTAATACGCAACATTTCTCTGAAGGTATCTTCATTTCCATGTTGAACCTCAAACTCATTCCATTGATTCCAGAAATCCAAATCAGAACGTGGATCAGCAAATTGAGATGCAAATACATATATGCCACGTGCACGATCAATTTCTCCTAGGTTCTTCTCTAACTCAGCATACTTCAAACACATTGTCTTTACATCTTTGTCTGGAAGACCAGACTCTATTGCTTGCTCATATATTTCCCTTGTTTTTGGAACACCAAATATCTCAGCTGCACGAGCTATATAAATTTCATACATGCTCAGTTTCTCATTGTTTGGAACAGCCTTGGTTGCTTGATCATATACCTTCATGGCTCGCTTTGCCAAACCATAGTCCTCTTCTAGCTTTGCATATTGAAGATACAAGGGTTTCACTGAGTCAGCAGGAGCCTGATTAGCACAAGAAAATAACACAAAAAGGTTAGCATCCAAAGTTCAAAACATATTAGCAATAGCAAAACACTTCCACTTCAAATACATTCAGCATCAGAGTCGTGGAACAATAAAAAAAAACTACAATTAGCAAGATTGAGTTCAAATACAAGACGAATCACAGGCTCACAGCATACATATGTCAACAAGAAACTATTGACTTTTACATGGTTAACATAAAAAAAAAGAGAACCTGGAGAATATATGGATAACTATAAAAGGTGGACGATGTTCGTACATTGATCAGGTTTTCAGTCCCAGAAAAAAGATGGGAAGAATCTTTAAAGGTCTATGACATTTGCAGGGATTTGGTCTATTTGCAAAGAGATGACAGGTCATAATCTCTGCTAAAACCCACAAAATTGGAAAAAATAAGATAAGCAACGCTAAGAGCTGCTAAAGCTTCTACAAAGATGATGACTTGAGAAACAATAGGAAACACAGTTTGACAGTGAAAAACTCATGGATAGTCAATCCTAAAAAGGTTAAGCTTTTATTTTCTGATAATCAATAGACTAGATAAAGATGCCAGGCCACTAAATTAGCAGCAAGGTGGAGAAAAGGAGCACATTGGGGCTAGGCTAAGCCAAAGCCAAACAGAAGTTAGAGCATAAAAAGGTATATCTGAGGGACAAAATGGGTCACCTCGAGTCCCAAAATAATGAGCAAAAAGGTATAATCTATCAACAAGGCAATAGGCAACAGAATCAACATGACAACAAGGAAATGAAGCTAGGCCAACTGCAGAGATATGTCAGCCATACAAGTAATATCAAGATGTATGAAGACCCCATGAACCTGTAATGGTTTAAGAAGGCAGTCACAAAAGATCAGAACTCAGAACTAACTTGAGCAATTGAGGAGACTAACCAGCCCCATTTACAGCAGGACTCATCAGAATTTTTGTAACAGCAGAAATATGTGACAGCTGGCAAGAATTCAATAACTGAAACAACCAAATAAGAATCTAGAGGAAAAAAATAAAGTGCATACCATTTCAATAGCATGTTCAAACAACTCTCTCGCCCGCTCCAGTTTTGTCTTGCCATATCTCTTCACGAACTTCGAGAGATATGTGATCCATATGTCTTTCACATGAGGATACTTGAATATTTTGACTCCCCTTTCATATACCTTGAATGCATCTTCAAAGTATTTATGTTCCTGAATAAGACAATACAGTTAACATTTGTCAATTCCAGCCAGTAAAGATAATATTTAAAAAGAACATAAGTTTCATAACAGCAATTATAGAAGGAATGTCCATACCTCTAGAAGCCAAGCATAATTGATGATGATTTGTGGGGTGGCTATGCGCAGGTCCAGTATCCGTTCATACACTGCTCGAGTGGACTCCAAGGTTCCCAGGCCCTCCTCCAAATCGACATAAAATGCCCACAGTCTCAAGGACTTGTGAACCTTCATCTGAACTGGTTCATCTCCAGCAGCAGCAACTGCAAGTTTATAACAGAAACCAAGAATCAGAGGTCAGGTTAGTACCTGATTTTCACCATCCAAATAGAGGCTATTCAAAAAATCAACCAATAAAATGACTAAAATCATGCCACAATTTGTCAAATCATTATATTCACTTTAAAAAAAATTGACCCGACTTTAAAAGCTCTATGACTAGAAAAGCATTATGAAGCCTCGTAAACCTTATTTCTATCGTAAATTATGGTTTTGTATGTTTTGGGGCTGCTTAGAATTGTTGCATATTTGCTTCCATAAGTTTTCAGTAATAAAACTCAAATAAGTTTGAAATTGGTATGATAACCACGCTCCGATTTCAGTATTTGCTGCTGCCAAGAGACAAAATTAACATGCCACCATAAAAGCAAATGACAATTACTAAATACAAGTATGACCCAGTAAATAAGGACGGCTTAAAAGTACCTCTGCGTTTGACCTCAACTGATGGTTCTGCAGTGGCCCGTCTCAACAGCTCCAGTGCACCTTTGAAATTCTGGTGTCTAATTTCCATTTCAGACCACTCACACCATACGCTAGCCAAATTATCTACAGTCTTGTAATTCACTTGCACTGCCTTGTCAAAAATTACTCTTGCATTGACAAGATCCTTATGATCCTCATACAATTTAGCGAACGCAACCCACAAAGTATGAGGCTTCCCCACTGCTTTCATTGGATCAACAGTCCTCACAGCCTCAGTATAAGTCAATATCTGCTTCGTAGGATTACCCTCAAATAGCTTGACCCTTCTATGCCACTGTTCCACATTATGTGGATTTTGTCGAAGAAGCACACTATTTGCTAATTCCGGCCTTCTATCCATTAGATATCCCAGACGTGCTAACATCAAATCCGAGTCATTATCATCATCTAACCAAAACCCATTAAGTAACTTCCTCTCAAACTTGGAACTCCAATCCAAGCGAACATCCTCAGCCAACTCAACACAATTCTCTTCAACCTCATTTTCCTCCTCATCACTCAAATCCATTTTCTCCAACTTAATAGCAACCATGCTCTCTTCAAACTGGGAATATGCATCGAAAATAACACTGAAATCCCTAACAGTAACCACAGTAGTCATCCCCTCCTCAAAAATATCCCTTGCCTTCTCAAACAACTCCCTCCTGATATAATAATCCGCAAGCGACGTCCACAACCTCCCCACCTCATCAGTAAACTTCCTAATCCCACCTCTAATTATCGCATCCACATTCAACCCAGAAACCTCCTTCGCATGCCTAGTCATCAAATCACACAACTCAAGCCACAAACTATGCTTCGTCTTCCCCTTAATGGAATAAAATCGATCATCATTCAACACCGATGCCAACCTCTCTGCAGCCTCTTGCCAAAGCCCAGAATAGACCAAAAACTCAATAAAATCTTCAATATGACTCGGGTCATACATCAAATACCTCCTATAAACCCTAAGAGAAGTCTCAATAGGAAAACCCTCTTGACTCACAAACCTCAAATACAACTCCCAAATCCTATCGTGCTGCGTAACAGGCAACGCACAGAGAGCCCTATCAAAAACCCTCCTCGTCCTCGTCACTAACTTCTGGCTAATCAAACTTTGCAAATACAAAATCCAAATCCTAGGCATCTTATGCATAGTAACTAAAGCCCTCTCGAAAGTATTATTAAGAGTTTCAAACTGAGGATGAGTAATGGGCAAATTCCGAACTATATCAAGCCGCTCAACCAAATAAGCATGCCAGAGCTTGTAGCTTCCAGGCAATGCTTTGAGAGCTCGTTCATAAATTATGAAGCGTTTCTTGAAGGGGGATTCTCTTCGGGCTATCAAATAGCGCCACCAGAGCTTTAATGAGAAAGGGTTTCTCAAGATTTCTTCTTCGTAGAGAAGATCATCTCGAGAAGGGTATAGCTCTTTCGAAATCGACATTTGGGTTTTGGGTTTTTAAGGATTTAGGGGTAACGAAAACTTCGGATTCTAGTCAGAAAAACAGAGGAGAGGAAGAAGACTTACAGATTGGATAGGAGAGACGACAACACAGGTAGTAAGAGAGAGCACTGTCGCTCCTGTCCTGTTTTGTGGAATAATTTTTTGCGCTGCGGATCGGCTCGCTCTTTCAGTCTTTCTGCCATTGTTGAGCAGCAATTTATTTAAGGATTTGTTTTCTTTTTTTGGTCGCCTTATTAGAATGCTTATGGGCTGCGCCCCTTCTTTCACCAAAAGAAGAATAACACAAGTTGTGGCCTTGTGGGCCGGTAGTCTATGGAAAGTTATTGGATTGTTATTGTTAATGTTAATTAATTATTTTTTACATAAATTATTTTAATAATGTGAGTGGATTGTAACTTAGTTAGTAGTTACTGAATTTTTAAGAAACAAATAATTTAGTTCTTTTAGTTTCAAAAATAATTGATTAATCCTTTCACCATTTTTATTATGAAATCAAATTATCAAGAGAAAATAATAGATAAAGAATAAAAATATGTGACATTCCATTATCTCGGAATGAATAAGTTGTTAAAAATATAAATATATAAGTATTAAATATCAAATTATTAAATATAAGATCTTTTTACCAAAAGATTAAATTATTTTTTATAAAAATATAGACTAAAGTGTTACAAAAGACACTAAAAAAGATGGGGTGAACTTGTTCATAAACTATTCATCCTCGCTTGCTGCACTTTGGATAGAGAAACAATTGTGCTATGCACGCACTTTAAGCTTCATCTCTATCGTCCATCTCTTCTTCTAGCCACTCACTTCTCATCTAAACACTTGGATATTCTTTTTGTTATTAATAATTAATAAAACGAGTTGTCTTTTGATTTATATCTAAGTCCTGTTATTTTAAATATGTACGAGGTTAACCATCGAGTGCATTTGTGCAATAACACTTTTGCCCTTCCTTATTTTTAGGAAAAAAATTAATTTACTAGTTTATTTGTAATTTTTCACACACCTCTTCATAATCTTGGTTCAAAATCTCAATCCTTTATTTTTAATCTAAAAATCTTAGCCCATCATGAATTAGATACGGTGAAAAAAAATTTTATCACAAAAAATAGCAAAAATTTAGAAAAACCTTTTATACTTAAATTTAACACAACAAGTATGAGTCAAGGAAAATCTAATCTTCAATCAAAATTTTCATCTTTCTTTCGATATACCCAAAAAATACAACTCAACACCTGCCTATCATCAAGCTACAAAGAAAGGACTCACTTGTTTTAATTACATATGTACAAAACTTTTATACCAAAGAGACTCCTACAACGAGGAACATCGATTAGCCTAACTCATTTTCAATCTCTTCACCTAGTTCACTTTTCTATTAAAAAGAAACATAGAAGATAAATATTTATTGAAAAATACCATTCCACATGCTAATCTCTAAAAATGATAGTACTTATACCAATATTAGATATTCACCTAAGAGGATCCTCAACTTGTAGAAGCTTTAGTCAAAAAGTTATTGCATAATAAAAGGAAAGACCTTTTTACCTTTAAGAGAAAGATGAATATGTCTTCCACTTTATACAAATAGATTATCCCCATCACCATAAAAGGTTAACATCACATAAATTAAGGAGATTAGGTTATAGTCGTTACACTCTCCATATTATTTATAAAATAGTATTATATATTTTCTTTAAATATAACATAACATACTACAAAGTCTATTCAAGACAAACTTATCAAGAAAACATACTATTGAGCCCAATCGAGGCCAAAGACTTTTTTTTTTTTTGTATGCTAAATTAGTCATTGAAGGATCATTCAAAATCCTAGCGAAGAACTTTGTTTCGTAGGTGCACTCCATAGGACTCGAAAACGAAGACAAATCTCCACCTCGTAATTAGTTGAAGAGAAACAATATCTAACTGTTCAAGCTATCCAAAAATCTTTGAACTTATCACTTTTAATCTTATGAATATTAATAACCCGAACAATCCGATCTTTCTAATTAAGGAATTTATTACTTTGTAACTATTTGAATTATATGATTGATATTCCTAAATTTATTTTAGTCTATTTAGCTATATCTTCACCGTAATAATTTAAACCATTGATAATTGCATTAGCATTGTGGTCATTGGCCACGTCAATTTTGACAAACCGACCATCACTCGTCATCCGATTTACAAACTTGGAGATATTGACAAGCATGTGATCGAGATTTAGACTTCGGAGAATAACTTGAGCAAATGTCTTTTAGCACAAAAAATGTCCAATTTAATCATTTCTTTGTTTGTTTTAATATGTGCTCGCATTCTTGAATTTTATTAATAAACATATGTTTAAATTATTCACATCTTCTACTCTCTCTTCCTTAATCTCATTGGTTATAGTCCCTCTAATGATGGGAAGTGACTTTCGATCGTAAAAACAATGTTTGAAGGTGTTAAGGGTTGATATTGGTGGTGGCTAATGAAAGAAGTGACTAAGACTATATTAATAGAGATTGTTGGCTCTTCTTATAAGTCATTTGATTTTTGTTAAAGTATTCTTTGATCGCTCTAGGTCCTATAACGCATGGATGTAAAATAACAATAATAAAATGCTTCAACCTCCGGCCCATTCTAATTCAAATAAAAAATGGAAGAATTCATGTATTGAACGTGGAGGAATGATCATAAAGTCATTGAGCGTTTGCTCTAAATTTCTTATTGTAAAGTGATAGTAGTGAATAATGGATGGTGAATTCTAAAAATACTGGGACTATTACTAAATTAACTCCGCCAAGTGAGCCATTAGAAGAAATAAAACATAATTTTTAATTATCATACCTCGAAAAAAGATTGATGTGTTTGACTTCAAAATCTTATACCATTATTTTGACAAGAAAAACTATATATACTTTATGCTTTTGAATAAGCCTTCTTACTTATTCTATAGTTATAACAATGAATCTATTACTCATACTCTTCTTTATTGCAATCAAGTTTGGGCTTTGATGCTACTAGTTGGATCTAAAATAGATTCTCAATCTTTGGTAGCTTTTGGTATGATTTGATGCCTTGCTCCTTAAACTTTAGTGGTTGATGGAGTGGTTGGTGTTACTTGTTAGTGGTAAAAATTAAGGCTGGTCTAATATTTGTTTGAAGAGTATGATCGTTAGTTTAGTTTAGAAAAAGAGATAATGGCTTTATGATGAGATCCTAGCCAACTATTGTCATGATTGACCATGAAAAAATATGAAAGAAAAAAGAAAGGTAGCTGGTGACTAGGTTTCAATTTTGGAAGTAGATTAAGTTTTTTTCTTTCTTTTTTTTTTAGTGAGGGAGGAGATGGCCGATCCCTTTTATAACGAGTAATGTTGGTTAGTCTCCTATGTAGCTAGTAATATTGGCTAGTGGTATGAGTTTTTTTTTTTTTTTTTGGTTGATGAAGAGTTGGCTAATGCCTTTTGTGGTAGACAATTCTAGCTACTCTCTTTTACAACCAATGTTATATGCATATATTTTCTTTCATTTATTTTTTTCAAAATAATTGTTCAAGTTTATTGAGTTTTCAAAGTATGTCGTGACTATCAGTTCTTGTAGTAAACAAATTTTGTTCAAAAAATTAGCTAAGTATAACCGAGGAAGTTGCTTGATAGACATATAGCCCCTTATGTCTCATGTCGAAATCATTTCATCCGTTAATTTTTTGCTAAACATTTGACTAAGTATTAGTGGAAAATTTTTTTGACAAGCAAATAGCCTCGTAAGTACCATGCTAGACATTTTATCACCTTTTAATCACGTCCATAAAATTGATTTAGTATATTGACTTATTTTTTTAAGAAAAAATTAATCAAGATTTAGTTGAAAGAAAGCCCCCGAGTGAGGAAATACATTAGTAGGGAATTTACACTTGCCAAAAGTAATAATCTCATTATATATGATTCTTAAGAACAACATAAGTGGATCAATCTCAAAATTGTTAGTATTTTGGACATCATTTTCATCATTTTTAAAAAAAAACAAATACTTAGATGTCTATTTTGATATAAATAAAAAATACGGACGGATAAAAGTTCTTAAGAGCTCATTGGTGCCTTTTTAAGTTTTTGATTCATTGATTATTGAGGAGGCAAGAGTTTTTCTTTAGTGTTTATCTAACAATGAGGAGCATCTAATTTTTCTTTCTTGTACTAAAAATAATTTTTATGCTTACGATCCGATCAATATGCAGCTTGGCTAGATGGATATGGTATTGTCATCAAAAAGATAAAATGAACATAAAATGCTTACGGTCTAGCCAACATGTAACTTGCCCAAATAAGAAAAACTAAATATGAAGAGCTCACAACTTGGCTAATATATAACTTGGTTAGATAGAAATGACATTGCTATTAGAAAGAAAGACCGAGCCCGAAGAGCTTACGGACTAGCCACCATATAGATTAGCTAGATATATATGGCATTGCCATAAAAAAAAAAAATCCGAGCATGAAGAGCTTTCGGGCTTAGCAAGCATGTAACTTGACCAAATAAATATAACGTTGAGATAAAAAAATGAGCATGTAGATCTCATAGATTGCCCATCGTGTAGCTTGACCAAATAGATATGAAATTGTCATTAAAATAAAACTATGTATAAAAAGCTTACGATCCGGCTACTACATAATTTAACCAAATAGATATGGCGTTGCCATTAGAAAAAAAATTAAGCATGAAAACATTAAAGCCCAACCAAGTGTAAAGTTTGGCTAGATGGACATGACGTTACAATTATAAAGAAAAATTAAGAATGAAGAGCTCGTGGCTTAAACAACATGCAACTTGGCTAGATGGCATTACTATTAGAAAGAAAAATTAAATATGAAAAACTCATGGCTTGGGCAATGCGTAACTAGGCTAAATGATCATGGTTTTCATTAGAAAAAAATTAAGAATGAAAAACGTATGGCCTAGTCGGTGAGTAGCATGACCAAATGGACATGACTTTTCCATTAAAAAGTAAAGCCGAGCATAAAAAACTCATAGTTTTGCCAATGTACGAGCTTGGTTGGATAGGCATTTCATGCCATTAGAGAGTAAAGATGAGCATAAAAAGCTTATGGTTTGGCTAGATAAACATGACAACCATCAAAAAGTAAACCGAGCATGAAAATCTCGTGACTTGAACAACATAAAGCTTGATCGGATAGACATAGCATTGCCATCAAAAAGTAAAATTGAGCATGAAAAATTCATAACCCGATCAATGTACAGTTTGGTCGGATGGAGATGGTGTTGCCATTAAAGAGTAAAACTACCATAAACTACCATAAAAAAGAAAATAAAGATGTCATCTTAGCAATTTTTTTTAGAATATTTCACTTGTCTAACCTTCCGTTCATTCTTTTTTTTTTTTTTAGAAGTGCCAAGTACGTAGATTTTTTAACCATAAAATGGAAACAATATTTCATAGAGCTTGGTTTTTTTATTGGGAAAAACAAGTCAAGAATTACAAGTGTTAAGAACGTGTTCATTGCATATGGATTTGTTCATAATAAAATATATGAGTACTATGATAGCATCAATCTATAGATTCAGCCATTTGATATAGCCATTATCATAGTTATTATGCCTTCGCTCTTTCCATCCTTATGGTTTCCTTTCTCCTTGTGGTCGACCTCGATGGCTACTACTTTTGTATAATCGATCATTGGTTTGCCAATCTTGAACTCGTTATCGGCTATAAGCTCATTAAAAAATGATGCTTCTATAAAATGAAATTCATCATGTTTAAGGGATGCATTAACACTACGAATAAAGATGTTTATCCCTCTCTAATATTCTTTTACACGTTGATGGATGAAAGAGGGAACCAAATCAAATTCATGAAAAACGAGCTTTCTAATCAACAAGTGATATGACACAAAAGCATTAATGACATAAAAACAGGTTGAGCATTGTATAGTTTTATTTAAAAATCCACCATAAAATAACCTTGAGTTTGAAAAGAAGTATTGTCAAAGGCCTTCGAGTTTGGAAAAAAGTATTTTCAAAGGCTTCGAGAGTGGTCAATGACACAATATTTAAAAAGGAACACTATCAATAAGATTCTTGCAAATAGGTCAATCATTTACCTTATCTTTATATATTGTAGATGGTCATGGTTAGTCTTCTCTACACAATAATTAGTATCGGTAAAAAGTTCACTATTTTCATGATTTCTTTTCACTAGATAATTGGCGTAGAACACTTGCCATATTGTTACTTAGATATGTGGACAATAGATTTTGTAGTTGCTTTTTTGGCTTCCTCATCAAAGGCTAATGGATTGATAAAATTACAAAAATTTAGAGTCTTTGATAAAGACTATGTAATTGAGGCATCATTGTCATCTACCTCTTTCACATAAAGTAAGGTGTTATTAGAATTAACTTGATAGATTTTCATGTCATATTATTCTTCTCCTAGCTTAGCCGAGTCATGAGAAATGGTATTCACTTAGCCATTATGATGATTTTTAACACTATGAAAGGATATTTTCTCACGCAATATCTTCATTGTCGTGAATGGTCTCCTCTCACTTATCTTTTCATGAAATAAAAAGCTTAATTTGTGATATTTTTCTATCAAATTCCCTTTGTATCTATAGTATCGACTATACTTGTGATTTTTTTTATCTTCTTAGGATGAGCTTCTCTTCATCTATAGAAGGATAATAAATTGGTCAACCACCCAACAGTTTAACAAAGCATAGACCATGTCTATGATATAAGGAAAATATGATGGTGGATTCATTTCTCAAAGTGTTGACTCCAAAACTTGCCCCTTTCGTTCTTTTGTTAGATCGCTCGTCGAGCCGAATAACCTTTCTTAGTACCACGAGCAGATGGAGGAGAAATTATTCTTTCTTGAGAGGACAATAGAATTGTTGGTTAATCGAGTGCTTTCCATTAAGATAGAGAAGACAATCAAGTTTATATTCTCAAGATGTATCATTCACTCTTTGTATACATTCTAGATACAAGTTTAATAGCCTTCTTCTCATCAAAACCACTTTGGACATCCAAGGTATGATCATATAATCAATTCTTCTTTAGAGCCTTGATATTCTCTTTCGAAACGAAACATGATCACTCGCTCATGGGTAGAGAAAAACTTCTCGTAATCAATTTACACATGTTTGAATAAAAACAGGACCCATATTTGCATACAAGGTGTATGTTTTCTTAGTCAAAGACTTAGAGAATTTTTCCAGTTTTAAATCATCATCTAAGCCATAAAAACTCGGGTCTTTACGAACTTCATGAGATGCCCATTGATATCTTTTTATTTTTCATTAAAAACTTTAAACTCGAGGCTTAAATGGTCTTTTGGATAAAGAAGTTTGAAATCAAACACCCTAGTAAATTTTGTTAAAACTTCATTCGAAAAACTTTTCTAAGTCCTTCCTAGTAATATAGTGGTACCGATTACTAGAAGCAATAGTATGGTGAAGTGGTTGGCAATCGTGCACAATCGTACGGTGAGTATTTGGTGGAAGAATATCTTCTTTATCGTTAAGTTAAATATGAGATATTAGATCATCCTCTATGTCATAACCCAATCGACCCCTTATTTTATTTACAAATTTTTTCAAGAAAAAAAATCAAAATAAAAAATTCAATATATATATATATATATATATATAAGAAAATAAAATACAAAAAGCATTGTATGCTGCCTAATTTCTATGATTTTATGGGATTTTAAGTGGATTTATAAATTTGTAGAATTTTAAAATATAGTAGTATTTTTATTCTTGATTTATAGAAAGAAACTAAAATAATAATAATAAAGATCAAAAAAAGGGGGAAAGGATTGAGAAAGTCAAAAAGAAAACAAATAAAAAAAATCGAAGAAAAAAACCGATGTCATGGAAAAATTGAAAAGAACTAAAAAGGAGGATTAGTAAAGAAGAAAATATGAAAAAAATGAAAAGAAAAAAGAAGAAAAGGACTAAAATGATAATGAAAAATAAGAAAAAAATATAGGACAAGATTAGAACAAATTAAAAAGAATGAGAATCAAAGAAGAGAAATTTAAATTGTATAATTAAAAGAAAAAATCCCAAGGGATAAAATAAAAAAGGCAAAATTTCTTAGGACCAACTTAAATCTATGATAAGTGGAACGACACTATTTTGAAGGTTAAAAGTAATAATAATAAAGATCAAACCCGTGAGAGCAAAATGATGTCGTTTTTCCCTATGTTAGGTATTGTTTCTTCTTCTTCCCTCCTTACGTTTCTTTTTCTTTTTTGGCAAGTTTTGCATGATCTTTTTCGCTATTATTTGGCTTGATTTTCATTCTCAACGCCATTCTAAACACCTTATTCTTTTCCTTGCATAATGAGCTTCAAGTTTGGCCAAAAAAATACGACCAATGAACCCTAAACTCGCCATTATCGATGTCCAAAGATTATGTCATAACGGGCCATCTTTGCATCAAATAGCGGAAAGAAGTTTGGAAATCATCAAGAAATCACGTTAATCAATGCTCCTTTAAACTATATAAAGAGTAAGAAACCAAGGCTAAAAAACCACAACAAAAAAATAGAAAAAAGGCATAAAATAATAGAAAAAAGAAAGAAAGAAAAAAGCAAAGGAGAAACAGAGAGAAAGTCTTCCTAAGAGAGTTGGTAAATAAGAAAAAAACAAAACAAAACATGAATGAGGTTAAATTCATTTTTATTTTGATTGTTCTTGTTTTGGCCTTCCTTTTCCATGGTTTAAAACATGTCTTAGTAAACTAATTTTCATATTTACTTGAATGTTATAGAAAGTTAGGCATGCTAATATTTTAGTTGTACGGTTATTTGTTCCGGTTTTCCTATTTTCCTTTTATTTTTTTGCCATAAAAACCCATGATCATGTTTGAAAAAATATACAATGTAATTCTAGGCAATCTGTTCTTTTTTGAAGTTTTGATTGGCTTTGTTACAGATTCGATCCTTGGGTTTCTTGCCCCATTTATTTTGATAGGTTAGCATACAAAGATTTTTCAATTATATACTTTATTTCACATAATAATAGTTAAATTGAGATTGTTTTCAAAAGAAAAAATAATAATTTTTCTATTTATCAACAATTTGGATAAGTTTTTGCTATGATTTTTATCTAATTTTTTTAATATGTTATTAATAATTTTTTAAAAAAATTATGTTTCAAATTTTATAATTTTCTAAGGTCATTTAGGTATTTGTTTAATTTTTTTAGCCTTTTGATTCGTTTGCACCAAAAATAAATTTGATTAAAAATTTTACCTTTAAAATTAGAGTTTTTATACTCATATTAATATAGGGTTTTCTCTACGTTTTTGCCTTCTATTTTTTTTTTATTATTATTGAGATTATCTACTCTTCAAGATTACTTGTTTCGGACTCTTTATTCTAACACTATCAATTAGTTATCCACACATGACATTGTAAAGTAAAAAATTTCAAAGAGTATCGATCATTGAATGGTGAAATTATAAATGAGGGTACGAAACAAGAAATTTTAAAGAGTAGAGAGTCTTAATCAAGTTAAAAAAGAATAGAGGATCTCGGGGGAAAAAAATAAAAATCAAAGACTACAGTGTCCAAATATAAGAAAATCCCCATTAACATATTTCTAAGGTATATAGAGATTTTTACATTATCTTCTCCCACAAAATATTGTTAATATTTCAAAAAGTTCATTTACTCCTAATAATAAGGTTGGATGAGATTTTAATTAAATCATACAACAATTCTTAATTTTATTTTGTCAATATGTTCATGGCATGTGTTAATTCATTGAAATATTCCTGATATGATATTCATGTCAGAACTAAATCAAATTCATTATTAAATTAATACGATTCCTAATTTCAAATCTAATGGTAATTTTACGGTAAATAAAATTATTAATGTGTCCTAAAATGACCCCTTATAAATAAAATGTAAAGAATTAATTTTCCATACAATTAGTATACTAATTAGGTTTGTTTATGTGTTTTTTCATTGCAAACGTGCATAATTTTGTAGAAAACCAAAGCAGTGTACATTTTTCATGATCAGAAAATTATGGTTGAATTGATTTAGTTGAGCTTTTCAAAAGTATGTATCTATAATTCAATCTCCAGTCTATGATTAGATTATTATACTAACTCTTCCCTTAATGATTCTATATAAGGGATAAATTGTAAAGTAAACTTAGTCTACTATATGTTTTTTTTCATAGATAAGACCAATAAAAACAAGACATAAAAACGCATGATGATATATGCATTTCATATGATTTTGTCTGCACTACTACATCTTGTTTTTTATTGATCAGGTCTAGCAATAATGTGACAAGCTAAGTAGATCAAATCATTTCTCTGTCAAATATGCTGATGCTGTCAACATCACCATCAACATCTCCATCTCTAGCTCGTTTGCCATAGGCATGCCCTACCAACTTTGTCTTTCTATTGACTCAGAGCTCTGGGCATCCAATCTATGCCTCTAAGTCATGAGTTGATAGCCATTGGAAATTTCTGTAGTCTTTACATTCAAAGGTACTTTCCATTATCTTCGACATCCTTCTCTTGTATCCGGTTTCATTGATGAATCCTACTCATCAAAAAGTATGAAATAGTCTTTACATTCAAAAGTGCTTTCGATTATTTCAGCATCCTTCTCTTGTATCCGGTTTCATTGTTGAATCCTACTCATCAAGAAGTATGAAACGAGGTGGCCATAAATGAGTTTGTGTTGATACGTAAGTGAAAGCAAGCCATCGGAGGAAGAAAACCTGGCATATCATTTGCAACGACTTGAGGTGGCCACGGAGGAAGTGGCTGGTGGCTGTTGTGGGTTAGTGGGACCCACCCGAGTTTTTTGGGCTTCTGAGGGTCTAATGAACTTAGAGGTTCTATAGTATTGATTTTTGATAAAAACACTTTTTTTTTTTTTGTCAATTTGAATCCTTATAATTTGGTTTTTTAGGCAGCAAATGTTCGTTCAATTATAGCTAAGTTAAAAAAAAAGGAAAAATTTTCGTTTCATTTTGACTTTTAAATAAGAGAGGATACACATATGTTTTTTTGTTGAATTCAATATATAAAAAAGAAGAAATGATAAAAAATAATAACAAAAATTAAAAAAAAGGGGGGCTAATTTTTTTTCCAACTTGTTATTTATTTATAGCTAGATTTTTTTAATCATTAAAAAATAGCTAAAAAAATAACTAAAATGAATTTGTTAATTTTCTTTCATTATTCGATAAAATTCCAAGGGTATCATCATTAATATGAATTAATTTATTTTGACTCTCTTTTTGTGATCATTGGGTATCTCATTCACTCGTATATACAAGATAGAGATAATTATCCAAAAAACTTTTTGTATATATAAAAATTTGAATTCAAAATTATTTATTTAAGTGACTAGAAGTTTTTTCCCTCGATCCAACTCTTGGGTTATCTTAACTCTTTTTTGATAAATGAAATTACCCATCAATTTCTCAAATCTGCTTACGCAAAAAATAAAATAATCATAAAAAAATTCATCCAAAATGCAATTAGTAAAATTACCAAAATTATTTTGGATGCATTTACGCAATCAGGAGACTGTTATTAGTTCTTATTTGCAAGATAATTTTTATATTAAGCTTCTTTCAATTAAACAATAACTGAAGATTGAATTATATATATATACTTTTCAATAGCTCAATTAAGTCAAATTACCAAAATTATTTTGGATGCATTTACGCAATCAGGGGACTGTTATTAGTTCTTATTTGCAAGATAATTTTTATATTAAGCTTCTTTCAATTAAACAATAACCGAAGATTGAATTATAGATATATACTTTTCAAAAGCTCAATTAATTCAATTAAATCATAGTTTTCTGATCAACTTGGCAATCATGAAAATCTATGTTGCTTTGGTTTTCTACAAAATTATAGATATATGATTTTCTCTTTGTATTTATTACTCGAGCCCAAGGATTAGGATACTTCCAAAACACTTAAAAAGCTATTGAATTGAATAAATATACAAGTCAAGAGATTTTTATCAATCTTTTAAAATATTTTCTTTGTATTAAAGAAATTATCTACTTATTTATTTATATCTATTTTAAAATATTTGTCTGTTGTAAACTTTTTTAACATACTCGTAATTAAAATTTATTTTATAAAAGATCAACTAAATACAATTTAAAAAATATAAAAAAAATATGCTATGTAACATAATAAAATTCTGTATGTAAAATGAAATAGGATAACTTTTTTTAAATACATTTATATAATTTATATGATGAATTCTTATGGTTTTAAACGAGAACAACACACACATATATAAAGGTTAGAAGTGTATTTAAGATATTTCGTATTAGATTAAAAAATTAAAAAATGAATTTTAAATGTGTTATTCAAAATAACAAATCATTTTTTTTTCAATTGAAAATTTATAAGAAACACAGAGAAAAATTAATTAAATATAAAATTTTAATCAACAAATTATTAAATTTGTTTTTTAATATATATTTTTTATTCGATATGTTTTAATATACTTGCAATAAAGTGTAGAATATCAAATTAAAATGATTTGCTTCTGCGTGACTTGTAATGTAACAAAGACAACAAAATAGTGCTTTCTATTTTGTGTTATAATTTCATTATTTATGCGTTCTTTGGTCTAGCCAAGTTTTTTCTTTTTAATATGTTTAGGGCCTTTTGGCCCTTCCCTTACAAAAAGAAAAACCAAACACTATCTCTTTCGAGTTTACAAAACACTATCTTCCCTCATTTCATACTCTTGTCCATCATTGCACGGTCTAAAGTCTTGTATTAGGCAAGATCCATCTCCTAATTCATTTATTGTATAATTCGGTGAAAAACACATAAATTAGCATATAATAAAATAAATTAAGATTAAAAAAAAATTGAGCATATATAGTCTGCAAATTATACCCCTCATCTCAACTTTTTGGACTATGAAAATTTATTGTTTTGTTAAAATTTTTAAATTCTAAATAGAGAGGAAAATAAAATCCAAATTTTTTATCGTTAAGGTAAGTCCAAAGCCATGCAATATTTTTTTTTCATGCAAATCGGGTTTTCAAATTCTCCATCACAAAAATCATTTACTTGGCCCCACAAGCCTCAGAAACTACACATTGACCAGGAGGATCTTATCATCAATCATAAACGCAAAAACAAAATCTAACGGTGGGAAAGGCATTAAAAGACATGATGAATCCACCCACAGACCGTAACGGAGATCCTCTCTCCCTGTCTCTGTCTTTCTCTCTCTCTCTCCTTTCAGTTCTTTTGATTTTTGATTTGGTTTTCTGCTCATCTCAACTGCTACACGTAGATGCCGTAAGCAGTAATAATATTATAACATCCCACACGCAACCCATCCCTCTCTCTATCAAAAACACAAAATAAATATAATGGTAAAATTCAAATAAATCCCCCAACTATAGATAGATTCTTGTTCAAGTCCATAAATAAACTTTTCTCTCAATTACACTTACTTCCAGACTTACGAGATACTATTAAGTAACTTACGGTTATACTCTCCAAGATGGACATCAATAATCTCAAGACAATTTGAGCAAATGATCATTTAAAAATCTTTTCAATCATACAATCCGGCGAGGATGTGCCAACTGTAAAAATTCATAAAGAATTCGAATTTTGAATACTTTAAGGACCCGATTGAGAAAATAAAATTCTTAAAGACTCATTCAAGATTTGGTTTATAATTTGGGGATTGACTCGAGGCTTGTCTAAATAAAATTACGAAACCTTCTCGTTTTCCTTTTATTGTATTTTTTATCTCTGCAAATGTGAGAGAGAAGGAAAGAAAAGACCCTTCACGTTATTCAAAGCCGCGTTTCACTTCCCTGTAAGTGTCCCTCTTCTCTCTCCATGCCCATTTCTCTCTTTCTGCGTACATATGATAAGTTTATTTGTTTGTTTCTGCGATTTAAAGCTTTGAACTTTGGTTGTTTCATAGCTTTTTTAACGATGATTTAAGGTAAAATTAGAAGCTTTCTAATGGATTTTTATTTTAATTTCTGGGTTTTGAATTTTGGTTTATGGGGTTTTAACGGTTTGTTATTTCATGATCTGCTGTGGTTATGTGGTGATTTTTTGTTTGGTTTCTTGGAAAGTTGAAGAATCTTGAAAAGATGGATTCTTTGCATTTTCTTTATAATTGAAATTAAATTTTCTTGACTTCTTTTAAGGGTAGTAGTATTAGTTCTGTGAAGATGAGGTAAATAAAGGGTTTTGTAGAAATGGGTTTTCACGGTGATGAATTTTGAGTTTTATGTTTTGGTTTCTTATAGCTTTTTAATGTATCTAGTCCTTTCTGTGTTTGTTTCCTTTAAGCTAACTGTTATGTAATGTAGCCTCTGGTTGAGTTTTGTTTTGAATGATTGGTTTCATTTCTAGAATTGCCATGGAAAGGACAATGTGTGTCGAGGACTTATTTGTTTTACCAAAGAAAAGTTAAAAGGAGTTCATGTAGACTTTAGTCTCATGACTCATTGTATTGTGTTTTAGATCCATACAATTGAAAGTGTTTTTTTTTTTTTTTTTTCCTGATCGTGCTTTCCCATGTTGTGTTTGATTGTTTGCAGTGAAGGCCAGTGCTCTTTGCGCGTGTCCCGTTCTCTTCTCCAATCCTCCACAGATATCCTATTTATCTAATATTGAAAGTAAATTTTTCCTGCTTCTTTAAGTTTATACTTGTATTCCCAAATGGAGGTCAAGCTATGGAATGACAAGCGCGAGAGAGAAATGTATGAGAATTTTGCTGAGTTATATGCAATAATAAAAGCCACCGAGAAGCTTGAAAAGGCTTATGTTCGTGACATTATATCCTCATCTGAGTATGAAACTGAGTGCCAGAAACTCATTGCCCATTTCAAAACTTTGGCTTCCACTCTGAAAGACACAGTCCCTAGCATTGAGCGCTTTGCGGATACATACAAGATGGACTGCCCAGCTGCCATTAACCGGCTTGTGACCTCTGGGGTGCCTGCCACAGTGGAACATCGAGCTGCTGCAGCTGCCTCGTCTACCACCTCAGCTGCCACCGTGGCAGAGTGTGTTCAGAACTTCATCACAGCTATGGATTCGCTGAAGTTGAATATGGTGGCTGTGGACCAGGTGCATCCTTTGCTTTCAGACCTCTCAGCTTCACTGAACAAGTTGAGTATTTTGCCACCTGACTTTGAGGGTAAGACAAAGATGAAAGACTGGATTTTGAGGCTGTCTAAGATGGGGGCAGCAGATGAGTTGACAGAGCAGCAGGCTCGGCAACTTCATTTTGATCTGGAGTCCTCGTACAATTCATTTATGGCAGCTTTGCCTAGTGCTGGTACTTGATCGATATGAGTAATTGTATATTACTAAGCAAGTTCATTTGGTTTGGGTTATGCAATATATAGTTTCTTATTTGCTGCGTCTACATAGTAGAACCTTGGGTGATGATGAATGAGAAGATTTACTAATTTTGTAACTGCTTATACTTTTGGGAATGGTAACATTGAGGGCTGAAGAATGGTATTTTGTGCCCATTTTAAGTGCGTATTTGTTGTCATATGTAAAAAATTGGGTTGTCCTTAAATTTGGTTTCTTAAATTGTATTCGTTCATCTTCTGTTTCTGAAATGACCTATCTTCTAACTAAAATAGAGCTATCAATTGTTTGCATATCTGATTTGGAATAGCATATTAGAGCACAGCCGGATCATTAAATTCGATGTGATTGATCATCTTGATTTTCATCTATATCTTGACGTTGATGGTTTCATCAATACAGCTTAAATCTGGAATAGGACTTGATCCTATTGAAAGAGTACTGTCTTGATTTTGAAAAGGTTGCAGTGTATTTATAGAATTGCAGGTCTATCGTCAAAATCAGCATGTCTTTCCATCTGTAAATGATGTAACTTTTTAATTTTTCTTGCCCATCGGGCACCAGCTTTTCTCTTGCTGTTTAATAATGATTTTTGTTGGGCCTAATGGTACCGCATCTGGACTCCCTGTTTGCCTCGTATGAACCAGGTCTCATGCACGATGGCCTAACTGTATTTATTGCTCAGCGACACCAAGAATTCTTCTTATGATTCTGAGATATATGTAGTCATTTGAATGTTCATCCATGAAATGATGGAAGTTTTCTTGCTTCCCCAGAAAATGCAGGGAAATTCATCCATCGACTGAAAGATTGATAGCTTTCCATGTGCGACAGAAATTTTTGTTGTATGTATAATAAATGAGAAAAATGAGACAGAGTAGTAAAAAAAAAAAAAAACTAATTGACAGGCATGCTATTTCTTTCAAGGAGTCTTGAATTTGAGAATACAATGATTGTTCATTTGTCTCTTGATGTGTCCTCTTCTCCCCAGCAATCACATGTGCACTTCAATCAAAACTATCGTGGTTTCTGCCATGGCCTTTGTTTGGAATTTGCAGGAGAATTTCATGCAGGCAATGCCAATTGCCTCTGTTGGGTGTGCCAAAAAGGAAACATGTCTCTAAGGATGCCCGAAAGAGAAGAAGCTTCTCTGACCTCCTTGCAGTTGTGCTTCCGTTTGAGATTATCGCAATTGCTACCTTTGGAAAATGGAACAGAGTTTCCCAAGATAACCTTACGGCTAAAAATTTTCGGTTGGGGTTAAAATCAAATATTTGTTTCTGGAGTTCAAAAAGAAATTCTGCTCCCTCTCGTTCCTACAAGAGAGCCAAGAGATGTGGCATAAATGGTAATAGGAGGACAATAATGAGGACAGCACCGGCTAAAATGGCATAGCACGTCCACTTCCGAGAGCTCTTCTGATATTCCCTGGCCTCAGCAAGCTGCTCAGTCCCTCGCCTGACGAACGAGCTAGCGTGCGCAACATGACTCTCAATGTCATTGAGCTGGTGACCCTGAGCTTCCACAAGAGCAGCCATATCCAAGAATACCTGGTGAAGCTCAATCAAATTCTTCTCTATCTCCTTCACAGCATCATGTCTCTCCTGAATTTCTGATATTGTGTCAAGAATCTGGCCTCTCCCTTGTTCCTGAATTGCCTTTTGCATGAAACTTTCGCTTTCACCACTGGATATCAAATTCTCAATCGTTTCTTCACTAGCCCTTTCTCCTGTGATTGTGAAATACCTGCGTTCCACAGTTTCCTTATATTCGGCTGCCATTCTAGCTCTCAAGTCCTGAAAATTATCCATGAGATCCTTCAGCTTCTTTCCCAAACCGCTAACCACGGATGTCCTGGTTCGATCCGTAGATGATCCTGGACCGCACCCTGGAATGTTGCGGTGAGCTGCATTGGATCGATCTAAGGCTTCGAGCTTTCCCTTGATGATTTTAACACGTTTCAGGACTTGTTCAACATCTATGTCCATCCGGGAGCGAAGATTTTTCATGGTCTTAGCATTATGAACAATCTTGCTTTCTTCGTTGGCTTCTTGTAAACTCTTGTACAGCCTCTCAACGGTTTTCATATCTTCCTTCACATTCTCTACATCTTCAAAGAATCTGTCCAGATTCATACTATCCTTCCCCGCCTCCATGTCGTCTATTTGAGCCTGCTGCTTCAGATCAGTGTACTTCTTGAACGAACTCGAGAATAAATCATTCATCTTGGAAGAACACAACAATCAATCCTCTTCTTCCACAAATGTATGTGTTTTATGTTGTTGGAATCACTGGAAGATGTTTATAAAGCCAGCAAAAAATGGTTCCTTATCTTCTACAAATGTATTAGCTCTTTAGGTGTTTTTTTTTTTTTTTGTCCGATCGTCTTCCAGTTCTGAATCTAGAGCCAAATGAGAAGGAAGGGAAAAGGTGGCAAAAAGCAAGAACTATGACCAACAAAATCTTCCTTTATTTTTGGCTCGAGGTTATTCTGAAATTAGGACCAACCAAATTTTGACTGAAAGGCCGTTTACAAAGTTTGCAAAAGGTTGTCAAATATAAGTAACAAAGGGTTCCCCCTTTTCATTGGGAACCATTATGGTTTTGCTGACTTGGTCTTCCTTTTCTTTAACCCAACCCACAAAGCTAAAATTAGAGATTGCACAACCTATCAAAATCTAAACTTTGGTCCCCTCTTTATCTTTAGGGCAAACAAAAACATGGTCAGAGAAACATTTTTAGTGTCCCATGAAAAAATTTAAGGGGGTTCAAGTCTTAGTTTTTGATGCGTAAAAGAAATCTGGCTTATGACTACTTCCCATGGCAGTGGGTTCAATAAAGGCCTAAAGAGATTGTGGCTGCTTAAACATTTGTGAATTTTGAGTTGCAAGCATGCCCAATTCAACATGGAAGCACATATTTTAGGTCGTCCAAACCTACTGGTGAGCTATGAGCATCAAAGGCTTTAATCTTTGTTTTTATTTTATTATTATTTTTTTTTTGGGGGGATGCATAAAAGGCTATAAATTTACAGTGCAAGATTGATGATTATTTACTCGATAGTGTGGTGACATGATGGCACGAGACACTGAGGAGACAACAATTCACAAGCAGCCGAAAAATGGTTCTTTCAATTGTCTTAACATTTGACCAAAAGAACTGAGACATAAACCAACTCCAGATATTTGGAGAAGGAATAATAATCTTTCAAAACCTGATGGAATCATCAGAAGCCAGCTTTAAAGACCCTTTTGAAGAAACCTAGAAATCATGCTGACATGATACGGCCATATGCGTATGGGTGCCATGTTCTCCCTGCTTTTTGGAAAAGAACATGGATCTATTCTCAACAGTATACCGACCGAAATGATTTTGAATATCCTGGACATTTCAATAGATTCTTTCGAAAACAAGTTTCACTGAAACAGAGACAACAATAGTGCCAAAATAACCTCTGATCATGCAAGATTAGCGGACGCATCGGATATATTTTTTAAGTTCAAGGGTTCAACCATGTTGCTGTTATATATCAATCAAACTGTGAGATCAAGCTAAACGGAAACTAAACTTACAACAAGAACGCAATTTTCTTTTCACTATGTGCAAAAAGGCACAAGCTTAATTACATCCTCTGTGTTTCTTAATTAAGGGCAGCAGTGAGCTTCCAACAATAAACTACATAGCTGCAACCTACTACCCATTTGATTGAATAATCAATCACCTGCTAAAAGCATGTCAGTGTCCAATTGTATCAGCATAGAATGGATAATATTACACAGTATGGACCACAAAAAATATTGGTTCTCACCCATGTTGCCACTTTCCTACCCCTCTACTTTATATACAGAACAATGGAGTTAAACGCCGATGTGGACAAATGTGCCACGAGAACTCTGAGAATCATGTGGTTCTCCTTGGTTGATCATCATGCAGAGTCAAGGACATTATCTATCCAGTGGCTGGGGTGGATGCAGATGCATTCATGGAAAAGGTTGAGGGATGATCCTTATTAGCATCTTGATGGCTGCTGCCAAGCATAATGCCACCACCGACCTTTTCACCTGTTCCCCCACTTGACAGCGTGTGATTACTGGCAGAGTTATTGTCACCATCTGGGGTCAAGAATCTCTGCATCCTGAGGTATCTCTCAGTGGCATCTTGTAGCATCCTCATCATGCCTCCAGAATCTGAACCAGGTGACAGTTCATCCTCCCTCTCTGGCTGGATATTCAGGTCTATTTGACCTTTAAAGGGTGAGGTGGAGGATTTCATTCGGTTAGGATCATCATCAGAACCTTCACTGACGGCCTTTTTCTTGTTCGGACTGCCACTTTGACTTGCTGTGTTGCTAGATGGTGAGAGTTCATCATCAAGCAATTTATCGGCAGAAGGCTCTTGCTGCTTCTTCCGTGTAGTTTCTGCATCTTTCTCTGATTGCTTCTTTTCACGCTTCATCATTAGGGTCTTAAAACGGCGTTTTACCGTTTGGCAGACATTACATGTGCACGTCGGCTTGTGCTTGGAACCCTTACCACTTGGGGGCTGAATGCACACAATGCAGGAGCAGCCAGGTCTGTGTCGGGGGTGCTTTGTGGTGGCCTGGGACGAAGCCTGGAGAGTCTCACCCTCTCCTAAAATAGCTAGGTTGGCAAGAGTGTCAAGCCCCTCCAAAGCTTCAACACTATCAGTATCCTTCTTAGCAGCCTTCGATCTCTTGGGAGTGACTCCTGATTCACAACCATAACACCAGATGCAAATTGGACAGTTGGCAAGGAGATCATCGCCATTTGAACAAGAGATTCCATAAAAATCATTAAAATGCACATATATACAGCAACTGCGGTGAAAATGTAGAACATGATCGTGATACTTGGCACCACACTCAAGAATAACTTAATTGCTCTACATGACTATGAATTACTGAATTTCAATTACGGA
Organism: Dovyalis caffra; assembly: GCA_963924115.1. NCBI lineage: Eukaryota > Viridiplantae > Streptophyta > Magnoliopsida > Malpighiales > Salicaceae > Dovyalis > Dovyalis caffra. Next base: position 12,254,220 of record CAWUPB010001184.1, read on the forward strand.
GAAACAACAAAATGAAGTCACTATTAGCAATTTATACCTAAATTACAGGAAGGCAGTAGATCTTCAAGCTGCTCTGCTGTCATTTCTTGAGCCACAGAACATGATGATCTGGCAGCAGATGTAACTAAAAATGTTAACAAAATGCAAAGAGCCAGCAATTAACATGTGTTCAGACAACATTCAACTTTTATTTATCTGCTTGTCCATTGTTCAAGGGAGAACAGTGAGGGCACTGCCTCAATTCATTATTTGCCATGGAAACAACCAAAAATTACAGGCTAGTGAGAAAGAGAATACCAAAGTTAACCGAACATGCAACAAAGCTAGTGAATTCTGACCTCAAATCTATGTTTGAATGTTGCAAAGAAATAAAAAGAAAATACATTTATTCAACCATTGAATAATTTTGAGATCACACAGGCTATCTAACAGGTTCTCAGAGCATAATAACAATTATAAGATAAAAGGATAAACCCAAGCCTGAATGAATAAATGGATTCACGTTATACCTTTCAGGATCCCATGTATTACTAGAACATGTCCATTTGGAGGGAAGAAGAGCATTGGCAGGCAATTTGCGCCACTTACGACAATCTTCACATTGAACCCATTGAATCTTTTGACTGACAGAAAACATATCATATTAGAACTTTATTTAGTCAGAGAGACAATGGACATTGTGAGTCCCTTATTATATGAAGCAACGGTATAACTAGGAAAATTTAGGAAGAAAAAAGTGTCATTCAAGTCTGCATAAGAGTCAGCAGGGAGCAAAGACTGTATAGCAAAGCACCATTTTACCATGCTGAAAAGGGACGAAACATACTAATATTGAAACATCATCCTAGGTTTATGTCAGCATTCAGTCTAATAGCCCACTAGTATAAAGTATTGAGTAGATTTACATACAAACTTATAGGTTGGAGAGATCATACATTTCTCAAAGCACAACCCGCTGGTGTCAAATGTGAACAGATTCTAATACAAACTTATAGGACATAATATATTTCTCCTAGCACAGCCCACTAGTGTGACATGTAAACAGATTCCAACATACACTTACAGGACAGATAGTAGACATATTTCTCCAAGGAAAAAAAAACCCAAACCACTAACATTTGTTATGAATACCCAACCATTTTACAAATATAGTGTGTAGATAAACTTTTGAGAGAGATCTGCAAGCCAAATCATGAAGAACTTTTTAAAAAAACTAACACAAAGGTACAGGTACAAGCTTCAGCACTCAGGATAAGCAATTTACCCCACATTATCCATTGCAAAAATTGTTGGTTTCCCAAGTACTGGCGCATCCTGTTATAGCAGCACACTTGTCAGAATGCATGAAAAGTATGACCTCCTGGCCAGGATAAAGTTTGGCTAAGAAGAAAATATAACAGAAGCCCAATAAAAACCATCAATGCAAACGCATGAAATGATAAAATAAAAATAATGAAAGATAACATATTAAACAATGTTCAATTAAAATTACACGAGGAAATATTGTTCTTCAATCAAACAACCAATTATATCAGCTATAAGCATACACACACACACACCAAAAAAAAAAAAAAAAAAGACCTCTCAGATTTTCATATTCTCTTACAATTTTATTTGTTAGAACCTAAAATTCAATACGACTAAAGTCAGCATGTTTCTACCAATAGAATAGCAACTCTTAACTATTACAGGACCATTTGAAGCACTGAACAATGTATTCCAACTATTCTCCCCTCAATGGTCCTATGTTAGGAGGAAAATTTATCTTTGCGTTTTTTTTTTTTTTTCATTCTTTAGCCATCAGCAAAGAGTTTTTGGCTGGGAGAACCTAAAAATTCAAGCAGTCTCACCCATAGATTTAAATAACAGACGAAGTTGTAAAAACAGTCGCAATCATGATCGTGAGTCGTGGTACTAAAATAACAATTGTGGAAACCAATATCGTAAATACATTAATAACTGTTAATAAATTTATTTTAATTCACATATTTTTAACAGTTTTACTGATTAAGCATAATAATATCTATAATAGTTTAATATCATATAATAATAGTTGAATTTATTACGGAAGGAAGTTAATAACACTTTTAATAGTTTAATATCACACAAAAAATAATAAAATACATTACAATTTCAAAATACACATTACAAAATATTCACATGTTAAATAGCGGCAATAGCAGCCGCTACATAATAAAACACTTCTAATAGAATGCAACCGAATTTCAAAGGCTGCAATATAGGCTGAAAAAATAAGGACTCACGTGGGTAGGCAGGCTGCAAGGGCTGGAAATTTTTTTTGATTTTTGCTTTTTTCTTTTTAACTATGACAGCCTGGATCTGTTAAATAGCGGCCGTTACATTATATAACACTGTGTGTGAAACGGCTATAAGGTCCCTATAACAATGAACAAAGGTAATGGGTGTGTCTAATACCATCATATAACGGCTGTTATGTTACATAATGACCACTATTTCAAACTATGGCCTCAACCCCCACCAGATTAGTAGCCACAATCTGGTAAGTTAATAATCACGTTGTCCCAAAGTTTTGTAAATGCTACTGTAACTACTGCAAAGGGACAAATAAATAAATAAAACAACAGTTAACATCAAAGTAATGTAAAACAAGCAACCTGTACCTTCAGAATGACCGAAACACAACCACATTGGAAGGACAGATGTCATAAGGGATATCAAGGGTGGCTAAAGACAGAAAACCTTTCATTGGCACAAACTTATTTTGAGCAAGTAAACAATCAAACCTCATATTCCTCAAACTCAAATCCTTCAATCACCACAATACTAGGATCATGGTCAGGAGGGGGACGGAGCAATCCTTGTGCTTCTTCCCATGTTAGCTTCAGTTCTATCATATCCTCATTTTCAATCCTTAGGCGCTTACTCTTAGAACCCAACGTACTGCTCTTCCTCTTTCTGATTGAAGATTTTGCTTCAAGAACTTCTTTTGCTATATAGCCTGATTTGTCAACTTTAGACCAAGGACTAGGATCCAATTCAGCCTGCTAGATTGATGAAAAGCTACATGACCTTGTGTTAACTTAAAAAAGACAATAAGCAATTCCACTAGTATAAGTTTTGTAATACTAACATCTCCATTTGTAGAAACACCAATACCAGTCTGACTTGTTTCAGTGTCCTGTAAACAAAACACATATTTTAGAATTTATTTTGTTGGATTAACTATTAAAGTTGGCTAACAACTGAAGAGGCAACATTTGACAAACCACAATTTTGTAGCAAAGCATCTTACTCGACATAAGTAAAAGCAACAAACCAAACTTTGAAGCACATAGCAATCACTCTTATGAAACTATCTAACATCCTATTTTCAGGTTATCTCTTGGCTTTCTCAGATTAAATGCCAGAAATGAAACACAATTATGTTAAACAGAAAAAGAAAAAAAAGAACCAAAAAATCCACTTTATTATACCTTAGCCTTTTCTTTTTCCTGTAAAATGAAGTACTATATAAATATTAACACGCTACAAACTTCCCTTTCATCACAAAAAATTTGATTCATGCACGAACTTCCAAGTTTTTAAAGGCATACAGTGTAAAGTCCCATGGCCGCTTTTCAGGTAAATTTAGGCTATGATGCAATGAAATTTGGAAGAAAGGAGAGGTAAATTACTGCTGGTAAATTACGTACCAAATTAAGACTTAACTATGTATTGGAATATAATATCATTGATCTAGGAGAGGTACCAGCAAAGATTTCAAGTCTCTGGTGTCACCCATATACAATGCGTACCAAATTAAGACTTAACTATGTATTGGAATATATTATACTTGCAAATCGCTACATAAACTATTGTTTGAACTGCAGCAAGTATAAATGGATAATCTAGAAAAAAGGTGCTTGGCAATTGCACTAGGGCATACCTGATCGGAAGGTGAAGCAGTGGAGGCCTTTCTAAATCCCATAACCAATTTGCCTTCTGGCTCTAATCGACTAAATGTTACTGAGGAAACAGAATTAAATTTCAGATCCAATATCATAGACCCTAAAATCATGATGTGCTAAAGAACAGGATGATGGCACCAAATCACAAGGAAAATGAATTGAAAGGCGTGAAAGAAGAAAAAAGAAAAATATCAAAACTATGAAGCAGCACTAAGACGCTTGACCAGGTCCAAAGCCATGACATTGACAAATCTAGTGGACAGAAATAAACCAAGTCCAACATAACTAGAGAGAAGGAAAACAAAGGCATAACCCTTGCTGCAATTAACAAATTAAGACTCTTTTGAACCATTATTTTCACATAATCTGGTTGTTACCTATATCGCCTGCTTGCAATTGCATGTTTTGTATGCAAGGAGTAACTCCCTCCAGAACATACATTCTACTATTGTTGTTAGGCCAAAACCGAAATTGAAATATCCACTCTTTCCCTTTAGAATCTTGGACCCTGAGAGGTAGACCTTCAGGCTGCGAGATGGGTGGAAAATAGGCCTGTTTCATGGTGAGCACAATGTTAGTATTGACAAAATTATAGATGTGCCAGCACGCAAAGGGAGAGAGTTAGATATTAATCCGTGAGGAACTTCTTAATGAAATTATACAATACAAGCTACACCATTAATGTGGCAGCATAACCCTTCAACTAAAATCGTCTCATAGGAGTCAAAACTGCACTTCCATAAAAAACAAGCATGTATTTAACACAACAAATTGCATTCAGAAATTTTCTGTCCATATTTCTAAAGAATTGTCAATAAGCAGTCAGGAAAATCAACAAAAGGAGTTGTTGATTCATCACCATTTTCGTGATGCTCCATTGTTCTTATACCATTGCTGGGACCATTAACAATTCTTTCTACAAGTGTACATGTCTAAACTCTTCAATACTATATATGTAGAATCATCTTCCAACTGGCAGTGCTAGGACAAAACTCAGAGAGAATATGGGGTGTGCAAGAATACACAAGACTATAGCAGAATGCCTATAGTATACACTGCTGTTATCACAAGCAGTCTTGACAGTGACCACAAATACACACCAGTATATTATCCATGAGGACCATAACTATGACTCAAAAACTCCTTGGTCCATCTAAAGAAAATAATACCACTACTATAAAGCATTGCAAAACCAAGAAAAAGAATATCTATAGCCAACATATATTGTCAAGACTAATAAAATTTTCTTTCAATTGATCACCTTGTTTATTCTTTTTCTTCATTTTCTAAAAACAAGAAGAAACATTCTGGGTTCCTCAAAAATCCAATATGCAAAGCTTTCAGAATAAAACCGATAAACAAAGTGAAAGGTCAAGTTGTGAAGCATGAGTACCAACCTCTGCACATTTTTTCGGCAGCACCAAACGCCCAATTCGTCCAGCATCGCTAGCACTCAGCATCTTCTCAAACAGAGGTTTGATCACAGAATTAGAACTTAAATAGGGTTAAGGTTTCAGGATCCATAATTGTACAGAGAACTGGAAAGTTATAGCATCAAAAACAAAATAGAGCAGAACCATCTCACGAAACCTAACTAATCTTCATAAATCAGAAAACAACTGTGGAGAAGACCAGAGGTTTTTAGCTTTTTTTTAAATACAAAACTGCCTCAAAAACAATATGCAACAGATTAACTAAAATGATAACTTCTCAAAAAATTAAAACATAGAGAAAATAAAGGATACTTTCCAGAAATCTGCTGTAGCTCTTCATCAGTAAACCTTGGCCAGTACCGAGGAAGTAACTGGCTCCTTCCACGGGCATCTATTCTAGGCCTCCCGTTGCGTATCTGAGCATCAACTGATGAGTCAACTCCATTATGTAAACTCCCAGGAAAATGCTTTGTAAACGGAGGTGGGGGGCTGGCTGTAAAGTATTTACAGAGCACTCAATTTGACCATTTGATTCGTTTACAGATGCATAAGGTATTGTTATACCAAATTGTTGAGCAGATGTTTCCTCCGTTAAAGATGATAATGGTTGTGGTTGCTCCTCACCAATGATTCCTGCAATAAAAAATTAACATCCTGTTGTTTCTGACACACTCTCAAGCATGGCAGCATGAAAATGCCAAGTCATCATGCACTCCTTCCCTTGGAGCAGCATAAAATGCAGGTCAAGGATCCGTACCTGCATTCCCATTCTCAACTATATCCCGTAAGCGAATCCTCAGGCTTCCATTGATAAATCTTTCAGAAAAATCCTCAACTTTCCTTTTCTCCAGGGAAGGGGCAGAAAATCTTTCACCAGCATTAAGCCTGTCAACTTCATATGGCATTCTTGGTTGCAATTCAGACTGAGTAGCAGAAGAATTAAACAAACTGGGTGCTTGACGCCATGGTACAGGACCTGACCCAGCTAATTGACTCCAACTTTTGATAGAAAGGTCTTTGAATCTCTCGGGGAAAGGTGTGTGATAAAACAAAGGAGGCCAGGCAGGGTTTGATGTCTGGAACACATAATATAAAGCAAAATAAATATATCGCAAATTCAAATTGAGCAGGGTTCTCTACCACATTAGCAGAGGTTACGGTTAGAGGAATTTGTGGATTACTTTCATAAATAGCATGATTCTAAGGTGCTGGCAGTAATTGAAGGAAAATATTTTCCATTGTCCAACTAATGGCATAGGAATCATCTATTTGATCAGATAAACCATAAATAGTCATAAAAAAACATAAAATGATTATGATTCAGCAGCGAGAGATGAACTCATCCTTACCAAAACAAAACTTTTCCTTGCACATGCCATGCACGCAATACCTCCAGCATCCAACAATGTAAATGCTTGAATTGAAACAATACATCCACAATGAACCCTCTGTCATGGAAAATTAAACTTAGATGATTCACGCTAAAAGAAATGGCAGATGCATACCATCCATTTGACAACGATATAAGCACAAACAGCATATAAATAAACCAGAAGAATTTTATCTTACCTTCCCACAAGATTCACAACACCTCCAACCACTGGCCCTCAAGTGGAAAGTCTCACAGAACCTCCCCTCCTCATAAGCAGAACTAAGTCACGCAAGGTTGAGTCAATTGTTAAGTTAATAAATAATAATAACAATGACATAGCAACCACGAAAAAAAGATAATTGCTTAAGTATAACTAAGAATATGCCAGAAAATTGTCTTGATAAGCACCTGTTTGAAAGTTTTTCAAAGGAATTCTTCCCTCTCCTACACTCTAGAGACAAGGCCAATTCGAAAAAATAAAAGAAATTCCACTCATAGCAAGCATTCAGGATCTCAATCAAATGACAAAACACAAACACTTGCATTTCAGGCCTTACTAAAACCATAGTCAGAGATTTTACTGGAAAATCACTGATATATCACCCTCTAGAACCATTATCCACAAGAAAACATTGCCAAAAATTTCAAAAGTTAAAAAAAAAAAAAAAAAACTAATGATGTAGGAAACAATAGCGTGCCATTAATGACTCGTAAAAACTCATCATTCAAAAAGTCTAAACGGTTACAATATATAGGAAAAAAATTAATTTCTTGATGGTTTTCTGTCACTACAACTGTAAGCTAGCTAGCCAATGCCAATTTAGACCAATAGCACACCAACATGAACAGCCAAATCACAGCCACACTCATTAATTGGAAACTCCATTAAATTTAACTCAAAAAAAAAGAAGAAAAAATCATTAATTAAACATATTCACCAAAAATAAAATGACCCAGAAAGGTAAAACAGCAGTAACCACTGAATTATACTCTTTTTAGTTACACGCACAAGGATAATAAATCATAAATAAATTCATTTACGTAAAATTAAAACAAAAAAAGCATAAATATTCCAAATTTAACACAAAAAAATTATGGGAAAAAAATATTTTTAACAGCATTGAATTCGTTCCTATCCAATTTACCCAAATTAACCTCCAATTTGTTAGCTCCACACCAAAAACACCACAACCACTTACTAAATTTAGTAGCAAAAACACAACCACTAACACCACTACTTTTCTCTCCAAAATTGAAACAAAAAGAAACGCACTCGTTGAGTAATACTCACGCGCATCGATCGCAAAGCTCGGCAAAGTCACCGGAACGGAGCCTCCATCCTTTCCGAGATTTAAATTCCGTACAATCGGAATTGAAACACTTCCCTGACAGTACCGTTGAAGAAGAAGAACATGAAGTATTACTATTATTGTTGTTGTTGACAGCAGTAGCAGTTGTTGAAGTAGTAAGAGGAGAAGGAGAAGAAGACATTGAATTTTTTAAAAAAATAAATAATAATTTAATTATTTTCAAGAGAAATTATGAAGTAGGGCATCATGATAAACCCTAGAATTTGAAAATTTGTAGGGCTGGATTGATCTATGCAAAAATCATCATTGAGTAAAATAGAGAGGGTTTTGTAGAGAGAGGAAATGGAAATGGGCCTGGTGTTTGTTTGTAGAGAGAGAAAGAGGGAAAGGAATAATAAAAAGTGTGAGAGTTTGGTATTTATATGCGCGTGGGGGTCGAATATTTGTTTTTGTTTTTGTAGTTGGAGAATGGTCTTCTTTTCTAGCGTCGTCGTTTTTCTGTTTTTGGATTCATGCATATATAAAGTCTTTTTTTTTTTGGCCTTTTGTCATCCAAAAACTTAAATTTTATGTGGTGAATTGTATCAAAGAGCAAATTATAAATTAGTCCCTCTGTTTTAAAAATAAATTAATTAATCCTTTTTATTTTAAAAATAATCATTTAATCCTCATATTTTGAAATTTATTTTTAATTTAGTTTTTTTTCTCATTTTTAGTTTATTTTTTTAAGAAACAAAAAAAGGAGACGATATAAAAAATATGAAAATATTTATAGAAAAATAAAATATTTTGTGAAATAAAAAAATATTAAATTAAACATGTTCAACACTGATTATAATATTAAATAATACTTTTTTAAAATGAGAGGAATTAATTAATTTGTTTATTGAAACTAGAATGATTGATTTATAATTTACTCTACGAATCACACATACAAATTGAAGAAAAAGATATGTTGTTGTATTGCTAATCTTTTCAAAATCAATAATTATGGAGAATGTTATTATGTTTCACTCAATAGCTTATTGGTTTGATTTATTTTCTCTTAACAATTTAACTTCCACCGCGCTAAATTATAGTACATTGAAATTAATTCAAATTATACCACTTTGCTGGTATAAGTATATAAAGTTACAATAATAATTAATGGTATGTTTTTTTGAACCACACAAGTGATTTGTTATTTTAGATATCTATTAGATTATAAACTATATATAACAAAATCAACATTATATATTTAATTGATCTATTATTGAGTCAATTTTTAGAGATCAATTTTTTTTCCAAACGTTTTTTATGTAGGTTATCTATATCTAAAATGATGCATTTATGATATATATATATATATAATTTTTTTTTTTTTTTTTTTTGGTGTGTGATTTGAACCGTAAATAATAACATAAAGAATAAACCAACTTATTAATTAGGTATTTAGGTTAAGCCTCTAATATTACTTAATTACTTATATTTATTATACTCCATATCATTAGACAAAGCAGACTTGGTCATTATTATATTTTATTGATTTATAATTTTTTTGGTTAGATATGGAGTATTTGTCCATGGGTCACATCTTTCTATTTTTCAATAATAAGAATGTTTTTGAATTAATTTTTATATATTTTAAGATTAATTTTTTCCTAGATATGATAAGTAACACTTTCTAACATAACATTTTGAATATTCGAAAAATAAATTTTCCCAAAACTCCTGAGTATAAAAATCAATTCTTGAATTTAGATTTTTAATCCTTAAGTCAATATTTATTTACCTGAGCTAACATAAATGTTAAGGTCTCTTTCTTTTGTCTTTCCTAGGTAAACGAGGTTGAAAGGTGACTTGGGGGCACGCTTGCAGGATTTGACCAAAAAGACCCAACGAGGGCGAGTATAGGTCTCTGTTGTACGTGAGAGAATAGCACAGGAATATGTAATGCTGGTTTCTTGCATGGCCCGCCCTGGAGAGTCATGCAATCACGTAATGCATAAAATTTCACAACACGCGCTTTTGCTCTCCTGATTTTTCAGTTAAAAGCTTTTCTGTTCTATCTCCTTCTAATTTTGTGCTCCCTCTGTCAAAAAATAAAAAATAAAAATGATAGTATCTACTTTTATTTATATTCATGTTAAAATGTTTGTTTAGTAAAAAACATTTAATAGTATATTTTTTAAAAAAATATTTTTTTATACATATTAAACTGAATAAATTTTCTTTTTAAATAAAAAAATATTTTTAAAAAGTATTATTAAAAAATACTGATAGAATATTTTAATTAGTAAATTTTTAAATTGAGTCAAAAGTCCAATGAATTATCACTTTAGTCTCAATATATATATTTTTTTAATCGTAACCCATTCTGTAACTAATCTGATCTGCTGATACGTGTCTAAATCTATTTTTTCCCCTTTACATTTTTTTTTTTTTTTTGACTTTCCTCTTTTACCTTCTCTCTTCACAAACATGTAAAAACCCAAGAATCTCAAGACCCCACACCTTACCAGCAACCATGCCAGTGCAGGTACCATCGGAGTCACTTACAAGTTCTTTTTACATAATTTACTAATGTTTTCGAAGTGAGTTTCTTTTGGTTCGTCTTTACGTACACTTCTGTAATCTGACTTAGTTAAATAGAATCCAATTTTTTTACCTTATTTTATAACATGTCTTCTGCTTATCTCATGCTTGTGCGTATGACTGAATCTTCGTTGTTTGTACTTCTTTACTCTTTTATTGACGTAAATGCTTTTTGGCATGCATTAATTGTTAATTGTGTCCCATCCGTGAAGCAATGCAAAGATGGCATCTTTTTTACCTCTAACAATATTTTATGGGGTTATTGTGTTTTGTACTCTTCGATGTGTTGTTGATTGGGTTAATTGGAAAATGGACAAATAGAAATCCATTAGATGGGCAACCATGGTAGAAAGAGAGAGGAGGAGGAAGAGAAGGAAAAAGGAACGAGAAATGGAAAAAAAGGAAAAAAAAAATTGGACATGTATTAACAAATTGGATTGGTTACAGACCGAATGACAGAAAACTATAGATATTTATTTAAAAAAAAAAGACATAAAAGATGATTTTGAATATAAAATGAAACGTAAAGACAAATGAGAATAGAAAGGCAAAACTAGTTTAAGAATCCGTACAAGCTTTTCCTTTCCATTTCAAAGTTGAATTCAATTCAAACTAGGAAGCAGGAAGGGTGGTTTGGTTCTTTTTCTGGTTTCAGTTTGTACTTACTTTTTTTTTTAATGTACTATCCAACTAAATTAGGATATACTGAAATTAGAACCAACATATTTTCAATTTTTGGCCCTGGCTTATTTGACCTTTCCATATAAATCAATAACGATATAATATCATACAAAATTTTTATAAAAATATTCACTACAGTTACTTTTTTATTATTTTATAGAAGACTAATCATTTAAATTCATGGAACCAAGACTTTTTTTTTAAATCCTTTAAGGTATCCCAAACTTAAAAACCCATACTTATACCTTACTCGTTATGTCGGACACACATAACAAATTCAAGACTACTTATTTAAACGATTAAAATCTCTTCCATTCAAAACCTACCTCTTGGGTTCATGGGACCAATATACTTTATTACTTACATGTTGACCCATTAATTTATATAAAACATTAAAAATTAAAAACTCATACTAATCTCTTCCTGTCTATTTAAATTCACGAAACTAATACTTTTTTTTTTATCCTTCAAGGTATCTCAAACCTAAAAACTTAAACTAATCTCTTACTCGTTACGTCGGACGCATAAAACAAAGATAGTTCTCTAAAGAGTATTTTACATATATAAATATTCGAATTTGAAACTACTTATTTAAGTAACCGAGTTCCTTCCAATCAAGTCAAACCTCTTGATTCATGCGACCAATACTTTATTACTTATATGTTCACGCATTAACTTACATGAAAAATTATTTTAAAAAGTTTGATTGTATATCATTTTCTATTCTGAAATCAATTAAGACTATGTTTTTTTTAAAAAAATCTAAATGGTTTTAAAAGCATATTTTTTACATCAATTTCATATATTTACATACCGTGACGTTACAGAACTGGAAGTGGTACAAGGGATCAGTAAATGCAAAACGTATGAAAATAGTCGATTATGAATTTCCCGAGAGTTTTTGGAGCACTGAATCAGTTTTGGAGCACTGAATCAGGTTTTGACAAAAGCACCATGCATGCATTTATCACAGACATAAAAGTGGTGGGGCTAATTTAAACAGGTCCAGGGTTCACAGAGCTCTGCATCAGGAAATGAGTGAGAAGCTTTCACATTATTGATTTTTAGATGTACAGTGGGAAAGGCTTTAATTAATTTGTTTCCTTAGTAGTCGGCTTTGATTGAGGTGCTAAAAAATCGATGTACGTACATGCAGTTTTCAGGCAATTTCTCTGTCGGTACTCGAAGAATGGTCGAATCGATAGGAGTTTCAACTTCAACCCGATAGCAAGGTGGCCCGAATGTTACAGCTAAATCCTGCTTGCCATACGTGATTAAAATTAAAGTGTGTTTATGATAGCGACAATGTGATATTAACATGCATTAATGTAGTAAATCGAGGTCAACGGGCAACTACGTCTTTTTCTTCTTTTTTCACAATAAGATATATGTTAATTAACATGTATTTGCCATGTTTTTATGGTGTATTAATCAAAATTAATTTATTTTCCAAATATTCTTAAACATGTATTCTCTATATTGTTACAAGAGAGATTTAATAAACTCTCAGGTACGAATGGTCTTACGATTTAAACCTATAAAGTTAAGGAAGAAAGCATATTACATGCCTTTTTAACAACCAGTTCGACCTCGTAACATGTATTGACTCTAGTCATTAATGGGAGAGCCAAAAATATCATGTCCAAGAACCAAGTAATGTATTACAATGAAAAATCAATGTAAAATGAATTTAAAAGTTGCATATCATGGATTAAAAGTAATATATATATATATATATATATATATATATATATTCGATTTCGAATATTTATATATATATAAAAAAATTAAATAGATGGTTCCGTCTTATTCGTTCAATTGAATAGAGAGATTGGTTTGAATTTTTAAGATTAAAATATTTTGAGAATTAAAAAGAAAATTATTATATATATAAATGTTGAAAACTTTGGGATATTTGAGGGAACGTTTCTCTCACCGAAACTTCTTGATCCGCCTATGTTCAAGCCATATATAAGAAAGATAGGGTGAATGTATTGAAAAATAAAGGAAAGGACTGCTAACCTAAGACTCAATTATTGGTCCAACTTAAAAAAGCAGTCATGGTTTTGTTTGGTGTTGAAAGTCCCAAATTCAGTGCCCTTGATACAGAGTTTTTTTTTTCTCTAAATATTTTCATCTCATATTAAAAATAAAATTAATCATATTTAAAATAACAATAATAAAATTTAATTTCTTTTACCAAATACGATTTTATAATTTAAATCTTATATATTGATATAAAATTTATTTAAAATCAACTCGTTTACTATTAAATCAATAATATGTTAATTGAAGTCTTGATACGAATTTAATTTTAAAATATTTCATAGTTATCTGTTGACATAAGAATCCCTGTAGTATAATAAACTTAACAAGAATCATGATAAAGCAATCACAATCAGTTAGTGGTATACTATTAATCAAGAAAAATATTTAAAAAGAACAAGAAATTAAGACAACTAGAGATGGATGACTGGATATGGTGGTGAGAGGGGGCATGAATTATAGTGTTTCATGCATGGGTGTACTATGGTGTTGGAAAAGTCCAGAACACGAGACAAACGATGTCAAACAAATTAAGACAAGGAGACAAGCATATATACGTAAGTTTAATTAGTATATTAACTAACGTCATTGATGAGTGGTAATTAGTATATTAATTAATGTCATTCATGAGTAGTAAGTAGTCCGTTAAAAAGCGATATTTAATATACTTAAATCAAGCAATATTGAATTAATCTCGGTCACATCTAACAATGTTGTTTTTCTTGCTTTTCACTTTCCTAGGAGATGGCTAAAAAAGCTTAAACAGTGTGATTAAGGACTAATGACTAATGAGCGGTGACGGACTGCCACATGTAAGATTCTTAATTAACAATTTTAGCTTGATATATAAAACTAAACATGGAAGATAAGCTCTAGAATCTTGCTAGCTAGGGCAAGCTTACTACATTATATGGTCGGAACTGCAATATTGTTTGTCTACATGCAGGAGATAGGATAGACAGATAGCTTTTGACTTAATCTGCATAGAATACCATTTTTTCCTTTAGTTGTTGATGAGTTGAGAAATGAACAACAAAGAACAAGAAGACAATGGGATAGTGTAAGTTTGCATTAATTTAAAATTCTACAATTCCTTTCACAACGACATCCCACGTCAGACAAACTGAATAACTACTCGATCCCGTTATCTGCTAAGGCATCCCTTGAAATGAAAGTTTGATTCAACATTTCTTGATTTGTTCTTAATTTCCAAATATATATACATACACACACATCATGGACTGAAAAGCTAACACAATTTGAAAGAATTTGAGTTCAAATTCTATTATTAGATAATTTGTATAAATAATTTTATGGATCATCGGGTAAAAACGAATAAACGGTTAAATGATTCAATTTTATATGAATTTGATTCAATTTTCGATTAACTGAATTAAAAAAAAAATCAAAACCGAACCGAAACAAGTTCGGTTTGAAACCATATTATTTTGGTTCTGTTTCTTAAAAATTTGGTTTTAACTAAAATAATTTTCTTTAATTGGTCAATTCTAAACATGAATTAAGTGAATATTTAGAAGCTTTTTATTTTTTAGTATATGGGCTCGGCTAATAAAGGAGAGAAAGGAATGAAGGATGGAGAGGTGCGACTGACTGAAAACTGAAAGCTAACCTAGGAATTTTAGGGTCAAAGATTTAGTAATGACCAGATGCTTTTTTTTAGTTTTTACTTTCAATATATTCATTTTTGGATAAAAACTTATTTTTTTTTCAAAAACTAAAATGAATTGAAATAATTTTAATATTTTGATTTAATTTTTAATTTTATAAATTAAAATTTAAAACCAAATCAAAATATATAATTTGGTTCAATTCGATTTGATTTTTTGATTAACTGAAATTATGCTCATCCTTACCACCAATCATAAACTCTTTTCTCAAAAATAAGATGGGTTTTCGTCAATTAAAAAACTGATGTAACCTGACACATCCAATGCTCTCAGATCCGAAAGGATTGGTTGCAAGAGTTCAAAAGAGGGGAAATAAAAAACCATAAATACCCTAGTACTGCTTGTGAATATATATATTAAAAAGGTTGATCATGATATTCAACTATTATCTTACGATATTCCTCATCCTCCTAAGAGAGAGTTGAAAAACTTTTTCATAAAAAACAAAGACCTGGAAGTGATCGCTTTTCAAAAATCGAAGGGTCGTATCGTGCGATCACAAAATGGAATTTTCTCAAATGTATATTTTGGTCCCTTTAAAAAAATTATTTTGGTCCATGTAACATGTTATCTTACAAATAAGTCATTGATTGGAAAATATTTTATCATCATATTTTATATTCATACACAATTTACTCCTTTATTGTTTTTTTTTTTAAATTTATTCTTTACATATTAAATTGTAAACTTAGTAAAAATTAGTTAAATAATTTAAATGGACTGACGAGTAAGATAAAAGTTAAGTAGATTTAAACATGTATACCATTAATTCTATGATATTAATTAAGACGACATTTGATATAATGAGAAATAAAGAAAAAAATTTAAAATAATGATGAACAAAAAACTTCAAGGTAAGATTTAAGTGGATTTGGCATATTAGATTTTAAATGGTATTAAAAAAAATGAAAATAGTCTTATACCATTTAAAAAATCAAGGAAAGAAAACATTTAAGAAAATAGTTTTTATACCATTTAAAAAAAATCTCAAAATGTTTGCTTTTCTTTCTTCTTCTTTTTAATCATTTTCTCAATCTAAACCTAAAAAATCGAGACAAAGAAAATTAAAAATTAAAAAAGGGAAAAAAAAATCTCAAATTAGATATTTGACATGTAAGGACTCGATTTAAAAAAAAATCATTTAAGAACTAAATTGTATATGACCAAAAAACTGCAAATTAAGAACTTATTTGTAAGAAAAATATAATATAGGCATCAAAAAGATTTCAAAAAAATAATGGGATCAAAATGTAAATTTGTAAAAAAAATTCGAGCAATCATAGTCGGAGACGCTGAGTGAGAGTAATGAAATTAGGGTTTTCAAAGCGAGGATTACTCCTCGTCACACATTGGCATGTGCATAGGGAAAGCATACATCCACACCATGTCATGTCACCATCCAAATTCAAGGCCTTGGGAATGAACAATGTGGACGGATTAACTTAACCATGCGGTCAGGCCAGGCTGCCCCTCCCTGCATGCATAGATTGCCTTTTCGAAAAAGATTGCAAGACAAAGGTCGTGACGTCAAAAATTCCCAGCTTTAGCATGATGTTGAGTACATTGACGTGGAAGTTCGATAATTTAGAATTCTCTCCAACCGGATTCACTCAATCTTTGCCGTCTTATCAGGGGGGCCCACGGATACCATTCCAACGAAGGCTTTGATCATGATGAACGGTGGACATGGCTGTGAATTTTGAGGCCCAAAGAGAATGAAAGATTCAGTTCACAACCAAAAAAATTAGCAACAAAAGTACTTTTTTATCTTGAAAAAACAATTGCCTTTGTGGTCCAAACATGCTCATTTTCCAGCTGACTTCCAGGTTTATCGAGCGTCCATGCATCTGAAGCGTAGTTCAACTTCGGGAGAGAGTGTTTTTGTTCTTTCGTATGATCGTTTAGGGTTCCACTTCAGAAGGATGAAACTTTTGATATTCATCAAGCATGGATATAGATCCATACGATAAGCGATGTCTTTTTTTTTTTTTTTTTTTAAATAAGCACGGTACCCTATAAATATATTAATAGCAAAATGAAAAAAGGAGGGACAGCTCCAGCCTAGCTCAAGAGATTGGATGGACAAAGAAACTTAACCCCTAGACATAAAACAACACTCACATAAAAAAATTCTAAAAAACTTAATTAGAAGTATCTAATCATAACATATAATCTCTAAATCCTAATCATTACAAAAGTCAACTAATCGAGTTAAGACCTGAACGATAATTGAATAGAACAAACTTATCATTCGATATCGTTTTACGACAAGACAAAAGTAGTTAATAAATAAAAAAAATGGTCTTATTTGTGTGATAGAGAAATTCTCAGTCTGCAAACCTGTCAATTAGCATATTTTCCTCCTCGTGAATGTGCTGTACTGTAATAGCTGGAGAAATGTTTGCCTAGCTAGCTCTAAAGATGTAGGGTAGGCACCAAGGAATCAAAGAGGAGCGATATGGTCAGCTGTGTCAATAATGGTTAATCATTCTATTTTAACCTAACCAAATGATTAAGCTTTTCTGCTTAAAAAATAATCATGGTTTGATTTGATTAATAACTAAACAACTCGTTTAGATGATGGTTATGATTTTTATAATAACCAAACCAAAAGAATAAAAATTACTTCCTCGCGTATTTTTATATTTAACATAAAAAATCACAATTTTGTATTTTTATTACGAATAATAAGAGTAACTAATTCATTTCTTGCTTAACAAAATGAGTAGTTAATGCTTAACTAATAACCAGGTGTTACATTTATAACTATTCAAAATTCATAAATGTCATTTAGTGGTTAGATTATGATTATTAATTGTTATTCTGATTGTGATTATGTCTAAAGGCAAAAGCAAACGAGTACTTTAAGACATTCGTTAATCATTGTCTAAGTGTATTTATTATTGGATTGGGTTGAAAATAAATATTTCAATGAAAATTATTGATATTGATCATAAACATTAAATAAGTATGGCTTATATGATAATTCACGATAAATTATATACCAAATATATGAAGATTTTACACACATACATACATATACACACACATATCTTATGTTTGTTAATTAAATTATTTATTTTAAAAAAAACTATTTAATGTTTTGATTCTTGTTTCTTTCATTCTTTCTTTCCCTACACACACACACAAAACTATTATGCTTTTTGATTAAATTATTTAATATATTTTTCAAAAAGTCATGTAATTTTTTTATTTTTGTTATTTTTTTACTAATGTTGTTTATGATATTTATATGTTTTTCAAATAAATAATTTATATATTAAACAATTCAACTTATTTTTTTTAAATAAAATATTTTATTTATTTTATTTTTTTATGATAATTTTAATCCAAACAGCACATCACTAGATTAGTAAGCAGTTAAATAATTTTATTCATAATCAAATAATTTAATATATTCAATCATATAAAATAATACAACGCAGCACGTTACAATACAACATACACAACAAAGACTACATAGACTCCGGTCGTCAATGGACCAAAACGGGGCCATGAAACCTTGAAAATTAAAAAAAGAAAAAGAAAAAAGACGCGAAATGTTTGGGAACCTTTAATCATTTTATCAACACATGGAATAACAGACAACTTTAATTGTTGGATAATGCTATGTTCATGTTAATAACCGACTGGAACTTTTGCAGATCCATTTTCAGGAATCTTACATGCCTTGCATGTTCTGCACGTGAACTTTGAAATTTTGTTAAATAATTTATATATTTATCATAATAATTCTTTTCTTTGTGGCTATGATGTCAGAAATGGTGGAGGTTGGCTAAATTCCCATAGCGCATGTGCTGTGATATTATCGGAGCCCAGGCCCAGCTCCTTACAGCCGCCATGGCTTTGTCCAGCGTTGTCATATCATTGAATTGTCAAATTAATAAATTAAAATTTCAAAAAAATTATTGTAGAAGGGATTTACTATTTAATATATTGTTAGATCCATAATGGTACAAAGGTTGATTTCATTGATGGCCAAGAGGTTTGTCATATATAAGTTTATTTGAAAATATTTTTTTTTACCATCTATAAATAAATTTATCGAATTTCTGGGTGAATTATGGATCTCTGAGGGGACTTATTTACATAATTTTTAAAATTCCTAATTTTATCCTTCCAATTACTGATCAAGTAATAAAAAAAAGTAATTTATTGGGCCAAATTGATCTCCTTTTCCTAATCGGAGAAAAATAATCATCTCGACCCTCTAGTGAAGTTAATTTGATTAACGAATTACACATCAATTGATAATAATAACAATAATAATCTGCAACAACATTGCCATGACAAGACCAAGTCTTGAAGTAAAATACTCAAATAATGGCAAATAATGAAAAGGAATATAGCCCAAATCATGTGATAAAGATAAAGTTGGAATGATATTGATATTTTCCAGTTGCCCAATAGATTTCCAACGACCAGTCAAGGTGGTAGATACGAATATAAACATAAATAAGTATAGTGTTGGGTTTTTGACTATGAGATACTAACAACCATTAGCGAACAAAATTCTTGCTTCCACTGGAACGATAATGATTGAACCCATTTGAAAGAAGTGGGCAATCTCGTGGCACCACATCTCACCATGCAACTTTTCAATCATGAAAGTGCATCATATGGACGAGTAAACTATAAGCTACTGTCTCTAGTTTTGATAAAAGAATTAATTAATCCCTCATGTTTAATTTTTTTTAAAAAAAAATTGTTATGTTTTTATTTAAGAAACAGAAAAATTAAAAAATTTAGATATTATAAAAAGTTTATGAGAAAAGAAGATATTTTATAATAAAATAATGTTAAATTAAGAATGATCAATACTAATTAAAAAATTAAATAATTAGTCTTTAAAAAAATATAACATCCCATTCGCAGTATCACAAACTAATTAGTCAATGCTTTTTAATTCAAACACAAACTATAATTCTATAATACTTGTACATATATAAAATAATTAATCATAATCAACAATCTAATACGACTTCCACAAATATATTCATGGAGCTTTAGAACGTATAACAATTTTAAAATATTACAATTAAGTGAGCTAGATGGTCAATATGTCAATTTCAAAACAAACAACTTTATAAAAGTCAACATACAATCTCAGAAGCTCTGAAAACTGAAGTGGTGAAGTTTGAGCAAAACAACTACTTAATAAGTAGATAATATATAATATAACTACAAAGAAAAATGGGCAAAAAGACAATAATTTAAAACTTTTTCAAGATGCAATACATGTTTCTCAAAGTCAAATACCTACTTATCTTAGATATCAAATCGTATCTCATATTCTTAAATCATTCAAGTTCATAATTGAAATTTCCTATTGAAATACTTATAAGCAAATCAAATAATGTCAAGTGTCAAAATCTACATATGAATTGATAAAGTGATGTCGTATCATTAGATGCAAACATCCAAATGCTATGCCTCTCGTAACCGGGTCATATCATTGGGCCTGGATGGACTTAAAGATTATGCTCTCTGTAGTTAGATATATTGTATGTTAGCTAATACATGAGCTAGTACTATACCTCTCTTATTAGCTAGAGCATATTTATAGTAGTAAGCTTACAGGCTACGCCCCTCCGTAGCTAAGTACTCCAAGTTAGGTGGTCAAATAAATCAAAAATTAAATAAACTTACATATATTTCAAAAATCCAAAACCAACATATTCAAATACAATTTATTCTCATAATCAAATTCGATAATAAAATTTAATATCAAATCCCGTAATCATAATCTAAACTCAAATCCAAACTCGTATTCAAAATTATAAATCAAATACTTACTTGTATTATATGATTTAAGCTATAGCAAATTTTTTAATTAAACTTGTAATTATATCCATAGGATTTGATCCAAACTTTAAGCAAAACACTTATTCAAAACACATAACCAATTTTTTCTTTTAACCAATTTATTTTTTCTTAGAATCATATTGAATTATTTTTGATGTCAAATCATTTCAAATTACACAAGGGATCTATTATCGTCTAAGTTTTAATGGATGATTATTACATATTTAAATCAAATGATCAAGTGAAATAATGCATGATGAAGATATCAAATGAACTAAAAAATATGATATGCTATATATTATCCACTCACGGTACAATCGAACCATCAAGCGAAATCACGTTCTATTAATTAAAAAAAATTTTAAAGCCAAGGACAAGACACGCACATCTAGGCCAGAGGACAAAGCCCACGTGGGCTTGGGCCAAAAAAAAAAAAAGAATGTTTGTTCCCTATTTCTGACGACCTCTGCAATTTCTAACAAGCTTGTTATGGCCGAAAATGTTGTTAGAAATTCGAACTCTTAATTTTTAGCCTCCCAATAACAAAATTAGCTCTATTTTTGCCTCAAAATACCTCAGGTTCATAGAAAAAACATTAAAAAAAAATAAAAATTAGAACCTCCAAATCTATTTTAATACATACAAAAATTCAAATCAAAATAAATAAAAAAAACTCAATATATTTTCCGATCCCGAACTACCTTCTCCGACCATATCATCGCTTGTCTCAACCAAAATAAAATTCTACTCTTGAAGACGAATAAATTGAATGTAATCTCGACCATCAAGATGATCGAAATGAGCCTATATCCCTCCTTCTCCCTCACTTCTCTCTTCTCTAAGCATATAAGGATCAAAATGAAATTACCGATTGAAAAAATAATGTTAAAAAAAGGACCAAAGTATATATTTGCAGGCAAACAATGTAAGTATAATGTGACTGAATAATGATTTAAGAGAGAAAGCACAATAAATGAATAGAAAAAGCAGAGATGGTGAACCATAAATCTACAGTAATTAGTAATAGTACATTGTTTTAGTATTATTAGTAATAGTACATAGATAAAATTGAAAGTAAAATCGTGTGTTTATAATCAATGGGAATGGGTTCTTTTCCAACTATATTTTTATAATAAAACGTGCTGAGTTGCTGTACTATTAATCAAAACACACAATCTATAAATAAATTATCCAACACAAATTAATTGAAGCAAGAATGTTACTGTCGCATACTAAACACATGATTTCACTTGATCCAAACTGAATGAGAAGTCGAAAACCTAACACTACTTGACAAAAGGACCAGATTTACCGCCTTCCACACACAAAAAAAAAAAAAAAAAAAAAAAAAAAATCTAAAACTACTTAGGTTAAATAATTTATCCAGATTGTTTGCGATTTAACCAATACTATGAAGGCTCACACATTGTACCCCTTCCTATATGCCGATAGACAGTCCCGAGTGTAAAGGCAAAGTTTCCAATGTCCAAGTAAACAAGATCAAGCATGCTTGCTGCGAGCCACTTATGACTAACTAAGCTTGAGAAGGGCTTAAAGCTCAAGTAAACCTTCCAAGTAGGATCTTTGTTCTATTTTCAGACTTACCAGCAGCATCAATCCAGACTATATGAATTAAATGACCAAAGGGTAAATATTAACTGCACATTATTTTGGATTGCGCCATTACAAAGGCCCATTCAGTTGACAAAGAATGCTTCCCCCTTTTCCTTCTATCTCCTCACTTCCCCTTATTGGTTCTATACAGTTAAAAATGAATATAAGAACAACTGAAAGCTCCACCTTTGTGATAAATATCAAATGGCCATGAAATGATGCCCAAGTAAAAGCTTTGACCTACTGTTGTGCAGGGGAAAATAGAGTAGCTAAGCCTTGATCCACTGTTATTTGAAGCTTATCGTACTTCATTAGAGTCTTTTGATCATGCTTGTATGTTCCATTTCCTCTGGCTAGGACCTCACCATCTACATCTATGATCCCTCCCTTGGTTGGGTCCTTTGTATGTTGACCAGGCTCTAAAATGAATGCTTTCACCTGTAGTTTGTTTCAGAACACAAATAGAATGGAGTTAGTGAAGTAAGTAAAGTACACTACTAGAAGTTGCATGAAAGAAAACCTAGAAATAAAATGACTGCATCAATATGCACCACAATCTTGTGCCTCCATAGCAATGAGGATGGACGTTAACTGTTTGTTACAAACATCATTTTCTTACTGCTATAGGCATGTCATCCATCAAGCCAGAGAAGGAAACAAAAAGTAATGTACCAATTGTTTGACAATTAACATCAAGCAGTAGGTACACAGGATAATGGTACTCTTTAATCAACTAACCTTCAGATAAATAACATGTGGTGATTTGACATGGCCTCCATTGCTCAAACTGGTCATCAACGATAGCAAGCCTGACTTTGGGCAATCCTTCATGAGGATCAAGTCCAAATTACCATCTGAGAACTGCACATCAACCAGGCACATGAGACTGTCAGTTGTGTCTAAAGAACAGGGCAAACAATGAGAAAGCTTCATTTAAATCTATCTCCTAAAACTGTTTCATGTATGGGGTTCATGCAGCAGGCGAAAAGCTATAACTATGCTAATGCATGATTGAAAAACAGAAGTGGCAGCATCAAAGCAGATTATTTGCCACAAAACCAATTCTAATAACATGTGATGCAATGAGAGTAATTTTTAATGTTCCTACAAAAGAAACAGAAGAGAAGGAACGTTTATAATACTCAAAAAGAAATTGCATACCGATGATTTATTTTAGATGGACAGTGAAGCAGGTGGAAACATAGTAATAGCAGCTGTATATCCTTGTTAACACTTTACTTCGAGTGATGACAATTTCTTATTGATGCTTTCATACTTATAGGAACCTATTCAGCTTAGCTTTCACGTAATCACAAAGCACTAGAATTACCTGGCCCAAACAGAAGAGAAAGCTGAAATTCATGAAAACACTAGCATACAAAAATCATGAATTCGGTTTCCCATACACAATAAGAATATAGGACCCGTATTCCAATTGTCAGGTATAATGTGTTTACTTTCATGTCAATAAGGAAAACAAAAATCCTAAATTATGTTGCATTAAATTCAGTGGCAATGCTCAAAAATAGATGATAATGTATTGGTCTGTGATACGAGAGAGAGCAAAAGGTCAAAAAAGAGGAGGAAAAACATGTTACTAAATTACGCATCACAAGACAAGCACAACATAGGCAAACCTTGGCATCAGGTGCTGCCATTGTATCTTCAGCACCCCAGGGGACATTATGAAGCCAGACTGAAATAAACGGTCCATCAATAGTCCTCCACTCCAGATTCCTTAAGTCAACATCAGGTCCCTGGTAACCATATTGTTGAACCTTATCAGGCTGCGCTTGGCTGGGATTGACAATATTCTGTGTGCTGGTAAATTCACCATTGTTGCCATTGTAACTGGTTGGCTCCCCATAAGCTTCAAAGCCAGGTGCAGGCACAAAAGAAATGCGTCCACTGTATAGTCTCAGATGTAACATTCGTTGAAGGGCCTGCACATGGAAGCGTGGAAAACAAAGGTCTGATACTAACAAAATTTCTCACAACACTTGCGGTTTAGAGTAGATGAAATATATTTTCCATTCTTTAATAATCTTTAAAGCGAGAAAAAAATAACCCAAGGCATGCACGTTGATGTGTACCATATCATCTTAGATAATGTTATGTTATATATAAGGCAAATCTATGCTGAGGATGATAATTTTTAGGCTTTCTGGTAAGAGAAAGCCACCCGTGCCATTCTCTTGCCGTACTTACCAAGAGTGTTGAAATGCTCTTTTGTTGTGATTTTTTAGATTGTTTCATTTTCTCTTCGGGAGTGACTCATTCTCCTTTTGTGCAACCTTGTTACCCTTCTCTTCTGATAAAATATTTCTTTCTTCTTACACAGCAACTGAAAAACTACTTATTTTTTAATTAAATTTGAAAACATAAATTTTAGGCCCAAAATAATGCAAGCATGATAAACTAGTAGACCAAAAAACATGCATATGCACATATCCATCAAAGTGCACATGTACATAACAAAATAGAACATAGGAAACAGAAGAAAAAGAATGAAAATAACATACGTAGAAATCAAGACGAGCACTCCCCATCCACCGATACTTTTCAGATTCAATGTCAATATCTGCCACCAAACCTGAAAGAAACAGAGCAGCTAGTAAAATTGATTAAATTACAACTTGGTGTGAAGGTAAAACCGATTACAGAAGGTATTAAATTCAACAGCAAACTATTGGGAGCATAAGAAAGCACTGATTCAACTTTAAAACAGTATTAATTGAAAATTAACTGTATGGTCTGTACCCCATGCAAACATCAAAACACTAAAGAATTTGGTCTCTCCTTGCAAGATAGTAGCCACATCCAGTGAGCACTTATGGCCTGCCAGCAAGTCAAACATGAAATCAATAAACTTCAATGAATGAAGAAAGCAAAATTCTGCATATCTTAAACATGAAAAGCTCAAAGTCAAAAGGCTGTGTTCAACCTCGTATAATAGCAACCACAGCATTAGATGCTGTACAGGGTTCACCAACAGAGTCCAGAGTGGATTTTACCATGCCATTTCCTGTACCTGCATCAGATACATCTTGTGTTAATTATCGAAACGTGAAATAAAGTGTTAATCTATGCAGTGCAAAATCATTCACCATACTTCAAAATATGGGATGAAAAGATCCACTATAGGTTACAATCATAAAAAGCACATCTAGAGAGTTACAAATAATGTTGTGAAGAAAACTATGCAGCCTATACAGTATAGATTACAAAAGACTAAATTTCTAGGGGGCTTTGGTGAAGCCTGAATACTTGGAGTTGTGTCAGCTTTGGTATTTTTGTACTCGATAGTTCAGGATTTTTTGTTTCTTTTTATTTCCTTTATTGTTTTGTATTAAGAAAACAAACAAAGCCTTCGTGCATATCACATTTTTCCAGGGGAGGGCTCAAAAACCTGACTTAAAAACAAAAGAGCTTCAAAGCAGCGTTACAAGGTTGTGAACTAAAGCCATTACACCATGTCTCATCAGTGAGGAAGCAACAGTCAAACTAATATTATCATAGTTCCTTGTCTACGTCAGCAAAACCAATTTAGAAATTTACATCTGGATAACGTTGATTAATGGAATAAAACCAAGAGCTACTAATATTAACAACACCTTAGCAACTTAGCAGTCCATTGATAAGAAATTTTACAATCGGTTCCCAAAGCACACCAACCATAACTGAAACAATGTTTAACGAATAGTTCATGGCAGACATGAATTATGGTCCAAGAAAGAAACGAGAATTAACAAACCAGCAGGAACCATTCCAAGAGGCATCTTTATTGCAGCTTTCCAATCCTCCCTTTCTAAAAGTCCATTTACCACCTACTAAAAAGTGCAGCACTAGTAAGAAATGGAAAAAAAACACACCAGATCATAAGAAGGTCACTGTTTAGCAATAGAACAAAAGTGCAAACAGCGTCTGTTAAACAAAAACACAATAAGATAAACCAACTAACCTCGACAAGGATACCATCTCCACTGACACAAACAATACCATCATATTTCGTGAGGTCCATGGTGCTAACAACCTCCTTAGCATGGAACTGATGTTTAGTTTCTGGGAATACAATCATTATCAGCACTTCTATTATTCCCCATCATCATCACAATAATGCAAACGAGACCGAATTCATGAAGAAATCTAAATGAAATTCACTACACAAAAACCGATAACGCAGACTATCATGCCCATATGTGGGACACGCTGATGGAATGGGGTTACATTATTCATTTAATGAAACAATACATCAACTCAATGATTTAACGTTGACCATCGGGCGATTTTAATAAAAAATGTCAGTACCTCTAGCATTACTCAATCAATCACATACAAAAAACCGCACAATCAATAATCAATATATACAAAATTTTCTACCTTGCACTGTAATTTGTACATCAGCATCTTCAAGCAAAGGTTTAACAACATCAAAAAAAACCTTCAAAGCCGATTTCTTCCCTCCAAATGGATTAACAAATATGAACAACCTCTTCGGCCTCCCTATTAACACGCAACAGCAGCATTAATTATCATAACAATAAAATCAGGAAGCCCGCCAGCCAAGTAAAATTCTCATGAATTACCTAAACGTTAGTTTCGATACGCTACACATTCACAAATAAAATAAAAAATAAATTTTTTTAATAATTATTAGTTAATTACCTAAAGAATTAATGTAATCACGAAGATGCTGACACCAAAGACGCAGTGATTCATTACTCAACAGTTCAAAAACAAAATTCTTCCTCGCCAGAGCTCCTCCTGCAGACGCGAGACAGCAGATTCCGTCTCGTTTTTCCGTAACTGCTTTGATTATTAATTTGGATCCTTGAATTATGAATCCAAGCACCTCTTTTTCCACGGTCAAACTCCTTTGACCTTTCTCTGTCATCCACCAAAGCTTTCCTTCTATTGTTAGAGTCAACGGAGTTAGGTTTCCGTTAACTTTTACCTGGTCTGATACTATTGAGCTGCCTTCTCGTTGATTCTCCATTTTCGAGGTCTCTCTGTTTCTTGTTTGGTTGGTTCGCTGGAAATAAAAGCAAGCAAAGCGGGTGGGTTTGTTATTTTGCTGGGTGTAAATTATAATTTAGTACCTGTTGTTTAAAAAAAATGATAAACTAATTCTTCCTAGTTTTAGAAATCATATATTTACCCCTTGTTTTGATAGGGTGGAAAATAGAGGAGAGGAAAGAAAAGTGGGGTGAAAAGAAATATTTCAGTCGTTTGGGAAGAGGGAGGAAAGCAGTGGAATGAAAAAAAATAATAAAAAATGCAAAAATGATGGGACCATTTTCCTCTCAAAATTGGAAGGAAACGGGGGAGAAAAGGCTGAGAGAAATTTTTTTTTTCGCATTTTTGCCCTTGCAGCCACCCCCTCATTTCCTCTCCACATAACAGATCTGCAGAACAGATCTCCATCGTCCTGAATAATGGAAGCAAAAGTTCAAAATCTCTCTCCTATTTTTCTTATTCGCACTTGCACTCGCACCCTGTTTCTGTAAAGAAAAGAATGGATATGGCAGTCAAAGAGTTGGTCAAGGTCTTGAAGAAGAATAGTTTTCCTGTGAAAGGGAAGGATGATATAAAAGGTCTCTATGTCATCTTTATTTAAAATTTGTTCAAAACCATTATGTTGACTTGGAAACTAAACTCTAGAATTTCTTCTCCTTGCAACTGTTGCTTCAATTTCTTCTGGAAATGATGAATTTGTTGGGAATTTAATTGCCGAAACTATAGAGAAGATCGGCTCTGATGGAATAAGCTCAGCACTATTGGAGTATTATTTTATTCAAGAAGTACTCTTATTTTAAGCGATGGTAGCTGTAGTGGAGACTGGAGAAAGAAAGCTTTGCTGGTAGAAGGAGACAAAACAGGGTCTGTAAAAGTCTTCGCCTTATCCAACAAAGCCTCCCTTTACTCTACGTACTAGAAATTCCAAACAAAAAATAATGCTTGCTTGACTAGAATTCCTCTTCTCTCTGTCAGTACAAGTTATAAACCAAGAAACCAACGACTTTTTTCGACCAAGCCAGAGAGAAAGAGAGACAGATTGCTGCTGTTTCTTCACCCTTCACTTCACTGGATGCTCAAAAGAAAAGAAAATGGAGATAATGAAAGCGTTAATGGTGGTTTTGTTGTTGTTGCTGGGTGCTTCATTATTTGTGGTGGAATCAAAGTACATGGTTTATAACACTTCACAAGGTATAGTGAGCGATAAGATCAATGTATTGAGCATTAGGCTTTTGTAGACTCCAGCAATTGTGGCATTTCAAAAGAATAAGGGGACCTGCTTGAATATAATAGGACAACATGCAGTTCATAGTGGAATGTGAAGTAAAACCTTTGATTCTGCTTACCTCCACAGGAAATTTTAATGATGATCCTTGTGCTATATATAGTTGCAATATCTGATTGTTGATATTTCTTCCTCACATACGTAGGCTTTTTTCCAACGGTGGTGGGCATATCAGAGTGAGACTATGCAGCATGTAGTCAAGGAACGCGTTAGCTCCGGTCAACTATAATTCATGTAAAGCACACACTTATCAACACTGATCTCAACAATATTCTTTCAGCTTACCTTGAGTTTGCTTGCTGTTTGGGATACTTATAGCTGTTATTATGAAAAGTTGGTTCTTGATGATGCCTCTTTCTGTGTTGTAGAAATGGGGGTATGTGCATGCACGATGAAGCAGTAACACATTATATTGACATGATTGACCAGACAACTTTTGGGCATCGGTTTATCAAAAAGGATTTTGGTGTGACTCCAAGAATTGGTTGGCAAATTGATCCTTTTGGTCATTCTGCAGTGAAGGCTTACTTGTTGGGAGCTGAAGTAAACCTATTTATCCTTAACTTCATCTAGACCTCTAAACTCTGTATGTGTGTCCACAAGAGTGTGAATGTGTGAATGTACACATGTATCTGTTTTGGTTCTATTTTTCCAGCTTCATAACTGTGTAAGGATTTAATGAACCTTGGTGTAGATTGGATTCGACTCTCTTTTCAATTCCATCAATTTAAATCAATTGTCTCATTTTTTGTGATTCAATTGACTTTTCATGATTATTCGCAATGTTGCCATATACTCTTTTGTTTTTTAATTGCTAAATAGTAATTGTTTATTCTAAAAAAAACGAAGAAAATGATGGATAAAAGCAACTAACTTATTATATGCATAGATAATAATACATGTTATACATATTCAAATTAATTTTATGTTGATAATTAATCTAAATTGGCTATTGGATTAATTAATAAATAAACGATTATCAATTATTCTATGAAGACGATTCATTCTCTATCTTATCATTTCGGATATATGCTACATGTTAAATTTTTATTTTATTATCATTTGTGTTATTTTCATGAAAAAAATATTCATAATAATTTATTATAAGTATTTAAATATAGAAATATAATCACAGGGGTATTATAGTAAATATATCATAATACATTTTCTTTCCTTCCTCTTTTTACAATTATCCAAACAAGAAAAATGTATTTTCTTTCCTTTCATTTCCACTCTTATCAAAACAACAAGTGAAAAATGATTTTCTTTCCTCTCTCTTTTCTTTTCTCTCACTTTCTTTCCTCTCTTTTATTTCCTCCCAAGAGGAATTATCCAAACAAGAGGTTAGTATTTTGACCAGAGTCAACCACCATCGGTTAGGTTTATAATTCTGTTTGGCTCTTCTGTGTCGTTGCTCATCTCTATCTGCCACAGTAAGGGTCGAACATCGGGTAGGTCAATCGGTTATTTTCAAATCGAACCAACCCGATAATTGATAACATGGGCTAGGATTATTATATAAGTTAAACTATGCGTCACAGAAAAATTATGTTATAATAATTATGTATTCAGTTTGGATCGATGTTTTTAGAAAATGTCAACCAAAAAAAAAAAAAAATTGATCTGACTCGACCAAAAAATATGACACCAAACCTAACCATTATTTTTGAAAAAAAATTGTCCCATTCGGATTGGATTTGGTTAGTTTTTTTAGATGATACAGATATCTCAATTGTGTTGCTTATCTCTAGCTGCCATTGTTGTGCAATTTTATGAGTATTGTGTTCTATTGCAAGATTAAACACGCTATTTGATAATTAAATTATGTATTTTACGGTGAGTAAAATTACTTAAATATCAGATAATTTATCATTATGTTGTTTAAACTGAAATTATTTATTAAAATAAATTACTTAAAAATATTTCCTTTATTAAAATCAAAAGTCATAAGTAATAAATAAATAAAACATCCAATATAGTTTTTTTGAACAGTAGTATAAAAACTATGTATCGAGATAAAATATTGAATATTGAATGCTAGTTTTTTTTTTTTTTTTTTGTGATTCAAAGTTATATAATATTATTTTAGTTTTTTAAATAAAACAAGAAGTCTTTCTTCTCAAAAAAAAAAAAAAAAAAAACAAACCATCATTTTTCATAATTTTTTTAAAGTGCAAGTCAATATACCTTTCAATCTACTGTTCTAAAAATTACATTCAACTTCCAAACATTAACCAACTAATTTTTAAAATTCTTACCAAATATCCTTTTGATATTCTTAATTGTTTTTGTTTAAAGGGCAAACATGCTCAAAGCGAATGCTCAGCATAAGGGTAACGGATATAAGAAACTATTGGGACTAGATGTAGTTTAATTTAAATAAAAGGACTATTATCTTATCTTACTAATACTAAAAGGACGAAAGTATAATTTATTTTATTTTGTAACAGTTCTATGGTTTGGTCGTTATTTTTAAGTGCTTTTTTTTTTTTTTTTTTTGGAGTTGCTGAATAAAACCCAAGCGTCTAGCCGGACGTTGATAACGTTGTTTGAATTTTGAATGACCTCGTCATTCATGCCCTGTTTATCCGCAATCATAAGTCGCAATGAGCCTCACCAACAGAAAAAAGACAAATAAAACAATAGGCCTCTCTTGTTATACCTTGTATAAATAAAACCTTGAAGAGTAATGATATAAATAAATAAACGATGATATTTTCCAAAGAAAATGAAAGAACAAATGAAAAGAAAAATTATAATTTTTTTAATGAAATTCATAAACCCATCGGTCTATCTCACATGGATCACTAGATTGGGTGGTTCACTGTTTTCTTTTATTAAAATTCAAAGTTGTTATAATCAAGTTATTTTGAATATATTACTAGTTACATACCCACGTTACGTTACGGTTAGATAACCGTTTATATGTAGGGATAATGATTCGTATGGTGTGGTGTGAATATAAGTTTTGTTTTTAGTGATTAATGTAAATCGAATCTATATACTAAGCGAAATTATTTGACTTATATATATTTACTAACAAAATAATTTATAATATTAGCATAAAAATATGAATTTGAATAATTGAGATATTATTTCAAAATATTAATTAAATTATTATATTTAAAAATATATATTTTAGAACATAAAAAAACAAATAATTGATGTTATCTATATAGACATATAATTAATTTCTAGGAAAACTACACATACACACGCACACTTAGCGAGGTTCGAGTATATAAAATAAATATACAAATATACAAAAATACCCACTTAAATTGCAAGGAATATATCAAAGTGAATAAATTTAAATAAAAATTATTATAAATTTGATTTTGATAAATTATATATATATATATATATATATATATATATATATATATATATAAGAAAATTAAATCTTCAAATTCTTTTTTTTAACTAATTATTAATTTTTTAAAAAAATTGAGTCAAATTATCTAACACACACTTTTAGCTCGCCTTTCTCTCATCGAATTTATACATGCAACTATGCCGACCTCATTTAAAAATTATAAAAATAATCATTTGTATAAATTATAATAATATATTTTAAAAAATAAAACAATCACGTTCTAAAATTTTATTTCAAAATCTATGTATAAAAAAATTATTAACAAATAAAATTATATTAAAAAAATTAATTGGATGAGAATTTTAATAAGAAACAAACGATTGAAAAAATAAATTTTAAACAATAAGAATAATATATATATATATATATTCAATCAAAAATATTAAAAAATATCATATATATTCTATTATGTCAAACTATATGTAAAACTTAAAAAAAAAAAAAAAAACCGATCTATTTCTTATGTTTCCACACCTAATTTTATGATAAAAAAAATATATAAATAAATTATTGGAAGAAAAAAGGAAAAAAGGTCGGGCATGTGCGGCTAGGCCGGTCCAGGCGCGAGTGGGCTCGCGAGCCGAGCTTGCGCATTAAGGTCGCTTCGACTTGCTTCTCCATTCTAAGCCTAGGCCGCTGGCCAGCCCAAAGAAAAAAAAAAGTTAGGCATGTGTAGCCGAGCCGACCTTAAAAAGAAAAGAAAAGCTTGCAACTTTTGATGAGCTAAAGTCAATTTTCGGGCTAAAAAAACTCAATTTCGACATTATTTTTTCTCTTAAACACCTCTAAATGATTGAAATAAAGTCAATAAATATTTTTAAGACCTTAAAAATCATTTTAATGGATGTTAAAACTAAAAAAGTACATAATCAAATAGAATTTTTTTTTCTATTTAATGGCATAAAACTCGCCATGAACAAACTCATTTTTCAAAAATAAAAAAATATAATAAAGTTTCGTGGGCTAAAGTGGCTTAAATAAGGTTGGTCGGTGTTCTTTCTCTCCTCCGGTCCTCTCTTCTTTCCTCCCTTCTCTTTACATTTAGGAATCAAAATATATTAACAAATGAAGATATAGATTAAAATTTTCCTCCTCTTATTTTTTCTCTCTCGACTCGGTCCGACCTCACATAGGTTGGGCTTAGCCCTACCCATGGCTCCTTTCGGTTAGCCCTCAAGGCCTAAAACACCAAAACAAAACTTTCCCAAAATTATTTTAGATCAAACATCCTTCTCCTTCTCTTTACTCTCCCAATCTCTCTCTCCTCTATCCTCCTCTAATTCTTCAAAGAACGGACTCGTAGACATCATCTCATGTTCGCTCTCTCTCTCTTCTCTTCAATTTTCCTTCGTAACTTATCTCCTTTCTCGATTCTCTCCTCCCATCAATCTCTTTCTCGCCATCCTCTCATTCCTTTTTTTGTTCTTTTTCTCGAAACTTGCTTCCATTGAAAATTGAAGCTTACCCCTTGCGTTTAATCATCCTTCCCCCTCTTTTCTCCTAAATGCTTGATTTCAAATTTAAACACAATTGAGTCACCTTCCAAACACCCCTAATTTCTTGTTAATTTGGAAACCCAAAACCCTAGGTTTTGTTCTTGTTCAAACAAGCCTACAATCGAGGCTTAAACCCTAAATTAAACCCTTAGTCGTCTTCCATTAATCCTCCTTCTAATCACCCTCAATTTCAATCCAAATACAAACCCTTAAAATTTGAAACCTTAACTATCTAAAACATCAAAATATTCCCAAAAAATTCAATTTTTGAAATTCAAACCCAATTTGATCTAGGTTTGAATTCAATTTAAACTTCTAATTGAGTGAAAAGCAAACTCGTGTGTGTATGTGTGATCGAGGGAATTCTCATGCACATTGCTACCATCAATCCTCTAGAAAAAAAATTATATTGGGATGAACTAAGAGTGGATTACCTTAAGGAGAGTTCGGATTAAGTGGTGAAGAAAATCCCCTAATGGATTACCGTTGCTCCGAAAATTAGGTAAAATCCTCTTCTTTTCGTTTTTTACTTAATTGCCTCTTAATTCCGGTAGACTAATTCCAGTTTTTGTAATTGCTTTTATTTTTTATTTTTTTCAATTTCAAAAACTCACTCCAATTGCTATTGTCTTTTGATTTTTTTTTCCAATCTTATTAACCCTTGTGAGGTTTATGTAGGGTGGTCGGCAAGAGTATGGGGAGAGTTTACAACGGGGGTGTCTCCGATTGTGGGCTGCAGAGTTAGGGGTGATTGAGTTTGTGGCGGAACGTTTTAAGGAGTATAGGGGTGGGATTTATGTTGCTAGTGGTTATAGGGTTGCTATGTAGGGCGTATAAGATGGTGGAGGTGCTCGGGTGGATTAACAACGGGTACGGGAGAATTGGCGGCAAGGGGGTAGTCCATAGTTGTGGGTTACGGGAATGGTGGTCTGCAGGATAGCTTGGGTAGCTTGCCGGTTGGGGCCTACTTGCAAGTTAGTTTGTAGTAAGGGTGACGAGCTAGAGGTTGGGATCGAAACAAAACTTTCGAAAATATTAGCGATGAAAGTATAAAAATTTATACAACTTCCATGTTATTACCCCTCGAAAGTTCAAAAAAATAACAAGAAAACCAAGCTACGGTGAATGAACAGGAAACACCTCGGTTCTTTTAGTTTTTTTCTTAATAAGTGATGGAATATTTGTAAATTTCTTTAAGCTTACAATTAATGTCTTATATTTTAAAAATGGTTGTATTATACCACACTGATCATTTGATTAAGAAGACTCTATCTTATTTTTCAATAAGAAACTCACTTTTTATGATCCACAAAAAATATTTAACATAAACTATTTTAAAGGAAATTTAAACCGAGAACCTTCTAGTGTTTTAAATAAATTTTTTAGGTGTTGTTTGTTTATCTAGAATGAAAGATTCAAAATATTAATGTAGAAATTTGAACTAAAATTAAAAAATCGAACAAATATTTTAAAAAATCAGAATGATATTTACATTCTCATAATATATTTAGAATAATAATAAAAAATCAGAATGAAATTTAAATTTTTTAATATGTGATATTTAAAACAAATAAAATTAACTTTATCAATTATAATATTAGTAAAAATGATAAATGTAATTGTAGTATTATTGCTAATGGCGATGGTGGAGTAAGAGGAGAAAATGATAACAATAATAATAAAATATATTTTTTAAAAGTTGATACTACTCCCATAGAAGATGACGGTAAAAAAAGAGTGATGGTAATGATGTAATAAAAATAATGATGGTGATTGTGATGGTTAAAAAAAAATATTGGAAAAATAATAATATTTGTTTATTTATTTTTATCACTGCCACTAAATAGGCTCGGGAATTCTTTTGAAAGTCGGCTTGAATTTATTTCCAAGGGAAAAATTGGATTTTCTTCTGGGACCATAAGGAGTTATTTTGATGAAACATTCGTGCAAATGTGATGTGATAAATACAAAGTGCCAAGTACCATTATGCGAATCTCACATGTTTCCTTTTCACAGTAGATTACTATACCAACCACGTCATTGTACATAAGTACTAAATTTTTAATCATTTTAGATTAAAATAAAGGTACGGAAAACAGATCAAATAAATAAATAAAGGCCTAAAAAATACAACATGCCATTGTGAATTACCTATCAAGATTTAAGTTCTTTTAATTTAACTTTTACGAATTCATGGAAGTTGGTTTTTGATTCTTGATTTCAAAAAAAAAGAAAAAAAGTCAGAACTATATTTAATTAGAATTAATTTTGATGTAAATAAAAAATTATTATAAAATTGAGTTAAAATTTTAATTTGTATACTTGTACCTTATAGATTATAATTTATACTATATATTTTTTTAAAGTTGCCTCCAGTTTGTTTTTATTTTTATTAACTATATTTTGAACTTAACTCATTTTTATTATGAGTTATTGGTTTTATAAACTCTGAATTATGACTAAGAGTTGAAAGTTAATTTTTGTAAATCATTCATGTTAAACAAAGTATTGATTTAAAAATATAAAAGTTGGTTTGGTAAAATACGGTTCGCATAAGAAAAATTCTTTTAGGTCAATAGGGTTCCTTCATGACATTCTGAAATACTTCTAAAATAAAATGGAGCTATTTATCATCAAAGGAGAGTTATTAAAAAAAAAAAAAAACTAAACCAACTGCAGGTGTGACTGTTCACATCCTGTAGCTGCAGACTCAATTCCCCTGTTCATTAAATTTTTGTTGTTTTTTGGTCCCTCTTTCTTTGAGACATGAATTAATTAGTCCCTTTTCTTTTCTTTTTTCAAAGGGCTGTTCGGGCTGGCCTTCTTTGTTTCTTTTTTTCTTTTTTCGAAAGGCTGGCCTCCTTTTTTTTTTTTTTTCCGGGCTGACTTTTTTTTTTTGGGCTTGCCTCATCTCTTTTTGTTTTTTTTGTTTTTTTTTTTTTAAACGGTTGGGCTGTCATTCATTGTAACGGTATTATCTTTTTCCCTTTTAATGGTTGACCTCTTTTTTGTTTTTTTTTTATTAATTAAAAAATTCATAAGTCTTATTTGATTATATATATATATATATATATATATATATATATATATATATATATATATATATATATGATTAAAATTTATCGAAACCAATTTTATAGTAATTTTTATTTAAATATATTCATTCCAATATATTTCATGTAATTTAAGTAAGTTATATATATATATTTTTATATACTATGAGTCCGTTAAGTAATATATATATACATGAACACATATATACACCAATCGGATGCGACCCTGCTCTTTTTTTCTTCTTCTTATAATTTATTTTATTTTTTTAAAAGTCCGGCCACTAATCTCATGATAGAACAAAAAAAAAAAAGTTGGTCAATTATTTTAAATCTTGGTGTGTTTTAGGATTGGATCACCGGAAGGTAAAAGGAAGCCTTTAAAAGAATATACATATTGTCATAATATAATTGGATTTTTAACAAGTGTTGTATAAGTTAAGCGATCATATATAATTGGTCCCTTTACTAAAAAAGAAAACATATATATTATTGGTCCCTTTAATGTCCTTGAACCAATATTAATTACATATTTGACATTGATGTTAGCATATATATTTGATTATTTTATTCTTATTGTTTAAAATTTATTTCTTCAATTATTTATTTTTTTATTAAAATTCTCATTAAATTCATTTTTAACTTTTTTATATAATTTTATTTGTTAATAATTTTTTTTATTATGTGAATTTTGGAATAAAATTTTACAACATCAATATTTTATTTTTTAAAATATATTATTATAATTTATACAATAATTTATTTTTATATTTTTAAATGAGTGTTTTACTTTTTATATATATTATAGAGAGAGAGAGAGAGAGAGAGAGCTGAAAGTATATTTTAGATAGTTTGACTCGATTTTTTTTTTTTAAATTTATGTGTTCAAAAAATTCACAAGTTTTATTTTTTTATATGTATTTATCCAGAATTTATTAGAATTAATTTTTTTGTAGTTTTTATTTTAATCTATTAACTTCGATATATTTCTACAATTTAAGTGTTTTTTTATATTTTTTTATTTATTCTATAGACTTTGAATTTGTTATATATATATATATTAGTTTTGTTAGAAATTAACTATATATAGATTCAATTTATATGAATCACAAAAAATAAAACTTTCTCCCGTATTATAGCATATTAATCGTTAATCCTATGTATGTAACAGTTATCTATCCGCAACGTAAGCACGAGTATCCAACTAGTTGAAATTCAATTATGTCTAAATAACAATAACAATAATAAATCAATAAATAAATATTGAAAGAGCTACATCGAAGCCCATCCAAGGTAAGAGCCCAAAGACCTGAGATGGCCCAACTCCTTCAAACCAAACCATGGATCAAACTCAACAGAAACCCAATGCCAGTTTGCTAAACCTCAAGCTCTCTTTGTAAATTCTAAACCCTAATTGGACCAGAGAGAATCATCAGGAAAACAGCTTTGAAGCTACCATGAAAGGTGAGATTGAGGACAATGGAGCAATACAGATACCACCAACCCGAGTTGCGCACATAAAGAAACGAGTTCTTAAGAACAAAGGCGTATCTGTCTCTTTCAGCGAGAAAGATCTCAAGTACTGCATACAATTTTTTTTTTTACTCGGCTTATGCTGTGGTAATAATTTGAGAAAGTATTTGTCGAACTTGGTTTGTTGATGTGATTAGTGAAGTGGTTTTTCTTGGGTTTTTGATTTTTGTAAGGGATTACGTTACTGGGTTTCATAAGAGGAAGAAGAAAAGAAGAAAGGAAGCAATTAAACAACAAGAAGAGAAGTTAAGGCTCAAGCGTATCGCAGGACGCAAACAGGTTCGTTTGGGATTTCAATTGGTTGTTCTCTGTTTTTTATGATATTGAGTTGAGTTGAGTTGAAGGCGTGGTAGACAAAATGAATGAATGGTCTTGTTTTGAAGGTGTTGGTACTGGTCAGGTCACAACCTGTTTGTTTTTATAGAGATAGAAGGTTTGTTTTTGGTAAGATTGTGTGGAAATTTGTGTTGCTAAATCATTCTTAGGACACACGGCTAATTTTTGAGTGCTTGTATAAGAGGATGAGAACAGGTTGTTCTTTTAGGCTTCAATTTAGATATGGTTTTCCTTGGACGAGAATAACAAATAATGATGCGATTGAAGGGTTCTCCAT
This sequence comes from Dovyalis caffra, assembly GCA_963924115.1. Lineage (NCBI taxonomy): Eukaryota > Viridiplantae > Streptophyta > Magnoliopsida > Malpighiales > Salicaceae > Dovyalis > Dovyalis caffra. Next base: position 12,293,062 of record CAWUPB010001184.1, read on the forward strand.
GATATTTCTTCTTGTGAACATGGTGAGTTTCTAATATGTCAGATAAGAAACCCTTAGCCTGGTCACCGGTGACCTTCATTCATGGTCAAACTGATACATAAACAAATACTTATTTGAAAATGTGCAATAGGTCATATAGGAAGCCGAAGTTCTTTATTTGTTTGGCATACGGAGAGCACTTTTCTGTTATTTTGGCATGCTTTCAGCTTCACTACCAACTCAGATTACCAAACTAACATTTGCCCATTGGTCATGAATATATAAGAGGAAAATGTTCTATTTGAGATTGGTTCGGCACCTATGAAATAGTAAGAACAAACAAAACTCTGATCCTCTTACAATGCCGAAGGGGAAAATTTCTCAACTTCTGTTGACCAACACTTTAGGATGATATGTCCTGTTTTGCTTTCTGTTCCATGGAGTAGTAAGAGTTAATGCATTCTTTTGTTCCCCGCATACCCTGGTATAAGCTGAATGACAGCTTTGGCAGCTGAGTTTCAAATAGAATTTCACCCTAATCTTGAGCCATCAGACTATGACAAGATGATTTGCCACCATTCTACTCATCAAATGCACAAAACTGGCACACACTAAAAGGTCGATTCAAATGCCCCTCCTCCATTGCATTGCTACCATCACCTTTTTGGGGAAGTTGGGGGACTTCATTTCCTGACTTTTTGTTGTCCTGACTTTGCCAACTAACTTCTGTTGTAGAGGAAACTGGAAAAAGAATTTGCTTTATATGGAGGAGCTCCACCAGCCACTGATCAAAGCAACGTGTATGAAGAGTATGATGAAGAAAGTGAACCAATTGCATCAATAAACGGTATTTTCATTAACTGCCAGCTTATGTTAAGAGATAAGTATGCTGCTTGGAAACATATTAATTTATTAAGCCTTATGATTAACTACATGCATCTCCAGATTTAATCTCCCTTTGGGGCTACCTTTTCTGGTACTGGGGGTATTCTTGGTTTATAGAAATGTTTGGGAACCATTCCAATGGATCTGCAATCACTCCCTTCATGGTGTTTTCAATTTTTGCAATAGTCTGATCCTCTGTGATCAATGCACACGGCTAATTCAATACAGTAATAGCATGAGAATCATGTTAGTTTAGATTACTTCTAATCATATAATATGTTTAGAGTGCATGCATGATAGGATCACGGTGTCACTTCATCTATAATACTCCTATAGCTAAAGCATTATAATCATTTAAAATTTGGTTTTGGGCTTTGTTTGTGGCAAAAGGGACAACAAAGTACGACAATGGGGAAATGCAGGTCACTGTGACAACTTGTGAGATTTCACAACAAGACGAGGATGGTCCAAGTGAAAAGACACAAGCAGACGTACCAAGGTTGATTGAAGCTGATAAAACGCACAAGTTATCTGTGAGCAAAAAGAAATCATTCAAGAAAGTTTCAAAGCACAAATCAAGGTCAAAGCCACAAAACAAAAGGGATAGAAAGAAGGGAAAGACGAAGAACAACAAGCGGTAGTTCATAGTTGATCTTCTTGCCATATGAAGCATGAGATCAAACTGTATTCTCTGTTGTTGGAATACATAGTTTAACAAAGGCCAATTGCTGAGACATAATGCTAGGCCATGTAAGAAAATTGGTTCGTTTAAGCTATAGTTAATTATGTTTTCTCTACTACAATTTGCCGACTATAAATCAATGATTCAGAATCCAGATTGATATTTTCACAATTTCTTGGTTGTAGAGTTCTATCAGGGAATCGTTCCTCCGTGTCCTCTGTTTTTACTCAAAACGTTAATGGCCAACAGGAATGTTGGATTGGCTTGGTTAATACTTTTTTTTTTTTCAGATCTTCTTGTCCAAACTATGCAAAAATATTTTTAAAAAACTTCAATTTAATATATTTTCAAACCAAATGTCTTTTGAAAAATACTTTGGAATAAAATGCAAATACACTGTTACACAGCTACAAGTATAAATATTGAGATAAAAATGCTATAATTTTGTATTCAAGAACAGATTACACAATAGTACAATTTCACTTCTCTATCCTCTTATCTTTCCTCTTTAACAGGATAAGTTTTTGGATGATTTGATTAAAAGAGGCATAAAGGAGTTGAGATTTTTTTGTTTTTCTTTTCCAACCACAAAAAGAAAAGGAAAAAAAAAAGAAAAAGGAAAGGAACAAATTGGTAACGCTTCCATGTAATTCCATAACTCATTATTGCTCATTGGATCAGGACGATTAGATTGGACTGAAGAAATGCCTTTATCTCCAACAATACCGCTTAATTGGACCAGTCCAACGGCTGTTAACTACCACACCAGAAAATCCAACGGCTAGTAACAGCAGCAGCAGCACACAATATCCACTCATCATGCTTACAACCACACCCACGACAAAAAGAAAAGCAGTCACGTGACAAATCCCATTATTGTTAAATTAAAAAGATTCCAAAAACAGAAAAGTCCATCCAATTCAACGGCTCAGATCAGCCAAGGCCAGAAAAAAAAATAAAAAAAATAATCACCACCGTACAACACCCCCAACCCAACAAAAAAAAACAAAAACACACGAAACGCAGACATCGCAGGGCGGTGGGACTCACTGCAAAGAGATTCGCTTTCCCTTTTCGCTTTCGTGACATTTAAGACCCATCACTGTAACTAAGCTGACTTGGCAATTATAAGCTAAACTACAAGTATGCCCTTAAACTGTATATGATGTTTCGATTTAGTTTTTTGATGTTTTATTTTAACAATTGTATCCCTTCAGCTGTTATGCATGTTGCAATGCTCTGCCATTTCAGTTTCCAATACTGTTTTTAGTGTGAGCTCAACCATTCTCATGGACTCGAGGAAGATCGAAGAGGGAAAGACTTCTAAATGTGTTAACAGAAAAACTATATCTTTTAAAAACAATTTTTTATGGCTGGTCACTAATCCTATTACAATCACTTATGCATATGTTTGAAGATAGAAATAATTAAAAAATATACAATAAAAGATATAGAAAAATATTTAGATTTGTTATTTCTTATTTTAGGGTTTTTTGAAGTTCGATTTAATTAGTTTTTAGGTGAAGTTAGCTTGTCTAATTAGTTCATAACCTCTTTCATTATTTAATCTAACATTATTGTATATGACTAAATAAATAAATAAATAGAGAATTGGCATTTGTTTATTACTAGAAAATAAAAAAAGAAAGGCAAGGCGCATGAAAGGGTAGCTAGGTGGGTGAGCTTTACCTTCTCTTATTTTCATACATAAATTTAAAATAAATCCACAAAATGTAATTCTTTATGATCATTGAAGTATGCAAATTAAATGAAATTATTGTTAAAACTAAAATTATTGATATTTTTTTATCAATATTTAATTTGAAAAGATAGTATGTAGATTTTATTGAAAAAAACTAGAAATAAACAAAGGATTCCTTTTCATTACTGTCGATGGAGAATTACATCAATATGTATTTTTTTTATGTAAAAAAATGGTCGAACTCGAAATCTTCTAGAAAAAAAGGAAAATAACATGAAATCACCACATATATTGGAAATCTAAAGGGTAAAATTGTCGAAAAAGAAACATAGAGAATTGAATTGAATTTCATCATAGACTTTGGCCATTGAAGAAAAAAGAACAAAACCAAACCAAATAAAACACAAACACTCGCTTCACTATCAGACTATCAGTCCCGTCCTGTTCGACGAAAATTCGCAGACACTTCCAGGAAACTTCACATATTCGTTCCTCAAATTCAGAATTTTCTATCAGACTCACCATCATTTCACTTTCCCGCTCCCTTTCTATTCCACCTTTCGTGTTTTCTCTCTAAAAGAAAACAAAAGCTTTGTGGGGCTGTTATTCTCTCTGTTTCACAGATTACAAAAACAAATCTCTGTTTGGAAAAAAAGGTAGTTTCTTGCTGGTTGTAAGCAGTGCAGGAGAAGGTGGGATTTGGTGAAGATGCAAACGAGGTATATGGAGAGATCGAATAGTATAGCGGCGGTGGCGAGGGAGAAGAGAGGACTTGATTCAAGCTCTGGTGATGACGAAGTCCAGCCTGATAGAAAAAGGCCTGCTTTAGCTAGGTTTAAAAACTCAACCTTTTTTTTTTAAAGAAATTTCGTTTTTGTAAATGAGATTACAACATATTTGCTTTGATTTTTGTTTTTAAATTTCAGGTACTAATTGTTTAGTTAATGGTAGTTTGGTAGTTATGAATCATTTACTTTTGGTCTTTAAGTCAAAGGGAGTCTTTGCTTGTGGGAACCTACACCAAACTAGAAAATAAAAATTTATGGTTTAAAAAGAAAATTTTGGTATTTTTTTTCCCTTGTGAAGAAGATCAAGTAGAAAGGAAAAATCAGTAATCTTTTTGGCTTGGTGTTTTATGAAATATCCTTTTTGTTAACAATTAGTTAACATTTGTTTGAGGAGAATGAAATGAAGGTAATTTACGTATGTTGTTGGGTTTGAAGTTGTTAATTGGCTGGAACTTGACAAACCAGCTGATTTTTTTCTCAAAGTTTTTGAGTTTTCTTGCAGTGTAATTGTTGAAGCTCTCAAGGTGGATAGTTTGCAGAAGCTTTGCTCGTCTTTGGAGCCTGTTCTTCGGCGAGTTGTAAGATAGTTTATTCCTCTTCTATTTTTAAACCACCTTTGAAGGATTCAGGATGTTATATGGCTCTCTCTCTCTCTCTGTTTGTGTATTTTCAATACATCGCTGGACAATTCCTTAATTTTTAATTTGTTCAATACAAACAGGTTAGTGAAGAAATAGAGCGTGCTTTAGCAAAACTGGGCCCTGCCAAACTGTCTGGACGGTAAGCAATTTTTTTCGTCACTCCTCTTGTTCAATTAAGGTTCAAATAGCACCTTTTCTCCCTTCAACATGTTGGTGCACGAACAAAGATGCATTTTCGCATTAAATTAGATAGCAGGTCATCTAAAAATTTATTGTGAGAGAATGAGATTTTGCATTAGGCTCTAAATTAGCGTCATGAATTTCCTTGACATTCTTTCCCCGCATTGTTACTGCCAACGGGATGGATTTCCTGATATTAAATCTATTCCAACCTTTTTCAAGCCAGGAACTGGGGGTAGTTTTAGACTCCCAGGTTGCATTATTTAGAGGGTATTCTTCATATTTCTAATGGTTGAGAGAATGCAGGTCTTCTCCTAAATGTATAGAAGGGCCTGATGGAAGAAACTTGCAGTTGCACTTCAGGTCCAGGTTGTCCCTCCCTCTCTTTACCGGTGGGAAAGTAGAAGGGGAGCAGGGTGCCGCCATTCATATTGTGTTGATTGATGGAAATACAGGCCATGTTATCACATCTGGTCCAGAATCTTCTGTAAAACTAGACATTATTGTGCTTGAAGGTGATTTCAACAACGAAGATGATGATAATTGGAGTCAAGAGGAATTTGAGTCTCATGTGGTTAAAGAACGTGAGGGCAAGAGGCCACTTCTAACTGGGGATCTGCAAGTGACACTGAAAGAAGGTGTTGGAACTCTAGGTGAGCTGACATTTACTGATAACTCAAGCTGGATAAGAAGCAGGAAGTTCAGGCTAGGGCTGAAGGTTGCCTCAGGCTGCTGTGAAGACATTCGCATTCGTGAAGCGAAAACAGATGCCTTCACTGTTAAGGATCACCGGGGAGAATGTGAGCTCATAATTAGAACCAGAACTTCAGATTTCATTTTTGTGCATGTGTACATCTGTGACAACCAGAACTTCAGATTTCATTTGAATGCATGGGTATGTGCTTGTTTTATTCTGTCTAAAAGATGCTAAATCTGCAATTTTTGCCTCACAGTATACAAGAAGCACTATCCACCAGCATTAACTGATGAGGTTTGGAGATTGGAAAAGATTGGAAAAGATGGATCTTTTCACAAGAGGCTGAACAAAGCTGGAATATATTCAGTTGAAGACTTCCTACGTCTAGTAGTTAGAGACTCACAGAGGTTGCGAACTGTAAGTAAGCTGTTTGGTTGTGAAAATATATTTCAAATTCAAATTTTGTTTATACTTATTCTTCTTTTCCATTTACTCTAGATTCTTGGAAGTGGCATGTCAAATAAAATGTGGGATGTTCTTGTTGAGCATGCAAAGACCTGTGTTCTGAGCGGGAGACTTTATATCTACTATCCCGAGGATGCAAAGAATGTTGGCATCGTTTTTAACCATATCTATGAATCAAAGGGCTTAATTGCCAATGGACAGTACTACTCAGCTGATTCTTTTTCTGACGATCAGAAGGTAAGAACTCTAGGATTAATTGATTGGATAGGTCTATATTGTTGGATTTTTGGTTGCATTCGCCATGCATTCAAATGAATTTGGTTTGCATTTTATCTGAAACCAGGGAAAAGAAAAGAACAAAGATGAACACCTAAAACTTTTTGAATGGTTTGGTTCTTGCAGATCTATGTTGACAGCTTGGTGAAGAAGGCATATGATAATTGGATGGATGTTGTAGAGTATGATGGCAAATCCCTTCCAGACTTCAAGCAGAATCAGGGCATAGTTGCTTCACAAAATGATGTTCCATCTGTTCAACAAGAGTTTTTGAACTCTTATGATCATCAGGGTACTTTACCATCCATATCAGTTCCAGTCCCTTCAGAGCACCCTGTTATGCATTCAGGTCCAACTGTTGGAGGTACAGTTTTGAAGTTTAAAAACAATCATAATACACATGAATAACATAGAAAGTAAAAGTAGGTGATTGTTAGAATGCTAGGTTGTGTTTGATATGTAAATTGTGTTTCTGTTGCTTTTTTAAACCATCAGGAAGGCTTTCTTTCCTGAAAGTCCTGTTTGCTTTGAACTTTTTGTATTTCCTTGCCAGTAACTTAGTAATGAGCTACTTTATTTGGTTGCTGACTCTGTGAATGCTCTCTCATCCTTTCTCTTTCTCTCTCTCTCTAGGTTATAATGATGATATGGCTGCCGGATTCTCAATGCATCCTCAGAATGGAAATCTCAACACCCCTTTTCAATTTGATGCCCCTTCACTACCTTCACAGAATCCTCTGGTTAATATTTCACATCAAATCCAGGTTCCAGGAACTGACAGTTTACTAGCTCTCGGCCCTCCACAGACTTCTACATCAGGCTTTCAGAGTTACAGTGCATCGAATCTTAATTCATACAGGGGAACTGAGGACTTCTTCCCGGAAGAGGAGATTCGTACGAGAAGTCACGAGATGCTTGAAAATGAAGATATGCAGCATCTTCTTCGCATATTTAACATGGAAGGCCAGGGTCTCCCCTCCTTTAATGTTGCCGAAGATGGGTATCCTTACTCATCCACATACATGCCCAACCCATCTCCAAATTACGGCTTTGGTGACGATCCATCTCGTTCATCTGGCAAAGCTGTTGTTGGATGGCTGAAGCTCAAGGCAGCCTTGAGATGGGGCATTTTTGTGAGGAAGAAGGCTGCTGAGAGGCGAGCACAGCTTGTCGAGTTAGATGATCCTTAGATAGCCTGTAAGGCACTGTTTATCTGGTTTTGGTGATAACTGGCTTCCTGTCCAATTCCTAACTTACTAGGGCAGGCTCTGTAGTTTTGCGTGTTACTGGGTAGGGCCTTTTGTTCGAGGTTCTGATGCTCTTAGATACTAATCTAGATGTCTAAGGATCTGTGTGTTTGTACAGTCCTCTACTGTTCAGTAAAGCTGATATCCTCAGTTAACAGCTGTTCTGCTGCGTTTGCCCCTTAGTGAAGCTGCTTTCGTTCCAGCACTTAGTAGTGAATTCTGAAGGTTGACTGAGTTGAGCTGTTTCTGTGGAAGATACATTTGGACAGTGGAGAGTTCAAATATTTTCGGCAGTGCGTTCCCGAAGCTGGAAAACTAAGCACGGGTGCATCTCGGTTTCTGTCAGGAAGTAAATAGAATAGAAACGGATGCTAATTGGATCACCTACGCATTTAGCTAGCAGGTTTCTTTTTTATCTTAATTACTGTCTTTTGTTTGTATAGGGTCAACAAAAAAACGAACTGCCAATTTTGTTGTTCCTTTGTAACATTAAAATAATTGTTAGTGCCAGTAATGAAGTTTGCCGGATCAAAACCTCAATTCAGGCTGAAACTCTGTGTGATTTGTTAACTGATGAAGAGAGTCTTCACCTAATGAAATAAATTTGATATTTGGTTGGATGATCATTGGCTAACTTTCCATTTCATTTTGTTCATTGCCCCACGTTTGCCAGAGGAAGAGTCGGCCAATTCCAAGCAACAATGAATTGAACCCTTTGCGTCTTTGAAGAATTTTCATTACAATGTCAAATGGCTATAATAAAAAACAAAACAGGTTTTACTAAACTGACAACTTATTGATTTCAATGATAAGTGAGTTGGTCTCTAAGCAAATAGATTAAGTGAATTTTTTATCAATATCTAATGTTTGTATTCTGAAATTATATTTATTAAAAAAATTAAATATTATCAATATTCTAAAATAGTATTTATTAAAAAAAAAAATTTGAAGTTTTCATCTCAAATATATTAGTCTTGTTTCTAATATATAATGAGAATACCTGAAGAAAAAAAAGCTACTAAAGTTGTGGCCATTATAAATTATTTTGTCTTTACCTTTCAATTGCAAGCAACGGTCAACAAAAGTCAAAGGATTAAACTGTTGGTTTTCCAACATGAAGGACTAATTTTAGTAGTTTTAAATTCCAGGGACTAAATAATTATTCACTTATAAAACTCTGTTCGTATTGGGTAGGGATTAGTCTCGTTGAAAAATTCCAGATTATACGAGTAGGTAGAAATTTTTTAAAAATCTGGAATAACAGAAAATTTGGGAAGTTATCCAAATTTTTTTTTCCTATAATGGGAAAGAAAAATTGTGTTATCAGATTTTTTTTATTTTACGAAATTTTAAATTTAAAAGGCTTGTAATTTTATTGGACTTAATTTTGATTAGAAAAAGCTTTTTTAGACCTAATTTTGACTAGTTAGTTGTAATTTTTTTGGAATTTTAGATTAAAAAATTTATGAATAGAGTAAAAAATTTGGATTACTCGATCGGATAAAGCATATTATAATTTTTTTTAAAAAAATATTCGAAACCACAAATTTTCACCTGAATTAGTTAAGAGTGTTTATTGCCCACCCAATCTTAGGGCGATAGCTGTAATGTCTAAAAGTTTAAGGTGGAAAGTGTAATCGTACTAAAATAAAATAAAAGGTAGCGGAGGTAATTAACTCCAAAATATGCTTATTTATTAGTCGAAAAACAAAAGTTTTCTGCTTTAACAGGAGAGGAAAAAAAAAAAAACTTAGTTTGGCTTAAGCTAGTTTGTCGCTGTTGCTCACTAGTGAAAGAGAAGGCGGGTAATGCAAATCGAGGTATATGGAGAGATCGAATAGTATGACAGCGGCGGCGGAGACGGCGAGAGGGAAGAGAGTTCTTGATTCAAGCTCTGGCGATGATGAAGGGCAGCCTGATAGAAAAAGACCTGCTTTAGCTAGGTAAAAGCTCAACTTTTTTATTTTTCATTTCTAGCCTCGAATTGGTTCAAATTTATTTGAAGATAATGAAGTGAAGGTAATTTTTAAGCATCAATTGTAGTGTTGTTGGGTTTGAAGTTGTTAATTGGTTGAAACTTGAAAACCCAGTTGAAATTTGTCTGAAAGTTTTTGAATTTTGTTGCAGCGTGATTGTTGAAGCTTTAAAGGTGGATAGTTTGCAGAGACTTTGCTCGTCTTTGGAGCCTATTCTTCGCAGAGTGGTAAGATAATTTTATGTTCCTAGTCTGTTTTGTTACCCTCTTTGAATGATTCATGTTTCGGTTGTCTGTTTACAAGATCCCAAAAGGTTGGTTTAACTGTAACACTGTTTTTGATTATATACGCTTGCATGGGTGTTGAAATGGTATCAATAGACAAAAATACCACCTTTTAATTTGGATATTTTTAATTGATTTGCTCATGCATTAAACAAAGGTCTCTCACTATTTCTTGAATATGGAGTTTTGGAGGTTTTCTTAAAGTCTTGACATCTTCGATGTTGAACAGGTTAGTGAAGAAGTGGAGCGTGCTTTAGCCAAGCTGGGACCTGCCATACTTAATGGACAGTATGTGATATTTACTTTTCTCTTCTTGTAAATAATGCCCCAAAGGCACCTTTTGCTTCAACATACTGGGGATAAATGAAGTTGCATGTTTTGATACACATTCAATCATTAGATATTCAGCCCATTTTAATAATTTATTGCAAGAGAATTAGCTTTTTCATTAAGCTTTAAATTAGCATCTTGGACTTCCTTGACATTATCCCTACATGATTAATGCATAATGGGATGAAGTTCCTTATATCAGATGCCCATTCCACATTTTCAAATGCTCAATTTTCTAGGAATTGGGGGAATTTATATCCTTGTTTGCATGATTTAGAGTGAATTATTGTGTTTCTAATGGTCAAGACAATGCAGTTCTTCTCCTAAACATATAGAAGGACCTGATGGAAGAAACTTGCAGCTGCACTTCAAGTCTGGGTTGTCCCTCCCTCTCTTTACGGGTGGTAAAGTAGAAGGGGAGCAGGGTGCTGCTATCCATATTGTGTTGATTGATGCAAACACGGGCTGTGCTGTCACATGTGGTCCTGAATCCTCGGTAAAACTAGACATTATTGTGCTTGAAGGTGATTTCAACAATGAAGATGATGATAATTGGACTCAAGAACAATTTGAGTCTCATGTGGTTAAAGAACGTGAGGGCAAGAGACCACTTTTAACTGGGGATCTGCAGGTGACTCTGAAAGAAGGTGTAGGAACTTTAGGTGAGCTGACATTTACCGATAACTCAAGTTGGATAAGGAGCAGGAAATTCAGGCTAGGGCTGAAGGTTGCCTCAGGCTATTGTGATGGAATTCGCATTCGTGAAGCAAAAACATATGCCTTCACTGTTAAGGATCATCGGGGAGAATGTGAGCTCATAAATAGAACCAGAACTTCAGATTTCACTTGTGTGTGCACGTATAACTGTGGTATGTGGTTGTATTGTTCTGTCTAAAAGATGCTAAATCTGCATTTATTGCCCCACAGTATACAAGAAGCACTATCCACCTGCATTAAATGATGAGGTTTGGAGATTGGAGAAGATTGGAAAAGATGGATCCTTCCACAAGCGGCTGAATAAAGCTGGGATACATACAGTTGATGACTTCCTACGCCTAGTAGTTCGAGACGCACAAAGGTTGAGGACTGTAAGTATGCAGTTTGGTTGTCAAATTAGATTGGTAATTCAAATCTTATTTATAATTATTCTTCTCCGTTATTCTAGACTCTTGGGAGTGGCATGTCAAATAAAATGTGGGATGTTCTTGTTGAGCATGCAAAGACCTGTGTTCTGAGTGGGAAAGTTTATGTCTACTACCCTGATGCTGCAAAGAATGTTGGTGTTGTTTTTAACAATCTCTATGAATTAAGTGGCTTAATTTCTAATGGACAGTTCTACTCAGACGATTCTCTTCCTGACAATCAGAAGGTAAAAAATCTAGGATTATTGATTGGCTAGTTCCATGTTGGATTTTTTGTTGCTTTTCCCAAGCATGCATTTGAATTAAATTTTTGGTCTGCATTTCCTCTGAAATGCCCCGGCGGGGTGTGGGGGTGGGGATATGAACCCTTAGAATTGTGTAATTGGTTTGGTCCTTGCAGGTCTATGTGGATGGCTTGGTGAAGAAGGCATATGATAATTGGACGCATGTTATAGAGTATGATGGCAAATCCCTTCTAGACTTGAAGCAGAATGAGGGTGTAATTGCTTCCCAAATTGATCCATCTGGTCGACAAGAGTTTTTGAATTTGTATGATCATCAGGTTACTTTACCAGCCCTATCAGCTCCAGTTTCTTCAGAGCAGCCTGCTATGGACTTAGGTCCATCTGTTGGAGGTACACTTTTCAAGTTCACATCACTCATAATATGAATGAACAACATAGAAAGTGAAACTACGTGATTATGAGAATGCTATGCTGTGTTTGATAATTAGATTTTGTTTCTGTTACTTGTTTAAACCTTTAGCAAGTGTTTCTATCACAAACCTGCTGTTTGTTTAAAACTTATTAGTATTTCCTTGTTAGCACTGAGCTCCTTACTGTATATGGTTGCTGACTTTGAATGATCCCTTATTCCTTACTCTTTTAGGCTATAATGATGGTATGGCAGCGAGATTCTCAATGCATACTCAGAATGGAAATCTCAACACCCCATTTCAATTCAATGCCACATCGTTGCCTTTGCAGAATCATCTGGTCAATACTTCACAGCAGGTTCTGGGAACTGGCGATTTACTAGCTCTTGGCCCACCACAGTCTTCTACATCAGGTTCTCAGAGTTTTGGCGCTTCAAATCTTAATTTGCACAGGGGAACTGAGGACTTCTTCTCAGAGGAGGAGATTCGTACGAGAAGTCATGAGATGCTTGAAAATGAAGATATGCAGCATCTTCTGCGCATATTTAACATGGGAGGGCAGGGTCTGTCCTCATTTAACTTCGATGAAGATAGGTATCCTTACCCATCAACGTATATGCCCTCCCCATCTCCAAATTACAGTTTTGGTGATGGTAAATCTCGTTCATCTGGCAAAGCTGTTGTTGGATGGCTCAAGCTCAAGGCAGCCCTGAGATGGGGCATCTTTGTGAGGAAGAAGGCTGCCGAGAGGCGAGCACAGCTCGTAGAGTTAGATGATTCTTAGATGTTCTCGGAGGCAATCCTGATCTGGTTTTGGTGTTAGTAGGCTTCCTACCCATTTCCTAACTAACTGGAGCAGGCACTGTTGTTTCGGACATGCATTATCGGGTAGGGGGTTGTTGAGTCTGAGGTCCTGCTGCTCTTCGACATTAATCTTAGATGCCTGAGGATCTTTGTGTTTGCACAGTTCTCTACTGTACAGTAAGGTAGGAAGTTTTATCTTAATTAGTGTGTGTTGTTTATACAGGTCGACGAAAACAAACAGCAAATTTGTTGTTCCTTTGTAACGTTAAAATGTAATTGTTAGTGCTAGTGATGGAATTCTAGATCAAAACCTCAATTCAGGGTGAAACTTTTTATTGTTATTTTTGAATGTCATGAAATAATATGATTTTGTTCGTCGTCATTTGCTAGAGGAAAAGTTGGCCTATACAAAGGAACAACAATTTGAACCCCCTGCACGCATCCTTTACTAGGAAAAACAATCAGAATACCTTCTCACGTTCAAACAGCAGGTACAGAAAAAATGAAAAAAAAAAAAAAACATATCTCCTCATTCTAGGGGAAATATTTGGTCCATCTATAATCTCTGCGAAGTGAAACCGTGGAGTAAAAGCTTGGGAGTCTTCTGTTACCATTGCTAGTAAATCCTTTTTTCTGGATTCCACTGCCAATTTAGCTTCAGAAGCGACTGGTTTGTTGAGTTGAAGTTGAAAAGGGAGCACGCAATTGGTCTCGTCGAGGAAGTGGGAAACGGTGTTGTTTTTTATTGGTTTGTGAGGGAGGGGAGTGGTGGCGGTGATGGGATGTGAAGTGGGGTTTTAATTTGTAACCGATTAAAAATTGTAAGTGAGTGAAAAACGCCGTTGCCGGGGATCGAACCCGGGTCACCCGCGTGACAGGCGGGAATACTCACCACTATACTACAACGACTTTGTTGTTCGTTTTTGAGCACGTTTTTATATATAATATCTAAACAAATAAATGTGGGCCACTTTTTCAAAGATAAAAGGAAATGGATAAGGTCGCTTTAAATTAAATTTAAATTTGCCCCCCCCCCTAAGGTTTATGTATTTTTTCAATTTCATCTAAAATTTTTGATTATTTTAATTAGATCCTATGTCTTTAATTTTTTGTTCTCTTCTATGTAAATTTCAATTTCATCTCTACAACGTATGAAATATGTCAATATAATCCAAAAGTTAAGAATAAAAAATTTAAATTAAAAAAATCATTAAAGAAATATATTTTTTCAATAAAAAGATAAAAAATATTTTTTTCTTTAATTCTATCTATCAGTTCTTTGATAATATAATAATAAAATTAATATATAAACAAATATGATAAAAAATATTTTTTAATAAGATGTTTCAATCACTATTGTCGCTACCTCTCAAACACTTTCTCACTAGTACATCAATCTACACTTTTATCTATTTTTTCAATGAAAACTTGAACCGAGTTCTAAAAAATAAAAAATACAACCGAAATCCCATATGAATGGAATTGTAGTTGAGTATAGAAAAATTTTATCATTATCTAAAGCATGATTATTTACATATATCAAAGATGCACTATGAAGACAACATCAAAGAAAGAAGAATGATAGTCGAGAGGAATCATAATGATTACAAAAAAAAAAATAATAATAATAAAAGAGAGATTTAATTTAATTTAATTTTACTTTTGATTTAACCATAGTATTGATAAAGAAAAAAAATGATGTTGTTATGTGAGAATTAAAGTTGGTAGGATTTGAGTAACTAACCCTTTCAAATTTATCATATTTATTTTAATAAAAAAATATTTTCCATTGATTTTCAATTTTCATTTTCATTAATTTTATTTTTATTTTTTTAACTTTTTGAATGATATTTCATTAAATTTTAAAGATAAAATTGAAATTTATGCACTTGACGAAAGTGAACGAAGTAGAAAATTAGAACGAAAGTGAAAGACGTCGAACTAACTGGAACAAAAATAAAAGATATGAGGTCTAATTGAAATAAATCAAAAGCTTTAGATAAAACCAAAACAATATATAAACCTTAAGGGAGTGAATTAAAATTTATCCTAATTTTTCTTAGAGTTTTATCTAATATTTATCCTTGGAGTACATATTAGTCATCTTCTATTTCCAATCATTTGATTTTGATCAATCAACCATTGCTAATTTATGATGTGATAAGAAAATTAAATGCCATCTTTTTAGGGTACAATTTAGAAAAATCCTTATTATAATTATTTTGATTAAAAAATTACATAATTTAGACATTTTTTATACTCTAAATTTTTAATTAGTGTTTCACTTATAAAGACAAGTATAAAAAATTAAAGATAAACAAAAAAAACTCACCACTAAATCAATATTTAGGTTAATTTTGACGAGCCAATGTTGTTTGACAAGTGCAACTTCATAAATTGCTTATTGAATTTGTTTTCCTTGTCTAAATCATCACATATTGAGTTTGCTTCCTTACATTTCAATCTCACTTCCATGGCATTGTGGAGAGTGATTTGATCCTAACTATTTAGAACCTTGGATGAAAGTGAGTGATAGGACATGAATAATGTTGTTTCATAAAGTCCGTTAGGCCAAGTCTTCTCATATTATTAGTCATCATTGTCCAAATACTTGTCTTATTACATGGCAACCTACTTAGGAAACCATCTTCTTTAAAAGACTAACTTAACCATTAGATGTTTCTTTTCCCATAAAAAAGGCTTGTTTTAAAGGTATCATAATTAGTTGACTCACAATCCATGATCTAGCTTATCAATTACACTAGCAAAGGGAAAAACATTTATATAAATCATCAATCGTGGTTCTCAACGTTGTCAATGATGTTCTCTATGGAGACTATTTTAAAAGCTACTTTTTAATTCTCCATACAAGCTTCAAATTTTTTCAATGGCTAAAAACTAGATGACACCAAATTACTATGCTGCATATTATTTTGCTAGTAAAAGTGCTTAACCAAACTTTTCCAATTACAACAACAAGTCCGAAAAGCTAACAAATGCACTTATTGTTATGCGAGTAGCAAATCGAAATCTTATTACTCCATCATCTTCATCGCAAGCTCAACTATGTGAAGTAGAGCATCCACCGTCTACTTATCAAAATCCACACGGGTAATGCCATCATATAAAGGAGTCATGAAAGCATGTTATGGCAAAAGATGGAATAAAAAAATGTCATTACTCCATTAACCCCTAAAAGAGTTGCTCTTATCATAACGATAAATGACCAGCTACTTAGAGCTTTTTGTCAAAAAAAAAAAGAATATGAAAGGTCGAGGCATCTCTAAAATACAAAAGAGCATCAAAAGAGATATTGTCAGCTCATCCTCTCAAATGACTTCGGTTATTCTAGTACCTAATTGCCCATAAGTAGGCAAAAGGTCGTCCACCCAAGTCTTCTTTTGTACTCGTTACATCTTAAATGCCACACTCCATAGGGAATCCATCTCCTTAAAAATAAATCCGGATTCCTATAATGGCCTAACTCGATCCTAGAGAGCATTTTCAAAATGTTAGGAGCTCTTTTAAATTGATACTTTAAGTTACCGTTGCCATATGCAAAGTCCTTTCTATCACTTCTAAGTTTTGAATCTATACTCGGCTTCGAAGACTTGTGCTCTAAACTTATAAATTATTTCTCCATCAAGCATCTCCATCAAGAAAAACTTTATCAATTTGTTCTTTGTTATATAAGAGGAAGCATCGGGGCTTACCTCTCTTGTTTCTATAAAAAAACAATACTTAAAGTAGACAAACTATTGGAAAATGATGGGGTTTACGATGTCAATCTATAGAGAAGACTTTACACCGTTCTCAATAGGACTCATTTCCGAGTCAAAAGAATAATAGAAAACCACATTGAAGTCAAAGAAACAACGAGTCGCTCGACAAGCTTATTTTTAATTTTAACAAATGGATGATGAGAAAATACGAAAAGAAACGTATTCATGAGGCCACTCCAACATAAGAAGGAATCCTAGAAGTTTAATCCAAAATTTGCATAATCTTTTTTCGAATTGCAATAAACCTTTTAAATACCATATAGACAAGGGCGTACATTATTGTACAAAGAGAAAGGAACATAAATCACTCTCTTGTAATGAAAGACCCTCCGTAATTTTATTCCAAAGAAAATGATGCTCTTTTATGAAGAGAATGATCATGATACAAAGAATTACTTTTCTAACATGTAGGAGATAAAAAAATTAATCTCAATGAGTTACCTTAAATGATTTTTAAAGGGAGCTAATAACTTGAATATGAGTCAAAACAAAATAAAGCCTATTAATCATCGGGTTTGATAAAGCCCAACCTCTCTAAACTATGGGCGGGCCAAACTCCATTGCAGGGGTATGGAGAGATAAGGAAGGATGCTAACTAAGCCTAATAAAGCCTCGATTTTTATAAACTACAATCAACCTAAACTCTACCATAAGGTATGAAAAGATGGGAAAACATGTTAGTTGGGCTTGATAAAGCTTGAACTCTAAACCATGCATGACCTTAACTCTATTGTAGGATATGGAAAGACTAGGGTGTACTCAAATCTCGTTATATGGGACAAATACGACTACTAACACAAGATGTATCACCAAATAAATATTCTATAACCATTTTATAATAAAAAAATCAATCAAAAAAGTAAAAACCCTAATTTTCTTTTCACACAAATATTGTTATATGTAATCCTAAGAATCGATGCTCTTACGAAAATCCATTCCTCAAGAAATCTATACGTCTTGAAATTCATGTTCCTTTAGGAATCTATATTTCTTTATGAATCCATTCAATTAGGAATCCATTCTTTTAGGAGCTTAGTTCCTTAAAAAAAACCATAAACATGCTCTTTTAGAAACTAATAATCACATTGCTTTGTTAAAAAAACATTATATGTCTCAAAACAAACTCGTTTTATCCCGAATTGGTCCCTATACGTTTTAATTTTTTTGATTGAGACCTTCTATTATTTTTCAGCTTGATTGAAATTATCTACACTTACAAATTTATTGATTGAAACCCTCCATTATAACTTTGTTAACTCGTTTATCCTATATGATATGTTAATGTTCTTAACAACCAATCACATATTAACACATGGCATAACGGATCTCAAATAACAATATCTCAATCATAAATTAAAAAACATAAAATTCAAAACTAATTTAAATAATAAAATAATAAAAATAATAAAAAGACTAAAACAACCTTACCCATTATTATTTTTAACCTAATTCGAAAAGTCAATCTAGGATGGTGCCATTTTATAGTTGTAGAGGTCTGTGGTTTTTAGGGTTGAAGGTTGTTTCGGTGGGTAAGGGTTTTAGGACGATGGCAAGGTAAGATTTTTAGATAACCGACGAGTGGAGATTTACGATGCTAAGGTGGTTCTTAAAGTTATTGAATTGTTTTTGGGCTATGGGTTTATGTTAATGGAAGAGTAGGCTCGATTGAAGTTATGTAGAAATGGTGTTAAGGAGGTTTTGAGGCTATAATGTTTTAGGATCTGTGAGTTTATGACAATGGAAGAGTGGGCTTGATGGGTGTTATACAAGTTCGAGTTCTGAATGTGTGTGTGTGTGTGTGTGTGTGTGTGTGTATGTGTGTGTGTGTGTGTGTGAGAGAGAGAGAGAGATAAGAGTCTTAGGGTTAGGGATAACGGGAAAGGCCATGTCCATGAATTTGCTTAAAAATGGCTTTAAGGTTATTATCTAGAATATGACTCTATCCAAGTGTAATGAATTGGTGGAGTTTGATACATCAATTGGATAAACTCTTATAGAAGTAGTTAAGAAACACAAACTTATTGTTGTTATATCATTCGAACTTATTGTTGTTTTTTCGATGGTTTTTGATAAAGATGGTGTACTTGAGCAAATTAATAGTGGAAAATTTATATTGACATATCCACGAGTTAATCCTAAAACATCTTCCAAGATCAATGAGGTAATTTCATCAAAGGGAAATGCATTCCTTGCGGCTCTTGTATCGAGTAGCAAGCGACCTTTAGAAATTGGTCCACCGAGTAATCCTTGCTATTGTACATAAAGAATTATACGAGAAAGCAATTCCGGGTTTTGATGTCTTGGGAAGAAGTCTTTCTTCTTAGGGCAAATTAGAAATAGAGCAAAAATGAGAATTGTGGTCAACATGATAATGGGCGATATTATGAATGCATTTTCGGAGGGATTGGTGTTGTCAAAAAGGAGTGGACTTAGCCCTCATGTTCTTTTTCTAGTCTTAGATCTAGGTGGAATTGCTATTCCAATTATCAAGGGAAAAGGACCAACTATGCTCAAAAGCAATCACTCCCTAGCATTCCTCTAAAACAAAGCAAGAGTTTCGTTGGGTTGGATGTATCTTGTCATGAGAGTTTCATGGCATTGTTAGCGATAATGTTAAACAATTAAAGAAAGCAAGAAGTTTCAAAAGCTATTGTCCAGATTGTTATAATAAAAAAGATAATAAGAGTGGGGGTAAATTTTCCTTTATAATTTATTTTTAATTCTAAGTATTAGTTATTAAAAATATTTATTTTTTTAATTCAAATGAACATATTGTATTTTGGAACCTATTTTGCCATGTATCATTCAATGGTTGGTTGTCATGAATAGTAATTTATCACGTAGGATGAACAATTGACGTAGTTATAATGAAGAGTCCGAATCAAAAAATTTTTAAGAGTCAAGGCTTTCAATGAAGCTGAAAAATGATAGAGGATGTTAATCAAAAAAATTGAAAGCTGTACGGGGACCAATTACGAGATAAACCTCAAAACAAACCTCAATTGAAGTGGACGGGATAAGTGAAAGGACTCCATTAAGTCAATCCAACCAAAATAAATTCTATCTTATTTGAGAGTTCTAAAAAATAAAATGTGGATAACGGAATCCCAATCCAATTTGAGAGTTTCAAAAGAACATAGTATAGACAAAGAAATCCCAATCCTTTTTAAGAGTTTCAATGATAACTAAATTCTATCCGAAAGATCCAAAGAAACAAAGTCTAGATAAAAGAATCTCAATCTTTTATGAGAGTTCAAGAGGTATAAAATTCAAAAAAAAAAAAAAACCAAATACTATTTAAAATTTCTAAAGGAAAAAAGTACATATAAAGGAATTTTCACATTGTTTATGAGTTCTAAAAAAAAAAAAGGGTACAAATAAAGGAACCTAAATCTTGTCTTAGAGTTCCTAAAAAACATAAGGTAGACACGAGACTTTAAATCCTTGATAAACCAAATCTCACACTATCTTAGAGGTATATATATAGATTTGGGCCCAAAGGAAGGAATTAATTTATTTTTTTCAATAATTTGTAAACATAGCTCGAACCCCACAAAATTGAGGTAAACAATTATAGGAAAAAAACCCTAGTCTATCCTCACTATATCTATAATTTCTATTATAGATTTTTTAGCACTTAGAGATTCGGGAGGCCTTGAGTTTGCACAAAAGACTCATCACTACCAACATTTGGCCCCTTAGCTTGAGAAGAAGAAAGGGTACGAGGATCACCATCCTTAACATCTAATTCCTCAACCTAAAAAAAGGGAGCTATAAAGTTCACCCTCAATGCATAGCAATTATGTCTTTATTTGGATGAATAAAATGAGGCACTTGTTGCTTTGGATGGATACAAAATGGTGTTCTTTACCAACATATTTTTTTCTCCGTACTAGTGGTTGTTTGAATGGGGAAAAACACTTTAAAATCTAAGACATGTGCACCATGAAAGATTTGAGAAAGATCAAAATCTATCTTTTTAGCCTTGCTATAAAAATAGACGTCTCTAAAACATTTTATAATCCTATCATTAGATGGAATGATCAATTTGACGATCCTATAGAACATCTTGAAAAACTCCCAAGAGTCATTCTCCACTTCTTTCAAATGGGCAACCTCTCCGATAATTATATCCTACTCTTGAGTCATAAGCTGTCATGGCCTTATTTAACTTTTCACCTTTTTGGCAATAAATTGTTCCAAAGCCATAAAGACATGTAGAGCCACCTCTGTCTGTTTTTTCCTTTAATAGTAGTCAACCTCTTTGCCCCAATAACCTCTTTATCTTTAAGAGTCTTATGAGTTTTTTTTCTTCTTTATCTTTTCCCTCAACTCACTATAAGAAATATAAAAAATAAAAAATATATCTCATTCTTTAATATAAAATAGGTTGCCCAAAGCTTGTGACATACCTTAGCAATCTTAAATATCTTTTTCTATTCAATCTTCCAATTATGAAAACTATAAAATTGCATTTAAGCGAGCTTATAAAGGAAGTCAAGTCCATATTTGACAAATAAAATCAAAAAATAAAGAAAGGAGAGATTACACTTATAACAAAGGTCAACTGCATAACTTTTGTCATATGCCCGAATGTAGGATAGTTTGCCTAAGAAGCAACATCCTCGGAGAGCATAGAAAGATATTCGAGCATGTATGAGCAATATTCTTTCCCTTATTCCCCCATAAAATGGCATCATTTCCAAGAAGTTTTTCCTCATATAGAGCTATTTACGTAATAAAAAAGGATTTAAAACACGAGCAAAACAGATTTATGGTTTACTAGTAGAGCTTTTTCTACTTTTTTTTTTTTATTGGATGACATGAGAGTTGAAAAGCTTCATCGGTTAAGGTAAGGACCCCAACATATGGTGGCATGACCAAAGCCTCTATTTGATTGGTGACATGTATAGGTATAAGTTGAAGCTTTAACTATTATTTGGGTGGATTTTTAATAGTGACAACAACTAGATCAACTTTTTATCTCTTACGTATCCTATCCTTTTCTTTCCTCACCTAGTACTCTTTTAAGTAGACACATGCGATCAAGAAAAGGAAAGACTTGGTTTAAAAGATCTTTTTTGGTCTTCACCCCGATGACAACGAGAGGGATAGTCTATTAAGACCTAAATCCATCCTTCCTAAGCGACTCACATGATGGGCTAGAAAGACTTACACTTGCGGCCAAAGTAACAACTCTCTCTCTAACCCTGTGTTTGGATATTTCCTCTTGGGAGGAAAAAAAGAGAGGAAAGAAAATTATTTTTCACTTGTTGTTCGGATAAGAGTAGAAATGAAAGGAAAGAAAGTATATTTTCCTTGTTTGGATAATTGTAAAAAGAGGAAGGAAAGAAAATGTATTATTATATATTTACTATAATACCCCTATAATTACATTTCTATATTTAAATACTTATAATAAATTTGTATAAATAAATTTATATGAATATTTTTTTATTAAAATTACACAAATGATAGTAAAATAAAAATCTAGCATGTAGTATCTAAGATTGCGTTCTTTAATGATAATAATTTTGATATATTAATGTTAAAAATATCAAAAAGTATCTTAAAAAAATATCAAATTAATGATAACATATTTTTATAAAAGCATATGCATTGCATTACCACATATATTTACTCTATTTTACCTCAAATTAAAGAAAAAAAAAACTATGTTACGGGGTGAAAAGCACGTGAAGAAGTAGATATTTTTTAGGATATGGAAAAGGATCGTGCCCAAAACCGATGTAAACACCAACCACAAAATATTACTTGGACTCACATAGAGCTGAGTAAGACACATGTGAGTAAGGGTAAAAACGTAAATGAAAAAAAATGTTAAGCATCATGGTTTTCTCCCACTTTCCTCTTAATTTTAGGAGGAAAATGGGGCCCACCAAAAAGACATTTGTTTAATATTTTTTTTTCTTTCCATTTATTTCCTCTCCAAACCAAACGGAGGAAAACTTTCCTTTCCTTCCTATTTTCTTTCCTCTCCTTCACTTTCCTTCCTATCCAAACAAGGGGTAAATCTCTCTAGACTAGCTTCTTCTTCTAATGCTCAACTTATTACAAAAAGAAAAAAGTTAATACTCTTGTAATTAAATCACAATTTCGAAATAGGGAAAGAAATAAAGTTGGCCTATCTTCCCTTTAAATTATGAGCCAAAGACAATCCCTTGATTAAAGCCGACTTTATAACTATCATATTTAATCTTTACATGATCTTAAAAGTACTAGTCCGTATAGATAGTGAAAAGACCGTATTACAATCGTTACTAGTTTTTCACTAGAAAGAAGCACATCTCTACACTTTTCAAGTTCCACTTAGAGGCATAGGTCCTCTAAACCTCATTATAATTTTATTTTATTTTTTTCCCCTCTAATCTCCTATAATATTAGCTTTACCCATTAAAACTCCTTCTAGTGGATTAATTTTTTTTTATATATAAAAAATGCATATACGGAACAATCTTTTCTTTCTTTTAGAAATCCTTTCTAAGAGGTAACAATGCTCGAAAAGCCCGAATGAAGAAACACTCCCAAACTCTTAAAGAAAATCATTATAGTCCATCTATTCCTGTGATTATAATATTGAAAAATCTTTATTGCAAACTCGTAGAGAGAAAAATTATAATTAAAATTATAATCATAAGTGAACACGAACACATGTCTAGTTATCTTTAGGTTCCCCCTTTTCTTGGCTGATTGTTTGTTAATTTTGTCATTTTAATAAGGGATAAGGGTGAAGTATTCTCACCTCAAATGCTTGTAGGAAACAACCAGCCTTTTTATGGTTACCTCACTAGGTGTTCATTGATAAGGACAAACCTAGATATACTTACAACCTTAAGAAGAGAAAGTACTATTTCTTTAATACGATTCACTTTCTTTCTCTTAGAAAATCTACTTGAAGAAACTCCGGATTCACTCTTAGCTCTATCTAAATCTACAATCTTTAATGAAGAAAGAAACAAACTGATTATTTAAGGTCGATCTACAAAAAAAGAAATTGATCATTGGAAAAATAGAAACGTTATAAAAATAGTACTTTTTCTTAATATAATCACCGGTTCAATGATAAATATTACCTCAAAAAATTCATAAATACTCCTATAAAAGGATTTATGGATAAGAATTTCTAAGAAAAAACTCTCACAATATGTTAAGAACTCGCTCATGTTAAAGATAAAAAGAAAAATAACAAAATAATGATAAAAGTAAAAATGAAAGAAAAAAGAGGCTCTCTTGCTATTTATAGGCTCAAACACACGAGCTCTAACTCTAGATCACCTAAAAGCCCAAACGTACTTGGCAAGCCTTATATAGCATGACCCATCATGATAGACCACCCATGCCATGCAACAAATGACGTGGATAAATTTTGATAGGAATTGATAAATTTAAAAGACCCGATCCTCTCATATTCTACAAAGTATCCACTCACAAATGATTGATGATCTTCCTTAGAAATATATAGATACCGATGTGGTAGATAATAAATGACTATAATTAAAATCCTAATTATGATAAGTCAAATAAAGTATGGATAAATTGATCTCTTAGTCACCCCATACACCAAATCAGTCTTTACAAAATTATATTTCTTAAGAATGAGGGAGGTAAGCGATTGAACATGAAATTCGAGCTCTCATACAAAGCCTATGAGGTTGGGTCTTCTCATAATTATAGACCTTTTTTTCCTTATGACCTCGCTGACCACTTGGGTCCATTTACATATGACATCCGATAACACAAATATTGATTTAGATTGGAGAAAAGACTACAATCCTTTTAAGCTACTTCTAGAAGACAAGTCTGGATGGTTTTATCTCAAACAACATGCCAAACGATTAATTCTAATCCCATCAATATGAAAAGGACATATCGAGTATCTATATAATGAGAGTAGGAAACTAAAATTAACTCTATCTAACCAATGATAATTATGACACGTCATACTTGTCCTAAAACGAGTCATGTCAACATCAAAGATATTTTTTATTAGGTGAACAATAGAAACTTATGACCTTAATGAAATAAACCATTATATCCCTTTCTCTATTCAACTTGACAAAGCCATTAACTATATAAACAATATAAGAGCGTAAGGTTTTAGGTTTTGGATGTCCGAACTCAACTATTATTCATCATCGTCATCATCTAGATCATGTCTTATTATATACTAGTCTATTTATACCACCATCTCTTTCAAAGTGTTAATTTAACCATTGAAGTATCTTCTTATCGACAAAGGACTTGTTTTTACAACTATCACAACCCGTTCGCTCATAATTACCATCTAACTCATTCATTAAAAAAAAAAAACCTTCATACACATAATTAATTGAAGTTAACAATCTTGTCATAGAGTACACAAAGCTTACGAGATTGAGTCTTCTCATAATTATAGACTTTCTTCTTTATGACCTCATGGCCAATGGGTCCAACTACACAAGACATCCAATAATACAAATATTCATTTAGATTAGAGAAAAGACTACAACCCTTTCAAGCTTCTCCTAGAAGACATGCTAGATGGTTTTGTCCCGAATAACATGCCAAACGATTGATTCTAATCCCATCAATGTGAAAAGGAAATATCAAGTATCTACTTAATGAGAGCATACAACTAAAATTAACTCTATTTAATTAATGATAATTATGACGCGTCATACTCTCAAAACGAGTCTTGTCAATATCAAAAATATTTTTCATTAGACGAACAATAGATACTCATGAGCTTAAGGAAATAAACCATTATATCCTTTACTCCATGCAACTTGACAAAACTATTGACTATATAAACAATATGAGAGCTTAAGGTTTATGTTTTATATTTTTGAACTCAACTATTATTTATCATCATCATCATCATCAACTAGATCATGTCTTATTTTCTCTTTCAAAATGCTAATTTAATAATCGAAGTATCTTCCTACCTATAAAGAACTTGCTTTTGCAACTATCACAATCAGTTTGCTCATAATTTACTATCTAACTCATTCATTAAAAAAAAAAAAAAAAAAACCTTCATACACACCATCAATTGAAGTTCACAATCTCGTCAGAGTATATGGCTATCCAGTGGCCCAGAAAATCATGCAATACTCCTACTCTCCAATGCCCACAAATCATGCATTAAGACCTTGTATACACCGACTATAATAGCAGTAAAAAATAAAATGTTAGAAGTGATAATTAGAACATGCCTCTGATGATCACATTGCCCTGAACACTGAAAAGGTTCCATTAGCATAGAGTATATTAGCATCTTTCGTTGACATCATCAAGGGTCAAAAAAGAGCAAAACATGTACAATTGACTTTATCCTGCGCTGTACACAATTTGTCGCTCCCGATTTGGTCCATTCCAGGTCCCTAAATTAAAGACATCAAAAAAGATGGTGAAAATTTCTATTGTGTCAATTCAAAAGAAAAAAAGGAAACCAATTAGAGGTATACACGTATTTACAGGAAAGAATTTGTAGTGCGTCTTAGGTGGTAAGAGTAGTACTCATGCAATCATTGGCTGATCAAAACCTCAACTCAAGCTGAAACTCTAATGTTATTTTTTGAATTGATGAATATTGTAAAAAAAATTGATTATTTGGTTGGTTAATCATTGGCTAACATGCAATACGATTTTGTTCCTTGTTACAGAGGAACAGCTGGGCTTTTGCGCCTTAAGGAGTTTTCATTAGAGAACCCAAATGGATGGTAATGGCGATGACCAAAAAGGTTTTGCCAAAAACTGGAGGATAAAACGCTGCCTCAAATTGCAGAAAACCAATATATGTTGATGTTTAACGGTCAACAAGAGTCAAAAGATTCAGTTATATGTTCTTAAGGACTAATTTATTTGTGCATTTAAAATATAGGGACTAAATAAGATTCATTGAAAAATTCTTGGCTCTTAGCGCGATGACTGTAATTTTCCAAAATAGACACAGAGAAAAGGTAGTGGAGGTAATTAACTCCAGAATATATTTATTATAAATCCAAAGTTTTCCGTTTTAAAATTAAATAAAAACAATCTCAAACCTTGGGCTAGTTTCTTGCTGTAGCTAAGCAGTGAAAGAGAAGGTGGGTAATGCAATGGAGAAATCGGATAGGATAGCAGCGGCGACGGCGGCGAGAGGCAAGAGATTTCTTGATTCAGGCTCTGGTGATGATGAAGGCCAGCCTGATAGAAAAAGACCTGCTTTAGCTAGGTAAAATAACTTTTTTTTTTTAATATATTAGCTTTAATTTTTTTTTTTTTTTTTAAATTTTAGTAACCAATTGTTCAGTTACTGGTAGTTTGGCAGTTACGAAACTTTGACTTCAGGTCTTCAAGTCAAGCTAGTATTTAGCTTCTAGAGGAATCTACACAAACTAGGAATTATCTTTTTTATTATTAAAAAAGATTGCATTTTAAGAAAAAATGTATGTTATTTATTTATTTATTTTTTAGCCTTGCATTGGTTCCAATTTGTTCGAAGAGAATGAAATGAAGGTAATTTTTAAGTTTAAATTGTATCTTGTTGGGTTTGAAGTTGTTTATTGGTTGAAGCTTGAAAACCCAGTTGAAATCGTTCTGAGAGTTTTTGAATTTTTTGGCAGTGTGATTGTTGAAGCTCTAAAGATGGATAGTTTGCAGAAACTTTGCTCGTCGTTCGAGCCTATTCTTCGTAGAGTGGTAGGATAAATTTACGTTCCTCGACTGTTTTGTTACCCTCTTTCAATTATTCATGTTTCTGTTTTTTATTTACAAGATCCTGAAAGATTGATTTAATTGTAATCCAGTGTTTGTCTATACACGCTTGTATGTGTGTTGAAATGGTATCTCTAGACAAAAACATAATATCTTAATTGATTTGCTCATGCAGTAAACGAAGGTCTCTCACTTATTGAATTCATACATTTCTTGAACATTAAGCTTTTGGAGATTTTCTTATACTTTTTAACATCTACAATGGTGAACAGGTTAGCGAAGAGGTAGAGCGTGCTTTAGCAAAACTGGGACCTGCCAAACTTACTGGACGGTAAATGATATTTTCTGTTCTCTCCGTGTTAATAATGCTCAAAAGGCACCTTTTTCCTTCAACGTGCTGTGGTATAAATAAAGTTGCATGTTTTCATTCATATTCAATAATTAGATATTCAGTCCATCTAAAATTTCATTGCCAGAGAATTAGGTTTTTCGTTAAGCTTTAAAGCATGCTGAATTTATTTGACATTTTCCCCACATGATTAATGTATAATGGGACGGAGTTCCTTATATCAGATGCCTGTTCCACCTTTTCAACAACTCAATTTCTAGGAATTGGGGCGGAGCTTTACATCCTTGTTTTCATGATATAGAGAGAATTATTGTACTAATGTTTAAGACAATGCAGGTCTTCTCCTAAACGTTTAGAAGGGTCTGATGGAAGAAACTTGCAGCTGCACTTCAGATCCAAGTTGTCCCTCCCTCTCTTTACAGGTGGGAAAGTAGAAGGGGAGCAAGGTGCTGCTATTCATATTGTGTTAATTGATGGAAACACGGGCCATGTTATCACATCTGGTCCAGAATCCTCGGTAAAACTAGACGTTGTTGTGCTTGAAGGTGATTTCAACGATGAAGATGATAGTTGGAATCAAGAGGAATTTGAATCTCATGTGGTTAAAGAACGTGAGGGCAAGAGACCACTTCTAACTGGGGATCTGCAAGTGACACTGAAAGAAGGTGTTGGAACTCTAGGTGAGCTGACATTTACTGACAACTCAAGCTGGATAAGGAGCAGGAAGTTCAGGCTAGGGCTGAAGGTTGCATCAGGCTATTGTGAAGGCATTCGCATTCTTGAAGCGAAAACAGACGCGTTCACTGTTAAGGATCACCGTGGAGAATGTGAGCTTATAAATAGGACCAGAACTTCAGATTTCATTTGTGTGTGTGTGTGTGTGTTGCGGTATGTGGTTGTGTTGTTCTGTCTAAAAGATTCTAAATCTGCATTTGTTGCCCCATAGTATACAAGAAGCACTATCCACCGGCATTAAATGATGAGGTTTGGAGATTGGAGAAGATTGGAAAAGATGGACCCTTCCACAAGAGGCTGAATAAAGCTGGAATAAATACAGTTGAAGACTTCCTACGCCTAGTAGTTAGAGACCCACAGAGGTTGCGGACTGTAAGTATGCAGTTTGGTTGTCAAATTATATTCTAATTCACATCTTGGTTTTAATTATTTTTCTTTTCCATCATTCTAGACCCTTGGGAGTGGCATGTCAAATAAAATGTGGGAAGCTCTTGTTGAGCATTCAAAGACCTGTGTTCTGAGAGGGAAATTTTTTATCTACTATCCTGATGATGCAAATAATGTTGGTGTTGTTTTTAACGACATCTATGAATTAAGTGGCTTAATATCTAATGGACAGTTCAACTCAGCTGAATCTCTTCCTGACAATCAGAAGGTAAGAAATCTAGGAGTTTTCATTGGCTAGTTCTTGTTTTTGGAATCATCGTTGCATCTCCCATGCATTTGGATGCAATTTTTGTTAGCATTTCATCTGAAAACGAGGAAATAGAAAACAACAGATGAGCACTTAGAAATTTGTGAATGGTGTGGTTCTTGCAGGTCTATGTGGACAGCTTGGTGAAGAAGGCATATGATAATTGGATGCATGTTATAGAGTATGATGGCAAATCCCTTCTAGACTTCAAGCAGAATCAGGGTGCAGTTACTTCTCAAAATGATGTTCCATCTGGTCAACAAGAGTTTTTGAACTTGTATGATCATCAGGTTACTTTGCCTTCCCTACCAGCTCCAGTCCCTTCAGACCAGCTTGTTACGGACTCAGTTCCAGCTGTTGGAGGTACATTCTCAAGTTCAACAAAATCTTTAATATATACATGAACACGCAAAGTGAAAGTTCTTATAATTGCAATGCGGTGTTTGGCAAGTAAATTGTGTTTTTGTTGCTTGTTTAAAGCATATGACCATGTTTCTTTCACAGAAGTCCTGCTGTTTGTTGAAAGCCCTTTGTATTTCATTACTGAGCTTGTTCATATATTTGATTGCTCTGTGAATGCTCTCATCCCTCTCTCTCTCTCTCTCTCTAGGTTATGATGATGGTATGGCTTCCAGATTCTCAATTCATTCACAGAATGGAAATCTGAACACCCCCATTCAATTCGATGCCACTTCATTGCCTTCCCAGAATCCTCTGGGACCGAACCATTTACTTTCTCTTGGCCCACCACAGTCTTCTTCATCAGGCTTTCAGGCTTTTGGCTCATCGAATCTTAATTCATACACGGGAACAGAGGACTTCTTCTCAGAGGAGGAGATTCGTACGAGAAGTCATGAGATGCTTGAAAATGAAGATATGCAGCATCTTCTTCACGTATTTAACATGGGAAACCAGGGCATTGCCTCCTTCAATGTCACTGAAGATGGGTATCCTTACTCATCGATGTACATGCCCACCCCATCTCCAAATTACAGCCTTGGTGATGATCCATCTCGTTCATCAGGCAAAGCTGTTGTCGGATGGCTGAAGCTCAAGGCAGCCCTGAGATGGGGCATCTTTGTCAGGAAGAAGGCTGCTGAGAGGCGAGCGCAGCTGACTGAGTTAGATGATTCTTAGATAGCCTCTGAGTCAACATTGATCTTTTGGTGTTGATAGTTTTACTGCATAATTCCTGAATCCTAACTAGAGCTGGCACTGTTGTTTTGGACTCCTATCAGGTAGGGTCCTTTTGTTCAAGGTCCTGGTGCTCTTAAATATTAATCTAGATGCGAAGATCTCTGTTTGTACAGTAAGCTAGTAGGTTCTACGTTAATTAGTCTGTGGTCAACAAAATAAACTGTGTATTTATTCTTCCTTTGTAACATTAAAATGTAATTGCTAGTGCTAGTGGTTGAATTGCCACATCAAAAACTCAATTCAGGAAAACCTTTTTTTTTTTTTTTACTATTATTTTTTCAATTGAAGACGCTAGTCTTCATGCTATGAAATAAATACGAAATTGTTCATTACCAATGCCAAAGGAAAAGCTGGCCTATTCGATGGAACAGCAAACTGAAACCCTGCTTCCTTTATTCCTTTCGAGGAATTTTTATTTGAACCCAGATAAATGGTTATTGTGAAGGCGTATTGATGATATAAAATTTGGATGCGCGATCATCTGTTTTACAGACACTATAATTGATTACTATGTAGTTAATTGAGAATTAGTACAAAATTGACGCACAGAAATAAATATAAATAAAATCAAATTCGTAGATCAGAAGTTGTTCTTAGCAACAAGGTTTAATTAAATTCACCGAATGGGGCGGGAACTGGGGAGAGAAAGGCAGTCACTCTGTGTCTGGAACTTCCTCTTCGTCTTCCTCTAGGATGTAGACCAAGGCTCGCTTTCTTGCAGCAAAAACACATGCAACACCTCTGGATGCTGTCGCAGTAAATTTTGAAATAAAAAAGTTTCAAGACATGCGTCCAACTTTAAGCTTAATTTATATTATCAAAGAACAATGCAACCAAAACAAAAGGTAAGTTCTGAAAGGAGAGAGCATTCAGATGTCACGAGGAGTTAAAATGTTCATAACTGTTTTTTTTTTCTTTCGTCTTACCAAAGCAGATATAGAAAAAATATATATGTTAATGCACAAATATACATTCTAAATATCAAAACAATCTTTTATTAAGATTATCAGTGGCATGATGAATTCACCAGATATTACCCTTAAAAAGCTACCAGCTATTAATAAACTTCAAAAAACCTAAGGAATGGAACTGTGAGAGAGACACTTACCACTAACTGCCAAGGGAGCAATTACGGAGTGAGGAATATTGCGAACTGTTTCGTTCTCCATTTCCAGGCGCACAGCAGAATCCTAATTGTATTATTTCTGGGTGAGAAATTGATACAAATGAAATTTGGAAATATATAAAGAAAAACGAGCAGTGACAGGATTCCTTGATGGAATTAACTTCTTACAAATAATTAATACTGTTGAAACAAGTTAATAAAGATGAAAATTAACCACAGAAAGCATAAATTTCAAGACGATAAATAAGAAAGTTGATGTGATAAAATTACAAAAGCAATGCCAAAAGCATTTAGGCTTGAAAGAAACTTTAAGTTCCACAAAAACTCAATGAATTATGTGGGAAGAAACAGCATCAATATCAAACAAGTGGTCACTAAGAACTATTGAACTAAGAAACTTAAGCACGAGACAAAACAAGAGACAGATTTCAAACACAAGTCAAAACCACAAAATTTAGTTTACAATGACACAGGGATTTCAAAGTAACTTAAGCATAAGATGAACAAATAGAAAACTTCAGATGCATGTCAACTACAAAATTCAGAAAAGATGCAACACTAAAAATATCTGTCTGTACAGACTGTATGTCTGTAATCAATCCAGAAGATGCTGACTAGAATAAATGGCATAAGGTACCTTCAATTGATGCAAGTTCCATAAGTTTAGGTCAGTGAATCTTGAAATAGATATAAATGGAAGCTCGCTAGCTTGTACAGTCATCATACAGGCATCTCCAGAACTTTCAGATGAGGCAGATGCCCCATTTAACAACAAGACGATCTGACTATCCTGGTTTCAGCCAAAACAGTTAAAACACATCCCACAGAAATTAAAAGAATAAGACTAAATGCTGTAAAGTCTAAGGTCCCACCTTATATAAAGAGAGATCCACGCAGTCATAACCAGAAGGAACACACAACAGTACGCCTTCCAATGAAGTGTGACCATTCTTTGAACAGCTCAAGTCATGCATAAATCCTCTCATTATGCCTATACAGTTTGCAATATCTGAAAATGGCTCATTGGGTACTTGGAAGCATATGTAGTCGACAAAACTGTGTTGACATGTCTGATGAGTGGAAACAGCTTGAGAAGCATCCTCAAGAAGGGGAGAAAAAGAAAAAAGAGACAAAAAGGTTAAAATCAACAAGGCCATTCAAATATACGGCACAAAAGATGTCACTTCAACTGCTTTCAACAAATTGGGTTAATTGACCAGTATCCATACACACTAGGATTTACTCGGAATGGCAAAATCCCTTGTGCATCTGGAACTGATGGAAACAACGTTTTTTATCATTTGCGCAATTAGAAAGTTCCAATGAATAAAAAGAAAAAGAAAAATCCCCCATGCATTGATGAAAATGTACCTCATAATATGATATTGACAAGGGAATTGCCATAGATACAGATGCTGGTGAAGATGGAAGGGGAAACAGTGGCAGCAAGTCCTCACAAAGCATCTTTCTTGATATGGTAGTAAAGGGCATCAGGAAAGCCTCCTTGAAGCTAAAATTATAGAGCCATGAATAAGGAATTTATAGGAATGGCAAAGCATGATATACTCAACAAAGAAAAATATAAACTAATCACTTAATAAAATAGAGAAATCTCACGATACTGTGTGCACACAATTTAGACCCTGCTAATCTACATTCTATTTGTCTGAGAACTTATAATACATTGGCTTGTTCCTCAGCAGTCAACAAGAATTACATCACATTCTAGGATTTTCTTTCCTTTTAGGAAACTTGGAAGTTCAATGAGCCATGTTTGCCATTATAAGATCTCCATAAACATAATTTACTTTTTAACAGATTAGGCAGCAAAAGGATAATAAATAAACATATACCTGTCCTCCATTTGTTGGAATTCTTTAGCCAATGTTCTTTGCAGATACTCACAATCTGAAAATCCCCCAAACTGAACTAATTCCTTAACTCTCTGCATTGTTTCTCTGAAACAGATTTTGCAAATATTAAAAAAAGTGACCACAGAAGTACATCAACATTTGCCTTCATGCATAAAACAAATTATGCAGACTTGCACAATTGAAGTGGAGCACACATATACTGTAATCTAAGCCGGTTCCAATAGAGATAATGAGAAATATGTAGCTCACAGTTATTCTGTTGATCTCTTTAAGAAGCATTGGAAATGATAGTTCATAAACCTGACATGTTTATGGCTAAATAGGTTCCACCTCCCCTAAACATTAACTCATTTGAGAATTAGTCCCTCAACTTCCAATCGAAATCAAATCCCTCTATTAGTTTTGTAGGGTTTCATCCATGTGATAATTGATTTTGCACATAAAATGCACATGACTGATACAATAAAAGAGAGTATTTTATTCAATAAAAATAGTAAAGTACAAAAATATAAATATGATAAAAGAAAAGGCACAATTAGAAGATAAAAATGCAATTTTTTTCTAGCAGTAATGTGACTTTCACATGCAACAATCCATTATCTTATGGATGGAATCCTACAAAAACTAACGAAAGGATTTGACTTCAAAACAATAGTTCAAAGGTCAAATCAGAAATTGGAAGTTGATGAACTAATTCTCAAATGAGTTAAAGTTAAGGGCAGGTGAACCAAATCTGAAAGAAAAAACCAAAAAGAAGACAAGATTTTCAGTGACAACAAAGTGCAAAATAGCAACTATTGTTGAATCTATAACTTACAAGTCAACTTCAATATCATGATCAACTTCCAGCAACTGCTTAACTGGATCCTGATCATATAAGAACTTTAAGAATATGACAACAAGTTCGCTGCCAGACAAAAAGAAGTTTTAAGTACAAAATTTATGTCAGTTACCAGTTGGAATATGGAAAAAGCCTCAAACACAAACCTATTGTATGGAAGAAGCTGGTCACTGGGTTCTTGCATAAGCAGCTTTATACATTTAAGAAGCCAATTGAAGAAATTTGAAAACTGAAGAAAAGAAAGGGGAACTATTAGAATTTTCAACAAAAGGATTTCATAATTCAAGAAAAGAAAGGTCTCTCTCTTTCTTCCCAGTACACCATCAGTTGTTTTCACAAAAAACATAGTTTAGCATGCCAAACAACTGATTACTTTTGTTCAAGACACAGCCCCCCTTTGTTTCTTCAAGTTGAAGACCAATTATTTACCTTATCTACCAACAGCACCAAAAAATTCATAAATAATTTTAGTTCCTCAGTTACAGTACCTGCTGCTCCACGGATGAAAGGACCCTCATAAACCGTTCAATTTGCACTAATATCATTCCAGATTTTTCTGTTGCATTGTTGATGAGCATCTCATCCAAACCAATACCATGGTACCGTGCACGCCATCTGGAAAGGCCTCTTAGTTCTCCCATTCTAAATCCAATAATTTCTGCAGCAGGCTGGGAAATGAAAATGTATCTTTTAGTTTCCACTGAAGCACCTTGGTATAAGAGAATATATTTGTATATGTATATATATCAGGCAGAATGAAATCTAATCACAGAACAACTCGTGAGATGAAAAGAGAAAGCTCATGGAATTTGATGAAATTATGACACGTGACCCATACGTAAACTGGGCAAACTAACAAGAAAATCAACTTTTTTTAGTTTGTTAATAAACGCAGTCAAATGAAATCACAACAAAACAACATAAAGTTCAAGAGATGCTGAAATTCATTAAACAATGCCCAAACTGATGCTCAGGCCATCATCTTTGGTGAAGGCATTCAAAGATATGGAAAGTTAAAATCCAAGGTAAAACCAATGAAGTTAGATTTTTCTTCCTTGCTGATAAGTAGTCCACTATTAAACAACCCTTGAAAAGCCCATGCTACTGATCCTCAATCCACTGGTTGAGGAGACTTCAGTACAGAAACTTCAAATTTTTATGGCTTATATAGGCTTACAAGATTTTAAACAAAAGCACAATCATAGCTTTTTGTGAGTATACAAGCCTTCTTTGACATGCATGGATTTTTTGTGAGCACAACACACTTTTTTTCTGTGACCACCTCATGTATGTATTCACTAAATCAGATTGCATGCCCAAGTGAGTGAATGATTCCAGGGCTTATGAACCCAAATATGAGATATTCCTTAACCCAAGGTACTCAGTGAAGCAAAGTTTGAGCAAGCTAGAACCAGATCAACCACTTAAAGAAAAATAAAATACAGCACCTGACCTGTAAATGATCAAGGACAATGTGCTGAAGCTCTTTTGCTGTACCACAAACGACCTTTAACACACGCTTCACACCCTGTAACTCAAGAAGAAATGAAAAATTAAAAAGCAAGAACCAAAAGCACAAGCCTCTGTTGGAAACAAAAACAATAAAAAACTCTAGCTAAGGCCATACCACTTCACCAAGGGAGTTAACTAGAAATTGATGTACTGCCGGACTAGTCCGAGCACCCCCTAGAAGGCTCAGAAATTCCTCTTGTGGAGAAGAGTCCAGTGCTGTATGCAAAAACTAGAAGTAAATGAATGGGATTATAATACAGAAGGAGGTATAACCAATAGTGGAATCTAGTTTTGTCATACACAGTTACCATGGTCAATAATCAGGGTAGATAAAGAATTGAACTTCTCATGAAATGTTCGCATGGCATCTGACCACTGCTTGCACATAACTGATAATGACGCCCTGATAACTTCAGTTAAGTCTTCAATATTGGAAGCTTGTTGAGCCAACTGATGGAGCTCATTTTTCCTACCATGACAAAGAAAGTGAGAAACTTAACTACAAAGCATATTTTGACAACTTCAAGTAACATTGCAAGCCAAAAAACCAGATCATGTGTATCCCAGCAAGGGTATTCAACTAGGTGATGGATGATAGAGTGGGCAAGAAGAATAAAGGAGATAAAATCCCAAGTGCATGGTTTTGCAGGCAACCTGCAACTAATCCCAGTTCTATGACAAAATTACCTCTTCCAAAATATAGAAGTATCGAGCACTAAGCCATGCATGCCCTGCCCATTCATTTGGCTTTCTCTTGATTCAACTGTGTTTTCATTAAGTTCTCCTGAGCACATGACAATCAAATGACAGAGGTCTTTTGACAGAGCAACCTGATGATAATGAACACAGGAAAATCATCTTGCTTTTGTACGGAAAATTATTCAGCATATATATTGTAGTCCTAAAATTCTAAACTCTTAAGGGTGTCCAAAATGGAAGATGGGCATACCTTGTAAACAGAAGAATTCAAAAGATGACGAGGGGTTTGCTTATCAATAAAGGGGGTTGGAACTGAAAACTTGTGTATATTCTGCATACAATTTTGCAGATATAACAGAATAAACCATATGAAAAAATAAAATAAATTAAAAATTAGGTTATTGAGACAATGGACGTGATACTGAAAGAAAAGATTAATAAGTAATAAAGTAATTCACTGGGTTAATTAACACGCATAGTAACCAAATATTGAACCAACAGGTGAAGAACAAAAACCAGTACGATAGCTACTCAATTATGACTTTTCATCTGATCAAATCTTTAACAGCTAAAGTCAGGGTAATACCAAGGATATCTACACAGCTGAACTTCTAAGAAGGAATGAAATGGCCTAACAGTCTTAACTATAACAACTGATTTGTATCAATAGGCTTATCAAATGGCCCAAGTCGTGTCCTGAGATCCTACATCCAATTATTCATTACCACAAATGACAAATCATGAGCCATTATATAAAATATTAAGCATACTTGAGATAATTTTTCCACAGTTTCATAAGCCCTCAATCAATTCCAAAACAAATGAAAAGTTTCGTTGTTAACAGGAGAGCGAATGATGAACAATGTTCAAATGTTTAATTAAAGAATAGAGGAACATAACTCACAATTTTTCCAATTGGAAATATACCAAATATACTAAAGCATATACTTCCATCTTTATCTCCACTACACAGAATATTAAAACGTTGGTATGAAGAATTTGACAGCTCTCTATATGAATCTTCACTGTCATCCATGAAGCTAGTATCTCCAGACACTACTCCAGGCATCCGAGGGACCCTTGGAGCAGGAGGGAAGAAATGGGAAGTGCGGTCTTCGTATGCTGAGAAGTTGTTAGAGTCATCCTGAAAACCAGTTTAAAAAAGCAACGGAAATGAGAATAAATGTTCCTGGGGAAGAAATCACAAGCTTAAGCCAGATGAAAAATAGCAAGTTGAATGGTAAACTAGCAAAAAATTTGTTGAGCGATCTTGTGCAATGCATGAGAAGTGAAAGACAGCATACTCTAATAACTTGTCCTTCCTCCTCCCAATTAAGACACACAACTGCAACAGTATGAGACTTCAAGCTTCTCAGCAACTTGCCATTCTGGTCGATATGCATTTCCAAGCATCAGAAACCACAATTCAACAAATAATTAAATACCGGCAAGAAAGTTAAATGCAATAACTCATACTTAACTGCTATTTAATCAGCACAACAATCAGAATACATTCTCACATTCAAACAACAAAAATTGAGAGAGAGAGAGGGAGAGATTCAAGTTGGAAATGCTTGCCACGAATAACAACAACAGAAATTGTAAACACGGAAACCAACCTCAACGTCATGCAAAGAAATGGTTCCATCTTCAAGACCAACAGCTATTGCTTTCCCATCCGGCCGCCAACACAATGACGTGATATTCCTTCCTAAGCAAATTCACAAACATCCAACACCAAAAATAATTATAGAAAAACCATTAAACTAGATTAACAAAAAACCTAAAAATTAGGAAGCAGAAATAATTAACAAATTAAAGTGATTCAAGGGAAAAGAACGGTAATTACCAGGGGAGATAGTCCATAACCTCTGCCAATTGAATCGATGGAGTAAAATCTTGGATTCTTCAGTTACCATTGCGAGTAAATCCTTTTCTGGATTCCACTCTGCTATTTTAACCTGAGAAGCGACTGGTTTATCGAATTGAAGTTGGAAAGGAAGCACGCGATCAGTCTCGTCGGTTTCCATGGATAGCAGGAAGAGGTAGACGGTATCGTTTTCGAAGAGGTTTGCGAGGAAGTAGAGTGGTGGTAGTGAAGTGGAAAATGAGAGAAGCAGAGAGGGCGGGCTTTTTCTTTGGGGCTTTTAATTCATAACAGATTGAAAATTGTAGAGTAAATAAAAAAGGTAAAATCGCCGTTGCCGGGGATCGAACCCGGGTCACCCGCGTGACAGGCGGGAATACTCACCACTATACTACAACGACTTTGATGCTTCGTCCTTTCAGAATGGCTTGAATTATATAGTATTACATGATGAGCTTTTCTGGTTAGATTTTCAAGACTTGGCTGACTCAATAAGTGGAACTGTCACTTAAATAGCAAAGCTGAAAGCTTATGATCATGACATAAATATCTAAATTTTGATCGATTGCTTTTGGAATATCTTTTAACTAATAACATAAATTGTGTTTCAGTATTTGGATGGAGATATCTGAAACATTTGGCTAAATTAATCTTACAACTCAAACAAGCCTTTAACTGCTAATGCCTTCATTGTTTTTCAATTAACATCCTAAGAATTTCAGCAAAGAAGAACAACAAAACCAAAATTATATATTTCCACTAGTAAATCTTTAAGCTATCTCTTTCCAATATTATAGATAATTCCCAAATTTCCTTTGTTCCTGGCACTCTTATTACGGATAATGCTTTACCAGCTTTTGAGGTTTTTCGTGTTATTAAAAATAAGAAAAAGGGAATAAAGGTCGCTTAGCTCTTGAATTTGATATGAGTAAGGCCTGTGATATAGTAGAATGCATTAGATTTTCTTAAAACAGTAATGATTAATCTGGGTTTTGATGCTGGTTGGATTCTTTTAATAATGAGATATGTTTCTACTGTCTCCTATTCTGTATTGTTCAATGGGGTGCCGGGAGATTTTTCTTCCCCTAATGAGGTTTACGACAAGGAGATCCTTTGTCTCAATATTTGTTTTGTTTATGTGCAAAGGGTCTATCTAGCTGTTTAAACAAGAGAGAGAGAGAGAAAAAGAAAAAAAAAAGCTTTTTTAAACAACCAGAAAGGGAAGGCAATCTCCATGAAGTTTCATTTTGTACGAGGGAACCACCTAGCTACTTCTCATCTTTTTTGCGTAGGCGACAAATTGTTCTTCTCTCGTGCCAATATCCAGGAGACTGAAAAAATCGAGTATTTTGCAAAGCTATGAAGATGCCTCTAGTCAAAAGATTAATTTTGAAAAGTCCGAGCTCTCTTTTAACCGAAATGTTCCTAATGGTATTCGATCTTTAATCAAAGGGAGGACGAAGGTTAAGGTGTTGGAGAGCCATGACAGGTATCCGGGGCTTCGTATGGCTATTGGAAAATCAGAGAAACAAGTTTTCTAGCTTGTTTAAACAAGCAGAAATTGAAGGATGGCAGGAGACCTCATTATCGATAGCGGCCAAGGAAGTGATGATCAAGTCAGTCATTCAGTCCAATCCCACATACGTTATGAGCTATTTTCTACTTCCTATTGGCCTTGCAATGAATTGAAGTCCATTATAGCACGGTATTTAGAGGGAGCAGATAGGCGATGAAAGGAAGGTTCCCTGGACAAGATGGTCGAAGCTGTGTTGGTCCAAACAAAAGGGTGGCCTCGGCCTTAGGGATTTCCACTCTTTAATTTAGCAATGTTAGCTAAAAAGACTCATGAAGAATCCAACTTCTATTGTTTGCAAATTACTTTCAGCCAAATACTTCAAGGATGGTTCTTTCCAGCTGGCTTCTTCGAAAGAAGGAAGTAGCTATTTACTTGTGGAGTAGCATTATGGAAGGAAAAAGTGTACGTAGATGGAATGAAGCCCTTGCGAAGCAAGTTTTTATGCCTTCTGAAGCTCAACAAATCGTCCAGATTCCTTTTAAGCTTTAGAGCACCACGTACAGTACTGTTTGGAATCACACAAAATCTGGTCCTTACTCTGTCAAAATTGGATACCATGTAGCTTTGAACCTGAAAGTTAATAAGGGTACGGGTTCTAGTGATATTAGCGATAAGGAGAAGGAGATTTGGAAGAGGGTGTGGTGCTTTTCGATTCCGCTAAAATGTAAGCATTTTCTGTGGAAAATTCTACAGAATTCTTTACCTACAAAGGAAAAATCTTTTTCGAATAAATATTGTCGATTTATCATATTGAAAGGCTACAAACGCTTAGGACTGGTTTTGGGACTCTCTGTTGAAGCATGATGACTCTGTAGCTGAGATTGGTGGTTTGATTGCTTGGTCGTTATGGTTTGCCCGCAATTCATTCATTTCGTTTTCAACACAAGGACATGACAGTGCAGGTATGGTTAGAATTGCTTTCAACACATTGCACAAATTTTCGAGAAGCTAATGCTGGTGGTGAATCCTCTAAGGAACGATATCGCAATCCACAGATTACGGCATGGCTGGCTTCTCAAGGTGTTTCGACATAAATTCATGAAACAGATCCAACCTAATTGTGTCGATCTAAATTCATGAACCAACAAAAGAAGAAAAACCTAAATTCAGGAATCGAAAACGTAATTGTTTCAAAATAAGTTTATAATGAAGGTTTGGAATAAAATAAAGGGAAATAGCGCCGTTGCCGGGGATCGAACCCGTGTCACCCGCGCGACAGGCGGGAATACTTACCACTATACTACAACGACTTAATTGAGAGGTTGAGCATTCAATGAAACTAAAAAAGCTTTCTCTAAAATATATTGTCAAGAGATTTTTTATTTTTAATTATTAGAATAAAGTAGTATTTGAATACATAATATATATCTATAAACGGTTGTGTTTTCCTTATAATTTTTTTTAATTATTTTATTTTTTGTACTTGATGTTATTCTCATAGATTGTTAATCCACTTCAATGTTACTCATTTCTAAATTACCCTCATCCTTAATAATTATAGTTGCATTTTATTTTGAAATTTTAAGATTAATTAAATTATTATTTTAACTAGGTATAAGAAATAAAAGTTCAAGTAAAGTCAAAAAGTTTATTGTACATAAAAGACAAATAACTGATAATTAAGTAATTTCTCTAAAAGTTTAACTATCATTTTTTAAATACAATCGAATATCAATATTGCATTGCAAAAGAGAATATGAAATTTATACATGTACTAGGTTTATGAAACCATTTTTGCACAATACTAAAATATATTATATAGATTAAAGCTCTACAAAAATAGGATATCCCTGGAACCAATCTCTCTAAATAACATAATTAAGAAAACTGAATTATAATTAAATAATACAAAAAAGATGTTATTATAGATAATAAGGAACAAATAGTTATATTGGAACAAATTAAGCATGATGATGAAAAAAAAAAAGAATAAAAGAGTGAAATTTAAATGTACTTGTCATTAGATTGGGTGAAAT
Organism: Dovyalis caffra; assembly: GCA_963924115.1. Lineage (NCBI taxonomy): Eukaryota > Viridiplantae > Streptophyta > Magnoliopsida > Malpighiales > Salicaceae > Dovyalis > Dovyalis caffra. The sequence goes on from CAWUPB010001184.1 coordinate 12,334,721, forward strand.
TTAAATAATCCGTGGGTGATTTGGTCTATTTTTGTAAGGAGAAAACAATGCTTCTCAAAAAATAAAATAAAAAATTATACGGAAAGATATATCCAAATTTGGTCCAATTAAGTATATGCACAATGAAATTGAATTGATAGTGTCTAGCTCTAACTTTCTAATATTCATATATATTCATTTTTAAGGGGTTGTTTGATACCATTAATTTGCCATTTTCGTTTAGAAACAAAAAACGAAAATGACAAACTGCTTAAAAGTTTTTATTGCTCCACTATTGTAACCTTGATGTATCTTTGTTATCTTCTAATATTCCATGAGTTTTCTCTTTTCATGTCACGAGTTGATGATAAGGGTACCGCGTTGGGAAATATTGTTTTACCATGCAATGGTGCCATAGGATTGAGCCAACCTTGCTTTCTTCTTTCGACTGCTGCGTGTGCTGGAGACTTTCCTTCTAGCTTTTTAAGGTAATCAACATCATTTGACATATCCTCCATAAGACGAGTGAGCACATGGCTCTCCTGGTAATTCCTACTCTCGACTGCAAGATACAAGGGAGACTTATGTTCCTTGTTCTGGTATAGGAAATCTCCGACAATTCCAAAACCATAAATTTGGCCACATCCTTGTGGCAATTAATGACTGCCTCATGAAGAGCAGTGTTTCCTTTGTTATTCTTCATCTTCATAGAGTCAGCTATCTTGACGATGCTTTCTCGTGCCGGACTTTTTAGCTTGTTGTAGTAGTTTCCTTCTGTCCAGCTCTCGCAGCAACATGAAGTGCAGTATCATCCAGGAAGTTAATCTTTGTGATTAGAAGCGGAAATTCCTCAACAAGTTTTTCCGTGACTTTTCGGCTTCCATGGCTTGCTGCAACATGAAGCAGAGAATTTCCAGAAGGGCTAACCAGTTTTAATATGATGGATGATGGTTTCCCTGATGAAACACACCCCAGTTTTTCAGATAATTCATCATATTTGTCTTCTGCTGCGTACTTGTACAACTCATCATCCATCATCTTATCTGACTCATCATCTGGTAGATGTGCGGCGGCAGTACCTTGTCCGTCTATGTCTATCGATACTACCATAACTCGAATTATGAAAACGTGCAGCTCTGCAAGCTGATGCAGAAGTGCAGGGGCTCGCCATCATGGAGCCTAAGGAGGCCAACCGTCATCTACTGAGTGAGCCATCATCTCTTGGTCGAAAGGGTAACGCTGGTGCTAATGATCCCGGGGGTACCCTTGCTTCAGAGAAGGACAACGCTGACACGGAAACTAAAAATGGCAGCGACAATTCTAATGTTGTTGATGATGAAACAAACCAAAGCCATGGCACCAACGGAGGTCAATCATCCACCATAGCACATCACCATTATCCAGGACGTCACTATTATCCGGATGGCGCTTGAGAATTAAAGCCAGTACTGAAGCTTGATTATGAATGTAAACCTTAATGGGGTGGGTTCTGTGATGTTAATAAAGTGGAAGCAAACATGTTTGTAGCCACGGCAACACAGTTTGTGTGTGGTATTGTTTCCTGGGAAATAGCAATCATCAATTTCTACTAAAGATAGTGTGTGATATACAAGTCTGGCCCTTAGGCCAAATAATATTATTACATGCAGGGAATTAAGAAGGCCATGGCTACTGCTTTTTTATTTTTGATAAACCAAATCATAATATCGAAGTTCCGGATTGAAAACCAAAGTGGTGAAGAGAAAAAAATATAGCAAACAACATGCAGCGGCAAAAACAAGAAGTATCAATATCTAAAACTGAAAAAACAAAAGTCAAAAGAAAGAAAAAGCTTAAGACTTAAAAGCCAAAGCCGTCATCCCACGTAGGGATGTTTGTTCGATAATTCGGTTCGATTTTAAATTTTTTTGATCGATTTTCGATTAATCAAATTGTCTAGAAAAATAACCGAAATCGAATCAAATTGTTATTCGGTTTTTCGATTCGGTTTTGAAATATATCGATTTTTTTATTCGGTAATTCGGTTTTTATCCGTAATTATCTATACTTTTGATCTTTGAAAGGATCATGCACTTTTGAAAAAATAAATTTAGTATTTGCATTGCGATTTTTAGGCTATGTTCCTATATGTATAAGTTTTTCAATCTCGGTAAGCTCTGTCTATTTACTATTATTTTACTACTACTCAATAAGCATTACTAATATATATAATACGAGATGTCATCATTACGATATAAAATCTAATAATATATAATATATGTTATTGTCTATCGATATCGATAGATAATACCGTCAAATATGTGTTACAATTAAGACATTTTAACAATTCTTTCTAAAAAGAAACACAACATGCTTTGAAGCTTAAATATAATCGACTTATTTGTCTTTATGAAAGACATTTTTAATTAACTTGATGTAATTAGAACTAATAATTTTGAATAACTTGTTAAACACTACAGCCATAAGCTAACATTTGCTAATTAAATGGCAATGTTGTTTTTGAACAATGAAGAACATTAAAACTTTAAACACTCAACTTTCTTTAGCGTAATTTTAAATTATATGTGTTTACTAAAAAGAGACATACTAATTATTATCGGGGTCCATAAATTAACTAGTTTTCTTTCACATAGAAAAAAACACTATCTCACATCTTTTTTTTTAAACTATAAATTGAATCAAGAAAGAAATTATGTACCTCCTTGGGCAATTATAAACAAGAATTGGTTATGATCATTTAGCGTTAGGCCAGTTGGCTCATGTAATTAATGCAATAAGAATTGGTTATGGGCTAATTGATTTAACTCCAATTAGCTTAGGTTTGCATGAGGGTGAAGTGAGGGTGTGAGGATTGGAATGAACGACGTCGTTCATCGATGAATTTTTTTAAAAAAAATTTAATAATTTCGATTATTCGATTTTAATCGAATTTAAAAAAAAAAACCGAAATCGAAATTGAAAACCAGCTATATTTCGGTTCGATTTTTTTTTTTAGTTTCTAAAAAAACCGCACCGAAATTGATATTTCGGTACGATTTAGTTCGGTTATTCGATTTTCACTCGAATAGTGAACACCCCTAATCCCACAGCGAGTAGGTGCATCAAATAGTCTAGATTGCAGCCATCATCCAGAACTCAAACTGCAAGAATATGCAGAAAAGGCCCTCAGAATTTCAGAACCAAGCAACAAGCTTGTTGCCCATGCTTAATTTCGGTTATATATTATGTTAATTTTAGCTAGAGATGAGAGATGATGACTCAGTAGCAATAATAATGGGGAAAAAGTTTTCCATATATTCATCATGAGAAATTACAGAACATCATGGTTTCATTAATTGCAAGCAAATTACCTCTAAGTCCCTAATAATTACTAAGGAACAGTCGCAGTTTTTTAAAACTCCAGCCGGAGGGGATCGGTGCGTGCAATTTAACAGGATTTTTTTTCCTTGGATCTTCGTGATATTCTCTGGATCTAGACTATTTTTTTATTATTTGATGGAACGAATAACACAAATATAATTATTTAAAAAGTCTTTTATATATAAAAAAAAATTAAATTCAAAGCTATTTATTTAAGCGAGTAAAACTCATTTCGTTCAAACCAACCTTCTTAAATAATTAAATAAACTTTAAATATAAAGACAAAACATGAAATTAAATTTAATATCTCAACATTAAAAATATATTCTTATTCTAGTAAATCCGTACGTTATTTTTATATTTTATTTAAATTCCTCATAAATTATCTGTACCTATTGATATAGGATATCAGTACTCGTATAAAAGAAAAGAAGTAATATATGAGTAGCTGAACATGCCTTTGTTTTTTAAGCATTATAAGGGCATTGTACGTAGATGCATGGTAACATAGAAGAAAGTAATGTTGGTACATTTTAATATTAAAATAGGTTTTAGTTAAATGAAAGTTAACGCATTAAATTAAACAAACAAGCATACACTATATTTATATAAAAGTTTAATTAACTTAATTTTAAGTTACATACATATTGATATATAAATAGATAAAAAAAAAATCTAAGATTGTCATATATATATATATATAAAGAGATTAAGGTGAGAAGATATAAGGTGTCAAATAAAGGCGTTTTAATGATAAAGTTTTGAATTCTCTCACTTGCGTGGAGATATGATAGAGCTAACAGTCGGACTATTGTATCCTAAAAAGAACAAGTTATATAAATAGATAAAAAAATCTAAGATTGTCATATATATATAGAGAGAGAGAGATAGAGATTAAGGTGAGAAGATGTAAGGTGTCAAATAAAGGTGTTTTAATGGTAAAGTTTTGAATTCTGTCACTTGCATGGAGATATAATAGAGCTAACAGTCGGACTATTGTACAAATCCACTACTGGAAGGGTGCAATTCTACTCAGCTTACACATACGAACACAATCAACTATCTGAGATCATTGCTCTTCCATGATGGAATTCTGCGCGTAGTAAAAATGTGTAGGGATTGATGTAAACAGTTCAAGACAATATGTATGGAATGGTTCGTGACTAAATTAATGTTATGTTATCGTCTGCAAAGTGGCAAGCAGCAAGCAAACTAATGGGAAATTAGGAAGTCGGGAGATTTTGAGATGACATTTAAAGAAAGGTTCAGTACTCTTCCTAAGATTTTTTGACGACTATATGTAACGGTGGTCACTGTAACTTCGACGTACTTTTGTGCTGGTGTGATATTGAAATTGGACTAACTTTTTATCTATATAGACTTTGTTTTGATAAAGCTGAACATAAAAAGGAAGCACAATAAGGCTACAAATTAGCCGCCGGTGAGATACATTAACAATGAAAAAGCTGCAAGAAAACAGCAGCAGAAACGACATGTATACACTAGAAGTTATGAAACAGTCCTTTTTTTTTTTTTTTTTTTTGCCTGGGCATCCCATTCAACGTTAAAAATAGAATTAATCACGTTAAAATTTAATTTTTTTTTAATAAATACGATTTTAAAATTTAAATTCTATATATTAACAAAAAATTAATTTATAGGAAGACTAACATGTTTATCACTTCTATAAACAATTTGTTGGTAAAAGACATGAAAGAGCTTTACTCAAATCAGTAAGACTCCATCCACAACTCCACCAAGCTTCAGTTAATAGCCAAAAACCAGTTACAGACTAGACCAATCAAATTAATTGGGTCAACAATATATTGCGCGCGTAATTAAAATTCCACGAATCAACTCTTAAGTCTGAACAATTGATCTGCAAACCCAACTGATTAACATAAAGATCAAGTACAAAAAGTCAAACCTAATAATTATCAATTAATACATAACAGACCAAGCCAACTTTGGGAAGAACTTCAAATCAATAACAACTACTGAAAAATATTACTGTAACAACATGCATGTTCAGTTGGATATAATGCTATATGATTAAACGGGTATACTTGATTGAAAAAAAAAATATAAATATAAAATAATTCATTACATTCTTCTGTCTGATTGCAAAAACTTTTATATTTGTTTAAAAGATTGGGTCTTATTTGAAACCTTTTTTTGGTCATTATACTTTACACAGTTTACAATTCAGTCCTTATGATGAAAAGCTTTTTGCAATCAGATTCCTATAAAATTACTCTTTCATTATATATATATATATGTGTGTGTGCGCGTGCGCGTGTATTTATATTGCTTGTAAGGTAATTGATTATTATAATTGCAATGGTACATTATATTATAATTTTGAAAATGACACAACCTAACATAGATATGAAATGAATTATTGCATTATATAGTCGTCCATTACTTCCAAATTAAACATGCTATAAAAGATAAATTGTTGTTTGGAGACTTGATCAAATAATTAATGAATGGCTTGGAAAGAATGGTCCGCAAGCCAGGAAATTACTGTTAGAGATGATAAAACAGAGGACAAAAGAATTTTGTTAAGAATGGTATATTAATGGCTAGAATAGCAGCATAGTCCATGATCAATTATGACAATATTGAACATTTACAATGAAATTGCTTTAATTATCAATCTCAATCATAATTCCTCCTTTGCCTCTTCCAAGTTCCAATTAATGGTGGTACGATATTGTGATACTGCCACCGAGTTCTTGTTTTTTCAGTGCTTACACAGTTATTTTGATCGTTCATTGATCTCACAGTCCAATTGTAATTGTTAAACCGTAATAAAAAAAGAACTGGCTATATATAGCAACCCTAACTAGCTTGCTAGAACCCATGCATATATGTTCCACATAGCTCAGACAAAGCAAATTATATGTGTGTAATTTCTAACCTATATATCTAGCTCCAGTTTCTTTATCTTGTTTTCTATTGCTAGCTTGGTTTTGGGAAAAAGAAAAATTGAACTTAACTAATGGTTTAACATAATCATATTGCTTGTTTACAGGGTACTGCAGACAAGTATTTGATCACGATGAAGATCTTGCTAGCCCTCTCCATTGCTTTCCTGTTTATGTTAGCAGCTCTGCACGCTGATGCAGAAGTGTTCACCATCATGGAGCCTATGGTGGCCAACCGTCATCTATTGAGTGAACCATCATCTCTTAGTCGAAAGGGTAACGCTGGTGCTAATGATCCCGGGTGTACCCTTGCTTCAGGGAAGGGCAACACTGACACAGAAACTAAAAATGTAACATCTAGTATAGATAATAATTTTATTTTTTATAATTAATGTAAATTGATTTTAGAACATAAAAAAATAAATAAATAATAAATAACTAGAGTTATGTGTGTAAATACATAATTAATTTATAACAAAAGTAATGATAAATATATTTCAATTATTTTATTTAAAAATATTAATTTTAGAATATAAAAAAATAAATTACAAATAATTAGTGTTATGTATGTATATACATAATTAATTTTTAACAATATATATATATATATATATATATATATATATATATATATATATATATATATATATATATATATATATCTTTTCATATTTTTACTTTTTTTTATTCTTCATCTATTTATTAAAACAAAAAATAGAATCATTGATATAGCAAAAAAAAAAAAAAAAAAATTTGAATCAAAGAAACTAATGTTGTTATGTATGCGGATACATAATTAATTTTTAATATATATATATATTAAGATCATACTTAGTAGATTCGAGTATATAGTATAAATAATTTTTTTAATAAAAAACCATCTAATTTGTATGGAATATATTAAAATCAATAATTTGAAATAAAAACTATTACAAAATTGGTTTCCATAAATCTTACTTCTTAATTTATGATGAAAGAAATTCTTAAATTGCAAATTAAATAATAAATTAGTTCATCTCATTTTGAAAAATGAATGAATTAATTTTTTTATTAGTGTTGACCATGAATAATTTATTTTCTTATTTTTAAAAAGTCTTTTTTTATATTTTTCCTATATTTTTTAGTCTTTCTCTATTTTTTAAAACAAAAAATAAAAACATTGAAATAGCACAAAGGATAAAAAAATAATTTTTGAACCGAAGGGACTAATGATGTTATGTATGCGGATACATAATTAATTTTCAACAAAGATAAAAAAATAAATCATATTTATAAACAAATAAAACTTCATAAAAAAGAAATTAATTTGGTGAGAAGTTTTATAATGAATGACAAATTTAAGAGATTAATTTTAATTAAGAAAAAAATATAATTTGATATATGTGTTTGTTCTAAAATTTAAAAACATAAGAGGCTAAAAACATTTTTTAAAAATATGAAGAACAAAAAGTATATTTTAAAAAAAGTGAGGTAAAAATTGACTAAATTAAAAACATGAGATTTCAAAATATTTTTAAAAATATGAGGATTTAAAAATATATTTTGAAAACATAAAGGACAAAAAAAACTATAAAAAATCATGAAAATACCATTACAAAAAATATTTTTTTTTTACTAAAAGTTAAAAGAGGGTCTTGGCTACGGAAAGCGGAAGGAAAAAACAAAAAAAAAAACAAAAAACAAAAGAGGGTCTAGGCTTCGAAAAGAAAAAGAAAAAAAATATCTTATTGATCAAATGAACAATAAAATGGGTTGGGTAAAAGCAAAAAAGGATGGGCCTTGGCTAAAAAAAAAAAAAAAAAGTTTTATTGTTCAAATGAATAGTAAAATAAGGGTTAATCTAAGAAGTTCACTTGTTCATTCACTGTTTAATTGAATAATGAACATCCCAAATGTTATAGTGTTTAGTGGAATAAGGGATTATAATAGACCATGTATAAAATGAATACTTGTTCAATTCGATATAATAAATATTTATTAAAAATATCAAATATATATTAAAGTGGATACGAGTAAAAAAAAAGTATCGTTAATATGGTTTTAGAATATGAGTATTCACTACATATCTTATTAATGCCCACTAATTGCATAATATGTAAAAATAAAAATATTTTTTATAAAAACTTAATTTGAGGACAAAAAACTTAATAATAAAAGGCCAAAATGTAAAAAACAATAATTTTAAGACCAAAATAATTTTTTCTAAAATAATAAGGACTAATTGCATAAATTTTAAAAATTAGGAACCTAAATATTTTTTTATGAAAACTTTGAGGACCAAAAAACTTATTAATGAAGGACCAAAATGTAAAAAATAATTTCAAGAGCCAAAATAACGTACTTAAAATAATAAAGACTAAAATAAAATATTTTGATAAAATATTTTTAGCAGATATCAAATAGGGGGATAAACTAGATTGGACCTTATCATATGTGTTGTGTAATATTGATTTATAATGTAATTTCTTAATAAATATAGATATGGTATTTTTTTTTTTTTTTTATAGATATGATAGAAAAATTAAATTAACAAGCTGAATACCCATCCGTTACCCCTTCTGCTCAGAATCCAGTTGACAGCATTCTTAATTTGAGTCTGACTCAATAATACAATTCATCTTATCAACATTGAAGTTATAGCTACGTACAGGTAACGTGTGTTACATGTTCAGATTGATGATTTCGGGAAACTATTTTATTTTGTTCTGCCTTTTCATTAATTGAGAATTCCTAAAGAGTCTTGGAAATTATCTTGTAAGCAATGAACCAACAAGCGTAAATAGGAAAAAGTGAGATGACGAAAAGAATATAGTAATTAATCACCAGCTAATAGGAAAAAGGGAAAAGAAGAAGAAGATAAGAATTGCATCACCATGTCCCAAGTTTGTTTCCTGTCATTAGTGGACAAACTGTGCAGATTAGCTTGTACAAATCGATCCACTACTGGAAGGGTGCAATTCTACTCAGCTTACACATACGAATACAATCAACTATATATCTGAGATCATTACTCTTCGGTGCTTTGAGAACTTATTGTTGTAGTCCGTCTTTCACAAAGTGGAAAGGGATGAATTTGGCAATATAAAAAGTTGCAAAATGCATGATTTAATGCTAAAGTGTCATGTTCTGATCATACGAAAACACACTAGTGATTTGACTCGAAAGGTGTAGTTTCAATTAGTCAAAACTTTAGGCTTATTTGCATGATCTAGGAATTAAGGAAGTGTCATCACTCAACTAAAAGTTTAAGCACCTTAAGTAAATTGATCTTTCTATAAATGAGATGGAGACACTTCCTAATTCTATTGTCAAGCTACTGAATCTGCAAATGCTCAATATCAATGGTTATAAGAAGCTTAAGGCACTGCCTGGAGAGATTAATAAGCTGATTAATCTCAGGCATCTTGATATCGGTCATCATATTGCTGATTCTCGTGAAAGCTTGGAGCTTAGCCATGTGGGATAGGGAAACTAACTTCTATTCAGATGTTGTCGCGTTTTGTTATTCCAAGAAAGAGTTCTGGATCCAAGAAAATTGGTGGATTGTATGAGTTAGTAGGTTTGAAGGAGTTGAGAGGGCGTTTAGAAATAAGTGTTCGAGGGGCTGATATATAGGAATTCAGAATTCAAGGAGCTAAATTGGGAAACAAAAAATATCTTCAGTCACTGCTCATTCATTGGAGTCTTTCAGATGATTCTGGTAACTAGGATGCTGGTTTCTACGATGAATTATTGCGAAGCCTTCAGCCAAACTCAAACCTTCAAGAGTTGTGGGTGAATCTTTATGGAGATATGAGGTTTCCAAGCTGGCTTTCGCATCTCAAAAATCTTGTAAGAATTTGCCTGAGTGTGAAAGATGCAAGCATATCCCACCCTTGGATGGCATCTCTTGTCTCCAACAATTGCTGATTCAGAATGTGAATGATTTTTAGTACATTGATATCGAGGGGGTTGGAGGAAGAGGAGGCTTGACATTTCTCTCATCTCTAAATACACTCACGATCTGGAATTGTCTTAAAATGAAGGGACGGTGGAATTAGAGTACTGACAATCAAGAGTCAACAGCAACAAGAGCACAAGCAGACAAGCTGCCACATTTTTCCTGTCCTTCTCTCTTGCAAATAAGTGTCTGTCTTAATCTGACTTCAATGCCATTGTTTCCATATCTCGATGACAAGCTAAGCATGGATATCACCAGCTCAGTTCCATTGCAGCAGCCAATGAGAGCTTGGAAATCACCATCAGGTATTCTTCTTCTTCATTTATCCATCCTCTCACCAAGTTGAGGGAACTAACAATTGCAACCATTGAGCAAATGAATCTCTTCCTGAAGATGAACTGAAAAATCTCTCTTCTCTTCAACAGCTAACAATTCAGAATTGCCCAAGATTGAAGTCTCTGCCTCTGCCTCAGGAGATGCATTCTCCTCAGAAATTAGATATTTCTCTTTGCCAAGAATTGAAGTCTTTACCTCAAGGGATCCGCCATCTTACCTCTGCAAGAATTACGTGTTTCTCTGTCTTCAGTTGAGAGGAAGACACAGAGGCAAGAGGGCTGAGAACTGGTCTAGGATCGCACACATTCCAGATATTGTAATCGATGAACAGTTCATTGAAATGGACGGCCGCGATGTAATGGACGACTATGGCAAGTTAGTACTTTCTCTCTTTAACCTCCTCCTTTTCTATTCCATCTGATCAAATTTTCACTCCTTGTTATTCTATCTTTTCCAGTTCTGTTAACTCCCTTCACTCATTGATTCCTTTTATCATCTTTTCATGAAATATGGACGTTCAATTTCTCTTGTGAGACAGTGGTAGTCTGCCGAAAACGGAGAATCATATGGTGATGATGCCAAAATTATGGAGGGGATACTTCATAATTCAGAGTGTGCTGAAGAACATAGGTTTCGACATCAATGGTGTGTTCTGCTTTTGTGTTCGGTTTGATTAGGCAGCTCTAATGGTTTGTTGGTTTGATTTTATCTACTGTATGCTATGGTGTGGGCATTTGTTTGGATTCTCCTTCACAATTTCTCATACCGACAAGGTCGGGATTTTCGGAAGGCATGGTGCTGGAAAGTGCTGCTCAGCTCAATGCTTTTTTCTTTTCTTTTCTTTTTAAAGAAGCAAGAAGAGTTCTTGATTAGCCTGTTGTTTCTGTCACAGGTTTTCGTTTTTCAAAGCATTTCCTGTATTCTCTTCTTTCCTGTATTGTTTTTCGTGTTTGTGGGCATGTATTTAAGAAAAAGGTGTTAAATCGAAATCACTTTCTTGTTAGATCATCAATTCTTTCACAAATTTTTAATAGTTACTCCTCTATTCTATGCTCTTTTTCTATATTAGATCTCCCTTTTCAGACCAGGTCCTTTGCTTCTGAGGGTGTGGTATTTGTCCTGGTTTTTGTACTGTATTTTGATGGACCGGGTTTGACTCTTAAGTGGGTCCTTTAACAGATGCTATAAAAAAACATGAAAGAAGAATTTGGATCATTATGAATCATAATGGGTCAGCTCTTGTTCTTTCGTGAGTTACATAAACCGGTTAAACTGTCCATTGTTCTTTCCTTTCTCGACGGGAGACTTATATGATGTTGTAAAATGCTTAAATCTCTTTTTCTTCACGAATTTATTGCCCAAAGGCCAGGTGGCATTTCGAGTCTGCCGATGGCTAGGTTCCTTGAATTATCCTTTGGGATGATTGTTGGTCGCTTCTGTTTGGCTCTGGCGAGCATAAGATACGTGCTAGGTTTACCATGGGTATCCTCCTGATCTAGACGGTGAGCTTTAATCTTGTTTTAAACTGGGGTTTTTCTATTTTTTTTTTCAAAGCTTTGTTTTTTCTGTCTGTTGTGTTGCTATAAGAAATGGAGTGCCTATAATGCGTTTGACAAAAGTGTCTATGTCAGTTTTCCAAGTGCTGTTCTCCATGGTTTACTTTGGATGCTTGTGAAATGGCAATGGATTCCGAATAATGGGTTTGAGAGTCAGTTACGTCTGAGATAATCAGATCATGTAATCCAATTATTTGATAAGAACAGAAAGGTTGGCTAAGCAACTAAAGCGACAGGAAGAGAGAGAACAAGAGTGGTCATAAACGTCAAAAATAGCTACTCCTACTAGATCATTTGAGGCTTAGAAAGGTTCTCCCTGCCCCAGTTGACATTTGAACTTATAACCACAAGACAATAATCATTGTGTTTATTAATGGAAAAGTACACATACAAATGCATCATCAGATTCGAAATTAGTCTATTATTTCATTATTTTAGTACACTCTTCTGTATAGATGCATGCTCACTCGCTCACTCGTAAATAAGATTAAGAGGGTGTGGGTGTGTGAGTCACGTAAGCCGTGACGCTAGCTATTATGGATTTTCTTGTCTTCACTTTTTCCTTTGTATTTCCATGAAAACTATATTTATTAACGACTGATCTTGAAAATGAAAAAGCCACACTCCTAGCTATAGTTTATGAATAATAAACTCTAATATTTTTCGTTCTTCAAAGCCCCAATACCAATAGGAGGATCAGAAGAAGCAAGTTGACCTTTCTTTCATTCAAACTATTTATGTTGTTTGTGATTTCTTTCATTATTATACGTAGTTGCTGTTCTTCTTAGCGTTGTGTTCTGTAGCTGCTGCTCATTTTGTTATGTTTCTCTCCGTTTATTTTTGTCCCCTTTTGTTTTCCTCTCTCTGTTTAAACAAATGTTGGTAAATTAAGCAATTTTGGTTTGTGTAGGGTGGTGGGGAAGATGGGTTTGGAGGCATTGGTTTGGTATTGTCGACCTATGGCAAATGGGGTTTGGGCAAAAAAGGTGGATAATGCATTTGGTGCTTACACTCCCTGTGCCATTGACTCCCTAGTCATTTGCATTTCTCATCTAATTCTTCTTGGTTTTTGCTTATATCGAATATGGTTGATTATCGACAACAATTCCAAAGCTCAAAAATATTGTCTCAGGACAAATTACTATAATTACATGCTGGGTTTTTTAGCTGCTTATTGTACAGTTCAACCTTTATTAAGGTTGTTCATGGGTGTCTCACTTTTCAATCTGGATGGCCAGACTGCCCTTGCTCCCTTTGAGGTACATGAGTTTAATTTCTCATTAATTTAGACTTTCAATGTTTCTGTCAAAGATAAACTATACTTCTAATTTAGCATTTGCTGGCTTTTTTTTTTTTTTTTTTAATCTGTATTAAACTTGTTCAATTGGAAGATTACGTGCTTATATCTTCTGATAATTATTTTGTACTGAAATACTGGCTTCCTAGAGTTCTGCTAAGTGGATTTTCTGTCCTTTGCAGATGGTCTCTGTGATTGTTGAGGCTCTTGCCTGGTGCTCCACTCTTGTTATGATTGGTCTGGAAACAAAAATATACATTCGCCAGTTCCGATGGTATGTGCGGTTTGGAGTCATTTATGTGTTGGTAGGGGAAGCGGCCATGCTCAATCTCATACTGTCAGTGAGTGATTACTACAGTAGGTCGGTCATTCTTCCATTCCCTGACTTAATAAATGAACTCAACCAAGTTCTATTTTTTTTGTATTTTTCCCTGAGGTTGTAGTGTCATTTAATTTGAGTAAGTCTTATTTGTGTGCTAAAGCTCCATCTTCATCTAATATTGTTAAAGTGTTAAGCATGATACTGTTTATGAAAAACAGAGGCAAGCTATATATTTTAGTACTGAGTGGAGAACAATATTGTAATTACTTAGTTGATAACATGAGTGATACTAAATGAAATAGTAGCCTTTAGGGAAATTAACAAAAAAACTAAAATAAAACTATGATTTACTATTCATTGTATTATTTGAACCACTATTCATCCAGACTCATTTGCACTATTTCTTTCACCATGCAATGGCATTTTTGTAGCTTTCAAATATTTTTAAGACATTTATTATAAAAGTTTTCATGACATTACACTTTAGTCACCTTTTTTTAAATATTGTTTTTTCGGTTCTTAATTTTTTTAGTTTTATTTTGGTCCCTCTTTTTGTTTTATTTTAGTCATTTTGGTCATTGCATTTTTTTTCCTCTGATTTTTTTAATTAAAAATTTTAAGATAAAAAGATGTTTTAAAAAAACAATTTATAAAATAAGTTTTTAACTAAAAATATGGATAAAAATAAATAAATAATATTTTTTAATAAAAAATTATGAAAATATAAAGAATAATTAGTCAAATATAAAATTTTGATTAAAAAATTATAAAATTGAATGAATTTTTGTTGCGTTTTGATTTAATATATTCTTCTAGACACATAATATAATACGGAATATCAAAATAAAATAATTTTTTAAAAATAATTTTATGTATTTTCTTCGACTCGCAATGTAGCCTCGGTAAAAAAAACTAGTAAAATAAAAAGAAGGATTAATTGATCCATCCATCCTTATTTATTGGATGTATTCTTCCATATGCCCTTTAAAGAATTTCTCTTCCATATGTCTTTTTTGTTACTTTTTAGAACAAAATGCCCTACAAGCATTTAAAAGAATTGGAAAAGCCTAAAAAAATTACTTTAAAATATTTTTAAAAACTCAAAAATACCTAGAAAAAACCCATAAAACATAAAAACGTTAAAAAGACATACAAAAAAAAATTTAAAAACTGAAAATTAAAAAGATATAGAAAAGAATTTAAAAACTGATAAACTTTTATAAAAATTAATACTAACTTGTCAAATCTAAAAAATAAAAAAATGTCCGTAAAGCCTCGTAAATAGAAATATGCCTATGACAACAAAATAAATTTTTCAGAACATGGAATTTTCAAAATTTTCTTTAGTTACTATTTTTTTTTTTTTTTTTTTGGTTTTTTAATTTAATTTTTGTGTGTTTTGAAAATTAAATATCTTTTGGTAGTCTAAGGGGCATTTTTGTCCGAAAAGTATAAAAGGGTTACATGAGACAAAAATATGAATATACAAAGAAATATGAGAGTAAAAAAATTCTTAAAAAGTATATGGGAGAATATGCCAATGTACAAGGGTAGACAGATAAATTAATCCTAGAAAGATAGTAATGATGACCATAATCACAATCTGGGCTTGTGCCAAACTTTTTATAGTTGACAATAAGAAAAGGGAAATTTTAGAAGCTGAATTTTGAACAAGAGTAGATGCTTGCCATTCTTATTTAATTGTGTTTGGGTGGGGGGTCGTCCTCGACTCTTAATTCCAATGAACAATTTTTTTGTAGACTCTGATACAATCCAATCCACATATAAGTCAAGACATTGTGCAATTCAGGCTAAAAAATTTGCAGAAATAAACTATTTTTATTGATGAGAACTGGCATTACAGCTGTACAAGCCTCAACAAGCATGTTTACAGCATATATGCAATTTGCAATGAGGTTGGATGGGCTGGACTAAGATAGATTTCATGATTATTCTAGATAAGGATGCTTGCAGCATTAGCAGAACTATTTTCTGGAGTTCATATTCTCTCAATTTATGTTGGGGCAGCACTAAATTACAGTTCTATTACAAATGCAGATTTACATTGTATTTGCATATCAGCACGGTTTTCTGCCAGGTTCGTGGCCTTCTTTTATTTCTCTGTTACATAAAGATCATAGGCTATATCAGCTCTTCTAATTTTTTCATGTTTCTTTGCGCTACTTTAACCTATCATCCATTCAATGATCTTCAAATTAGTGTCTGTAAATGCTTATGCTAAGGTGGACATCTCTAGCTGTTTTTGTACAAATTTTGACTCTGCTTCAGTCTATCAAAATTGAAGTCACTTGCCATGGCCTTGGAAGAAATTACAACTTGAGCCTGGCTTCACTTGACCTTACACAACAAATCAACAATCATTGTTAAATTAAGATTTCTATATAACATTTTAGGGAGATATTTTAAAGTTGAATTTGTAAGAATCACATTTTCGGTGCAGTTGTTTTGGTTGTGTTGATACTCATTAGCATTTCTTTGTTAGGTTTCTCTTATGTTGGTAAAGGTGGGGAGTGGACAATGCCATGGATATTGGCATCTTTAGATCATAGGATGGAGCCTGTTGGAACTTCTAGTCTCATGCTGATGCCTATAGATACAATTCTTTCTCAAACTGCCCGGCAGGTTCTTAAGCCTTGGTTGAATTGGTCCACTTTTGTTCCATAGGCCACTGTAAAATCTTGTAGTCTAATCACAACACAACCCAGGACTTGCTAGGAACTGTAGAATTTTGTACGTTACAAATTGATACCAAGACAATTGAGTAGTTTAGAATACACCGACGTCAACTATAAATCTTGGCATAGAAGTTAAATCTTGTTTCATTAACTTGGAAAATTTCTTAATCATTTCCAAAAATGACAAACATCTCAATCATAATTTGCTGTGTGGCTGCATCTGTTGCAGGTTTTGTTTGGGATTCTTCTACTCGTTTATATTCCCAATTTGGATCCTTATCCAGATTATGTTATGGTGGAACCTGAGTCTTTTGATAATGGTGAATATGAAGCACTTCTTGGAAGAGAGCAAATTTGTCCTGAGAGGCATGCTGGCTTATTTTCCAGTAAGTAGTTCATTATTTGCTGTTCTCAATGCCAAGAGGTTTTAAATATCTTTCTTCTGTTTCTCAAGCAGTTGCAGAAGATAGTATAAGTAATGAACTGCACGTTGGCTAGTGATTAAAAGTGTGGCTTCGGTGATAGCTAAGTTAGACATTAATTTTTGAGCTGCTCATACACACACACACACACACACACACACATTTATATATTGATTCATTGCCCTCTGCAAGGAATATTTTTTGGATGGTTGACTCCACTCATGAAGCAAGGCCATAAAAGACCTATTACTGAAAAGGATGTTTGGAAGTTAGATACATGGGATCGGACTGAGACATTGATAAAAAGGTATGGACTATGTTCTTCTCTTTCATAGTTTTAGGGAAACCTCGTATCCCTTTTTTTGTAAATGTTTTCATCTATTGCAGGTTCCAGGCTTGTTGGGTTGAAGAATCTCAAAGGCCAAAGCCCTGTCTTTTAAGAGCACTGAACAATGGTCTTGGAGGAAGGTATTGGTTGAATTGCAATTCTCAAGTTGTTTCATTCCCGTTCATTTTGAGACTAACTGGACTTTAAACATACCAATTGGTGTCCTTATCCTTCCTAACACTTCCTGAATTATAAGTTGTTTCTTTGATTGAGACCCTTGAAGCATTTTCTTTTCTTATTTCATCTCCTAAATTATTGGTGTTTTGATTTAGACCCCTTATATTAGATTCCGTGCATTTATCCGTCAAATAACATCTGAGTTGCATTTGTTCTCCAATAAAATGTCAAATATCATAAAAGAAAATGATTAAAAAAATCATCAAGAAATCAGCCTCCACCAACGTTATGATCAAAATATCATCAAGAAATCAACCCTTGAGATTTTTATGATTTTCTTGTTTTTTTGGGTGTTTTTGAGGAAAATATGTGGCTTGCACATGATATTTAACAACTAAAATGGATGAAATCTGAGAGAAGAAATATGACTCAGAGCATCCTATGGTTTAGGGGTTCAAATCATAAAAACATATCAGGAGTGTTGTAAAAAATACTTACAATACATGAGATGTTTGTACGGTTTAGCTTATTGTAACAGAGATTTTATTCTGGCCTGTATCTATGTCATTTTATTCACTTTTCATGTATACATTTTCTGTAGGTTTTGGTTGGGAGGACTTTTTAAGGTATGCTTTCCTTGGATTGATAATTTGCTTTTAACCTGTTTAATTTCTCAATAAATTATCATCCTTATTTCTGCTGTATTGTAGTTTGAATTTGGTGAACCTGGAAGCTTGAATTTTTTAGTTCTATTTTGTTCAATTGCATGCTGGGCCATTATTTCTCTTGACTAAATATGTATCACAATTGTGTCCTCAACTATTACATTGTAAGGATTACAATCAGTTTCAACATTTATTAGTTATGTACCATGCAATATTCTTTTTGCCTATTGTATTAATTTCAATTCAGACTGATGTTCTAGACTGGCGAACTCTCTACTAATGGTACAAATCATGTGGAGCTTATACCTTTTTATTTTTATTTTTTACTTGTAGATTGGCTCTGATCTTTCTCAATTTGTGGGACCTATTGTATTGAGCCACCTCTTGCAGGTTTGTTTCTTTATTGGCAATGCCTCGTTTTATATAATTTATGACATCCATTTTGCAGTTAGCTAGAGTTTCATGTTTTGTAAGAATTTATTTAGATTTTATATTAAAGGATTTTGATAATGCTAATTATCTATTTTCTTTTTGTGTGCGTGTAAAGACAATGGGGTAGTTAATCCTTCAATTACTTTTTTGACTGCACCAAATGTCTCTCAACATTTCATGAAGATTATTTTTCCTATGATACAATAATTGTTCTATTGATTAGCATTTTTCCTATGATGGAATAGTTCAATAGATTAGCTCAAATTTGATATGAAGTACAACTCAAAACTCTTTCACATTGTGCTTATGCTGCCAAATTCGTAATTATTCTACTACATGCAGTCAATGCAACGAGGTGATCCAGCTTGGATTGGCTATGTCTATGCCTTCTTAATTTTCCTTGGGGTGGTATTATTTCTATCTCATCTATTCTTTCTAATTCATTTTTATAGGAAACAAACTGCATATATATAAACATTCCCCTCGGAGGTCATCTTTTAATTCGCTGTTCGTTTAATGTTATTTGTTTTTATTTCCTAAGCATTATCTTTTGGCACACATAATATATTCCATCGTGTGTATTAACAATCGAGCAACTCAGTTTACAAATTTCAACATTGAATTGCACATGTTGTTGACATTTTATTTGGGCATGACCTAGTAGATAGGACAAAGTTTTAATCATTTGATACTAGCGATGAAAATTGGTAAGCCTTTAGTACTCGCAAAATGTTCAACTACAAGTTAAACCTGTATTTGGTATATTCGTTGATAATGAAGCTTGCTTATTGTGGAAATGAGAAATATCTCTTTGTCATTCATTTTTCTTATTTAGTATTCTTAATAAGAAATCGTATCAAACAAGCCAAGATCTACATGTTACCTACCAATCTTGCTTGCACGATGGAAAGAGCTACTGGTTTAAGTGATACATGGCATAGCTGTACGATGCTTTAACATCGTGACAAATAAAATCAGGCAATTCTTCATGTTCCTAAACCAAATTTATTTGTACGTTGATAGACTGTGGCATTCCTATTATTCTTATGCTATGGATATTGATTTTGGGTCTTACATTACATGTTGCATCTTTCTATTATTTAAGCATGGGTTTTATTTGCCCATAGAATGATAGTTTATGGATTGATTGGTTGATTTATTTGGTTCAGTTGTTCGGTGCGCTATGTGAATCTCAGTTTTTGCAGAATGTTCTGCGTGTTGGTTTTCGGCTGAGATCAACTTTGGTAAAACTATTTCTTTAATAATATTTTTGTGTGAACTTGTTTTTGAAATATCTCTTTCAGCATCACTTTTCTTCGGAAATTTTGGCTGCTTGCCCAATCCAAATTCTCGCTCTGTTCTTACTGAATAAGTGAGCTATTTTTTATAGCAGCCTTTTTTCCAATCGTAGGTTGCTGGTATATTTCGTAAATCTTTGAAACTAACTCACGAGGGTCGAAAGAACTTCCCATCAGGCAAGATAACAAATATGATCACAACAGATGCCAATGTACTTCAGGTATGCTTGTTATGAACAACCATTCATGTGCATTTAGTAACTCATGTCTTGAAAAAAGGAAATTGATTATTCATTTACTTGAAACATAATACACTATATGAATTTAAAGAGAAGTTGTAATAGACAACAAAATATTTTTCTTATGTTGTAAATATTAAATATTCTCAATCTATCAAGAAGTAACCAACCCATATGTTAGTCACTGATCAAATGGATATAAAATACTTTCTAGGGTCATTGTGCCTATTCCAAAACTGATTCTCTTAGTGAAATTACTCAATGATTTATCTGTTTTATCTTTATTTTTATGGGAAATTGACTTTGTCCTTATATAATTGGTTAGGTCTCTATTATGTCCTTATGATTCTAATAACGTTATTGCCAAAAATTTTAATGGTTGGGAAATTTCAAAATTTTTTAAACATTTTGGAAAATGGTTTTTTTTTTCAAAATAATAATTTTTTATTTCTAAAAAAAAATAACAGCTGAGAATTATCAAATTATTTTTATTTGAGCATTTCAAAAAAATTTTATTTCTCAAACATTTTAAAAAATATATTTTTTTTATGTGAAAAAAATTTCAAGGAAAGAGGAAGGTTGCTGTCATTTTTTCTTTCCTGTGTGACCTTGACTTGTTCTTGAATCTTGGCTTTGAGTGTCATATGTAACAAAGAATTACCAAGGGAAGAGGGAGGTGACCTTTTTTTTTTTTTGAGTTCTGAATTATGAAATAGAAAGGAATTTAAGAATTTCTTAGTCAGGCATTTAATATATTAACAACTAATATCATTATTCTCAAAAAGGAAAAACAACACTAGGATAGGATCATTTTTGTTTTTGTTTTTTAATGAGGATAGACAAAATTAAAAACTTAGGGATATTATTGGAGACTTGCTTAATTATATAAAGATATGTTGAGCCATTTATTCTCTTTTTTTTTTCCTTTCCTTTTCCTATATGAATTATATGCATTGCCATTGCATCCTGCAGCAAATGTGCCAACAACTTCATGGATTGTGGTCTGCTCCATTTCGTATCACCATGTCCATGGTTCTTCTTTACCAGCAGTTAGGTCTTGCTTCGCTTTTGGGTTCACTAGTGCTTGTTCTCATGGTCCCTACACAAGTAAGAAATATTTTCCCTTTTGCTGAATTTGGTGGTGTAATTTTAGAATCAACAATTTGCATTGTCTTAATTTTTTAGTTCATAATATGCAATTGTGTGATATTCCTATACTGATTTAATACGGATAGAACAACAAGTGTCCCTCGATCCCAAATTACCTGGGGTTGACCATATGGATCTTTTTACGTCATCCAGCTTGATCATAACTGATTTAATAGCAACAAAAAAAAAAAAAACTTTCAAGAACTCCAGAATGCTTATTGATGTGGTTAGATACTATGGAAGACACGTGGAGGTATCTAGTTGTGTCCTGATTGTGCTGAACTGGTTCAGTCTGAAGGTTGGGCTTGAACTCTGAAGACCTGCAACGCAAGAATCCTCAAAGGCCCTAGACTCGAGAGAGCCCTCCGATGGTTAATTCGGTAGGTTGTGAAGGGGAGCTGTTTGTTGATAGAGTAGCTATTACCTTTTGTGTGCATGAGGGTCTCCTCATATACCAAGGTTTCTTTGGGCTCAACTCTAGGTGAACATATGGCTTAGCTCCTAAGTTATGTAGGTGTAAGGACTAGAGTGTTCTTGAACGGCTCCTTGCTTTGTTGGGTGAACCATTGGTAAAATACTACGTGGAGAGGTATACTTTATACCATATTCACTTATTTTTCTTGCTATCCACACATATTAGGAAATTCAAAAACTATCTTTGCCCCACTCCCCATAAATTGGTTCTTGGAGATAGCACCTGCAAACTTTTTGGAGCATTGCTTAATAAGTATAATTATTGTACATATTTGTTCTTGTATGGAAAAACTTGCAAAGAGTTATAAATGTCAAAAAGAGAGAGAGAGAAGGTTACAGTAGGATAATGCTACATGAAACAAAAAAATGTTAACTAATTTTAAACGAATTTATACAATGCAGGAGTAGTAATATTATACAACTTTGGGTCATTTATTTCATGTGTCTATTCTTGTAAAATTTATTAAAATTCATTCATCGTATGCATTTTTATCCTTTGCAATAATATGAAGAGTATTGCATTTTCTATGGTTTACTTGTAAGACATATTATTTGGAGCATCATAGTTTACTTGTTTGTCAAAAATAAAAAAAACCAATGATTATCAACTTGATTACAAAAGG
The DNA here is from genome assembly GCA_963924115.1 of Dovyalis caffra. NCBI lineage: Eukaryota > Viridiplantae > Streptophyta > Magnoliopsida > Malpighiales > Salicaceae > Dovyalis > Dovyalis caffra. The sequence continues at coordinate 12,356,944 of CAWUPB010001184.1, forward strand.
CCATAGGGTGCATTTCGTATGGCCAAGCAAAGTGTTACTTTTGCCATAAATTCGTAAGTTAAATAATATGTGGTAGTATCATTTTGAATAGCACTTCAAGTTTCTGTCTTGCTGTGCCTAGAAAGATATTTTGAGTCAAAATCAGTAATCAAAAGTTAATTTTTCTCACTCCAGCAAAAGTTACAAAATTTAGTTAAAATCCAGAAGTAAATTGTGCATTAGAGTTGAACTAATTTCAAACAAACAATTTTTGTGTGACTTGAGATTTTATGAGGACAAGATTGAAAAGTAACTTAAATCAAGTGATTGGAAACACACTTATTATAGGTTTAGAGTTGTTACATCAAGTCATTAAAGTTTAGAAGTATCATTACTTCTGCAGTTTGATAGGTTTCTGCAATTAAATTAATTAACTGACCTTTTTTCATTGCATCCATATTGATTCTCATTTCTTTAATTGTTGTGTAATAGACAATTTTGATGAGCAAAATGAGGAAACTAACTAAGGAAGGGTTGCTTAGGACAGACAAAAGAGTCAGCCTCATGAATGAAATCTTGGCTTCCATGGATGCTGTGAAGTATGGTTCAAGTCTAAGAAGAATAGTTCTTATATTTTCAGTCTCATGCCATTTAAAGTGGTTGTTTTGATGGTATACTGAAATATTTCAGATGTTATGCATGGGAGAAGAGCTTTCAATCCAGAATTCAAAGCGTGCGGGATGATGAGTTGTCATGGTTTCGCAGTGCACAATTACTATCTGCTGTATGGAACAAACTGTATATCTTGGAATTTATTTTATTGCTACTCTTGCAAGAATATGCTTCACTTGTTCGATTTAAAATTATATTCATAGTGACATCTAGAAAACCGTGAATGTAACCTAAACTACTAGGTACGATTTGTCTTGTTTTTTAACAATTGCCAAAATTTGTATCACCTACATCCTACCACCTCTGGAGTTGTGTATACCTATGTGTTATGGTAAGTATTTTTACCTTTTTTTCTGAAAAAGAAAAGCTCGTGTGCTTAATTTTGACTCATAGAGTGAGTATGCAACTACATTCTGCTAGAGAACAAGTAGCTATGCATAATGTTAAAAAAAATTCTCCGAACAATGCTTTTAACATGTATGTCATCTTTTTTTTTTTTTTTTGCTTCTCTAATTTGTAAATTTGCATATCAGTTAATCGAATTTATTGTAGTTATAATGATTTGCTCCTCTAATGTGTAAATAAGCATATCAGTTAATCTAATTTGGTAGAATTATAATGATTTCCAATGGGACACTATAACTAAACACTTAAAGAGCATGATTTGTCACTTCTTTTGTTGCATAAGTGATGCTGATCCTAAGCATGCAAATGAAACACTAACCGGATTATGGCAATTTTTCCATACTGCTAGTATTAAATTTATTTGAAAATTACATGTGCATTGACTGACTATTTCCCTTCTATTGCAGTTCAATAGTTTTATACTGAACAGCATCCCAGTTGTTGTGACACTGGTTTCATTCGGCGTGTTCACCTTGCTTGGCGGAGATTTGACACCTGCAAAGGCATTTACGTCACTCTCTCTGTTTCAAGTGTTAAGATCCCCTCTAAACATGCTTCCTAACTTACTAAGCCAGGTTCTGTGATTTTTTCTTTTTCACTAATTATACTTCACAATATTCAATTGTTGATGATATCAGCATTGCCTTTGTATTAAGATATATATTAGCTGTAAATATTATTATTATTATTATTATCTTCTAGATATTAGGAGTGTTAATGTTATCCCTTAATTTAAGGGACTCTAGTTATGTTTATCTTTATCCCTAGATTAGGTAGTTTCCTACTCGACTCTAAGACTCATTGTATATATATTCGATGCATTGTAACCTACATAAGAGTGAATATATAATTTTTCTTCTCAATTTTCTTCAACATGGTATCAAAGCTTTAGGGTTTCTTTGCTGAAATTCTTTACGACCTTCATTCATTGTCGGTTTTCTTCTGTTTTTTTTTTCCACAGCCTTAATTGCTGTAATTTTTTCATAGTTCTTTTGTTTCTAAACCTTTTATTCCTTCACTATGTCTACAACTCGAAACTTCCATCTCGGAGGAAGTAAATTCCGTCCAAAAACCCGATGAGTTACAAAACATTAAGGCCTCCTATCGACTTAATGGAAAAAACTATCCGAAGTGGTCTCAATTCATTCGCACATACCCGAAGGGTAAAGGAAGACTTAACCATATCACAGGAAAGGGACCAAAAAAGAAAAACCCGGCATTTGACGCATGAGATGAAGAGGATTCAATGATTATGTCATGGCTTTGGGACTCGATGGATCCTACCATTAGTGACACCTACATGTTTCTTGCTTCGCAAAAGAGATTTGGGAGTTTATCCGGCGTACCTACTCAAAGGATTGTGATGCGACCGGAATTTATGAGGTAAAAATCAAAGCTGGGCAACAAAACAAGGAGATAAAGCTGTTACGAGAATATGCCAATATCCCGCATAATTTATGGCGGGAACTTGATCATTATCGCGTATTTGAGATGAAGTGTGTAGAGGATGCTGCAATCTTAAAGAATTTTATTGAGAAAGATCGGGTGTATGATTTTTTGGCTGGTTTGAACCCGAATTTGACCAAGTAAGATTCTAGATTATTGGCAAAGAAGAGATGCCATCATTGGAAGAGACAATTTCGTTGATTAGAGCCGAGGAAAGCGGAAGAAACATTATGCTCGAAGTCCCAACAACGAAGGGTCTCGCACTAGCAACAAAAGGAGATCAACGGGAGAGAAAGAGGACCGACAAATATCCTCGGTTGAAGGATAATAGAGACAACATGTGGTGTACATATTGTAAGAAGTCGAGACATACCAAAGAAAGATGCTGGAAATTAAATGGTAAACCACCAAGTCATGAGTGGGGAAACCGTGGAGGACAACCAAGGTTCCAGCAAAAATCTCAACATCAAGCTCACTCGAGCAAAACAAGTCAATGAGGAAGTAAAGATGGATAATGGTGGATTCAATAGTGTGGAGATAGAAAAAGCTGAAAAACTTATTAGGTTCTCTTGAAAAACCATCCGGGGCTTGTTCATTGGCTCTTTCGGGTAAGTCTTCATTCTCCACATGCATGTATGTCTCGGATACAACCTATACCAATTCATGGATAATTGATTCGGAGCCACATACCACATGACTCATTCATCACAGCTTTTCCATACCTATAACACTCGCCCTAGTAATAGGAAGATCATAGTGGCAAATGGATCCTTGGCTACTCGTTGTAGGTGTAGGAAACATCATGGTTACACCTACTCTCACTCTTAAAAATGTACTCCATGTGCCAAAATTATCAACCAACCTAGTGTCAATCAAAAAACTTGCTCATGATCTTAAATGCTTTGCAATTTTTTCTCCTTCTTACTGTGTTTTGCGGGATTAGGGCTCGGGGAGGAAGATTGGATTTGCTAAGGAAAGGAATGGCCTCTATCATCTTGATTCTTCTCGGAGTATTATGAATAATTTGTCCGTGTCTTTGTTTAGTTCTTCCAATAAAGAGGCCATTTGGCTCTATCACATTCGTCTTGGTCATCTTATGTTTAGAGTCCTTAAATTCATGTTTTCTAACTTGTTCAAAGGATTAGACATTTCGGATTTTCATTGTGAAATTTGTGAGTTGACAAAACACACTCGTATATCTTTTCCTATCGGTTATCAAAGAAGTTCTAAACCTTTTCATTTGATCCATAGTGACATATGGGGCCCTTCTCCTGTTTCAAATATTTCGGTGCTAGATGGTTTGTTACCTTGATAGATGATTGTACTCGAGTTACTTAGCTTTATTTACTCAAACAAAAATCCGATGTTAGCATTGTTATCCCTACTTTCCTTTCTATGATTCACAATCAATTTGGGGTCAAAATTAAGAATTTTAGGTCGGACAATGCTAGGGACTACTTCAACCACACATTGACTCCATACTTTCAACAACGAGAGAATCATTCATGACTCCTCTTGTGTTGACACACCCTAACAAAACGAGGTGGCTGAACGCAAGAATGGGCACTTACTCAATATGGCTAGGGCCTTACTTTTTCAAGGAAATGTTTCAAAATCTTATTGGGGGAGGTCGTCCTCACAGCCACTCATATGATCAATAGATTGCCCTCTCAAGTTTTATCCCATAAAAGTCCCATGGAAGTCCTCAATACCTTCTATCCGGAGTTTCGAATTTCTAATGGACTCATTCCTAGGGTATTTGGTTGCAAAACCTTTGTTCACTTTCATAGTCATCAAAGAGGAAAGTTAGATTCTCGAGCACACAAGTGTGTTTTCCTTGGTTATTCTTTTACACAAAAAGGCTACAAGTGCTATAATCCTCTCACTAAAAAATTTTATGTTTCAAGTTGATGTCACTTTCACGAGAAAACCAGCCATACTTCAAAAAGTCCTATCTTTAGGGGGAGACTACATCACTACTAGAAGATAGTACTTTTGATAGTACTTGTACTCTTGATTTCCCTAATCGTCCGGTAGAGTCGAGTTCCATCTCCCGTTCTTGGTTCTCCATTAGAGTCTGTTCCTAATCCAAAACGAGTCAATTATCAATTCCTAATCCTACAAAATCTAATCCGAATCCAACCCGAGTTCTAGAAATTGTATATTCTCGAGATTCGGATCGGGTTATTCATAATGATCCGAGATTTTCACGGGTATATACTAGAAGGATCGTTCCGGACACCGCAACAAGTTCAAGAATCCTACCCGGACTCGACAAAAACCCTATGGTAAGATCCGATCCAACCCTAAGCACACAATCGGTAGAACCACTCAATGACCTTCCCATAGCTATCGGAAAAGGTAGTAGAGAATGCACCAAAAGACCTATGTACCCATTGTCTCACTATGTGTCACTTAAAAACCCGTCACCAAACCATAGACAATTCATTACCAGCCTCAACATCATTTGTATCCCCACTATCGTATCCGAGGCATTGTCAAAAAGAGAATGGAGAAATGCCATGAAAGAGGAGATGGTCGCTCTCAGAAAAGAATCAAACATGGGAGATTGTGGATAAACCAAAGGGGAAGAACATAGTCGATTGTAAGTGGATTTTTACACCTAAGTATAAGGCTTATGGATCACTTGAGAGGTATAAAGCAAGGTTGGTGGCTAAGGGATATACTCGGACTTATGGGGTAGACTATCGGGAGACATTTGCACTGTGGCAAAGATGAACACCGTTAGGATTCTGCTATCCCTAGCGAGCACATTTTGATTGGCGAATGTTACAATACGATGTGAAGAATGCATTTCTTCATGGAGACCTAGATGAAGAAATTTACATGGATGTTCCTCCGGGATTTGAAGAAGAAACAGAGAATAAAGTTTGTAGGTTGAAGAAGGCCCTTTATGGACTAAAACAATCACCAAGAGCATGGTTTGGAAGGTTTATTAAAGTTATGAAAGCTTTTGGATACCAACAGAGTTAGGGTGATCATACCCTTTTCATAAAGCACTCATCAACATGGGGAGTGACAACGACTTCTAGTGTATGTAGATGACATCATCATCACTGGGAATGATGAAAAGGAAAAACTAGAATTGAAACAACGACTGGTTAAGGAATTCGAGATAAAGGAGCTTAGGAGATTGAAGTACTTCCTAGGTATTGAGGTGGCATACTCCGAAAGGGGATTTTCATATCTCAACAAAAATATGTGGTTGATTTATTAAAGGAGACGGGAAAAATTGGATGTAAGCCAATATCTACACCCATTGAAGCTAATTAAAAACTCGGAGAAGCCAAAGAAGAACCTCCAAGTGGATGGAAAAATGTATTAGAGGCTAGTAGGGAGGCTCATCTACCTTGCACATACTCAACCGGACATAGCATACTCGTAAGTGTGATCGGTCGGTTCATGCATGATCCGAGGGAGTCACATTTACAAGCCGCTTATAGAGTGTTACGATATTTGAAAGGAAATCCGGAAAAGGAATCCTGTTCAAAAGAAAAAGGGATCTTGCTCGTTGAAGTCTACACCGATGCAGATTATGGAGGATCTATAATGGATAGAAGATCAACTACCGGTATTGTATGTTCCTTGGAGGTAATCTTATAACTTGGAGGAGTAAAAAACGGAATGTTGTGGCTAGATCCTCTGCTGAATCAAAATTCAGAGCAATTGCTCAAGGTTTGTGTGAAATGTTGTGGCTGAAGATTATCCCGGATGTCTTGAGAATCAAGTGGGAAGGTCCTATGAAACTCTACCGTGATAACAAATCTGCTATCAACATTGCTCATAATCCTATACAACATGATAGGACTAAGCATATTGAGATTGACAGGCATTTTATCAAAGAAAAGCTAGAGGAGGGATTAGTATGCTTATCTTATGTTCCTACGGGATACCAACTTGCAGATGTTCTTACCAAAGGGTTGAATAGCTCCAATTTTCATGATAATATTTCCAAGCTAGGAATAGAAGATATCTATTCCTCGACTTGAGGAGGAGTGTTAAGATATATATTAGTCGTAAATATTATTATTATTATTATTATTATCTTCTAGTTATTAGGGATGTTAATGTTATCCCTTAATTTAAGGGACTCTAGTTATGTTTATCTTTATCCCTAGATTAGGTAGTTTCCTACTCGACTCTAGGACTCATTGTATATATATTCGATGCATTATAACCTACATAAGAGTGAATATATAATTTTTCCTCTCAATTTTCTTCAACACTTTGATGTAAACAGATTCCCCACCTCCCCACCCCCCAAAGGAGCATTTTGTCCTACATTCCTATAATTATGTGCAGTCGGCTGTGTGAAAAAAACCGAATGGTCTAAAGGACCTGCTTTTTCTAAAATTTATTAAAAAATTATAAACCTAATAATATTATTACTAAAAATTCCTTGTAAAGAAGTCTTCTATCCCAAAAATCCAAAAATAATTTTTTCATACCAAAATATTTTGTTGGGTTTTTTATAGCAGACATTTTTATAGAAGGTTTTTAGTAATTCTGCCAAAACTTAGCTGGAGAGACATAACTTTATTTTCTTGTATAATTCTATCCCAAGACAAATTTATCACGTTCTTCATTCAATGTATGGCCTTTATTATGTGCTTACAACAAAATTAATGTCATAGTTAAGAGCTTTCCTTTCATGTCTGCAGTATTACTCATATTGGTTGAATAGTTTCTTATGTCTAATAGTAACTTGTTTTGTAGGTTGTGAATGCAAATATATCATTGCAACGCTTGGAGGAACTGTTTTTAGCTGAAGAGAGAATTTTAGCACCAAATCTGCCTCTTGAACTTGAAATTCCAGCCATCTCAATTGAAAATGGAAACTTTTCATGGGATTCAAAGGTTAACTTCTTAAACTTACCTATCTGGGAAATAATCTCGTGGTGATGGTAAATAAACATCATTATTTCTTGCAGTCTACTTATTGATGTTAACTCTCAGACATGCTTCCTGTCCAAGAAATCTTATAATCTCCTGCTTTTTCCAGTTAGGAAAGCCAACTTTATCAAATATCAATTTAAACATACAAGTAGGCAGCTTAGTCGCAATTGTTGGTGGGACTGGAGAAGGAAAAACGTCGCTTATATCAGCAATGCTTGGAGAACTGCCTCCTACAGAAGATGCATGTGTTGTTATACGAGGGATTGTTGCATATGTTCCCCAAGTTTCATGGATCTTCAATGCTACTGTGAGTTACAGCTAAGTTTCTTCTTTGTTAATTAATTTAGGTCTCTTATCTAATGATAAAATATTCTGTATCTTTGTGCTTCTCTGGTGATTCTCATATTTTGCATTAATGTGGTGCACATTTCTGACATAGAAAATCCTTTCTTACAGGTCCGTGACAACATATTATTTGGGTCAGAATATGAACCTTCACGATATTGGAAAGCTGTTGATGTAACTGCATTAGAACATGATCTCGACTTACTCCCAGTTGAGTGCATTCCTTTCTTTTTTAACTCTTGAATTCTTCTGTTTAGTTTGAAATATCTCTTATATTATTACCTCATTATTGTTTATTCAGGGCCATGACCTAACCGAGATAGGTGAACGAGGAGTCAATATTAGTGGTGGGCAGAAGCAAAGAATTTCCTTGGCTAGGGCTGTCTATTCCAATTCAGATATATACATATTCGATGACCCTTTAAGTGCTTTAGATGCTCAAGTTGGTCAACAGGTATTAGGTCATGTTAAACAGTATAAGCTCACCCCAAAGTTAATTTGATCACTTGTGCTATATTTTTTAGCGAGGTTTATATGTCTACTCTTTATTACTAAGCTTATGTTATACAAAATGAACATTCTATAACTTCATTCCAACAATGTTATTCCTTGAAGAATAAGATAAAAGTTGCAGAGAATTTCTTAATGTTTCCTTTTCATAGTATTCTACTGTATTATGACTTTGACTATCTCTAGCTTTACACATCCAAGCTCTAAATGTGAGCTTCCCTTTAAGCTAGATATTATCCTAATCTCAAATTATTTACAGGTCTTCAACAGTTGTATTAAGGAAGAGTTGCAAGGAAAAACCAGGGTTCTTGTCACAAACCAGCTACATTTTCTTCCACAAGTGGATAAAATTATTCTTCTCAGTGAAGGTATGATTAAAGAGGAGGGAACCTTTGAGGAACTCTCTAAGAATGGCAAGCTGTTCCAGAAGCTGATGGAAAATGCAGGGAAAATGGAAGAAAAAGAGAACAGTGAAAATGTGGACTACAAACGCTCAAAACCAGCAGCTTATGGAGGAAATGATTTGCCACAAAAAGCAGGCAACACAATGAAAGGGAAAGGAGGGAAGTCTGTACTTATCAAGAAGGAAGAACGAGAAACAGGTGTTGTCAGTTGGAATGTTTTGATAAGGTAATATACAAGGCTTATTTAAGATTCTTGCAATATTGTATTTCTTCGATAGTTTGGGCAATTTCTAACAATGCCTTAGGATAAAGATCCGTTTCTGATTTCATCCTACCAATGTTTATATGATGCCCACAACCCAAGCATACAAATCAAGTTTATGGGTAAAGACCTCTGTGATTTACCAAGGAAACTTCAATGCAAGTCAGACTTGAAAACATTATTCAAGGTCTTTAACTGCTGTACCACAATTGTGGCCAAGGTAGCACTGGATATCCTGAATAGTAGTGATGCTCAAATGCTCATATTATAGATGCAAAAACATTTTGCATCAACTGGATGCCAACTACTTACTGTAGATGTTCCCATGTTATACAGTGTCTTTGTAGTTTTAAGCACTGCAGTAAGATTTGACTGGAAATATAGTTGACCCTTTGCTATGCATGGAGGCTTGAAACCTCGTGGTACTAACATTGTTTCAACTGTTGGCCATTCTGATATTTGGATACATTAATATTTACTAGTTTCTCAATAGCATGTATGCTGGTCATAAACATGATAGATTCAAAGAGAAGTTTGTTGTTCTTGTACTTAACATTTTTATGTCCATTTTCAGGTATAAAAATGCTTTAGGAGGCATATGGGTGGTTTTGATAATTTTTTTGTGCTACTTATTAACTGAAATTCTCCGAATTTCAAGAAGTACATGGTTGAGTTTTTGGACAAATCAAACCACTTTGGAGAGCTATATGCCAGGATACTACATTTTCGTTTATGCTCTTCTCTCATTTGGTCAGGTTTGTTCACAGCCAATAATTGGCATCAATATCTTAGAGGCACAATATATTGTAAGATTTTAGCTGGAAAAATAAAGAAATAATAATTTAATCCCTTATACTTTCTTTCATCTACAGTGGTTTTTTTTTTTTAACATAGATAACAGATATGGAAACAAAAAGAGAATCAGTGAGGAAGAAACTTTAGAATTTATGTAATTGCTATGGTCATTGGAGTCTTACTTCATATTTCTGGTTCAGGTGACTGTGACACTGGTGAACTCTTATTGGTTAATCAGCTCAAGTCTCCATGCAGCCAAAAGACTTCATGATGCCATGCTAGATTCTATCCTACGAGCTCCCATGCTATTCTTCCACACTAACCCAACTGGGAGGATGATCAATAGGTTTGCGAAGGATCTAGGTGAAATAGATCGTAATGTTGCCAATTTTGCCAACAATTTTCTAAACCAAGCCTGGCAGCTGCTTTCAACTTTTGTGCTGATAGGCATTGTGAGCACAATATCATTGTGGGCCATAATGCCACTTCTGATCTTATTTTATTCGGCGTATCTATATTATCAGGTATGATGAGAAATCCCTAGTTATTTTTTTGGAAACTTGTATGGCTTTTGCAATGAATGTAACTTTAGTATTTTGTTTGGGATGTTCTATGAGGTGGGTTCTGCAAAGTATCATTTTCTTGTTGTTTTATTCCTTCCACATGTAAAGAGATATCTTCCTAAATAAGCCCAGTCAGGTCCTAAATAAGTCAAATTTGCATGTCTTTTAAAATTTAGAATAACCTTAGACCACTGGCAGTTAGGAGGCTGACTCTTTAAGAGGTAATTTTATTTGGGAAAAAAGACTTGTTAATTCAAATAATGGTAAGCATGCTGAAATCCAATAGACAATATTGGACCCATTTTGATGGACTTGGGCTATGTATGTAGTTCTGAGCTTCAATGCTGGAAGTTAGTGACTGCATTCTAGTTGGTCAAATCCTGTCAAGAGATATACTACCATTCAAAATGTTGTCTCTGTAGTGGCCTTCAGCTTCTCCTTTCAGTTTATTTGAAGAATTATCTCAAGGAGAACAGATTTTCATATGTCAGAATTCATGTAAGCTCAATTAGAAGATCTTCAGCAAGAAAAGAAAATCTACACCCTTCAGCTATGTACATGTTTAAAGCATGTCTCCTGTCACCTGTTGTTTGAATATCTCATTTTAACTCCTCATGGTCACAGTTTCTGCCAGCATATATTGCCATTAATTTTGAATTAACATTTTATGTTCGTTATTTCATCTTGTCATTATTACATTTACAAGTTTTAATGACTATACTCATGCACTGTGTTGTACAGAGTACATCCCGTGAAGTGAAACGTCTGGATTCCATTACCAGGTCTCCAGTTTATGCACAATTTGGAGAAGCATTAAATGGTTTGTCAAGTATTCGTGCATATAAAGCATATGATTGGATGGCCATCATCAATGGCAAGTCTATGGACAATAATATCAGGTTTACTCTGGTGAATATTAGTTCAAATCGTTGGCTTACCACAAGGTTGGTAACATTAGGAGGGATCATGATTTGGTTGATAGCAACATTTGCAGTTTTGGGTAATGGAAGAACAGAAAATCATGTGGAATTTGCATCTATAATGGGTCTACTTCTTAGTTATACTTTGAACATCACTGATTTGTTGAGTGGCGTTTTAAGACAAGCCAGTAGTGCTGAAAATAGCTTAAACTCTGTTGAGCGTGTTGCCACCTATATAGATTTACCCTCTGAAGCTCCAGCCATAGTCCAAAGCAATCGTCCTCCTCCTGCTTGGCCTTCATCAGGATCAATTAAATTCAAGGATGTTGTTCTACGCTATAGGCCCGAGCTTCCTCCAGTCTTACATGGTTTGTCCTTTGCAGTCTCACCTAGTGAAAAGCTAGGAATAGTTGGAAGAACAGGAGCAGGGAAATCTAGCATGCTAAATGCATTGTTCCGTATTGTAGAACTAGAAAGAGGAGAAATTATTATAGATGGTTGTGATGTTTCTACGTTTGGACTCACAGATTTGAGGAAAGTTCTCAGTATCATACCCCAATCACCACTTCTCTTCTCAGGTACTTTGTCAAGAGAAACTGAAAACTGGATTTTGCTAGTTCAACTTCTTTTCTTATGTTGACATCCATATATTGGCTTTTGGATGAGTTGGGGTGATTTATGCTCTTTTTCTGTTTTGTTTTTGTTTCCACTTGAAATCTTGGTAATCAAGAATATTTGAGATTTGATCGAGACACCGTAGGCAATCTGAAGCCACTTTGGGATTACTTTCAACACTTATGTCATTGTAATTGTCGCTCATTTTTTTTATAGGAACTGTGCGATTCAATCTCGATCCATTTAGTGAACACAATGATGCTGACCTATGGGAGGCTTTAGAGAGGGCACATTTAAAGGATGCCATTAGAAATAATCCTTTTGGTCTGGATGCTGAGGTATGCCCTTAGATTAACTCTTATCAAACTACCTTCTGTCAGTGAATCTTAAACTGTCAAACTTTGTTAGGAATTCTTACATTCGAAATGCATTTCATATTATTTATAAATTTTTTTTTTTTTTGGTTATAATGGTGTAACAAAAGCTAATATTAAGCTCATATGGGTGGAAATAGTGCTCTGGTGCAAACATTCTGTAAAAAATATGCCATTGAATTTGATTAAAGCTGATTTGAAGTCAAAGAATTGTTTTTAAGACATTTTTTTTCAGATGTGCACAATATTAAGTTGATGATAATGTAATGCAAACTGTAATGTTGATTTGTTATGGTGTCAAGGTTTTTGAGGGAGGGGAGAATTTTAGTGTTGGACAGAGGCAACTTCTAAGTCTCGCACGAGCACTGCTGCGAAGATCTAAGATTCTTGTTCTCGATGAAGCTACTGCTTCTGTTGATGTTAAAACTGATGCTCTTATACAGAAAACCATTCGAGAAGAATTCAGATCCTGCACAATGCTAATCATTGCTCACAGACTGAATACCATTATTGACTGCGACAGAATTCTTGTGCTTGAGGCTGGACAGGTTTGCGCTCAAATTTGGTTTCTGAGGAAGTTCCTTGTTTCCAACTTTCATGGAAATCTAAAGCTTGTTTAACACAAACCTGAAAATTTAATGGCCATAAGAAATAGCGGTAATCATTAAGAACTTTCATGCTAACGGCTAACCAACTTCCTTCAAAATTGTCATGATTCTGATATTCTTTTATAATTATTCTTTATTAACAAGTTAGAATCTTCAAACTTTCAGGTTCTAGAACACGCTACTCCGGAGGAACTGCTATCAAATGAAGGAAGCGCATTCTCTAGGATGGTTCAAAGTACAGGGACAACAAATGCGCAGTACCTGTATAGCCTGGTGTTTGAAAGTAAAGAGAATAAGTTGAGTAGAAAAGGGAAGGATGACCTGAGAAGATGGATAGGCTCTTCAAGATGGTCTGCTGCTGCACAGCTAGCCATGGCTATTAGCCTTACTTCATCAGAGAATGATCTTCGAATGTTGGACGTTGAAGATGAGGACACCATCCTCTGGAAAACAAAAGATGCAGTTATAACACTGCAGGATGTCCTCGTGGGGAAGCATGACGAAGTGATATCTAGTACACTGCAACAATGCCAAGCTCCCCAAGATAGATGGTGGTCTTCTTTCTACCGAATAATTGAAGGTACACAATATAACCCTGCATGCATACATTATATATACGGATACGAAAGGATATCTTTACCGTTTAATTGCATGCATGTACGAGCATTTTACTCGTGGAAGAAGTTGATTTGATAGGACAACCTTGGCGAGCTCTAGCTTTAGTGAATTTGGATGATTAGGGATAGGTGGTTTTGCTTTCTCTTATCTGATTGGTTTCTTGTTTCAGGTCTGGCTTTGATGAGCAGGTTGTCGCACAATAGGGTTCAGCAATTGGAATATGATTACGAAAATGAACTCCTTGATTGGGACAATATTGAAAATTAGGGAAAAATGGGAAATGTGATGTTCTAAGAAATGAATTTAGTCACAGCTTCAACAGAATAAGGTATGCTGGTAACTCAATCGAGCAAACATCCAAATGCGTAGCGAATTTCAGATGGTACTGCTGAAAGTAAAGAGAACCCCTGATGATAATTTTTTGTACTTAGCTAGTGAAATCCCACCATATTGTGTTAGTGATCATAGTCCCTCCCATATTTGGGAAATTTAGCATCCGAACTTGATGAACTAAGCTAGTGTTAGGCATCCCAGGCCACTACATGATATTATTACTTCTTGTTTACCCCTGATAATCTCTCCACCAAAACAGCCAACCCCTTTTTCCCTAAGATTTATGTCATCTTCCTGAGCTAACAAAGCCAAATCTCCCGACATACCTAGTCCGCAAAATTTGACAAAAACTTATTGCAAGGTACTGTCCAGCACATAAATTAAACCAAATCAAGCAATCATCTTCCTGCGTATGCCAGACTTTCTCCACCTTGAGGGGAATTTTGTTGAATACAGAGATTGCAAGGCTTGACCTAATGAGCAAAGATGAAATGAAGGGCCAAGATTAAATTATTGAGTAAATTAGGTTTTTATTGTGAGCCTGTAACTGTAAGGAGGGCTTTCCACTTTGTGAAGGGGAGGATTTTTGGTTCCGCCCCCCCCCCCCCCCCGCCCCACCAGAGAATTGAAACCTGTCTTTTGTCTTGAATTCGTTTATTAAATTATAACTTAGTCCCTATAGTTTAGCAAAATTAGTTAAGTAGTTTTCATGGGTTCATAAACTATTTATTTAATTCTTATGTTTTTAAATTCATTTATAATTTAATATTTTTTTATCTAATATTTTATTTTTTTTCAATTATTTTGATTTTTATTTTAAGACATAGGACAAAGGGAGAAAAAAGTATATAGGAATAGGATGAAAAGGTTGAAGATCAACGAGAAAAAAATATATTTTTTAAAATAAAATATTATTAAATTAAGATGAAAAGATTAAGTTATGATCATGATCGTCTCTCTTTCATTTTTTTTTTTTTTGTTATTATTAGTCTTAATAAGAAATTGTATCTATTTAGAAATCAATTATTTTTGGAGAATTTGTGTTCTTTCCATAGAATGTTGTATGACTGTAAGTATAAAGATATGACATCTAGTTTTTTATTTTTTTTAGCAAAACTTTCATCACTCAATCAAATAAATCATATCAATCGCTCCTTAAAACATTAAATTTGTTTTAGCTTTATTGTTATTTTTGTTATTGTTTTCTTGATATTTTTTCTTAATTTATTTTTATTTTTTCTTTATTTCAATATTTTTTTTCTAATTTTAGCTTTATTGTTTTTTTTTTAATTGTTTGCTTGATATTTTTTCTTAATTTATTTTTTATTTTGTTTTATTTCAATATTTTCTCTTGTTTGGTAGCCAAACATAACTGGCTTACATCATCAGGATAATTTTACTTATGCATCGAGGCCAGAAGTTTAGAAAGTTTTAGCCACTCATACCTTTTATCGTAACAAAAATCCCAAGAATTATAGCATAACTAACCACTGTAATATTATGTTATTTTACATTAATCCTGATGTCTTTATAAATATAAATTTCTAAGATATTTTACTATTAATATCAAGTCTGTAAGGGCTTTCTACTTTGTAAAGCAGAGGATTTTTGGTAATTCTTTTTTTTTTTTTTTTAATATTATTACAGTTCAGAGAATTCAAAATTATCTCTTGTCTTGGAATTTTTTTATTAAATATATAATTTCAATCTTGCTATGTTTGATTCTTGAATTTGTGTGTGATACAGATATTGATTTATTTTTAAGCTTTGCTGTAAAGTTTATAGGTGCTTTGGCATGTAGATATCATTACTTTGGAGAAATTTTGAGCATATTTTGTGGCTATAGGAATTATTTTACAAGTTTTTATTCAATATCATATTTATATTTACAATATTTACATTATATTTATAATTATATTACATTGCATAATTACATATATATAATATAAAATAATTTTTTTTCATTTAAACTGCAACCATTGTTTCCATAGTTATTTTAATCAAAAACATTTTTTTTTTCGCATGTAAAAGCCATGCGTTGACAGTGATAAGGAAAAATTAGATATATGGAATTTTTTTAAGGGTTAAATAGATACAAAAATATTTGAAAGGGTATTTTTGGATAATTTTTTTTACAAGATTGGATAATTATTCTTTAATTGTTTTTTTCTTTAACCTTATAGTATGCCCTTGTATCTATGTTCAACCTATAAATTTGTTCCTTTATCTTCAATTCAGTTATCTACCCTCATGTTTTTCTATTAAATAAATTATTTAATTGTCATTGTTTTAAAAATTAATTATTTAGTTGTAAATTAATTGTTATAAATTAATTATTGAGTTATCTACCCTCATGTTATGCAGTTATCCAAATATATTTTTGAATTGTTATAAATTAATTGTTTTTATTTTTTAATTTATTTGGATATTTTGTTTTAAAAAAGAAAAAATTTACATGTTTTGAAATAAAATAATATTAAATCAAACATAGTAAATAACGATTAAGAGATTAGATAATTAATTTTTGAAACAAGAAAAATTAATTAGTTTGTTTTTTGAAAAAATAGAAGGACTAATTTGTAATTTACTCATCAAATGATTCATATTTCTTCTATAATTTTTTATTTTTATTTTTATTTTTTAAAGTGAGTAAAATCTAAATAAAGAATAAAACAGAATCCTAAATTAAAAAACTCTAGTTTTTACAAAGATAAAAACGATCTTCCACCCCTTGTTTTTACAAAAACTTAAACTAAAGAACTTTTATTCTTAATTTACAAATTTTTTTCGTCTCCTTTCAATTTCGCATTCTATTCTAATAAGTAAATTTCTAAATTTCAAATTAATTGTAAATAGATATAAAATCTAAATTAATAAAAACTCATTTTTTCTATCTCTCTTAATGATTGGACAGATCATTGAATGTCATATCACCTAAAGCTAACATTTGATCTAGATAAAACTTAGTAATCAGCCCTAATTGACTCAAATTGAATAATATAAGGGTACATTGATTAAATTGGAAATATAAGAACAAAATTGATGATTGAACACAAACACAAGGGCAAATTATAGGGTTAAAACCATTTTTTCCCCATCCCTGTATGGTTCTATAGCGCTATACTTTGCAACTATTTTAAAAAATAATTCTAGGAGTTGGTATCATTGTAAGAAATATTTACTATCTCATTTAATTGTTTAGACCGACATTTAAGATAATTTATTAAATTATTTTTATTGTATCAAATTGATATAAAAGATTTATATTTAAGATAATTTGAAGATATAACTTAGTTCCACTAACTCATAAGTTGATCGCAAAATATCACTCACTATTCATCAAAATATTTTAGAGAATAAATTCTAAATTAGTCCCTCTAATATTGAAAATAAATTAATTAGTCTCTTTTACTTTAAAAATTAATTATTTAGTTCTTATGATTTTTTACTCTTTCTTGTAATTGAATCTGTATTGTTCCTTTTTAATTTATTTTAAAGTTTTTTTTATAAATAGAAAAAAAATAAGTAAAAAATACAAAAAATTGATGAGAAAATATAACATTTTTTAAAATAAAATAATATTAAATTAACATGATCAACACTAGTCAAGAGATAAAACTATTAGTTTTTCAGACAATGAGACCAATTAATTTGTATTTGAAACAGAAATAGACTAATTAATAATTTACTCATGTTTTATAAAAGGGGTATTATTGGTAAAGTGCACTGTGAATTTTAGCAGACTTACTGGGCCACATCCACATTCTTTTTCGTTGAACACGTGAAATGACACATCCATGACTCACACATTCCCCCGTAGTATTTAAGACATGTCAGCCTCCATCTCAGTTTGTCAACTAATTATTGTCTTCACCTTTTCCTTTGGTATTCCATGAAAAAACAAAAAATATTGACTCCCAAGTCATTGTTTTTGTTCCTCAAAGTATTAAATATACGACTTTGGAAATGAAAAGACCACTCTCCCTCTCTTCCTGCTCATTGTTTATGTTCCTGAAGTTGAATCATAGATATCTTTCATTCTTCGAAGTACCAGTAGGATCATCGGAACCAGTAAGTTGATCATTCTTTCATTCAAACTATTTGTACTTGTGAATTGCTGTTCTACTTAGCTTTGTGTTCTCTTGACGCTGCTGCTCATTTGTTATGTTTCTTTGCTGTTTCTTTTTTTGTCTTCTGTTTTCCTCACTCTGTTTAATCAAGTAAGGTAAAAAAATTAAGCAGGTTTGGTTGGTGTAGGGCGGTGGGGAAAGATGGGTTTGGAGGCATTTGTTTGGTATTGTCGACCTATGGCAAATGGGGTTTGGGCAAAGAAAGTGGATAGTGGATTTGGTGCTTACACACCATGTGCCATTGACTTCCTAGTCATTTGCATTTCTCATCTGGTTCTTCTAGGCCTGTGTTTGTATCGAATATGGCTGACTATTGACAACAATTCCAAAGCTGAAAGATATTGTCTCAGGAGAAATTACTATAATTACATGCTGGGTTTTTTGGCTGCTTATTGCACAGTTCAGCCTTCATTAAGGTTGTTCATGGATGTCTCAATCTTCAATCTGGATGGCCAGACTGCCCTTGCTCCCTTTGAGGTACACGAGTTTAATTTCTCATTATTCTAGACTTTTAATGTTTCTCAAAAAAGATAACCTATACTTCTAGTTTAGCATTTTATGGCTTTCTTTGTTATGTTATGTTTTTTAATTCTTTCCTGAATGTGTATTGAACTTGTTCAATTGGAAGGTTACATGCTTACATCTTCTGACAGTTATTTTTGCACTGGAATTCTGGCTTCTTAGTGGGATGCTAAGTAGATTTTCTGTCCTTAACTTGCAGATGGTCTCCTTGATTGCTGAAGCCCTTGCCTGGTGTTGCACTCTTATTATGATTGGTTTGGAAACAAAAATATACATTCGACAATTCCGATGGTATGTGCGGTTTGGAGTCATTTATGTGTTGGTAGGGGAAGCCGCAATGCTCAATGTCATACTGTCAGTGAGTGATTACTACAGTAGGTTAGTAATGCTTCCATTCCCTGACTTAATAAATGAAGTCATACAAGTTCTATTTTTTATTTATTTTTCCCTTAGATTGTTGTGTCATTTAATTTGAGTAAGTTTGTTTCAGTGCCAAACCCCCATTTTCATCTATATTATTAAAGTGTCTGACATAATAATGTTTATCAACAACAGAGGCAAGCTATATATTGTACTATTGAGTGGAGAACCATTTCTTTGATTGTACAACGAGTGGTGCTAAGTTAACTAGTAGCCTTCCAGGGTAATAAACAAATAGATAGTAATGATGAGCATAATGAAAATATGGGCTTCTGCAAACTTTTTACAGTTGAGATTAAGGAAAAAAAAATATTCTGGAAGCTAAAATTCTGAATAAGAATAGATGTCCTGCCATCTTGTTTTACAGTCAAGACATTGTGCAATTTAGGCTAAAAATATTTGCAGAAATAAACTATTTTATCGATGAGAACTGGCATTACAGCTGTACAAGCCTCAACAAGTATGTTTGTAGCATATATGCAATGTGGAATGAGGTTGGATGGGCTTGAGATAAGAATGCATGAGCATTAGCAGAACTACCTTCTGGAGATCATATCCTCTCAGTTTATGTTGGGGTCAGCACTAAAAAACAGTTCTTTTATCAATGCAGATTTACGTTGTATATGTATATCAGCACAGTTTTCTGCCAGGTTCGTGGTCTTCTTTCATTTCTCATGTAATATAAAGATAACAGGCTATATCAACTCCTCTAATAACCTTATCTTTCTTCATGCTCCTTTAACCTATCATCCATTGTCCTTCAAAATAGGGCAGGTAAATGCTTATGCTAAGGTGGACATCTCTAGCTCTATCAAACTTGAAGTCGCTTGCTGTAGTCCTGGAAAACATTACAACTTGAGGCTAGCTTGGCCTGGCCTTACACATCAAATCAACAACATTTTTAAATTAAGCACCTAATAGGGAATCTCTATAGATATTTTTAGGGAAATCTTTTAAAGTTGGAGTTTGTGAAAATGACATGAAAGCTGCAGTTGTTTTGGCTGTGTTGATACTCATCAACTTATCTTTGTTAGGTTTCTCTAATGTTGGTAAAGTGGGGGAGTCGACAATGCCATGGATATTAGTATCTTAAGATCATAGGATGGAGCCTGTTGGAACTTCTAGTCTTATCCTGATGCTAAAGCAACCTATAGATATAATTTCTTTCCCAAAGTGCCTGACAGGTACTCTTTTTTTATAAGCGTTGATTAAATTGTTTCCACTTTTGTTCCATAGGCCACTGCAACATATTGTAGTCTAATTCCAACACAACCTAGAACTTGCTAGGGACTGTAGAATTTTGTATATTACAGATTGATAGCGAGATGATTGAGTTATTTAGAGTATACAGACATCAACAATAAATCTTGGTATAGAAATTAAATTTTGTTTCATTAGATAGACAAATTTCTTCATCATTCCCAAAATTGCACACGCCTCAATCATATTTTGCTGTGTGGCTACTTTTGTTGCAGATTTTGTTTGGGGTTCTTCTACTTGGTTATATCCCCAATTTGGATCCTTATCCAAATTATGTTCTGATGGAACCTCAGTCTCTTGATAATGGTGAATATGAAGCACTTCCTGAAAGAGAGCAAATATGTCCTGAGAGGCATGCCAATTTATTTTCTAGTAAGTAGTTCATTATTTACTGTTTTCAATGCCACGAGATTTTAGAAATCTTGCCTCTATTTCTCAAGCAATTTTTTAAGAGAGCAAAAGTAATGAACTGCATGTTGGCTAGAGGTCAAAGGTGTGGTTTCAATGATAGCTAAGTTGGTTGTCATCAATTTTTGAGCTGCTTATAAACATATATTGATTCATTGCCCTCTGCAAGGAATATCTTATGGATGGTTGAATCCACTCATGAAGCTAGCTCATAAAAGACCTATTAGTGAAAAGGATGTCTGGAAGTTAGACACATGGGACCAGACTGAGACATTGATAAAAAAGTATGCAACTCGTTCTTCTCTTTCATAGTCTTAAGTCAACCTCGTATCCCTTTTTTGCAAATGTTTTCAGCTTTTGCAGGTTCCAGACTTGTTGGGTTGAAGAGTCTCAAAGGCCAAAGCCATGTCTTTTAAGAGCGCTAAACAATAGTCTTGGGGCAAGGTATTGGTTGAATTGCAATTCTTATGTTGTTTCATCCCCTTCCATTTTGACACTAATTGGACTTTAAACATACCAAATGATGGCCTTATTATTGTGGATAATCCTTCCTAACAGATCCTGAATTATAAGTATTTTTTGATTGAGATCTTGAATAATTTCTTTATCTCTCTTTTTATTTTTTTCAACTTCTAAATTATAGGGTCTTTTGATTTACATGCCTTATGTTAGTTTTCTTCTTTTTCTCCATCAAATAGCATGCGAGTTCCATTTGTTTTCCTATTTCCTATAATATGTTCAAATACCATAAAAAAAAATGATTAAAAAAAAAAATCATCAACAAATCAGCCTCCACCAACATTATGACCAAAATATCTTCTAGAAATCAACCACTGAGTTTTTTTTTTCCTTGATGATTTTTATGTAAAAACATGTGGATTGTACGTTATATTTAACAACTAAAATGGATGAAATCTAAGATAAGAAATAAGAGTCAAAACATCCTACAGTTTAGGGGTTCAAATCAGAAAAACATATCAGGAGTGTCATAAAAAGTACCTGTAACACATGAGATGTTTGTAAAATTAGCTTATTGTCACAAAGAATATATATATTTACTATGGTCTGTATCCTTACTTTTTTCGGTTTTCATCTATACATTTTTCTGTAGGTTTTGGTTGGGAGGATTTTTTAAGGTCAGTTTTGCTTGGATTGTTAATTTGCTCTAACTTGTTTACTTTCTCAATAAATTATCATCCTTACTTCTTCTATATTGTAGTTTGAATTTGGTGAACCTGGAAGCTTGGATTTTTTAGTTTTATATTTTCAATTGCATGTTGGGCTATTATTGCTCTTGATTCATAATCTATATCAAAATTCTAGCCTCTATTATTATATTGTAGGCAATGCTCAGTTTCAACATTTATTAGGTATGTAACATGCAATATTTTTTTCCCTCTATTACCCTAATTTCGATTCAAACTGATTTTCTAGACTGAAACCCAACAAAGTGGAATTTAGAAACTCTCTACTAATGGCGCAAGTCATGTGAAGCTTAGTTTTTATTTTTGTTTTTACCTGTAGATTGGCTATGATCTTTTTGAACTTGTGGGACCTATTGTATTGAGCCACCTCTTGCAGGTTTGTTCCTTTATTGGCAATGACTTATTTTATATTATGCATGACATCCATTTTACTGTTTGCTAATGTTTCATGTTTTGTAAGAATTTATTTAGATGTCATATAAAAGGATTTTGATAATGCTAATAATCTATGTTCTTTTTGTGCATGTATAAATAAGAGCCAAGGGGGAAAGTTAATCCTTCATTTAGTTTTTTGACTGCACCAAATATCTCTCAACATTTAGTCAAAGATTATTTTTCCTATGATACAATAATTTTTTGATTAAGTAGCATTTTTTCCTATGATCGAAATAGTTCAATTGATTAGCACAAATTAGATATGAAGTACAACTCAAAACTCCACCTTATGCTTACACTGCCAAATTTGTAATTCTCCCACTACATGCAGTCAATGCAACGAGGTGATCCAGCCTGGAATGGTTATGTCTATGCGTTCTTAATATTCCTTGGGATGGTATGAATTCTATCTCATCTATTCTTTGAAATTTATTTTTACAAGAAACAAAGTGAACACACACACACACACACACACACACACACACACACATAACATTTCCCTCCCACTTCCTCTATTTGATTTTGTTTTGGTTAATGTTATTTGTTTTTATTTCCTTAGTGTGATCTTTCGACAGACATAATATATTCCATTGTACGAATTAACATGCAAGCAACTCTGTTTAAATATTTCATCGTTGAATTGCAGATTTTTGGATACATTTTATTTATGCATGGATCTAGTAGATAGAACAATGTTTTAATCATCTAATTACGATTGATGATAGTTGAGAAGCCTTTAGTACTGACAAAATATTCAAACTACATCACCTTATTTGGCATTCAGTGATGATGAGACTAGCTTTGTGCAAGTTATGATCATGATCATCTTGTTGTCATTCATTTTTCTTATTTAGTGGTCTTAATAGGAAATTGTATCGATTTAGAAATCAAGTATTTTTGAAGAATTTGTATTCCTTAAATAGTGTTGTATGACTGGTAGTATAAAAAATATGAAGTGTAACTTATTTTGTAGCAAAACTACCATCAATCAATCAAATAAATCATATCAATCGATTCTTGAAACATTAAATTTATGTTTGCTTTATCGCTGTTTTTTTTATTGTTTGCTTGATCATTTTTCCTTAATTTCTAAATTATTTATTTATTTTGCTTTATTTCAATATTTTCTCTTGTTAGTAGCCCAGTGTCACTGGCTCACATGATTAGGATAATGTTGCCTATGCATTGAGTCCAAAAATTTAGGAAGTCGTACCAACTCCTCCTTTTTCTTGTAACAAAGATCCAAAGGATTATAGTATAACTAGCCATTGAATATCAAGTCATTTTCTTGTTTTTCTGTATTAATATCAATCTCGATGTCTTCATAAATATTTAAATTTCTATGACATTTTATTATTGATATCAAAATTTGGGACTTAATTGACCATGATGAAACTATTTTTTTTTTTTTTTTTTTTTTTTTTAAAAAAAAAAAAATGTTTAGATGATAAATCCACATTAGATTTGAGAAAACATATGTAAAACGGAAGTAACTAAACCAGAATAATATAAATGAAGTAGGAAAAGATGATATGCAATGTGATTAAAATATCCTTGATAATATAATTTCTAAGTTCTGGTTTTTGTGGTAGCCTCAACCTATTACCCAATCTAAGGGCTTAAAGAAACAACGATTTACATGTTACCATCAATCTTGCTTGCACAATGGACAGAGCTACTTGTTTAAGTGATACCTGACATGGTTGGACCATGCTTAATATTGTGAAAAATAAAACCAATTTTCCATATCCAAATTTATTTGTGTTGCTAGACTATGTGGCCAGCGACTTCATTAATTCTCCAAACCAACGTTTCTTTATGCTTGGCTAATTTTATGATGTTATGGATATTGATTTTGGATCCTACATTGCATGTTCCTTCTTTGTATTATTTAAGCAATAGGTTTCATTTGCCCATCAAATGATAGTTCATGGATTGATTGGTTGATTTATTTGGTTCAGTTGTTCACTGCGCTATGTGAATCTCGGTATTTTCAGAATGTTTTGCGTGTTGGTTTTCGGCTGAGGTCAACTTTGGTAAACTATTTCTTTAACAATATTTACACGTATGTGAGCTTTTGTTTTTTGAAATATGTCCTTCAACATCATTTTTCTCTGGAATTTGAGCCGATTTCCCAATCCAAATCCTCACTTTTTTGGTCCTGAATCAGTTAGCTAGTCTTATAGCAACCTTTTTCCAATTATAGGTGGCTGCTATATTTCGTAAATCCTTGAAACTGACTCATGAAGGTCGAAAGAACTTCCCATCAGGGAAGATAACAAATATGATTACAACAGATGCCAATACACTTCAGGTACGCTCTTTATTAACATCCATTAATGTGCATTTAGTGACTCTTGACATGAAAACAGGGAATTAATCATTCATTTCGAATGAGTGTTTACTTAGAAACATGATACATTATATGAACTTTAAGAGAATTTGTAGTAGACAACAAAATATTTTTCTCATGTTGTCAATACTTGTTGATATACTATCTATCAAGAATTAAATGAAACATATGTTAGTCACACTTCAAAACAATATAAGATACTTTCAATTGTCATTTTATCTAAATTCAAAATTGTTTCTGTTAGTGAAAGAAGTTTACACTGGTTTTATCCTTTTTTTTTAATTATTATTATTATTATTATGGTTAAATGACTGTCTTTAAATTATTAGGCAAATTTCATTATGTCCTTATGTTTCTAATTATTTTATCAGAATTTTTTTTTAATTTCTTAAACACCTAAAAAATTGATTTGTTTTCCAAGATCTAATTTTTAATTTCTAAAAAATTATAAAATATTTTGATGGCTGAGCATTTTCAAATTTCTTATTTCTCAAACATTTTTTAAAAATTGAAGTTTTTTCAAAAATATAATTTTTTGTATTTTTAAAAATTATTGAAGGAAGAGGGAAGTGTGGAATATTTTTCCTCAATTTTATTATTTTTTCATTTTTTATAAGATTGACCTGTTCTTGAATCGTGGTTTTGAGTGTTATATGTAACAAAGAATCGCTATAGGAAAGGGGAGGTGGCTATTGTTTTTTGGATTTTGAATTATGAAGTAATTAATTTTTTTAAAAGGAGTTTAAGAATTTCATCTTAGTTAGACATTTTATATAAAAAAGAAAAGAAAAAAAACTTCCTTCATGTTTGAATTGATTTACATTGCATGGAACTCCAATCTCCCTTAATCTTGTTTTTTTTTTTGGCTGCTAAAATTATATGAAGTCACTAATTTTTTTTCCTAAAGTTTCAAAAAAAAAAAAAAAAAAAGATTTGAAAGCTATACAATTAGGCGTTCAAGGGTGTTTTTCAAATGAAAAATATACTTTGTCAATTTGTATAAAAAAACTTGATAGGAGAACACATTAGAGAATATGATATTATAAAAGTGTATAATTGAAGAAATTAAAAACATAAAGAGAATATTGGAGACTTGCTTAATTATATAAGGACACGTTCAGCCATTCATCCTATTTCTATTTTTTCTTTTCCTTTCCAATATTTCTTCTTTTCTCATGCCATTGCATCTTGCAGAAAATATGCAAACAACTTCATGGATTGTGGTCTGTTCCATTTCGTATCACCATGTCCATGGTTCTCCTTTACCAACAATTAGGTGTTGCTTCACTTTTTGGTTCACTAGTGCTTGTTCTCGTGGTTCCCTTACAAGTAAGAAATAGTCTCCCTTTTGCTAAATTGGGTGTTCTAATTTTAGAACCAACTTCTGCATTGTCTTAATTTCTTAGTTTGTTATGTGCAATGTGCGCCATATCCTATACTGATATAATAATGATACAGCAACAACAAGTGCCTCTCAATCCCAAACTAGTTGGGGCCGAATTTATAGATCTTTTTATGCCATTTAGCTAGATCATAACTGATTTAACACTAGTAAAAGATAAAATTTTCAAGAACTCCAAATTGCTTATGAGTTAATTACAAGTTAGTCCTTATAGTTTATCAGAATAAATTAATTAAACCCTGTAGTATTAAACCGTTAATGGAATAGTCATTCGACCAGTGTTGACTATGTTTTCTCTTCAATCTTTCCATATTATCTACTTTTTTGCCATTTTCTGTTTCTTAAAAAAAAAAAAAAAAGAGGAAAAGAACATGAAATGGATGAAAATGATTAATTATAAATAGATTTAAAAACACCACAATTAAATATATAGTTTCTACAATCATGAGAACTAATTAATTAGTTTTTACAAAATACATGGACTCATTTATAATCAATTCAATACTTATTGATGTGGCTAGACACTAGGGAAGACACATACACGTGTCTGATTGCTTGTGTCATGATTGGGATGAACTGTTTCTATCTAATGGTTGGGCTTGACCTCTGGAACCCACAAGGCAAGCATCCTCAAAGGCTGTAGACTAGAGAGAATTCTCTGATGGTTAACTTACTAGGTAATTTGGGTGTGAAGGGGAAGTTTTTCTTGATAGATTAGCATTTACCTTTTGTGTGCATGAGGGTGTCCTCATATACCAAGGTCAATTTGGGGTAAACTCTAGCTGAATAGATGGCTTAACTCTCAAGTTATGTAAGTACAAGGGCTAGATGGCTCCTTGTTTTGTTGGGTGAGCCATTGGTTGAATACTATATGGTAAGGTACCATTTATACCATATCACTTATTGTTCTTGCTATCCACACATAATATGAACGCAAAAAAACAATCCTTCGCCCACTCCCCATAACTTAGTTCTTGCCAATAGAACTTGTAAAAATTCGGAGCTTTGATAAATACATATATTATGATATTGTGCATATTTGTTGGTATAAAGAAAACATGCAAAGAGTTGCCTTAAATGTTGAAAAAGAGGTAAAAAAACAAAAAAGGTATTTGCAATAATATGAAGAGTATTGCATTTTCTATGGTTGTCAAAGCATCATAGTTTACTTGTTTATTCATTAAAAAATAATAAATAAATAATTAATAGTAAAAGATATAAAAATCAACGAGCATCAATTTTGGTCTACTGGATGTTATATTTAATGAGGTTACATCTGTACTTTTTATATCCTCTCAACTTGATTACGAAAGGCCACAGGGTGCCCTTGGTATGACCAAGCAAAATGTTACTTTTGCATAATTTTGCAAGTTACTAATATGTTTGGTAATATTACTATGAATAGCGGTTTAAGTTTCTGTCTTTCTATATCTGAAAAGATATTTGAGTCAAGATCAGTAACCAAAAGTTAATTTTTCTAACTCTAGAAAAAGTTACAAAATTTAGTTTCAATCCACAAGTAATTGTGTATACGAGTTGAACAAATTTCAAACAAATAATTTTTGCATGACTTGAGATTTTATGAGAAAAAGGTTGAAAAATAACTTAAGTCAAGTGATACGAAACACACTTGTATATGTTTAGAGTTGTTGTATCAAGTCATTAAATTTTAGAGTATCGTTGATTCTTTAGTTTGATAGGTTTCAGCAATTAAATTAGTCAACTGACATTTTTTCATTACAGCCATATTGATTCTCATTTCTTTAATCCTTTTGTGTAATAGACAATTTTGATGAGCAAAATGGGAAAACTAACTAAGGAAGGATTGCATAGGACAGACAGAAGAGTCAGCCTCATGAATGAAATCTTGACTACCATGGATGTTGTGAAGTATGGTTTAAGTTTAAGAACAGCTGCTCTTATATTTTAAGTCTCAGGCCATTTAAAGTGATTGTTTTGATGGTATAATGAAATATTTCAGATGTTATGCATGGGAGAAGAGCTTTCAATCTAGAGTTCAAATTGTGCGGAATGATGAGTTGTCATGGTTTCGTAGTGCACAGTTTCTATCCGCTGTATGGAACAAACTATATATCTTTGAATTTATTTTGTTGCTTTTTGTTCAAGAATATGCCAAAAGCATGATGTTTGAAATGGTTTCGTTTAAAATTATATTCCTAGTGACATCTAGAATTTTATATATATATATATATATATATATATATATATATATATATATTTACAGGTAGTGACTTCTAGAATTATAATGATTCACAATGAAGACTATATCTAAGCTCTTAAAAAGATCATGATTTGTCACATCTTTTGTTGCATAAGTGATCTTGATCCTCCACATGCAAATGCAATACTAACCAGAGTACCACAATTTTGTCATACTCCTAGTATTTAGTGTATGGGAACCTTACATGTGGATTGACTTACTATTTCCCTTCTATTGCAGTTCAATAGTTTTATGCTGAACAGCGTTCCAGTTGTCGTGACATTGGTTTCGTTTAGCACATTCACCTTGCTTGGTGGAGATTTGACACCTGCAAAGGCATTTACGTCACTTTCTTTGTTTCAATTGTTAAGATACCCGCTAAACATGCTTCCTAACTTACTGAGCCAGGTTGTGTGATTTTTCTATTTCACTAATTATAATACTTGATAGCATTCAAAATTTATTGATGATATCAGCATTGCCTTTGAAAAGATTCTAATTGTCATTAGTCTTCAAAAAGAAAAAATTCTTATTCATTTTTGTCATTAGGCTTCATAATTTCATGTCACAAATGGTCTAAACTGCAAGCTTTTTCTAAAAAGCATGAACTTTGATCCTTTTTTCTATAACCTTTTTTTCCCCTCATACTAGGGTAATTACTAAAAACCCTTGTAGAAAAGACTTATCCAAAACATCGAACAAAATACTTTTCTAACTATAAAAACCCAAAATAAAATGCCTCTGACCAAAATATTTGGTTGGGGTTTTTGTATAGAAGATTTTTTTTTCTTTTTTTTTTATTTGCAAAGGGTTATTAGTAATTATGCCAAAATAGATATGAAGAACTATGAATAAGGAAGTACTAGCTTTTTTTTTCTTGCATTATTCTGTCTCAAGACAAATTTATCTGTGGCCATATTATTCGTTTAAAACAAAATTCATATCATGTAGTCAAGAGCTTACCTTGCATGCCTGTGCGATTACTCATATTGGGTGTCTAATAGTAACTTGTTTTGTAGGTTGTAAATGCAAATATATCATTGCAACGTTTGCAGGAACTGTTTTTAGCTGAAGAGAGAACTTTAGCACCAAATCTGCCTCTTAAACTAGGATTTCCAGCCATCTCAATTGAAAATGGGAACTTTTCATGGGATTCAAAGGTTAACTTCTAAAGCTTAAACATCTAAGAAATTGGTCTTGTGGTTGGAGGGAAGTTGAATTTGAGCTTAATTTGAAATTTTGTATTTGTATGTGATTGGAATTCCGTCTTCTACACATAGTAACATTAGGGTCTTTGCTAGAAACGTTGTTAGGCAGTGGAGATGGTAAATAAACGTCTCGTTATTTCTTGTAGTCTACTTATTGAAGTTTGCTCGCGGACATGCTTCCTGTGCAAGCAATCTTAGAATCTCATGATTTTTCCAGCTAGAAAACCCGACTTTGTCAAATATCAATTTAAACATACAAGTTGGCAGCTTAGTCGCAATTGTTGGTGGGACTGGGGAAGGAAAAACATCACTTATATCTGCAATGCTTGGAGAACTGCCTCCTATGGAGGATGCAAGTTGTGTTATAAGAGGAACTGTTGCATATGTTCCTCAAGTTTCATGGATCTTCAATGCTACTGTGAGTTACAGCTTAGTTTCTTCTTTGTTAATTAATATTAAGGTCTCTTATATAATCATCAATTGTTTTGTATTTTTGTTGCTTATTTGGTGATTCTCAGGTTTTGCATTAATGTTCACATTCTTGACTTAGAAAATTCCTTCTTACAGGTGCGTGACAACATATTGTTTGGGTCAGAATACGAACCTTCACGCTATTGGAAAGCAATTGATGTAACTGCATTACAACATGATCTTGACTTACTTCCAGTTAAGTGCATTCCTTTCTCTCTCTCTCTCTCTTGAATTCTTCTGTTTATTTTGAAATATCTATTAGATGATTAGCTCATAATTGTTTATTCAGGGCCACGACATGACTGAGATAGGTGAAAGAGGAGTCAATATTAGTGGTGGGCAGAAGCAAAGAGTTTCCATGGCTAGGGCTGTCTACTCCAATTCAGATATATACATATTTGATGACCCTTTAAGTGCTTTAGATGCTCACGTTGGTCGAAAGGTATTAGATCATGTTAAACAGTACAACCTCACATCAAAGTTTATTTCATCGCTGCTGTTAGTTGCACTATACTTTATAGCGAGCTTGATATGGTTTGCAGTGATGAGCAGCTCTTTATTATTAAGCTTACATTATACAAAGTGTGCATTCCATTACTTCATTCCAACAATGATATGTCTTGAAGAATTTCTTCATGTTTCCTTTTTCATATATTCTACTCCCTCCATCCCAAAAATTGTTAGTCCCATTTGACTTTTCACACAGCTTAAGAAAGTACAATTAATAACATGCCATGTCATCTGCTTTCAAATTATTTTCCACTATTACCCTTCATTTGAATATAGATCAGAGAGAAAAGTTGGATTGGAAGAATTAAAGTGGGTTATAATTAGGGTATAACAGAAAAACCAAGTGTAATAGTTTGACTATTTGATAATGGACAATAGTTTTGGGCATCCTAAAATGGAAAGGTGGACAAACTCTTTGGAACAGAGGGAGTAGTATGTTATGGCATTGACAATCACCAGCTTTACACATCAAAGCTCTAAAAATGAGCTTTCCTCTGAGCTAAATATTAGCCTAATCTCAAATTATTTACAGGTCTTCGACAGTTGTATTAAGGAAGAGTTACTAGGAAAAACCAGGGTTCTTGTCACAAACCAGCTACACTTTCTTCCACAAGTGGATAAAATTATTCTTCTTAGTGAAGGTATGATTAAAGAGGAGGGAACCTTTGAGGAACTCTCTAAAAATGGCAAACTGTTCCAGAAGCTGATGGAAAATGCAGGGAAAATGGAAGAGCAAGTAGAAGAAAAAGAGAATAGTGAAAATCTGGACTACAAAAGCTCACAACCAGCAGCTACTGGGAAAAACGAGTTGTCACAAAAAGCAGGCTACACAATGAAAGGGAAAGGAGGGAAGTCTGTACTTATCAAGCAAGAAGAACGAGAAAGAGGTGTTGTCAGTTGGAATGTTTTGACGAGGTAATATAGGGGGCTTATTTAAGATTTTGGCTATATAAAATAATTGTACTTAACGTAGATGTTCCCATTTTATGCAGTGTCTTTGTAGTTTTAAGCACTCCAGTAAGGTTTGGCTGGAACTATAGTTAACCCTTTCCTATGCTTGAAGGCTTGGAACCAGTGGTAGTAACATTGTTTCAACTTATGGTCATTCTGATATATGGATACATTAATATTTCCTATTTTTTCAAAGATAAGTTTGTTGTTCTTGTACTTGACATTTTATGTCCATTTGCAGGTATAAAAATGCATTAGGAGGCATATGGGTGGTTTTGATACTCTTTCTGTGCTACTTATTAACTGAAGTTCTTCGAGTATCAACGAGTACATGGTTGAGTTTTTGGACAAATCAAAGCACTTTGGAGAGCTATAGTCCAGGATATTACATTTTCGTGTATGCACTTCTATCATTTGGTCAGGTTTGTTCGCAGCCAATAATTCACATCAATATCTTAGAGTCACAACATTTTGTAAGATTTAGCAGGAAAAAGAAAGAAATAACTTAATCCTTTTACATTCATTTACAGTTGTTTTTGAACATAGAATAACAGATATGGAAACCAAAAAGAGAAGCAGTGAGGAAGAAACTTTAGAATTTATGTAATTGCTTCAGTCGTTAGAGTCTTAGTTCACATTTCTGGTTCAGGTGACTGTGACACTGGTGAACTCTTATTGGTTAATCAGCTCAAGCCTCCATGCAGCCAAAAGACTTCATGATGCCATGCTAGATTCTATCCTACGAGCTCCCATGCTATTCTTCCACACTAACCCAACTGGGAGAATAATCAATAGGTTTGCGAAGGATCTCGGTGAAATAGATTGTAATGTTGCCAATTTTGCCAACAGTTTTCTAAACCAAGCCTGGCAGCTGCTTTCAACTTTTGTGCTGATAGGCATTGTGAGCACAATATCATTGTGGGCCATAATGCCCCTTCTGATCTTATTTTATTCAGCCTACCTATATTATCAGGTATGACGAGAAATCCCTAGTTAATTTTTTCTGGAAACTTGTATGGCATTTACAATGAATGTAACTTACAGTATTTTGGTTGGGATGCTCTACTAGGTGGTTTCTTCAAAGTACCATTTTCTTGTTGTTTTTATTGCTTCCACATGTAAAGAGTTATCTTCTAGATAAGCGCAGTCAGGTCCTAAATAAGTTAAACATGCATGTCTCTTAAAATTTAGAATAACCTTAGACCACTGGTAGTTAGGAGACTAACTCTTTAAGAGTTAATCTTATGGATTCTGTCTGGGAGAAAAGACATGTTAATTTCAAATATGGTTAAAACCCAATAGACAACATTAACCCATTTTGGTGGACTGTGGCTTTGCCGTTCTGAGCTTCAATGCTGGAAGTTAGTGACTGTATTCCGGTTGGTTAAATCCTGACAAGAGATATGCTACCTTTCAACATGTTGGCCCTGTAGTGGTCTTTAGCTACTCCTTTCAGTTATCTGAAGAAGTAGCTGACAGAGATTAGATTCATATGGCAGAATTAATGAAGGCTCAATTAAAAGATATTCAGCAAGAAAAGAAATTTATAACCTTCAAATGTACATGTTTAGGGCATGTTAATGTTGTTTCATTTTGACTCATGTTCACAGTTTCAGCAAGCATATATTTGTGCTAATGTTAAATTAACATTTTTGTGTTAGTTGTTACATCTCGTCATTATTGTATTTACAAGCTCTAACTACTATGCTCATGTATTTTGTTGTGCAGAGTACATCCCGTGAAGTGAAACGTCTGGATTCCATTACCAGGTCTCCAGTTTATGCACAATTTGGAGAAGCATTAAATGGTTTGCCAAGTATTCGAGCTTATAAAGCATATGATTGGATGGCCATCATCAACGGGAAGTCTATGGACAGTAATATCAGATTTAGTCTTGTGACAGTTAGTTCAGATGGTTGGCTTGCTGTAAGGTTGGTAACATTAGGAGGGGTCATGATTTGGGTGATCGCAACATTTTCTGTTTTGGGGAATGGAAGAACTGAAAATCATGTTGAATTTGCATCTATAATGGGGCTACTTCTTAGTTATACTTTGAACATAACTGATTTGTTGAGTAGCGTTCTAAGACAAGCTAGCAGTGCTGAAAATAGCTTAAACTCTGTTGAGCGTGTTGCCACATATATAGATTTACCCTCTGAAGCTCCAGGCATAGTCAAAAGCAATCGTCCTCCTCTTGCTTGGCCTTCATCAGGATCAATTAAATTCAGGGATGTTGTTCTACGTTACAGGCCGAAGCTTCCTCCAGTCTTACATGGTTTGTCCTTTGCAGTCTCACCTAGTGAAAAGCTAGGAATAGTTGGAAGAACAGGAGCAGGGAAATCTAGCATGCTCAATGCTGTATTCCGTATTGTAGAACTGGAAAGAGGAGAAATCACCATTGATGGTTGTGACATTGCTAAGTTTGGACTCACAGATTTGAGGAAAGTTCTCAGTATCATACCCCAATCACCAGTTCTCTTCTCAGGTAATTATTAACAGACACTGAAAACTGGATTT
Organism: Dovyalis caffra; assembly: GCA_963924115.1. Classification (NCBI taxonomy): domain Eukaryota; kingdom Viridiplantae; phylum Streptophyta; class Magnoliopsida; order Malpighiales; family Salicaceae; genus Dovyalis; species Dovyalis caffra. The sequence goes on from CAWUPB010001184.1 coordinate 12,390,723, forward strand.
TGCTAGTTCATCTTCTCTTCTTATGTTGATAGCCACAAACTGGCTTTTGCATGAGTTGAGATGATTTATGCTTGTACTCTGTTTTATTTTTGTTTTCCACTTTAAAGCATGCGAATCAAGAATACTTGATATTTGGTCCAGAAACCATAGCCAATCTGAAGCCACATTGTAGATTACTTTCAGCAGTTGTGTCACTCTAATTGTCACTCATTTTCTTATAGGAAATGTGCGATTTAATCTCGATCCATTTAGGGAGCACAATGATGCTGACCTATGGGAGGCTTTAGAGAGGGCACATTTAAAGGATGCCATTAGAAATAATTCTTTTGGTCTGGATGCTGAGGTATGGACTCTTATAAAACAACCTTCTGTTGGTGAATCTTAATCTGTCAAAATGTTTTAGCAATTCATATATTCAACATGCATTTTACTTTTAACAAAATGTGTGACAAAAACTAATATTGAACTCATATGGGTGGAAATAGTGCTCTGGTGCAAACATTCTATTAAAAATATGGCATCATGTTTAATTAAAGCTGATCTCAAAGCAAGGAATTGTTTTGAATTTTTTTTTTTTTTTTTTTTTCAGATGCACATGAAATTAAGTTGATTATTGTGCAAATGCAAACTGTAAAGTCAATTAGTTTTGGTGTCAAGGTTTACGAGGGAGGGGAGAATTTTAGTGTTGGACAGAGGCAACTACTTAGTCTTGCTCGAGCATTGCTGCGAAGATCTAAGATTCTTGTTCTTGATGAAGCAACTGCTTCTGTCGATGTTAGAACAGATGCTCTTATCCAGAAAACCATTCGAGAAGAATTCATATCTTGCACAATGCTAATTGTTGCTCACAGACTAAATACCATTATTGACTGCGACAGAATTCTTGTGCTTGAGGCTGGTCAGGTATGCTCTTAAATTTAGTTTCCAAGGAAGTTCCTTGGTTCCTACTTGCTAGGAAATCTGAGTTTATTGAACACAATCCTGAAAACTTAATGCCCATAAGGTATAGCTGGAATCATTACGAGCTTTCATGAAAACCAAGTTCATTCATGATTGTTGTGATTTTGATATGTCTTAAAATGATTCTTTATTAAACTTTTGTTGGAATTTCGGCCTTTCAGGTTTTAGAACATGCTGCCCCAGAGGAACTGCTATCAAGTGAAGGAAGCACCTTCTCTAGGATGGTTCAAAGTACAGGGCCAACAAATGCACAGTACTTGCATAGCCTGGTGTTTGAAAGTAAAGAGAACAAGTTGAGTATATAAGAGAAGGATGGCCAAAGAAGATGGATAGACGCTTCATGATGGGCTGCTGCTGCCCAGCTAGCCCTGGCTGTTAGCCTCACTTCATCAGGGAATGATCTTCGAATGGTGGATGTTGAAGTCGAGGACAATATCCTAAGGAAAAATAAAGATGCAGTTATAATGCTGGGAATGCATGACGAAGTGATATCTAATACACTGCAACAGTGCCAAGTTCTGCAAGATAGACGGTGGTCGTCTTTCTACAATATAAGCCTGCATGCATACATTAAATACATGGATATGAATGAATATGTTTGCCGATTAATTGCATGCATGCATGAGCATTGTACTTGTGGTAGAAGTTGATTTGATTTTGACAACCACGGCTGGCTCTTATTGAATTTTGAAATTAGGGATAATTGGTGTTGCTTACTTTATCTGATTCAACATGGGGCGTTTCTTGTTTCTGGTCTGGCTTTGATGAGCAGATGATCGCACAATAGGGTTCAACAATTGGGATATGATTATGAAAACCCCTTGATTGGTACAACGTGAAAAGTTAGGGGAAAATGGAAAATGTGATATTCTAATGATGTTAGTAAACATCCAATTGTATCCCAAATTTCAGATGGGACTAATGAAAGTAAAGAGAAGATCTGCAATAACGGTCTTTTTATTCGAAGGGAATGAAATCCCTCCATATTTAGCTACCACTGTCCCTACCATATTTGGAGCATCCAGCATCTGAACTTGTTCTCTTAGAGGAACTAAGTTACGCTATGTTTTTCAGGCCACTACATGATTTTGGTATAGTAGATGACAATTACCTCCAGTACTTGTTGTCTGCCAACGCTTTTGCCGTTGTCCTTTTACCATTTCTACCAAATGTAACGTAAATTAGAAGAGTATAAATTCCTGACAATGTCAAACAATCTTGTATTGAACTAAAAAAAGGACTTCAATACCTCGTAAGTTGATAGTTTAGGGCCAATAAAACTATGAGGATGCCAACGGATAAAATTAAATGAGGTGCAGAAGTTGTCAAGAACTTGCACATTCTAGGAGATAGAGCACTGCAAATTCGCTATCAAGTTCAATGGTAAAGGTTTTGGTTATTTTCCTTTTCACAACTAAGGAATCTGCATATTAATTAGCAAGAGGGAGTTCACAATTCCTTTGGTACTACACTTGCAGGGAAGTGTGTGTCTGAGAAATCAAAAGCCTGCTTGCCTGTTATCCAGCTGAATCTGATGAAACAAACAGATTTAACGTTAGTTTTCTACTATTTTTTTGTTGTGCATCAGATTTAACCATGCCTTATCAGTTTTCTCTTGATCAATGGACTGGAATGATGTTTGTATCACAAGGATGATAGTGGATCAGATACAAAATAGTTACCCAACCTAGCCCGCCCATCAATTATCTATTTAAAATATATTAATGGATAATGAGCTAAATATGAGTAAAATAATATTATTCATTTATATTAATGGATAATTTATTAATGAATGTGGGTGTCCTCTTTTTATCCTATTGATGCCTATCTTTTGCCCATTAATATAAAAAATACTAAAACATAAAATTTTAAAATAAACAAAAAAAAAAGGAGGAAAAAAAGTATGTGCTTTTGTTTTTGGTTGTCAAAATTTCTCAAAATCCATTTTTAATAGCTTCTGGTTGTCGGTTTTGATTTTCTTCAAGCAAAAATTTAGAACAAACAAATTTTCTCAGTTTTTGTTTTCAAGAATTTGAAAATGAAAACCACAAATAATCCAAAACAATCCCTTTTTTTTTTGTTGGTACAATTATATATACAAAAGAGAATATTAATTAAAGCCAAGTTGAATATTTGTGAATTAACATGAAAACGTAAAAAATTCATTCTTGATTTTTTTCAAAAATTTTTGTTCCAATTCCAGTTTTATTTATATCACGATTTGATCTTTAAATATAAACCTAATATACATAATTTTAAAAATTGATCTTCTCATCAATATTCAACAATAAAATTTTATTTTAATTTTTTATGTAGTTTTTTACATTAATTATTGCTTTTTTTTAATCCAATCTTAAGAAGAAAATAATTAAAATGTATAGTTTTGTTTTGTTTTTTTTTGGGATTTCTGATCAATTGAAACTTACCTTTTAGATTATTTCAAATTTTATTTTAGAATCCATGAAAAACAAATTGTGTTTTTTTTTTTTTTTTGGAAGAACATCTATTAAAAAAACACAAGAAAGAATTAATTAAGTATAAAATTTGATTAAAAAATTATAAAGTTAGGTGATTTTTTTTTCCTTTCGATTTCAAGATATTTTAGTAGGCATGTAGTATGGCCAAGACCATCAAACTATAATAATTTTTATCAAATGATTTCATCTATTTTATTAAAAAGTATCAATTTTAACTAGTTAAAGATCTTTTCCTCTAATTGCATTGATTTGCATCTCTGTGGTCCAAATTCTGTTTTTCTTTTTCAATCTTTTTTATAGTTAATAACCGATAATTGGTTATGGGAAAAAAAAAAAAAAGTTTGTGCCTTTGAACTGCATGATCAAATTGTTTCCATTTTAAATACACATAATATACACACCAGTACAGGTTCTTACTACGAGAATAGCTCTTTTCTCTGAAGCAAAATTTTCACAAGGATTAAATTATGAAATTCTTTCGGTTTACATAAATGGCAAAATACAAATATGATCAATTATATAGAAAAATCTTATTATATAAAAAGAATCAAGACAAAAAGAGTTCATAAAAAAAAAATCAATAAAATTTTTTTTTAAAAAAAAGTCTTTAATTTAAAAAAAAAAATAGCAATAAATGGGTATAGACGAGATATAATATATTAGATATAGGTTGAATAAAAAAATGAGTAAATAATTTTTAATAGATAACGAGTAGTATAATATGGATATAATATTTTTTAATAAATAGCATAAAGGATTGGCTTAATGGGCCGGTAACCGGCCATCGCCATCCCTATTGGTATGTCCTTCAATGGCTTCAGATATTGCGTGCGTGTATCAAGGCAAAGTTGTTAAACAAAATGAGTCAATTCTTTCACAAATTTTTAATATTCACTCATTCTATGATCATTCTCTGTATCTGCTAGAACTCTTACTTTGTTACTGTAACTTCATAATTGACAGAGACAGTTGTTAAGTCTCTGCTAGGGCACTGTTGTTGGAGATCGAAATACTTGTTCTTGATGAAGCTACTGCAGCTGTTGACATCAGAGCGGATGCTCTTACTCAGAAAATTAAATTAGCAAACTAGATCCATATGCTTCAGATTATGAGGATTTAATATTTCAAGACAAACCCTAGTTTTGGTATAGTAGGTTGCTTGGCCCTAACCGATACTATAAAAAATGAGTTGCTTATAAGCTCTTTTTTCCTACATAGGCTACGGAAACAAAGTGAGCTTGTTGAGCCTGCAGGGGTGATAATCTCTTTAATAGGAAGAGTGAGATTTGACACTGCTGTGAGTTTTGGCTTTTGGATATATTATGATGATCTCATCTACAATGGCAGGGTTCCTAGAAGATTTCTTAGGATTTATAGGTGATTGCTTCTGTCGGACGCTGTGTTGTTCCTAGTACCCAATAATAATAATAAATAAATAAATAATAAAAATTCACATAATAAATAAATAAATTTATTATAAATTAAGGTAAATAAAGTATTGAAAACTTTTACCTTAATCATTAGAAAAAAATATTAAGAATTAAAATCATGTTTCATAATATAAAAATGATCGAAGCATCAAAATAATTTTAATAGAATTTTTGAATGATTATCTTGATACAGGTTGTTTTCTTTATATGATATATGTTGTTTGTAGAACTTATCTGATGCAATAGATTAATTATAGATTGAATGCAATTTCAAAATACAATAAATTCAGCAACTTTGCTATATTTTTAATAAATTTACACTATTCATAAAACTTAAAATTCAAAATAAAATAGTACAACTTTTACCTAAAAAAATAAGAAATATAATTATATAGCTTTTTTAAAAGGTACTATAAAGACAAAGAAGTGAGGTAGCCATTTTTTTTTTATTTTTTATGCTACTATGTTTCTTGTCAGATGACAAAAACCCATATATATATAGGATTCAAAAGAAACTAACGTTTTAAAAATCATATTGCCATTTTAAATAAAAACAGTGACAAACAGTTAAAACAATGAATGAGAAGTTTTTTAACCTTTATGAAAAAGTAATAATTTCTTGACTAATATAAAAATAAATGATTTAAGATTTTTTAATTAATAATAAAGTTTTCAATATTTTATTAAAAGTACTCCGACATTCGGGTATATACATGCTACATTAGCAAAGAGACTTTAGGGAGGGAGAACAAGAGAGGTCATAAAACCATGGCTGCTTCGAGTGGCATGATTAGATTTGAATAAACAATGAAAAGTAATTAGTGTTTTAACGACAAATATACTTTTTCCATTTAAAAACACAAAGATTCTTCTTTATAACTCAACAAATTCGAATGGAAAACTCTATACAACTATACCTGTATGCTCACCCACAAATAAGAGTAAGAGGTGCGTGTCAGTCACGTAAGCCGTGACGCATGCTAGTATGGATTTTCTTGTCGTCACTTTGTCCGTCGTGAGTCCATGAAAAACTATACTTTTAAGTATTATTAAATGTAAAAACGACTGACCTTGATAACGAAAAAGCCACACTCCTAGTCATAGTTTATGTTTCTGAAGTTGAACAATAAACTCTAATGTCTTTCATTCTTCAGGGCACCAATAGTAGCTAGTGTCTGAACCAGTAAGTTGAACATTCTTTCATTAAACTATTTATGTTGTTTCTGCTTTCTTCCAGTGCTATAATTGCTGGCTATTCTTCTTTGCATTGTGTTCTGTTGGTACTTGGTACTGCTCTTTTTGTTATGTTTTTCTTCTTCTTTTGTTTTCCTCTCTCTGTCTAATCAAATGTGGGTAAATTGAGTAGTCTTGGTTTGTGTAGACGCTGAGGAAGATGGGTTTGGAGGCATTGGTTTGGTATTGTCGGCCTATGGAAAATGGGGGCTGGGCGAAACAAGAGGATAGTGCGTTTGGTGCTTACACACCCTGTGCCATTGACTCCCTAGTCATTTGCATTTCTCACCTTGTTCTTCTTGGCATGTGTTCGTATCGAATATGGTTGACTATTGACAACAATTCCAAAGCTGAAAGATATTGTCTCAGGAGAAATTACTATAATTACATGCTGGGTTTGTTGGCTGCTTATTGCACAGTTCAGCCTTTATTAAGGTTGTTTATGAGTGTCTCAATCTTCAATCTGGATGGCCAGATTTCCATTGCTCCTTTTGAGGTACATGATTTTACTTTGTTGTTAATTTAGACATTTAGGCATTTACGTCTAATTTAACATTTGTTGGCTTTTTAACTTGTTTAATTGTAACATTACATGCTTATATTTTCTGATGTCTTTTTTTTTCTTTAATAGGCTACTAGCTTCATAATGTTATGCCATTACTGGAATATGCTAAACAGATTTTCTGTTCTCTTGCAGATGGTATCCTTCATTGTTGAGGCCCTTGCCTGGTGCTCCACTCTTATTATGATTGGTTTGGAAACAAGAATATACATTCGACAGTTTCGATGGTATGTGCGGTTTGGAGTCATTTATGTGTTGGTAGGAGAAGCGGCAATGCTCAATCTCATTCTGTCAGCGAGTGACTACTACAGTAGGTTAGTCATTCTTCCATTCCCTGACTTGAGAAATTAACTCACCCAAGGTCAATTTTTTTGTGTATTTTTCCCTTAAGTTGTTGTGTGATTTAATGCTATCAAGTTTTATTTCTCTCCTAAAACTCCATATTAATCTGTACTATTAGACTGTTCAACAGAATCTTGTTTATCAAGAATACAGGCAAGCTATATGTTGTACTGTTGAGTGGAGAATATTTCTTTGGTTGGACAATTGTAATTACTTAGTTGATAAAATGAGTGATGCTAAATTAAACTTTAGCCTTCAAGAGAAAAAAACTAAGAAAGATAATAAAGATGACCATAATGACAATATGGGCTTCTGCCAAACTTTTTACCAGTTGAGAATAAGCAGAGGAAATTTTTTAGAAGCTGAATTTTCGAATAAGAGTACATGTCTTCCTCAACAAGCATGTTTCTACCATATATGCTTTTTTCAGTGAGGTTGGATGGGATCAACTAAGATAAGGTTACATGGTCTTCCCAAAAACAACAAAAACAAGAGGAAAGATTTTGTGTTTATTCTAGATAAGGATGCATCCGACATTAGCAGAATTGTTTTGTGCAGTTCATATCCTGTCAATTTATGTTGGGGGTAGCACTAAATTACAATTTTTTTAACATGCAGATATACATTGTATATGTACATGAGCACGGTTTTTTGCCAGGTTTGTCGCCTTCTTTTATTTCTCATGTAATTATAAAGATTATAGGCTATATCAACTTTCATTCCTAATTATATACATCTCAATCATATTTTTCTGTGTTGCTACCTTCATTGCAGGTTTTGTTTGGGATTCTTCTACTTGTTTATATTCCGAATTTGGATCCTTATCCAGGTTATGTTATGTTGCAACCAGAGTCTCTTGATGATGGTGAATACGAAGCACTATGTGGAAAAATATGTCCTGAGAGGCATGCCAGCTTATGTTCCAGTATGTAGTTCATTATTGATTGTTCCCCAATTCCAAGAGTTTTTAGAAAACTTAAGTGTCTATTTCTCAAGCAGTTGTTTCAGATAGCAAAAGTAATGAAACTGCATGTTGGCTTGAGACCAAAAGTGTGGTTTCCGTGATAGATAGCTAAGTAGATGATTAATTTGAGCTGCTTATAGACATATATTGATCCAATGACGTCCTCTCAGGGATATTTTTTAGATGGTTGACTCCACTCATGCAGCAAGGCTATAAAAGACCTATTACTGAGAAGGACGTCTGGAAGTTAGACACATGGGATCAGACTCAGACATTGATCAAAAAGTTTGCACCACAGTCTTCTCTTGCATGGTCTTATGGTTACCTAACTTGTATCCCTTTTTTGGTAAATTAATATTTTATAATTTCAACTTTTGCAGGTTTCAGACTTGTTGGGTTGAAGAATCTCAAAGGCCAAAGCCATGTCTCTTAAGAGCACTAAATAATAGCCTTGGGGGAAGGTATTGGTTGAATTACAATGCTCATGTTGTTTCGTTCTCTTTCATTTTAATAGTAATTAAACTTTAAATGTACCAATGATGGTCTTATTACAGTGGCTAATCCTTCAAACTTCAAACCGCTTCATGAGTTATGAGTCCTTTTAGACTAAGACCCCCTAATAATTTTTTTTATTCAACTCTTAAATTATAGTATGTATTTGTTTGTTCTAATTTAGACCCTTGTGTTAGATTTCATCCGTTTTTCTGTTAAATAACATGTGATTTTTGTACTCCTAAAATGTTCAAAACGGAAGGATCAAAAAGTCATCAAGGAATTAGCCATCACCTACATTTCAATTAAACTATCATCGAGAACTCAACGCTTCAAGTTTTTGTCACTGTTCTTGATGATTTGTTTGTGATTTTGAGAAAACACATGACTTGCATGCGATATTTTTAACACTAAAATGGATGATATGTAATAGAAGAAGCGTCAATCAATACATCATAATCCTATAGTTGAGCAGTTCAAATCAGAAAAAGAAATCAGGAATGTTAATAAAAAAAAGGGTGCTGTATGATTTAGCTTGTTGAAATAGAGATTTTCTTTTTGTATTGCTCATATTCATCTCGTTTTATATGTATTTCATTTACATGTTTTCTGTAGGTTTTGGTTAGGAGGATTGTTTAAGGTACCTTTTTCCAGGATCGTTAATTTGCTCCAAACTTGTTTAATTTCTAATGAAATATTATATCCATTTCTACTGTATTGTAGTTTGAATTTGGTGAACCTGGAATTTTGAATTAAATTTTTAGTTCTGTTTTTTCAATTGCTTGTTGGGCTATTATCGCTATTGACTCATAATCTGTATTGTAGCCTCAACTATTATGCTGTAGGGAATACTTATAGTTTATACATTTATTAGTTATGTACCATTAACTATTTTTTTTCCTCCTGTTCTACTAATTTCACTTGAAACCGATGTTCTAGGCTGAAAACCAACATAGTGGAGATCAGGAACTTTCTACTAATGGCAAAAGTCATGCGGAGCTTATAGGTTTAATTTTTCTTTTTTCAGATTTGCTATGATCTTTCTCAATTTGTGGGACCTATTGTGTTGAGCCATCTCTTGCAGGTATGTCTTTTTTTTACTTGTAACGTATGACATCCTTTTTGCTGTTAGCTAGAGTTTTGTTTTGTCTTTTTTTTTTTCTAAGAATTTATTTGGATTTCATATAAAAGGGATTTTGATTGTACTAACGAACTGTATTCTTCTTTGGCATGCGTACATAAGACTAATGAGACAGTTAATCCTTCATGTCGCTTTTGTGATTGCAGCAAATGTCTCTCAATATTTACTCAATATTATTTTTCCTATGCTACATATTATTCTATTGATTAGCTTTTTTTGCATGATACAAATAGTTCGATTGACTAGCTTAGATTCGATATGAAGTAAAACTCAACAGCTTCTTTCCCTTGTGGTTATACTGCCGAATTTGAATTTCTCCCACTACATGCAGTCGATGCAACGAGGTGATCCAGCTTGGATGGGTTATGTCTACGCCTTCTTAATTTTCCTTGGGGTGGTATGGATCCTATCTCTTCTATTCTGTTTCCTCTCCTCTCTGTTATTCTGTTTTTCCCTTCTCTTTTCTGTTCTACATCACTTATGGATTGACTGGTTCATTTTTACTTGGTTCAGTTTTTCGGTGTGCTATGCGAATCTCAGTTTTTCCTGAACGTTATGCGTGTTGGTTTTCGAACGAGGTCGACTTTGGTAAAACTATTTCTTTAATCATATTTATATGTGTGTGGACTTGTTTTGGAATTTCTCCTTCAGCATCATTTTCCTTCAGAATTTTGGCACTTGTCCATCCAGATTCCTACTTTTTTGTTCCTGAATATGTTAGTATTTTAAGTCTAATGCTATTTCAAATTGTAGGTAGCTGCTATATTTCGTAAATCCTTGAAACTAACTCATGACGGCCGAAAGAGCTTCCCATCAGGAAAGATAACAAATATGATCTCGACAGATGCCACTGCACTTCAGGTATGCTCTCTATGAACAACCTAACGTGCAGTTAGTAACTCATGATATGGAAAAGGTGAATTACTTATGATTCAAAATCAGTGTTGAATTCTGTCATGATACGTTATATGAATTTTAAGAGAAATTCTGAGACAACCAAATATTTTTTTTATTAGATTATAAATATTTGTTGATATACTATCGATAAGCAAATGACCCAATTATGTTAATCACACATCAAAAGAATGTGTTTGTGTGTGGCACTTAATGGTAAAAGAGAATGCATAAATGTTGTGATATAAATGTTAATAGCTCACATAGCTACAGTTCTTCACCAGATTCTGATGCCGAAATAGCTCTTCTTTTTTCTTTTTATCTCTTGGATGAGATTTTTTTTTTCATGACTACAGTACAATATGTGTTTAAGTTGTGTGAAAATTTATATTCTTGTACCATGTTAATGCTGAAAACCTTAGACTATATGTAATAACATAAGACTTTTTGGTGTCCATTTTACCAAGATCCAAAACAGGTTCACTCACGCTTAGTGAAAGAAGTTCACTGTCATTTTATCTCTCTCTCTCCCTCTCTCTTTTAATATTTCCTTTTTGCTTCCATTATTTTTTCTGTTTTTTCCATTGTCTTTGGAGGTCTGAATTGCATTGCCATTGCATTCTGCAGCAAATATGTCAACAACTTCATGGATTATGGTCTTGCCCGTTTCGTATCACCATCTCCATGGTTCTTCTTTACCAGCAATTAGGCATTGGTTCCCTTTTCGGTTCACTGGTGCTTGTTCTCATGGTTCCCGTACAGGTAAGAAATTTTCTACTTTTTACCAAATTTGATGATTTGATTTTAGAACCAACATTTGCAGTGTCTTAATTTCTTGATTCTATTGTGCAATTTGTGCGATATTCACGTACTGATTTAATACCAATACAAGTAGAACATCAACTGAGCCTCAATCTGAAACTAGTTGGAGTCATCTGTATTTGCTCTTTTGTGTCATTTTGCTTGATCAAATCATTATATTTATAAAAGATAATGCAAGTAAGGAGACAATAGAGATTACTGCTATAGAGAATAATTCATCAAAACTTATTATGTCATCTCACAGAAGGGCTATTTATATAGCCATATACAACCTTGATTAGTTCCTAGTAGTTCCTAGAATTAAGGATAGATGATTGTCTAAATACAATACTAACCATTTATAGACTAATTACACCAATCTAACAATTTATAAGTTCCTATTACTTCTCTAGTTTGATAGTTCTTGCAATTAAATTGGTTAACTAACCTTTTATTAATTGTGTCCATATGAATTCTCATTTCTTTTAATTGTTTGATAACAGACAATGTTGATGAGCAAAATGAAAAAACTAAGGAAGGAAGGATTGCAGAGGACTGACAAATGAGTCAGCCTCATGAATGAAATCTTGGCTGCCATGGACACTGTGAAGTATGGTTTGAGTTTAAGAAGAACCGCTCTTATATTTCCAGTCTCATTCCGTTTAAAGTGATTGTTTTGTTGGTATTCTGAAATATTTCAGATGTTATGCATGGGAGAAGACTTTTCAATCTCGAGTTCAAAGCGTGCGGACTGATGAGCTGTCATGGTTTCGCAGTGCACAGTTCCTTTCTGCTGTATGGCACAAACTATGTATGTATCTTGGAATTTATGATCTTGCTGCTCCTTCTGTTTCAAGAATGTCAAAAGCATGATGTTTTAATGGTTCCATTTAAAATTAAATTCATGATGGCATCTAGAAAATTGCAAATGTGATCTAACTACTACTAAGTATGATTTATCTTGTGTTTAAACAATTACCAACTTTTATATATATATACACTGCAATCTGTCATATTGCTAGTATTCAGTGTATGGGAACCTTATATGTTTACTGACTGACTATTCCCTTTTATTGCAGTTCAACAGTTTTATACTGAATAGCATTCCAGTTATTATGACATTGGTTTCGTTTGGGACGTTCACCTTGCTTGGTGGAGATTTGACGCCTGCAAAGGCATTTACATCACTTTCTCTGTTTCAAGTGTTAAGATACCCTCTAAGCATGCTTCCTAACTTACTGAGCCAGGTTCTGTTATTTTTCTATTCCACTAGTTATAAAGCTTGATGATATTCAAATTGTGTTGATGATATCGGCATTGCCTTTGATTTTAACTTATTCCAGAGAGGGAAAAAAAAAAGAAAAAAGAAATTCTCAGGCATTCTTGTCATTAATCTTCCTAATTTCATGTCAAAAACTGAACTCGTGTTTGCTAGTATGGTTGACTGTGTGAGAAAGCCCTAAATTAATAGTCTAGAGTAAAGCTTTTTCTAAAACCTATTTAAAAGATTACATAATTAAAGTGAATAACCTTATAAACATACTATAGGGATAATTACTGAAAACCCTCGCAAAAATAACTTCTATCCAAGAAATCCAACAAAATCCAAAATGAAATTTATCATACAATAATATTTGGTTGGGTTTTTGTATAAAATATATATATATATATTTTTTTTACTAAGAGTTTTTAGTATTTATGCCAAAACTTAATTGGAGAGAAGTCCAACTTTGAATAAAAAAAAAAATGCTAGCTTTTTTCTTGCATAATTCTATCCCTAGACAAATTTATCACGTTCTTCATTGATTCTCAGGCCTTATTACATTCTCAGCAAAATTCATTGTGAAATTAAAAAGCTTTCCTTGCATGCATATCTGCAGGATTACTCATATTGTTTGTGTAGTTTAGTAGGGATCTTATACTAACTTGTTCTGCAGGTTGTAAATGCAAATATATCATTGCAACGCTTGGAGGAACTATTTTTAGCTGAAGAGAGAATTTTGGCACCAAATCCACCTCTTGAACCAGGAATTCCAGCAGTCTCAATTAAAAATGGAAACTTTTCGTGGGATTTAAAGGTTGACTTCTAAAACTTAAGTATCTAAGAAATTCGTCTCATACATGATTGGAGGGAAGTTGAATTTGAGCTTTATTTTAATTTTTTGTATATTTGCATGTGCTTGGAATTCCATATTCTAAACATAGTTACATCAGGATTAGACTAGAAACATGGTTAGTGGTGATGCTAGCAAATATAGCATGGTGGAGTAGGTGATCAAAATATGATGGATGAAGGATTCAAGGAGGAAATTGGCGGATGTTAGGAATAGGCAAAGTAGCCAGTTAGAGAACCAAAACAGTCATGGCAATTTTGGTCATTTGAACTCTCAATCAATTGTTATTAAACCCGGACTGGAGTGGCTGGTCTGACTAGAAAGCCCAGTGAATTGGCAACCTAACTTTTCCAGGTTGATGCCAAAGACCACCGGACAAACCCAAATGGTTAACTAGCGGCTCAAGCATTGATCCGGTTTGAAAAGAAATGGGAAAAATTGAAGTTTATTCTGTTTGAACCTGGAAAAAAAAATAGTGCAAGGAAAGTTTACCATCAAATAAAAGGACAAGAAATGAAACAGAAATAGAATGAAAGTTCAAGGACTAAATAATGTGTGTTTGATTTTTATTTTTTTTTTCCTTCCAAATCAAATCACCTCATCTTGCTCCTACCCAAAATGAAGTGTTCACAATACAAGAAGGTGTGACCCCAGTTTAGTGCTCTTATGTTTACTAAATACATCAATCTCTGTTTTTCACAATATTGGTAGAGAAAGAAAAAAGGCCTTGATTGTTTGAATGTAACTGCTTTGAATTACACCACCTCCACAGTAATCAGCAATGATTTTCTATGCTCTTGTTAATCCGGTCATATTTTGTAGTGTACTGGTTGATGTTAAACACTCAGACATGCTTCGTATTCAAGCAAACTTAGAATCTCATGCTTTTTCCAGCAACAAAAGCCAACTTTGTCAAATATCAATTTAGACATACAAGTTGGCAGCTTAGTCGCAATTGTTGGCGGGACTGGAGAAGGGAAAACATCACTTATATCAGCAAAGCTTGGGTAGCTGCCTCCTATGGAAAATGCAAGTGCGGTTATAAGAGGCACTGTTGCATACGTTCCTCAAGTTTCATGGATCTTCAATGCTACTGTGAGTTGCAGCTCAGTTTCTTCTTTGTCAATTAATTTTTGGGTTTGTTGTATAATTATGAATTGTTTTGTACCTTGTTTCTTGTCTGGTGATTATCAGGTTTTGCATTAATGTTGTGCACATTCCTGACATAAAAAATTCGTTCTTACTGCAGGTGCGTGACAACATATTGTTTGGGTCAGGATATGAACCTTCACAATATTGGAAAGCTATTGATGTAACTGCATTGTAACATGATCTCGACTTACTTCCAGTTAAGTGCATTCCTTTTTCCTTTTTCTCGAATTCTTCTGTTTAGTTTAAAATATCTCTTAGATTATAACCTTATAATTGTTTATTCAGGGGCATGACCTCACTGAGATAGGTGAAAGAGGTGTCAATATTAGTGGTGGGCAGAAGCAAAGAGTTTCCATGGCTAGGGCCGTCTACTCCAATTCAGATATATACATATTTGATGACCCTTTAAGTGCTTTGGATGCTCACGTTGGTCGAAAGGTGTTAGATCATGTTAAATAGTATAAGTTGACATCAAAGTTATTTTGATTTCTAGTGCTACTTGTGCTATATTTTATTGTGAGCTTGATATGGTTCGTGGTGATGAGCAGCTCTTTGTTATTAATCTTACATGATACAATGGGAACATTATATAACTTTAATCCAGAATATTATTCCTTAAAGACTAAGACAAAGGAGTTGAAGGAGATTTTTCTTCATAAATTTTTGGGAAATATTATTTTACTGTTTTATGACTTTGAGAATCACTAGATTTATATTTCGTTGCTCTAAAAATGAGCTTCCCTGTAAGCTAAACATTAGCCTAAAATCAAATTTTTTTACAGGTCTTCGACAGTTGTATTAAGGAAGAGTTGCAAGGAAAAACCAGGGTTCTTGTCACAAACCAGCTACATTTTCTTCCACAGGTGGATAAAATTATTCTTCTCGGTGAAGGTATGATTAAAGAGGAAGGAACCTTTGAGGAACTCTCTAAAAATGGAAAGTTGTTCCAGAGGTTGATGGAAAATGCAGGGAAAATGGAAGGGCAAGTGGAAGAAAAAGAGAATGGTGAAAACCAGGACTGTAAAAGCTCAGAACCAGCAGCTAATGGAACAAATGAGTTGCCACAAAATGCAAGCAATAAAATGAAAGGGAAAGGAGGGAAGTCTGTACTTATCAAGCAGGAAGAACGAGAAACAGGTGTTGTCAGCTGGAATGTTTTAAGGAGGTAATATAGGTGCTTATTTTCTTCTTGCTCTATAAAATAATTGTATTTCTTTTATTGTTTCGGCAATTCTTATTACATTCAGAATAAAGAACGTTTTCTCAACTCATCCTAAATATGTTTATATGTTGCTAACAGCAACCCAACATACAAATCAAGTGAAAGTTGAAATCATATTTACAAGTCTTTAACAGTTTTACCACAATTATGGCCCAGGTAGCACTGGATATCCTAAAGAGGAGTGATGCTTAAACGCTCATATTTTTAATGCAAAAACATCTTATACAAATTTGATACCAACTAGTTAGATGTTCCCATGTGTTACAGTGTCTGTTGCAGTTAGATTTGCTGGAAATATAGCTGACATTTTGGTATACATGGAGGCATGGAACCAATGGTAGTAACATTGTTTTGACCAATGGAGGTTCTGGTATGCAGATACATAACTTTTCGTACTGTTTCAATAGCATGTGTACTGGTCATAAACATGAAATTTTCCAAGAGAAGTTTGTTGTTCTTGCAATTGACACTTGACAGTTTGATATTCATTTGCAGGTACAACGATGCATTAGGAGGCATACGGGTGGTTTTGATACTTTTTCTGTGCTACTTATTAAGAGAAGTTCTTCGGGTTTCAAGAAGTACATGGTTGAGTTTTTGGACAAATCAAAGCACTTTGGAGAGTTATAGGCCAGGATACTACATTTTCGTGTATGCACTTGTATCATTCGGTCAGGTCTGTCTGCAACCAGTAGTTGGCATCAATATCTTAGAAACAGAATATTTTGTGAGATTTTGCTGGAAAAAGAAGGAAATAAGTTATTGCATCCTGCCTTTCCTTCATTTACAGTTGTTTTTGAACGTGAAGTAATAGATATGGAATAAAAGAATAGAAGCAGTGAAGAAGACATGTAGAATTTATGTAAAGCCATGGTTTTCAGAGTCTTACTTCATATTTCTTGTTCAGGTGACCGTGACACTGGTCAACTCTTATTGGTTAATCAGTTCAAGCCTTCTTGCAGCCAAAAAACTTCATGATGCCATGCTAGAATCTATCCTACGAGCTCCAATGCTATTCTTCCATACTAACCCGAGCGGAAGGATAATCAATAGGTTTGCAAAGGATCTAGGTGAAATAGATTGCGATGTTGCCAGTTTTGCAAACAATTTTTTAGGCCAAGCTTGGCAGCTGCTTTCAACTTTTGTGCTGATAGGCATTGTGAGCACAATATCTTTGTGGGCCATAATGCCACTTCTGATCTTGTTTTATTCATCCTACCTATATTATCAGGTATGATAAGAATTCCCTAGTTATTTTTGTTGGAAATTGGTATGACTTTAGTAATACTTGTAACTTCAGTGTTTTGGCTCAGGTGCTCTTGCAAGGTAGTTTCTTCAATGTATTATTTTCTTGGTGTTTTTAGCCCTTCCACATGCCAAGAGCTATCTTCATAGACATGCCTTTATGTCTGTGGTTCCTACTTTGAAGAATTAGCTCAAGGAGTTTATATTTTTGAATGTCAGAATTTATGTAGGCTCAATGAAAAGATCGTCAGGAAGAACAGAAAACCCATACCCTTCAGCTATGTACATGTTCACAGCATTTTACCTGTCGTTTATAAATCACAGCATGTTCACAGAATTAACTCCTCATGTCACAGTTCCTGCAAGCATATATTTCTATTAATGTTGAATTGCCATTTATTTTCATCTTATCATTAGTGTCTGTACAATGTCTAACAGCTGTGCTTGTGTCTTGTGCTGCACAGAGTACTTCCCGTGAAGTGAAACGCTTGGATTCCATTACAAGGTCTCCAGTTTATGCACAGTTTGGAGAAGCCTTAAATGGTTTGTCTAGCATTCGTGCATATAAAGCATATGATTGGATGGCCATCATCAATGGGAAGTCTATGGACAATAATATCAGATTTGGTCTCATCAATATTTGATCAAATCGTTGGCTTTCCATAAGGTTGGAAACATTAGGAGGGATCATGATTTGGTTGATAGCAACATTTGCAGTTTTGGGGAATGGAAGAACAGAAAACCATGTTAGTTTGGCATCTACAATGGGTCTACTTCTTAGTTATACTATGAATATTACTCATTTGTTGAGTAGTACGCGAAGACAAGCTAGTAGAGCTGAAAATAGCTTGAACTCTGTTGAGCGTGTTGGCACATATATAGATTTACCCTCTGAAGCTCCAGCCATAGTCAAGAGCAATCGCCCTCCTCCTGCTTGGCCTTCATCGGGATCACTTAAATTTAGGGATGTTTTTCTACGTTACAGGCCCGAGCTTCCTCCAGTCTTACATGGAGAAGCTAGGAATAGTTGGAAGAACTGGAGCAGGGAAATCTAGCATGCTAAATGCATTGTTCCGGATTGTGGAACTGCAAAGAGGAGAAATCACCATTGATGGTTGTGACATTGCTAAGTTTGGACTGACAGATTTGAGGAAAGTTCTCAGTATCATACCACAATCACCAGTTCTTTTCTCAGGTGCTTGTCGTGAATCATCATGAGAAACTTGAAATTGGATTTCGCTAATTCAACTTCTTTTCTTGCATCAATAACCGCATATTGGCTTACTTTAACACTCTTGTCAATTCTAATTTTCAATCATTTTTCACAGGAACTGTACGATTTAATCTTGATCCATTTAGTGAACACAATGATGCTGACCTATGGGAGGCTTTAGAGAGGGCACATTTAAAGGATGCCATTAGGAAGAATTCTTTTGGTCTGGATGCTGAGGTATGGACTTACATTAAACTTCTTTATGTCAGTGAACCTTAATCTGTCAAAATGTTGTATCAATTCAAATTATTTTAAAAGCATTATTTAAATTCATCACAAAAGGTAATGTTAGACATAAATGGGTGGTAATAGTGCTTCGTGCAAACATTCCGTAAAAATTATGGCCTCGTGTTAGATTAAAGCTGATTTGAAGTCAAGGAATTGTTTTACATTCATATTTTTCAGATTTACCTGATATTCAGTAGATTATAGTATAATGCAATCTGAAAAGTTAATTCATTCTGGTGTCAAGGTTCTTGAGGGAGGGGAGAATTTTAGTGTTGGGCAGAGGCAACTTCTAAGTCTTGCACGAGCACTGCTGCGAAGATCTAAGATTCTTGTTCTTGATGAAGCAACTGCTTCTGTCGATGTTACAACTGATGCTCTTATCCAGAAAACCATAATAGAAGAATTCAGATCTTGCATAATGCTAATTATTGCTCACAGACTAAATACCATTATTGACTGCGACAGAATTCTTGTGCTTGAGGCTGGTCAGGTATGCAGTATGCTGACAAATTTAGTTTCCAAGGAAGTTGTTCCCTGTTTCCAAATTGCTATGAAACCTGAGTTTATCGAACACTATCCTGAAAAATTAATCTCCTTGAAGAAATAGCAGGAAAACCTTCATGCTCACCAACTTCATTCACAAATTTTCATGATTCCATTATGTCACATAATGATTCTATATTTAACTCGTGTGAAAATCTTCAACCATTCAGGTTTTAGAACATGGTACCCCAGAGGAACTGCTACAAAATGAAGGAAGCGCATTCTCTAGGATGGTTCAAAGTACAGGGCCAGCAAATGCTCAATACTTGTATAGCCTGGTGTTTGAAAGTAAAGAGCACAAGTTGTGTAAAAGGAAGGATGGCCAGAGAAGACAGACAGACTCTTCAAGATGGGCTGCTGCTGCCCAACTGGCCCTGGCTGTTAGCCTCGCTTCTTCAGAGAATGGTCTTCCAATGGTAGATGTTGGAGACGAGGGCAATGTCCTCAGGAAAACAAAAGATGCAGTTATAACACTTCAGGATGTCCTGGTAGGGAAGCATGACGAAGCGATTGGTAATTCACTTCAACAGAGCCAAGTCCCGCAAGATGGATGGTGGTCAGCTTTCTACAGAATGATTGAAGGTACACCCAAAATACTCCTTCATGCATACACTAAACATATGTTCTGCAATTAATTGCATACATATATCAGCATTGTACTTGTGGTAGAAGTTGATTTCATTACAACCACCAAGGTTTGTCTTTTTTTAGTGAATTTGATGATCAGGTATAAGGTATAAGTGGCTTTGCCTACTCTTTCTGATTCAACAGGAGGGCCTTCTTGTTTCAGGTTTGGCTGTAATGAGCAGGTTGTCGCGCAGGAGACGTCAACAATGTGATTATGAAAATGAACCCCTTGATTGGGATGATGTGAAAATGTAGGGAACATGGGAAATTTGATGTTCTAAGAAATGATTTTAGTCAACGCCTCGACAGAGTAAGCCGGTAACTCAATTTTGAGAAAAGCAAATTTCAGAGGGGACTGCTGAAATTAAAGATGAAAACCTGCTATATGCATTGTTTATGTACAATTGAAATCCGTCCACATTGTATCAGTTATCACTGTCAGCAAATCCCATATTTGAGGAATTTAGCATTGATCTGAACTTAAGGAACTAAGCTAGTATTAGGCTTTTCGGACCACTAAATGATTTTGACATGGCTGATGACAATCACCCCTGATACTTGTTGTCTGCCAAAACATTTGCAGTTGTCCTTTTCATGTTGCTACCAAACTTAATGTAAATGAGAAGGATCTATAAATTCCTGACAATGTCAAACAATCCTATACATATAAACTAAAGAAAGGATTTTAGTGCCTACTAAGTTAATGTTCTTAGGCCAATCAATATGAGCATGGCAGCGGAGCAAATTAGATGAGGTGCAGAGATGGCCAAGCGCTAGCACATTTAAGGAGATAAGAGTACTGCATATTAGCTATCGAGAGGCTGCAGGTACCTGCAGGGAAGTGATGTATTATGTATATATTGAGAGTGAGGAAGGTAATGTTCAAGTTTTAAATAATTTTAATCCCAATTTGCTATCAGAAGTGCAAAAGTGATAGTACTGCCAAGATTTGCAACTCAGAGTAATGGAGGTGTAAATATCCCAGCTTCATCTTAGGTTGTAGGCGCTTAGATTTTAACATTTCTCAAGGCGCGAGAAGAGAAAACAAAAACAATGTAGCTTTCAACATATATTTACGAGTTGATTATAACTTAGTCCCTATAGGTTAGCAAAACTAGTTAATTAGTCTTCATGGTTTCAAAAACTATATATTCATTCCCTATATTTTCAAATTCATTTATAACTTGATCCTTTTCCTCTTATTATACTTATGTTGTTTTTCAATTTACTTGGATTTTAAGAAATAGAACAAGAAAAAAAAAACAGAGAGTATGGAAAGACGAGAAAAAAAAAACAATTTTTAAAATAAAATACTATTAAATTAATCATGATTGACACTAGTCAAATTTTAATTAAAGGATTATTTAATTATTTTTTTATGATGTATTAATTTTATTATTATATTAATATTGATAAACTATAGGAATGCATGTTTGTAAATATATTGTTGATGAGTTTTCATGTCATTTTAAGGTGTGAGTTACTGAGTTTAATGTGCAGGGATTTGAAAAGGATTTCTTGAATGCATGTTTGAGTGTACAGGACTATCTAAGACCAGACTGGAAAGGATTTAATAAAATTTCCTTTCAAAAAAAAAAAAATCTTAGCAGTACATTATTATTATTATTTTGAGAAAAGGTTATTCCGTAATTAATTTGAAAGGATTCGGTCTAGGTGCATGTTTTAAAGCTGGTCTAATAATATCCTTTGAAAACAAAAAAAGAAAAACATCTTAGTTGTACCTTAATGAATGGAAAATTTTTTATTAACAGCGCAACAAAGTCATGTTAATAAAAAGTGAGAAAATTCAGACACCTAATTTTATAAAAAGGACGTAATATATATATATATATATATATATACACGCACACACAATCGTTTGTAGAAATTATATTGCCAACTGGTAGCTTCGTCCTCCCATTGCATTTCCATATACGTTGCATTTGGTATCTGTAATTTGTATGTACCTTTCCAAAATTCGATGTAAAACATTAACATTTAATTTTACAAAACAGGTGCAATAAAGATATAAAAAGATAGACGTATTTTTCAGTTGATTTAATTTAGAAAATAATAATTTAGTTTCCGTTGATGAGGAAACAGCTAGAAAATAACTCATTTTCTGTAAATAATAAAAAAAGGAAGTATAATGTTGTCTTATAGAAAATATTAATAAAAACTACTAAACCAAAACGTTAATTTATTATTCATTGATACTATTTCAAATACTATTCATCTAAACTCATGTGCATTATTCACAAAGATTAATATATACTATTCATTTGACTATGCAGTGGCTTTTTTATAATTTTCAAACTTTTTTTAAGTCATTTATTATAAAAGTTTTTATGACATTATACTTTGGTTTCTCCCTTTTTAAATATTGCTTTTTCGATAAATTGTTTGTTTTATTTTGGTCCCTCTTTTTTGTTTTATTTTGGTTATTTTGGTCCTTATTTTTTTTCCTCTGATTTTTTAATTAAAAATTTTAAGACAAAAAGATGATTAAAAAAAACAATTTACAAAATAAATTTTTAGCTAAAGATATAGACAGAGATAAATAAATAATACTTTTTAATAAAAAATTATGAAAATATAAAGAATAATTAGTCAAATATAAAATTTTGATAAAAAAATTATAAAATTGAATGAATTTTTATTCATTTTTAATTTGATATATGTTGGTAGACGTCGCATAATATAACACAGGATATCAAACTGAAATAAATTTTTAAAAATAATTTTATGTATTATGTCCGATCCGCAACATAATACGGATAAAAAAACTAATACGTACTATGTGGCAATCTAATACTACCATTTTATAGTCTTGGTCCTTGCTTTTTTTTTTTCTTTGATTTTTTTAATTAAAAATTTTAAGGTAAAAAGATAATTAGAAAAAAATAATTTACAAAATAAGTTTTTAGCTAAAAATGTTGTTTAATAAAAAAAATTATGAAAATATAAAGAATAATTAATCAAATATAAATTTTTGATTAAAAAATTATAAATTTGAATGAATTTTTTTCAATTTTAAAAATAATTTTATGTGTTCTGTTCAACATGCGGAATAATGCGGGTAAAAAAAACTAATACGTACTATGTAGCAATCTAGTGCTACCATTTTATAGTCTTGGTCCTTGCTTTTTCTTTTTTCTCTGATTTTTTTAATTAAAAATTTTAAGGCAAAAAGATGATTAGAAAAAATAATTTATAAACTAAGTTTTTAGCTAAAAGTATAGATATAGATAAATAAATACTATTTTTTAATAAAAAAATTATGAAAAATATAAAGAATAATTAGTCAAATATAAAATTTTGATTAAAAAATTATAAAATTGAATGAATTTTTATTCAATTTTAAAAATAATTTTATGTGTTCTATTCGATATGCTACATAATGCAAGTAAAAAAACTAGTATTATGTGGCAATCTAGTACTATCATTTTATAGTCTTGGTCCTTACTTTTTTTTTTTCTCCTTCTGATTTTTTTAATTCAAAATTTTAAGGTAAAAAGATTATTAGAAAAAACAATTTACAAAATAAGTTTTTAACTAAAAATATAAATAAAGATAAATAAATAATATTTTTTAATAAAAAACTTATGAAAATATAAAGAATAATTAGTCAAATATAAAATTTTAATTAAAAAAATTATAAAATTAAATGAATTTTTATTTAATTTTTATTTTGATATATTTTACTTTTAAGGAATTCAGGGTATCCAAACCAAATCTGGACTTTTATACAAGATTATCCTCACCGCGTCCACACCTACCATATATTATACGTGCGTGTGCGCCTGCATCTTTTATATCTTCCAAATAGGAGAAAAGAAAAATACAGCTTTCAGCCATGGCCAAAGTGTGCAACAGAACTCCTTTCTACCGTTACAGAAGAAGCCGAAGCCGAAGCCGCTCTCTTTTCTACCCTAGATACTCTCCAAGGAGAAGCCAGAACCCTAGCCCGAGCCCTAGCATCTCTCCAAGGTCTTACCCTCGAAGCCCTAGCCCTCGAAGGTCTTACTCTCGAAGCCCTAGCCCTCAATGTTCTTACTCGAAAAGCCAAAGCCCTTTGATCACGCAATACCAAAGTGGATGGCTAGGGCAGGACAGTGGTAAAGAAGACCACAACCTCCTTGATAGCTCTGGCAAAGAATTAGATCGAATAAGTGAATTGCCCGACTGCATTATCCAACAAATTCTCTCCTTTTTGCCTGCCAAAGATGCAGTGAAAACCGGCGTTCTATCCAGTAGATGGGCCTATTTGTGGACTACAATTCCATGCTTGAGTTTCCGGCAGATTGATTTCCCCGGCAGAATATGTGCGCGAGATTTCATTAAATTCATTAATGCAACCCTAATGCTTCATAGGGGTATGAACATTGAGAAATTTTCTCTCAGTTTCCATGATCTGGATAAATGTCCTCATAACAAGGTTGATTTATTGATTCGTTACATGACTCTAGCTAATGTTAAAAACCTTGATCTAGATTTCGGCCCAGCATCACGTCAAAGACAAACTGGCAATGACAGATATGTCTACAAACTGCCACAGCAGCTGTATTCAAATACATGTCTCGCAAAATTGTCTTTGTCTAGGTGTAATATGAAGCCGGTTGGTGCAATTAGATGGCACTCACTCAAGATTTTATCGATTGGAGAGATGCAATTAGATGATGATTTGATGAAAAATGTATTAGAGGGATGTCCTTTGCTGGAAGTTTTGGAGTTATATCAGTTTCATGGACTAAATAAATTGATCTTTAGTAATAGGAGCTTGATAAAGTTTGTGATAAGGGATCACCAATATCAAGATGATTCTACCTTTGATATCTCAGGCCCGTATCTTCAATCATTGGTTATGTCCGGGGATATGTGGATGTATAACTACAGGGTTTTCAATGCAAAATCTCTAGTTGATTGCTCTTTGGATTTTACCTTTGATGCATGGTATAGTCGAGGCTTTGAGGTGTGCGAAGTAGATATGCTACTTGATCTACTTAAAGATCTTCACCATGCCAAAGAACTTACCTTGGGAGCATGGTTTATTCAGGTTAGTTTTTCTCTACTCTTTGATTGCATTTGAAAGAAGAAACTTGCACCATCTACTCTCTCCATGTACAATATCTGGTTTTTATTTTCAGTTTATTAAAAAGAGCCATATTATGTGTGTGAAAGAATTTATAGTTCATTTCAAACCAAATTTCTTAGCTCTTGTTTTTTAAAAATAGTCAATTGATTTGAAACATACAATTAAAAAAAAACCTTACAACCGTTTCTTAATGTTGATCATCATTATTTTTTTTTAATGCCTAAAGTTATTACATCAAACGGCTATTTTTCATTTTCTATATATGTGTGTGTATGATATTGTTTTTGACCAATGAGGCAACATGTATACTTGTTTTTCTTGATTAAAGTGGCCAACAAGTATATTTGTTTTATATCAGCATGCATATTTGTTTTCTTGGCTAAAAAAAGCAGTATATATCATAGATCTTAAACTACCTTTCGTTCATTTGTATTCTTTGGATTCCATCAAAAGCCATATTGGTTGACTTTCTTTATATTATAAATATGGATAAGAGTGGTACCGAATTTTGTTGAATTTAAAGTTTTACAAATAGTATAAATTTATAAAACACTATAAGAAAATTGAACTTGATGTATTTTTGAGATCATATGCAACATATATTTGATTCTCTCGCATTAGTATTTTATGTGAACGATACATGTCGTTTCAAGAAAATAATCTGGTTATGCATATCTCGAAAATGTCACATAAAAAACAATAAAAAAATTATTATTTTGGTATTTTTCATGTTCACGATTTTAGGTCATATCTAATTCATCTCCAACTTGTTTAATTATAGTGACTTTGATGGTTCAATCTTATTCTTTATACCATAAAACTATGATAATTTGATTTTAATTTCTAATTTTTTTAATAATCAAGATAAAAGATATTTTTTATTTATCTTAATTTACAATAAATTTATTTATTTATTATATGATTTTTATTATTTAATTATATTTTTTTTATGTGTCAGAACAACAGAATCCGTATATAACAAGTTTGGTAGAAAAATATAACACTGCTGCATGTTCTTGCTACAATTAATCCTGCTCTGTTATTATTCCTTTTGCTACATATTGAGTGATTTTAATTAATTATTTATTTTTTTGTGTCTTTTGCTTCTTGCTGTAATTTCATGGCTCAGGTTTTATCCATGGTGAAGCTTAAAGGGATGTCTTGTCCGCTGCCTGAATGCAGATATTTGGCAATGGACACATGCTTGAAGAACTGGGACTTCCCTGGGATAGCATGCCTTTTAGAAAATTCACCTTCCTTAGAGACACTAATCATAAACTTGACAACAATTTCCATTCCAGAGGTGCTTCTTTCTAAATCCATCCCATAGTTTTTTTTTTTTTTTTTTTTGACCTTATGTTATTAAGTTCTAGAAATTAATTAACGAAAAATTAATAATTAACTTCTAATCAAGCTTAATTTTCTTATCTTTTTTTTAAAAAAAAATCTTTTCTTATCTTTTTTTTTTAATAATTAAGTGAAGCTAAGTTCTTAATTCTTCCCTAAATTGCTTTGGTTAAATACTAATTCTTTTCCTCTTCTGTTTTTAATACAGGTATGTTTTGACGAGGATGATCCGTTAATGGCTGATGCAGAAAACTATTGGATGTATCAAACAATAAGGAACTTCAAGTGTTTGATGCTGTATCTGAAGACTATTAAAATCACTGAGGTTTTACCATGGAATTTCGGTGAATTTGTTGTCCCATTGGTACATTTTTTGGTTTCGAATGGAAGGGTTCTTGAGAATATTACTGTGAAAGCAGCTGGAGAAGGTTCATGGAAGGAATTGTTTCAAATGGCCCAAAGATTGTTAAGTCTCCCAAGATCCTCTCCCTGTTCAGTCCTTAAATTCTTGGAGTACTGACATATTAAAGAAGCCAATGTGAAGTCTATTTTAAAGAACAGTGTTTTTTAATTGGATTTAAAAGCATAACTTACATCCAAACTATTAGAATTCTACTACAATAAAGTCTATATTATCAATTTAGATTATTTGGACTCCAACTATTAATTTTAAGAAAAATTATATCTTTTTCAATTATTTCTAACAGCCAAAGTATTGAGCATTAAGTATAATGATTAAAACAACACCGTTTTATACATCTTGGGTTTTTTTTAAGAATTATAATTTATTTCAAAAAACAAAAAAACAAAAGATAGATTCATAAATAGCAAAATCATCTAAACTTTTTTAAAGCTAACTATTATTAAATATTTTTTTCAAAAATAATTTTAATTTCAAAATAATAATATATAATTTAGTTTTTTTAATAGATGGATCGTTACACATCATTAATTATCCAACAATAAAAGTCATGTCCATAAACGAAAAAACATATAATCTTCCTTAAAACTAACTATTATTAAAAATATTTTATGAAATTAATTTAATTATAAAAAAGCTAAAATGCTTAAAATGATATCGTTTTAAGAATTTTACTTAATAGTGTCGCTACTCAAAATATGAGGCTCCCAACGATTAAGAATTTTTTTTTTTTTTTTTTTTTTTTAGAGCCACCATGTTTAAAAAAAAATGGTTCTTTATTAAAAAACAATTTATTTATTTATTTTTTTTCAATTAAACCTCATTATTCTCAATTTCAACCTTTCTTCTTTCTAATTTCCTTCAATTGCATTCTGATTAATTAACCTTTTTTTATTCTCTCTCTCTCTTTTAATGGCTATATATTTTTTGGATGATTTTCATTTTGGTCTATTCTAACCCGTTCTCTATTTTTCTTTTACTTACTCTAAAAAATAACAATTAAGAAAAATCCTAGTATGTGTTAAAAATCATATTAAAAAAAAATGTCAAAGTGTCTAAAAATCATGCCAAAAAAAAAATTATGCACCATGGAATTTTTGATTTTTTTTTTTTTGAATTTTTGCATAAATGATATATATATATATATAGAAAATTTATGAGGAGTCAAAAAATGGGTTATGACAAACGAGCAATACTTTGACCATTAGATGTGATGGAGAACAATAAAATTTATCCAAAAATTAATAGTTTAAAGACAAAATAGGGATGGCAATTTGCCCCATCCCAACGGAGCCCCGCCTCGCCTCGTGTCAATTTTCCCCGATCAACGGGGGATTCTCCGTATTGATCGGGGAACAGTGCCGGGCGGGGATGGGATTTGCTCGCCTCGCCCCGTTTGCCTCATTTTTTTCATTAAAATTATAATTATACCCCATATAAAATCTATAATTAGAGACTTTTAGGGTTTATTTTCTATATAAATTATCATTTTTCTATAATTAAAAATTTGATAGTAAAATTGGATAAAATAAGACGAAAAAAAAATTTGCCCCGTTTACGCCCCGTTTAGGGCGGGGACGGGGATGGCGATTCTCGTCCCGCCCCGCCCCACTCGCCATCCCTAAGTCCAAATAGTTAAAATTGATAGTACATGTCTTATTTTGTCACAATCTCAACAGTTTGAAAATAAATTATGCCATTAAACCTTTTTCTAATTATTTTGGTTGGCATAGTTTTCAAAATTTTCCAATATGCTATTTTTTTTTTTTTTTGTATTTTAAGGAATTGGAGACTTCTCTCGCTTGAATCTTGATTTTCATAGTACTTTTACTTGTTTTGTTCTTGGCCTACATAAACATTTGAAGTAACCATTTGCTAGCTTTCAAGATTAAAAGCACTCAATTGATAAAAATTTTAAAGTATAAACACTCAAATAATAAAATAAAAGTACATAAAATTAACTTACACTATATATATTAAGAGGGAGAGAGAGATGTTTATCAAGTATTAATTTATTAGTCATATATAATCAGAAATTTTATAATACTCAAAGAATAATTAAACTTTTTAAATATTATAAAATTTCGCATAACCGAAGAGCTATTTGTGGTGATGATAACACATATAAACATGGTGCAAAGTATTGATGTTTGGTGAGCCGATTTCGATGCTAATCGGTTGTTTGCTATGATTAAAAATGGCTAAAAGCTTACACTCCTTGTAAGGAGTCTCAAGCAATTATACTTGGTGATTCACATACGACCTAGGTGCTTGGTAGTGGAGAGGTCAAGTTAAAATTCATCTTTGAAAGAGTTTTGACCCTAAAAGATGTGTTGTACACATCTCCCATGATAAAGAATTTGATCTCAAGTTCTCTTCTTAGGAAGGTTCGCTTCATGTAGACTATGGAGTCCGATCAATATGTGATCACTAAAAATGATATTTTTATTGGTAAGGATTATGCTTGTGATGATATATTCAAATTGAATCTTGAAAATAGTAATACATCTACTAATTCGGTTTACGTGCTCTCTTCAATTAATTTCGGCACGTGTATGTCATATAAATAGCAAATATGTAAGAATCTTGACTACTTTAGGATTATTCTCAATGTTAAATAAAGACTTTGAAAAGTGTGAAACTTATAGCAAAGCTACCAACACTAAAAGGCCTCATATAAGTATGGATAGAAATACTGAATTGTTTGAGTTAATTCACATTGATCTTTTGTGAACTCAAATGAGTTCTAATTCTTGGAAATAGATATTTTATTACTTTCGTTGATGATTTTTTTTTAAATACATACATTTATTTGATGAAACATAAAAAGTGATACGTTTGGAATATTTAAATAAATTCTCAATGAAGTTGAAAATCAATTCGATAGAAAAATTAAAAGAGTTAGAAGTGATATAGGCCATGAGTATAAATCTTTTGAATTCAACTCATATGTTCAAACATTGTGAATAATCCATGAACTCCGCTCAACAATACTCTCGTATCTCTAATGGTGTAACCGAAAGAAAAAATAAAACTCTAATTGAGTTGGCAAATGCAACGTTGATGGAGTTAAGTGCTCCCTTGAATCTTTAGAGTGAAGTAATTTTGATTACATATCATGTTTTGAATAGAGTGCTCCATAAAAAGAGTAAAATTACATCATTTGAAATGTAAAAGGCTATAAGGCATAGTCGGGATACTTGAGGGTTTGGAAATACTTAGCCTATTTGAAGTTAACGGATCCAAAAATAGCTAAACTAGCTAGTAAAACTAATTTCTTAGTTGATGAAACAAACGATCCATTCAAAGAAATAAAAACTCTTACATAAAGAATTTTTTAAGGTAATAAAAAATAATGGTTTGATGGTTCAAGATGTGTTTCTATTGTTTTATTTGTCTTAATGGTGTCTCTCAATTAATTTTCTCATTCATTGCATCCTTCTACTTTAATTGGCGTCTTAATTTTGCCCTTCCGTCCAAATTTTTAGATAACGACATCAATTTTCATTGACATAAACACAAGATGCTAAAACGTGGTAATTTTTTTAATTTTTTAAAAAATAAATTTCTGGAAAAAAAAGTATAAAAAATCACAAAATATCCTTCTTTTTCTCTCGCTTTTATGTACGTAAATAAATAATTAATTTCATCCCTCGGTTTTTTTTCTCTCTCAAAGACAAACTAAAAACGAAAATTCTTTATGCATAGAAAGGAAAATTTTTTTTTTAATTCAGAAATTTATTTCAAATTCAAACAGAAAGAAAATTTTTTATGAAATTTTTTTCATAACATAGGAATAGAAGCAAAAGGCGAGAGAAAAGAGAGACATTTTGGGTATTTTTTGTTTTTTTGAAAAAACTGCCACTTGTTAGCATCATATGAGTATGTGGTTGGAAATTGACGTCGTTAATTAAAAATTTGAATGAAGGAACAAAATTAAGGCTCCAATTAAAGTGGATGGATGCAATTGATGAGAAAATTAATAGAGGGAACGATAAAGACAAATAAAATAATGGAAAGACATCCTAAATCATTAAAAAAAAAAAAAAGAATGTCAATGTGTCAACAGTTAAAAAATCTGATGAAACTTTTTTTTCTTTCGATTGTAATTAGAAAGAACCTCAACTTGATTATGATAATAATAATAAAAAAATCATTGTCGGACTCATCAAAACTATGAAATAAGATTAGTATTAGATAATTACTATAAAAAAATTCTAAATCTGTAAAACCCACCAATTTAGTTTTAAATTTCTCAAATTCAAAATAATATTTTTTTTAAAGAGACACTAAATAGTTAACTAGTGTTAAGTTGATAGTTAACTATTGAGTATTACAGTAAAATATATATATATATATATATATATATATATATATATATATATATATATATTATTTAGATTTGAGAGATATAAAAATAAATTGATGGGTTTTTTAAATAAAAGATTTTTTAGAGAGTTTTTCTAGTATCTCAAAAAAAGTTATTTTATATTTTACACTTATACTAAAAAGAACTAAATTATGAAATTAATTAAATATGAAAATATAAAAGCAAATGATTGTGATGTTTTCTATTTCTAAAAGTGCATGTATATAAAAGAAGAATATTATATTATTTATCATTTTTAGTGTTTTTTTTTTTCCATTTGAAAGATAGTGAAACGATAGAAAGGTGTCAAAAGTACGTTTTTCAAAATCATTGCGAATTTGAAATTTTTTTAAACAGAGAAATATTGCATTTGAATAGAATATTTCAATTTTTCCTTTTTTAACTGCAACTTTTCAAAAACTTGGACTATTTCTTTTTGTGCATTCGAACCAAATAAGAAAGCAAGATTTAAGAGGAAAGCGATTTCTTACATCATAACTAAGAGAGTAAATATGGCATATAATTCATGAAGAAAAGGTTATAATCAGTAGAAAATACTAAATTTGTATCAGTCATTGGATTGTAAAGAAATCAATGGTTGAGAACTCTTGTAAATCAGTTATATGAAAGTAAACTATACGTACTAAACATAGTTTTACAGGATCCCTCGTCAAATTATATTACAGTTAAAAAATGGTTTAATGATCTAAAATATCGTTTTATTGTTTCGTTTGTCTTAATCATGTCGTTTTATTAATTTTCTCATTAACTGCATTCCTCTATTTTAATTGGCACCATAATTTCGTCCCTCTCGTCCAAATATTTTTAAATAACGACGTCAATTTTCGATGATAGACGCACATAATATTGCACATGATAATTTTTTAAAAAAAATTTGAAAAAAATTAAATTTCTGAAAAAAATAAAAAATCACAAAATGTTCTTCTTTTCCTCTACCTTAATGCATAGAAATAAATAATTAATTTCATCCCTCAATTTTTTATTTTATTTTATTGCTTTCTCTCAATCCAAACAAAAAAAAAATTTATTTATAGCAAGAAATTTTTTTTTCAAAAATTTATTATGAAAATTTATTTCAAATCCAAACTTAAAAAAAAAATTATGAAATTTTTTTTTATAAAATACAAACAGAAAAAAGAAGAAGAAGAAGAAGAGAGAGGGGCATTTTGAAATTTTTTATTTTTTAAAAAAGTTAACATGTGTCAACATCTTGTGTCTTTGTAGTGAAAAATTGACATTATTACCTAAAAATTTGAATCGAGAAACAAAATTCAGATGTCAATTAAAATAAAAGGAGGTAATTAATGAGAAAATTAGTAAAATGAAATGACTAAGATAAATGAAAAAGTAGAAAATCATTCTATACCATTAACTCGTTAAAACATGAATTTTTAAAATAAGAGTATTAAAGGCAATTCAATCTTCAAACTTTTGGGTGTTTGGAGTAAATTCT
The DNA here is from genome assembly GCA_963924115.1 of Dovyalis caffra. Lineage (NCBI taxonomy): Eukaryota > Viridiplantae > Streptophyta > Magnoliopsida > Malpighiales > Salicaceae > Dovyalis > Dovyalis caffra. Next base: position 12,423,129 of record CAWUPB010001184.1, read on the forward strand.
CTATACCTGAGCGGTTATGTTATTTGCCCTTTAAATTAACCTTTTGTTTGGATAGGAAGTAAAGTAGAGGCGAGGAAAGAAAATGGGAAGGAAATGAAAATTTTCCTCTGTTTGGTTTAGAGAGGAAAGCAATGGAAAGAAAAAAAATTATTAAACAAATGTATTTTTGATGGGGCCCATTTTCCTCTCAAAATTGGGAGGAAAGTGGGAGAAAACCATGATGCTTAATAATTTTTTTTCATTTATGTTTTTACCCTTACCCACATGTGTCTTACTCAGCTCCATGTGAGTCTAGTAAGGTTTTGTGGTTGGTGTTTACAGTAGTTTTTGGGTACGATCATTTTTCATTTCCTAAAAAGTACCTACTTCTTCACGTGCTTTTTACCCTGTAACACAATATTTTTGTTCTTTAATTTCGGATAAAATAGAGTAAGTACGTGTGGTAATGCAATGCATATGCTTTTATAAAAATATGTTATCATTAATTTGATTTTTTTAAAAAAATACTTTTTGATATTTTTAACATTAATATATCAAAATTATTATCATTAAAGAATGTAATCTTAGATACTACATGATAGATTTTTATTTTATTATCATTTGTATAATTTTAATGAAAAAAATATTCATACAAATTTATTATAAGTATTTAAATATAGAAATATAATTATAGAGGTATTGTAGTAAATATACAATAATATATTTTCTTTCTCTCTTTTTTTATAATTATCTAAACAAAAAAAATATATTTTCTTTCTTTTCATTTCTACTCTTATCCAAAACAATAAGTGAAAAATAGTTTTCTTTTCTCCTCTTTTCTTTCCTCCATAAGGAAATATCCAAACACAGGTAAGAGCATTGGCCCCAACTTGTAGGGCACCCTACTCAAACCACTTTCAGGCACAAATTGCAAAACCTCACATAAACCCCAGTTCAGTTCTGTCTTTGGTCCCTAGAAACCATGGGAGAAGAAGTAGACCAAGAACAAGAACAGCAACACAATTCTCCCACAGAAACCATTCAACAAGACTACACATGGCCTGTAATTAGATATGATTTGCCTCCACAAAGAACCCACCATTTCTTTAAACAGTTCCGGAATACTTCTTCTTCAAACCCTAACAATTTCCTTAAAGGCGTTAAGTGGTTACAGTCCATCTCTCCACGTTTCTTTGTTTTCTTAACATGTTTCTGTTTGTATTTCTCTATTGAGCTTCTGAAAGTCTGTTTCTTCTTTTTGTTTTCTTTAAGGTCTCCAGATGGGTCCTGTTTTTTAACAAGTTCTGAGGATAATACCCTGGGTTTGTTCTCAACGTAAGCATTTTAGATCATATGATTGATTAATTTAAGGCTAATGATTTATATTTGGAAATTAATCTGTCATTTTAATGGTAATTTGGTGCTTTGTTGTGTATTAGACCAGATAATGGTAGTGGCAGCGGTGCTGATGGGTGTTCTTTAGCTACTGATGAAGGTGAGTTCTTTAGTTTAGACTTAGAAAATAAGCATATTTTAAAGGCAATAGAGAATGCCTACTTTTTTTCTTTTTTTCTTTTTTTGCCTTTTTTTCCTTCTCTTTATATGGTTGATGTTACTTAAACTCAAAAATTTTGCTATATTATATTAAATTTAAGATATTTTTTGTTTTTCATTTTAGATTCATATGATGCAAGTCTTTTAGTGAAGGAAGGGGAATCCGTGTATGACTTCTGTTGGTATCCGTATATGACTGCTTCAGGTGCTAACATTGGGATTATCTTGTTGGATTGCCATTTTAACTTGTGCAAATGCTGATTTAAAATGATGGAAATTTGATATATTGCTTGGCTTTTCAGATCCTGTTAGTTGTGTATTTGCTGCTACTACTCGTGACCATCCGATTCATCTTTGGGATGCTACATCTGGCCTGGTACTGTTTTGTCTATTTGTGTGAGTGTGTTGTATTTAAGTTCCTCAAACGAGATAAAGACTCTAGATTTTTTTTTTTTTTTAAAAAAAGGAGAATTGGAAAATTGCCTTGTAGTATAAACAAAGGTGAGGGCTTTATGAGTCTTTGCCTGTTTTGGGTGCAATTGAACCAGAAATTTTGATTTACTGTACATGCTTATGTGAAAGATGTGGTTACAGCCTTCTTTCTTTCATTTTTGGGTCCATTTCTTGTTTATGTTTGTATGACCACTGATTATGTATACTGAAATTGCAGCTTCGTTGCTCATATCGTGCTTATGATGCTGTGGATGAAATTATTGCTGCCATTTCAATTGCATTTAACCCAGCTGGGACTAAGTAAGAACATTCTTTTTGAAAGTTTTATTAATTGTTCAACTAGAGCTTGGATATGAGGTTGACATTGTCTGTTTTGTACAAATTAGTTCAGAATCTAGCTACGTTCAACACTATTTTACTTAATTCTTGCTTTGTCTGGTAGGATTTTTGCCGGATACAATAAATCTATCAGAATCTTTGATGTACATCGCCCTGGTAGAGATTTTGCACAGTATTCAACTATTCAAGGCAATAAAGAAGGACAAACAGGTTGATTTCTGCCCTGACTACTCAAATGTGTTACTGATAATCAATGAAATGATGAAGCATGTTATCCTTGATTTGTTTGTTGTCTACAGGTATAATATCTGCAGTTGCCTTTTCTCCAACTCACACCGGAATGCTAGCTACTGGTTCTTACAGCCAGACAACTGCAATCTATAGGGAAGACAATATGGAACTCTTGTACGTTTTACATGGCCAAGAAGGTGGGATTACACATGTAAGTGAGCATTTATTTTTATTACCTCGACTTTGATTGTGGTATCAATGAATTAAAGGTAAAATGCTTTCTCACTCAGGTCCAGTTCTCAAAGGATGGAAACTATCTTTTCACTGGAGGCAGGAAGGTACATTGTTGTGCATATATTCTTAGATACATGTTTGTTTCTTCCTTTTCTTTCTATATATCTCTTTGTAATTACAAAGTCTGAAATTGCATTTATGCCTTCCATCTGCACTACATTGCTGCGTCAATCTTTCCTTCACTGTAGTCTCTGCTTGCAGTGTTGGCAATATGAGCTACAGCAAAGCTGCTCTCTTTATCTTCAATTTATCTATGAACTTATGTGATTTTATGCTACACCACTTCTCATGAAGTAGGCTGTTTCAAATATGGCAAAACGAACATATATATTCTTTATCTGATGCGTCTTGTGGTTTATGATATCTATGCAATTGACAGATTGTTCCTGTATTCCTTTTAGGACCCCTATATCTTGTGCTGGGATATACGGAAAGCTGTTGAAGTTGTGTACAAGTAAGTATTTATCTTATTGGGACATTTTCTTTCTTTCGAAATAGTCATATCTGATACTATGTATATTTTCAACGACAGTAGTCATAACTGCTCTTGAAAACCATTTGAAGAACTGAGTAAGCTTCTAGATTCTAGCAACTTTTGTTGCTAGTCATTATTTGTTCTTTTTGTTTATATCTGTAACCATCTTACATAGGTTTAATGAGTCAAGTGGCAATGTCTGGTCAGTTGCATAGTTTGTTTCTCTGTACTTCAGATTCTTGGTCAAGTAGTTTGTACTTTGTTTTGGGCAATCTTGTAATAACACATTTATAACACCATGGATGTGCCTCATTTTCCGACATTCTGTGGTATTAGATTGTACAGATCCTCAGAGCACACCAACCAGCGGATATTTTTTGATATTGAGCCCCTTGGCCGACATCTTGCCACAGGTGGTCAGGTATGATTCAAGTTTTATCACTCTATCCATGGTGGAGGGAAAGGATGTGTCAATACCAATAACCAGTTATTAGATCTTTGAATGTTTGATGCTCATTTTCCACAACTTTGCCTTTAGGATGGTTTGGTTCATGTGTATGATCTACAAAACGGGCAGTGGATTTCCGGATTTCAGGCTGCAACAGGTATTCATATGCCATATCCTTTCTAAGTGGTTGTTGTTTTGATTTTTAAATATGCAAAGCTTCTCCTACATCTAATCATTTTTTCATTCTGTGCGCAATGCAGACACTGTTAATGGTTTCTCTTTCCACCCATTCCTTCCTATGGCGATCTCTTCGTCAGGGCACCGAAGGTTTCAAGTTCCTGATGATTATGACACGAATTTGCATTTGACTAGTAATTCCAATGACCTTAATGCTTTGAACTATTCATTTAGGCTAACTTTTAATCATTATCCCTCTTATGCTAGTTTTGTTTTGTGTGCATTTGCTGCATTTTGGATGGAAGTTTATGTAGGCTTTTGGCTTTTTCCAGTAGAAATACGAAAGGAGAGTTCCTAGGCTTCCTTCTAAGTTTTAACTCTCACTGTTGAGCTCCCAACAAGGAAAATGAAATTGGAGGGGTGGGTTTGGTTTTTTAGGTTGAACCTGTGAGTAAAGATAGTTTACCACAATAGTTAATTGATGCATACGGTATTCACAGTTGATGTATTTTACAAGGTTAAATCTTACCCATCAATAATTTTGTGTATGTTTTATGTAGGTTACGAAAACTGTGCCTCTGTGTGGAGTTTCTCCTGTGCTTCAATGGAAGAGGATGACACCAACATCCACGATGGCGATTTTACTTGATCCGAAAATGAAATCACAGTCACTCCCCGATGGCCTTATGCCGATACATCTCATGTCAACTCCCTTGTTATTGATATAGACAAGCAATCATTTGCCTAAATATTGTACATCCTATCATTCAATAGAAATCAGTACTTTCATTGAGCAGAGAGATCGATGTTTACATTGAAGAGTTGAATTTGGACTAATGTCAAGCATAGTGTTTATTTTAGCAACTAAGAAATTTCGAAGAGGTAAGTGATTGCAAGAGGGTGAAATACTGCGTCTTGTAACCCAAGCTTTACAGAAAAACAGAAGGAATCTGGCCGACGGAGTGCAAGTTGTTTTCGTGGTGTCGTTGACTGCCATAGAAATCAATTGGAGGCTCTCTTATGAGAATAAACAAGCCATAGGATGTGCGTTTGTGCGCGGAGACCTTATTTGCATAAATAAGAAAATATTCGATTTAAACGTTATGGCGTGCATATTCTTTATAATAATGGAAAAAAGGCAGAAGCACTACCATATATGGAAATCGATGAGCTTAAGTAACACGTGTCATTTCACATGGAGATCCGAAAGGCGCACAACTGGTCCAATGCGTCCGAAAAAAGTCCAGCTCAGGGGTGGGGTTCACGTTCATCCCCTCTTTTAAGAACCGATGGATATCTCCGAGAATAGTGAAGTTTCTTCGATTTCGAACACTCGCTCCGAGCATTGAAAAGTCCTAAGCACCTCTTTTAAGACTATAGAGACAAAATATATATTATTTACTATTAATATTTTTTTAGCATTACAAAACTAATTTATTTGAAATTAAATAATTAAAATAATTTTTTAAAGGAATCAATTAATTATTTAAATACATTTTTTTGTTAATTTTATTGATTATTTTTATTCATATATTTTTTTAAAAAAAATAATCTCCTCACTAACATTAAATAAGAATAAAATTTTATTTCTTCATTAATTAATTTTTATGTAAGTCTATACATTAATTGTAACTTTATTTTTTGAATACATTCTTGTAAAAAATATATATATTTAAAGTATTTATTTTTGAATTCTTAATTAATATTTCAAGTCTAAATTATTACAAGTTTTTATTTAAGAATTCTTGAATAAAAAAGAATAAATCATATTTTTTTCAAGTAGAAATTTTATGAAAAACACAAAAAATAGTAATAATTAATGAAAAAATTATAAAATTATAAAATTATTTTGCTCTATTTACATATAGTATTACACGGATAATTTCAAAAATTAATTTTCTCATCAGCACTAAATAAGAAATTCTTTTTCATTTGTTAATTTTTATAAAATTCTATCCATTAATTATAACTTTATTTTTTGGAATACAATATTATGAAAAATATTTTTTTATTTAATGCTTGATTAATATTTTAGCTAAAATTATTACAATTTTTTATTTTAAAATCAATCACTAAAGAAGACTAATTTATGTTTTTTGAGGCAAAAAATATATTAAAAAAATTAATTAAATTAAAAATTATAGTTAAAAAATTTTAAAATGATTTTGTACTATCGGATCCACAATGTCTGCACTGAACAACCGACTAGTAGTTACCAAATAGAAAAGAGATAGACAAGAGGAGAAGAGAGAAACATGAGAGAGAGAAATATATATTTGAGACTAGGTAGAATTATCGTCATCACTTTTTGTTGGTTTAGACGTGATTTTTTATTTCAATTTTATGTTTGTTTCTCTTCTCATAGTGAATCCATAGAGTAACAATGGATAGTTAAACCTCCGATATCATATCAAAAAAATCATCTCAATTTAAAAATTGAAAGTGTAAATTAAGACAACAAGAGTAATTTTATATTAACTATATAACAAATACTCATTTTCAACAATAAAAGGTATTATATCTAGTACTAAATTCTAATTATGGTAACTATTTACAATTATATATACACATGATTATCTATAATGATGATGATGATCATTATCCTCGTCTATAAGGAAGTATTGATAGATATCTCCATACATAATTTTATTTATATGATAAAAAACATGTGGACAAATTTGGTCTTGACACTTGGATAGACCCATCGGTACCTTATACTTAATTTTTAATTTAACTAAAAAGAATGAGACTTGTGTTTAATTTAATTAGAAAGAATGAGATTGATGATATTCAAACTCTTAACTATTTGATTATTAAGACTCTAAAATCATATAAAAAAAACTTATCTCAATCTAAAACTGAAGTTGGTAAGCTGAGATTGGAAGAATGATTTTATATTAACTCTCTAAAAAAATACTCATTTACAACAATAAAAAGTCTAATAGTTGATAATAAATTAATTTTAATTATGATAATTGTTAATTATTATCTTTACACATCATTATATGTAATGATGATAATGATGATTATCCTTATCCATAAAGAAGTCTTGATAAATATATGCTCCAAGAGTAATTACTAATAGTTACTCAATTTAAGATATATATATATATATATATATATATATAGAGAGAGAGAGAGAGAGAGAGAGAGAGAGAGAGATGATAGAAAACTTAAAAACATATATTTGAGCCTATGTAGAGATATCATCATCACTTTTTATTGGTCTAGATGTGATTTTTTTTTCATTGTTATGTTTGTCCCTTTACTCAAAGTGAACTCCGTAAAGTAAGTATTGGTAGTTAAGACTCTATATCATATCAATAAAAAAACTTAATTTTTTAGTTGAGACCACAAAAATAGTTTTACATTAACAAAAAAAAAAAAACTAAAGTAAAATGATAGATTACTATTTATTGTACTATTTGAAACATTGTTTACCTAGATTGATTCACACTATTGACCAAAACTCGGATGTACTATTCCTTTCACCGTGTAATGACTTTTTTTATAGTTTTTAAATATTTTAAAGACATTTATTATGAAATTTTTTATGATATTATACTACAATCTTTCTTTTTTAAACATTATTTTGTTTACTCTGTAAATATTTTTTATTTTATTCCGGTCCCTCTTTTTTATTTCATTTTGATCACTCGGTCCTTTCTATTCTCTTTATTTTTTTTTAAATTAAAAATTTTAAGGCAACAAAATATTTAGAAAAAATAATTTATAAAATAAGTTTTTAGCTAAGAATCTATTGATTTTGACATTATTTATACTATTATAAATTTTTTAGTTTGTAGATAGAGATAAATAAATAATGTTTCAAAAATTTATGAAAAATATAAAGAATAATCAGTCAAAACCAAAAATTTGATTAAAAATTATAAAATTGAATAAAATTTTATTCAGTTTTGATTTGATATATTTTGATACATGTACAATATAATTAGAAACATCAAAATAAAATAATTTTTTAAAAATAGTTTTATGTGTTTTATTTGATCCACAACGTAGCGCATATAAAAAAACTAGTTAACTCTATAACAAATACTCATTTACAACAATAAAAAGTCTAATATATGATAACAAATTCTAATCATGGTAACTAATTACTATTATTTATACAAATCATTATCTATAATAATGATGAAAATCGTTTTCTGTATTCATAAAGAAGTATTGATAGATATTCCTACACATAGTTTTCTTTATATGATAAAATACATATGGACTAATTTGGTTTGAGCTTGATGCCTAGATAGACCTAACAATATTTTATTCTTAATTTCTAATTTAATTGGAAAGAATGAGGCTGGTAATAGTCAAATTCTTGACTGTTTGATTATTATGACTTTAAAATTTTTATCAATAAATTATTTCAATTTTAAAAATTAAGTTATTAGTTAAGACCATATGAATAGTTCTATATTAACTCTCCGACAAATACCCATTTTACAACAACAAAAAAGTCTAATATTTGATAATAAATTGATTATAGCTATGATAATTGTTTATTATTATCTATATGTATCATTATCCATGATTAGTGATGGTCGTGGGCCCAATACAAAATAAGTACCATGTCCAACTCGCCCATTAATTATCTTTTTAAAATACAATAATAGATAATGAGTTAAATATGAGTAAAATAATATTATCCATTTATATTAATAGGCAATTTATCTATGAAATGGGTACCCTTTTTGTATCTTATTGAAACCAATTTTTTACCTATTAACATAAAAAAAATACTAAAATACAAAATTTTAAAATAAACAAAAGAAAGAAGAAATTTCTCTTATTGATGAATCAAAAGCATAGCATGTATGCGTGTGTATATATATATATATGCAGGTTGTATTTTATTTTGCATTCTTTCTTACAATATTTCTTAAGTTTTTTTTCTCTTGAGTTTGAATCGGATTCTAATTAAAAAGTTGAAATTGACTTGTCCTTATTAGTAAATGATTATTTTTATTACTATATAAAAATTAATACTCCATGTACTATAAATTCTACGTCATAAGCTCTATAATTAATGTAGTATCATATATTTTTTCATATTAAGAACACAAAAAGCGATTAAACATTTCAGACCAAACACTTATTTTCGTACGCTAATTTATATTAGACAAGCCGCAAGAATTATAGCTATATTAAAAAAAAATAGAGTTTAAAATATGTACATATTATATTAGCCGTTAATTAGTATGCCAATCACTATCAAATAGGGCATAAATTAGGTTATGTGATATGGTGATTTTTTTCCTACAAAAATAAAATCTATTATAATTATTATTCATAGGTCTGATTTTTATGTAAACGAGAAAACAGTCTACTCACTTAATCATCCCTCTTTGATAAAATTAGACTGAATGCTTTTATTTATCAAGAATTTGAATAGTTGATTTGTACATAAATTAATTCTAAATTTCGTATCTTGTACTCACTTTGAAATATATTAATTTTAAACAGAATGGGATATGCTATAAACCCCATTTCTATTTAAAATGAGATGAATTAAAGGAGAATTGCTATTATTGCCATGCAGGCTGTAGCATGTCAGATAAGTGTTTGGTGGATCGAGAGTAAATTCTACTTCGATGACAAAATCATTTATAAATATTCAAAATGATATATTTCTGAGAGCTTTTAAAGTTACATAATACATTCAAAACATCTATCATCTCAGTCTTTCTAAGAATCTATCACCAATAAATAAATAAATAAAAGTTGTCACCAATTAAAAAAATTTCAATAAAAAAATTGAAAAAAAGTCTTCAATTGAGGAAAAAAATTAACGGGTAAACGAGCATGGACATGGTATAAATAGGGTATAATATAATAACTATGGATTGGGTAAAGAAATAAGCAAATAACTTTTAGCATGTAATGAACGGGATAATGAATATAGTATTTTTTAGTAGGTAGGGTATAAGATTAACTTAATAGACTCGATACCCGGCCCATTGTCATCCCTATCCATAATCATGACAATGATGATTATCTTGACCCATAAAAAGTTTTTTGATATATAAGGGTAACTATACACGTGCGCGCGCACGCATACACATTGTTATCACTTTTGCTTTGCTCATGTGTGATTTTTTTCTTTCAACTTTTTATTTATCTCTCTTCTTAAAGTATTCAATTTATTCTTCGATCAAATTTTTCAATCATAGACAAATTTTTTTAAAAAAATTAAATTGATTCACATGACATGTTCTATTTTTAAAGTCTTTAGAATTTTTTTTTAATTTCAATTAGATGAATTTTGGTTAAAAAAATAAAATTATATGGTCGAAAAAATTGATCGCGAGGGACGAATTAAATATTTGAAATACTTTTATAAATAAATGAGATGTAATTAAAAACCTATGAACATATAGAAAATTTTAAATATTATATAACGATAGATGGATATATTTACTCTTGTTTGAAAGTTGGAACAAAAAAAACAAAAACAATTAATGGTTATGATAAACTTGTTGTGTATGTGTGCGCACACGCGCACGCATATGAGCATGCACGTGCTTTAAGTATTGGAAGGTTGACGCATAATTTTACTCAAAATTCTCCAAAAATAAGGGCCGGTCAGTTAATCAGTTGGCCATTTACTTGTTTGCTGGTTAAGAGCTCTTTGCCAAAACAAACCACTACCGCTCACTAATCTAAAGAGGATCAACACTCTACATTTAACGAACTTCCAATTTTCGCACTAGGATTAAAGGATTTATGAGAATTTTGAAAGACAAGTCATCTGCGTCAGAACGAAGAAATTGACAATAATTAGCTTAATTTGTCCTTATAGTTTAGACTTAGTCTCCAACTTGTCCTTACAAGATTTAATTGCTTTCAATTTGTTTTCATATTTCAAGTTATTCTCCAATCTATCTTTATAGTAGATATTCTCATATAAATTGGTAGAAATATCCTCATATAAGGAACTCAAATCTAACTTGATTTATTACCAAAATAAATTTAAACTCCAATATGTTAAAAAAAAATTAAATAAATTAGATTGGATTTAGGCTTTTAGTTATATCAAGATCTCGTACAATTTGAATTTTTTAAATTAAGACTCTAAATTTTTTCTATACAATTTAAGAGTTTTACTCTTATATTTTTGTTGTTTGAGATCCTAATATGCCACATAAGCATACGTGATCAGTTTTAGCCGATGAAAGCTTACCATATAATTTTTTTTTTGTTAAAAATCAATTTAGGCCCACAATGAAAAGTTATCATTTGTTAAAACTTGCCATATGTGCTTATGTATCACATTAGCGTTTAAAACAACAATAACATAAGAATAGAATTCTTAAATTGGATAAAAAAAAATTTAAGATCTCAATAAAAAAAAATCTAAATTGTATGAGGTCTCGATACAAGTAAAATCCATTGAATTTAAGTTGTTTATATAAGGGTATTTAATGATAAATTTGAGCAATTATATTTACAGGGACAGACTGAAAATTGAGAATAAAATATAAGGATAAATTGTGAAGGATACCCCACTTCCAAATTCTACATATGCAGAAAAACGACTCTTGCATTCTGACCCGGTAACCCAACATAGCATCGCTGCCACCTCAGTGTGATTTACTGGTTGCCAACTTGAGCAAGTTTCAAGAGACCAAAAAGGGAAATCCAGGGTAGAAGCCAATTTCTCTCAACAGCAAAAAAAAATAAAAATAAAAAATAAAAAACAATAACAAAGCATGAGAAGAATAAAATCCCAAACCTTCTCCTATATCTTCTCTTCTTATATAAGATTGATAGCCATCACAAGAAAGTTCATAGTAGAAAAGATTTCGTCTCAATGGCATCACGAGAAAGTGTGGGGGGAATAATCGAACGGATTCCTCGTAAGAGAGTAAAGAGGCACTATCAGTGTAACACTAGTGCCAATGAAACTAATCACAGTGTTAATCTTCCTAATGATGCGCTTGATAAGATTCTCGCACTCTTGCCTATCAAAAAGGCTATGCAGATTGGAATTTTATCAAGAAGATTCAATAATTCTTGGATCTTTAGTCGCAGATTAGACTTTGATGATGAGTTTGCAAGAGGTCATACCACAGAAGATTTTATATCTTTTGTTAATAAAGTTTTTGACCTGCATTCATCTCCAACTATTTTAAGTTTTCGATTATTTTTTGATGCAAATGGTGAGCAATCCTTAGTTGAAAAATGGATCAAAAAATCTATTGAAAAGGGTGTTGAAGAGATTGAATTGTGTTTTTATGTGATTGGAAATTATTTTGATGGTGGGCCTATTAGACTCATTTCTGATGTTTATGACGTTGAGTCCATAAAAATTTTGAAGCTTAATTTTTGTCAACTTGATCTTCCACCAAAGCCAAAAGGTCTGCAATTTTTGAATACTCTTGTTCTTAAAAGGATCTTTGTAACCCCAGCATTGATAGATACTTTATTTCAAAACTGCATGTTCCTTGAGACTTTAGATATATCACAGTGTTACAGAATTTTTCATTTCAAAATCTGTACCGCAAACTTAAAGAAGTTTAAGGTGTTAAAGGTTGGAGATTGCCCTGAGATTCTGAGTATTGAAATTGATGCACCAACTCTACATTCAATCCATTATCGTGGGCATATTTGTTTTATCAAATTCACCAATATCCCTAAAGCAAAAGATGTGATGCTCAATTTCATACCTCCAAAAGGCTTTACAGAGACTTTTCTAGCTAGAGATATTGTGTATGATATCCATCATATTCATGTTCTCACCATTACCAGTACATTTCTTGAGGTATGTCTACATCCATGTCTGTGTTATTGTCTGATTATATATCTTCTGTCCTTTTTTTTTTTTTTAACTTTTTGATTGGAATCTTTTAATTTATTGTTGTTAAATGGTTTATTCAGGGTCTAACTCCAAAGTTTGTGAATGGAATATTGAAAGAGATGAAATTCTCTTTTTGGAATTTGAAAGAATTTCATTTGATCATGGAAGGTGCATTGTACTGTAATCCTTATGATATTGTTTCTTTCATCAAGAACTGCCAGCACCTAGAAAAAATTTTCATCGATGTGAGCATTCGTTCGATTCTTGACAATAATCACAGTTTTCTTAAATATATGAACAAATTAAGACATTATAATTAGTGTTAACTGATTAATTTAATTTGATGACTGGTGATAAATCCTTTGCAGCTCAATGAATTTAACTTCTCATCTGGATCGTTCTGGGAATTGCATAATCGAGAACCTTTCGAGCAATGCTGTGTAACCCTTTATAGCCTTAGGATCATTAAGCTGTCAGGATTTAAGTTTCAGAAAGATGAAATACTGTTGGTGAAGTTTTTCCTGGAGAAGGCACCCTGCCTCCAGAAACTAGTGCTTATCACTCCAAAATCTAGACGTGTCAAAGTTAATACCCAGAATTTAGAAGCCTGTCATGAGTATCTCAAATCTTGGAAATCAACTCGGGGAGCCGAAATAGCTGTGTTTGAGCATTCGAATGACAGGAGTTCTGTTTTTCCAACGCATTCAAAGCCCAGCAGGTACTAGTCAAGAAGGGTTGGCCTTGAGAGATTATGAAGTTAAAGAATGTAATTCAGATTACAGTCTTGCACCAGATAATGTAGCATCTTCATGCGTCTTATCAGTTTTTAAGTTAGAGGAAAAAGAAAGCACAACAACACAGTTTATATCATAGTTTACAGGTTTATTCAGATAGTAGTTTATATATTGGAAAGACAAGCCACAGATGTTGTGTTTCTCAATAAGAAAAATGTTTCAGAAAGCTCTTTTCGTAGTTGTGATAAAACAAAAAAAGATGACATTAAAATGAATGCCATAACTTAATTTTTTAGTGAGAGGTTACTTATAGGATTCAATAAATTTCTCTTCTCAAACCAAAAACATACCTACTGATTAGAAATTAGAGCATATACTAGAAATTTTCTTTGTTTTTGTTATCTCAAGTTTTTCTCTTTCTTCTTTTGTTCATCTCTTCCTCTCCATTTGTCATTTTTCTTTTACATTTTCTATTGTTTACTTATTTTTTCTTTCTATTCAATACTTTTAATAATTTTTGTCTATTTGAAATGTTTATGGATGTCATGTGGAATTTAATGGAAATTAAATTTTTTTTTTTTTTTGCATGAGAAAAACATTGAAACCGTCGGATAATGTTTAAGAAAAAATTGATGTAATCGGTTCGTGACGATTAGCATTTAAAGCGCAATTAGGGTTCGAAGAAAAATTTATAGTTAACGATAAGTTTTATTTTGGTAATTTCATTTTTCTATCGGGTAGCTAGTACTTTTAGACTAGATTTTCCAAATCGAGATTAAATCTAACTTATATCTCAAATCGAAATTAAATCCAACTTTTAGATTCAATAAAAAACTATTGTTAATTAAGTAATCATTGCTTATGTGTGTGTAGAGCGGTTAAATGATCATTATTGCGAGTCTCATAACTTAATGTTGATTGTTGATTAACTTTGTTTGAATGATTTTAACTTTATTATATTTACTTTTTTGTCATTATGCATATTGTATATTTTCTTTATTTTTGTTATCTTAATTCAAAATTTTTAAGTTTTTCTCCTTTCTTTTCTCCATCTCTTCCTCTTTACTTGTCTTTTTTTTTTACATCTTTTATTTTTTACATTGTTTTTCTTTATATTCAATATTTTTAATAATTTTTGTCTCTTGAATTTTTTTATGCATGATGTGTAGAATTTTAATGGAAATTATTAATTTTTTTTTTTAACATGAGGGAAAGTTGAAACCCTTGGATAATATATACGATAAAATTGATCCAATCAATTCGTGATGGTTAGCAATTAAAACTCATGTAGAGATCAAAGACAAATTTATAGTTAGCCGTAATTTTTATTTTGGTAATTTCAATTTTTTTATCATGTAATTAGTACTTTTAGACTATATTTTTCAAATCAAGACTTAATCCAACTCGTATTCCAAATCGAGATTAAACTCAACTTTTAGATTTGATAGAAGTATATTGTCAATTAAGTGATCATTGCTTACACATGGTTATAATAGAAAAAAATATTGAATATTGTGTCTCATCATTCGAGCTTGATTGACTTCGTTTGGATGGTTTTAACTCATTATGTCTTGAAAAAAAAAAAAAAAAAACCTTTTATATTTTTGTCACTATATATACTTCATATTTAATTATAATTATAATTTTTTAAGTTTTTCTCTTCTCTCTTCTCTTCTTCTCTCCCTCTCTATTTTTCATTTTTGTTTTACATTTTTTATTGTTTACATAAATTTTCTTTATATTCAATATTTTTTTATAATTTTTATATTAAAATTATTATGTATGTTGTGTGGAATTTAATGAAATTATTTTTTTTTAACATGAGGAAAACATAAAAACCGTTAGATAATGTTTAAGGTAAATTTGAGGTAATGAAAAATTTGTAGTTAACGATAAGTTTTATTTTGGTAATTTCATTTTTCTATCGGGTAGCTAGTACTTTTAGACTAGATTTTCCAAATCGAGATTAAATCTAACTTATATCTCAAATCGAATTAAATCCAACTTTTAAATTTAATCAAAACTATTGTTAATTTAGTAATCATTGCTTATGTGTGTGTAGAGTGGTTAAATGATCATTATTGCGAGTCTCGTGACTTAATGTTGATCAACTTTGTTTGAATGACTTTAACTTAATTATATTTACTTTTTTATCATTATGCATATTGTATATTTTCTTTATTTTTGTTATCTTAAAGTTTTTCTCCTCTCTTTTCTCTCGTCTCTTCCTCTTTACTTGTCCTTTTTCTTTCACATCTTTTATTTTTTACAATTTTTTTCTTTATATTCAATATTTTTAATAATTTTTGTCTCTTGAATTTTTTTATACATGTGTGTGGAATTTTGATGGAAATTATTAATTTTTTTTTTAACATGAGGGAAAATTTGAAACCCTTGAATAATATATACCGTAAAATTGATCCAATCAATTTGCGATCGTTAACAATTAAAGCTCATGTAGAGATGAAAGATAAATTTGTAGTTGACCGTAATTTTTATTTTAGTAATTTCAATTTTTTTTATCAGGTAATTAGTATTTTTAGACTATATTTTTCAAATCAAGACTTCAACCAACTCGATTCTTAAATCTAATTTTTAAATTTAATAGAAGTATATTGTCAATTAAGTGATGATTGCTTATATGTGGGTGCAATGGAAAAAAATATATTGAATATTGTGTCTCATCATTCGAGGTTGATTGACTTCGTTTGGGTGGCTTTAACCCATTATGTCTTGGGAAAAAAAACAACCTTTTGTATTTTTGGTTTTTTGTATTTTTGTCACTATATATACTTCATATTTAATTATAATTATAATTTTTTAAGTTTTTCTCTTCTCTCTATTTGTCATCTTTGTTTTACATTTTTTATTTTTTATAAATTTTCTTTATATTCAATATTTTTTATAATTTTTACATAAAAATTATTATGTATGTCCTGTGGAATTTAATGAAATTATTAAGTTCTTTTTTTTTTACACGAGGAAAACATAAAAACCGTAAGATAATGTTTAAGGTAAATATTATGTAACAATTCCCAACAGTTAACATTTAAAGCTTATGTAGAGATGAAAGATTAATATGTTGTGAACCTAACTTTTATTTTGATAATTTTTCTTTTATTTGATTGAATTTTTATTTATTTATTATTATTATTTTCAAACAAAATCTCGGATTGGGTAAGGTACCGTACCTGCTCTGCCAGGTAGAGAAAGTCCTTCACTCGTCCAATCCGACCAAGTCAAGGGTGAAGGCAGCTTACGAATTTGGATACTTCGAGTAGGTGGGTAAAATTTTATCGTTCGTACCATCTATGTCATCCCTAAATATTTTTAAATCTTATATACCAAAATCATGTTGTTTTAATCTTATTTACCAAACTAATTAAGATACTCCATCCCACCTCCATGTCACTTATACATGTTAGTCCCCCTTCTTTTTTTGTTTTTTTTTTTTACAGAAGTTAACGATTGCTCTTGAAACAGCCGTTAAGTATTATCTAAGTGCATTTATGGTGCTTCATTTGATGCCGAATTGTGTTTTTAAAAAAGGAATAAAATCTAATATCTAAATGAAAATCAGTGATTTTGATTATAGATATTAAATTACTGTTATTTTATATAGTGATTTATTTAAGGGTTTACTATAAATATTATAACAGAAAAGGAAAGCATATTTTTTTAATTCCTAATTTCCTAAAACGTAAAAAATAAAATGACGAGATAAGATATGGATATTCCGGATCATGGTAGGAGGGTAAAAATTTCTCCCCCATCCTATTCATGATTGTAATTCCTAGATATTTTTCAATATTATTTACCAAAATCAGGTTGTTTTAATTTATTTACCAAACTAAAATATTTCGTTAATTCCCAAGTCCATATCACTTATAAATGTCCCCTTTTTTTCTTTTTCTTTTTTACCCCAAAAGCTAACAATTGCTTTTGGAACACATGTTAAGTATTATCTAAGTGCATCTACTATACTTTATTTGTTGTCGAATTGTGTCTGAAGAAAGAATAAAATCTAATACTTAAAATTTGCTTCTTATCATATAAATAAATTTAAACCTATAAAGGATATTTTAGATAAAAATATATTTTTAGCTTTTTTTTTTCATTTTTAGAGAGAATGATCGAATATACCTTCATTTTGTTTCTTTTTTTTTTCAAATTTTTTATTTAAATTTGATATAAAAAACAAGATTAATACAGAAAAATAAAGTTCAAAGATGGAATTAAATTAAAAAAATCATAAATTAACAATTTTAGTTCAAAAATTAATAGAGAGATAAATTAAGACACAAACCAAATATAAAATGATGAATTTAAGATGAAAGAAGTAAAAAAAAAAAAAATACAATAAAAAAAGAAGAAGACAGAGCTGAGTGACTTCTACACCATTCAGTCGTTGTTTTTATGATTCTTTCTTTTGTTTACACCCTTGTTCATGACACGTATAATTTTTCTAGCTGTTGCCTTTCTAGAAAGCAGAATTTCCATGAAATTCCCATGGCCACAACCTCGTAAGGTTCCTAACCTGCTGTCTCAACTATTTGTAAGAACATATGCAATTTGGAGAGGACATGATGATGATTTTGTGGATTCAGCTTGAGGACCAACTTTTCATATGGATTTAAATTTTAATTTTAATCACCAGATACGAGATTAGGAAATTAATGAAATCTAAGAATTTTTGTTCCTTAGACAAATCTAAGTGCTCCTCCAGGATGCAACATAAATGATGCCCTTTCTCCAGCGACTTTGTGTTTAATTTATCCAAAGAAAAAAAATATATAAAAACTTAACAAGTATCTTTTAAGGGTAAATTATAAATTAGTCCCTCTAGTTTCAAGAAACAAATTAATTAGTCTCTTTATTTAAAAAACTATTATTTTATCTTTTAATCAGTGTTAAACATGTTTAATTTAATATTATTTTTATTTTTTTATCAATATTTTTTTCTTTTTTTCTTAAAAAAATTCAAAATAAATTAAAAATGAGCAAAGAGAACAAAATTATATGTAGATTTCAAAATATGAGGACTAAATAATTAGTTTTTCAAACAAAAGAGATTAGTTAATTCACTTCTCTAAAAGAGAGGGACTAATTTATAATTTACTCATGTTTTTAAGGGTCAAATGTTAATGGGTTCTCTTATTTCAAACTTAAGTGGTACCCATGGTTTAAGAAAAGAAAAGGTATTGTTCACTTATCTCCCATTGGATTGAATTTCATGAGGTGTTACAAATCAAGACAAAGACTTGATGAAACTTGAAGGTTTTAGAATTTTAGGGGAGCCAGACCCGTTTCAATGGACTCCATAATTTTTTCTCTAATTAATGGAAGAAATAAAGAATTTATTAAATGTTATTAATTATGTTAAAACATGGAAACTTATTATATGGCATAAATTTCCTTATAATAATAAATAAAATTAAAAGTAATTGAATTCGGGAATAAAGATTTAAAAATACTTTTTTTGGAAAAAAAAAAAAAACTCAAGTGATATATGGGATGATGATATAAACTTATAAATGAAAGTCTTAAATTCTTTTGTAGGCGAAAATGATAAAAATTCATAGCTCGTGGTGCACCACTGCACCCAAGCCAAACTATACCCTGCTTCAATTTTGAGATTGCCTCTAACTTAATCACCATTAGACTAACATGGCCAATTAAATAAATGAAGTTTATTTTTTTTCTGATAACATTGTTCGCTTTTCAACTCAAAACATTAACATACATAATGCACAAGCACTTGATATGATTGCAATGGAGCTTCAATGTTGAAGACAACTATTGCATCATTAGAAGTCAATTATACCTCCTAATATTCAATCCAATCAAATATCTAGACTTTTGTCGTGGATAGTTGTGGTTGCCCTATATTCATGCTATCAACTCTCAACGTATTGATGAATATTTAATTCCACTTCGTATAAATTAAATTTTATGAGAAAATAATCAAGTCAAATATACATAATAATTAAAAGTATAAAATAAATTAATTATAAAAACACAAAAATATAAGAACACCTAATTTATGTGAAAAACCCTATCTATTGTAGAAGAAAAAATCGGAGAACCAACTTCGAAATAATCGGTTACAATAAGAAAAAAGTAATATAATCACTCAAACACCCTCTTTACGATGTGCATCTACTCGATGAAATCATTAAGGTTAAGTTTTTTCTCAAAGTCAAGTATATCCATCTTAACATCAAAATCTTGATGCATTCTCCTCTATGTACACCCTTGTTGTTGCACATAACTTATTTCTCGGATGACTTGACTTGTAGAAGTTGAAAAGAGTTCTCTCCTCTAAATTTTTCCTCAATTTCAAACTCATGAGTTTGAGCCGTGTGGTCCCTCATCTAATACTCTGCAAACCTTTAGCATGCAATATCCAACTCCCTAATCAATTTGGCTTTAGTCATCATTTTTCTCTTCTTAAAGGCAACTTCATGAAAAAAAAATGTCAATAAACACATGTAGAAATAAATCTCAACTCTAATACCAAATTGATATTGGTCATGTGAAGATCAATGCAAAGCCAAAATCAACAACAACAAGTAACAAGCCAAAATACATTAAGCCTCAAAACACTAATAAATCCAACACAAATAAATACCAAACAACAATAATCAAAATAACCAACAATGCAAGATCCAACCACAAGTTAAATAATAACCGAAACATAAGCTAACCCTAAAGTTTAGAGTTGGTCGAAACTTAAAGCAAAAGTAACCAAACCTTAGTTGATTTTCACGCGATTAGTGACTCCACTATAACTTTAGCAATTTGTTGATCGATAACACCATCCCGATTGATCAAGTCAAGAATATAGAAACATGCTCCTAAGCAAAGCACAAGGACACACAAATATGGAAAAAAAAAACTCTCACAAAAGTTTATTCAATAATTCAACAAAAAAAAAAATTACCATATTACATAGGGATATTCAAATACTTACTCATAAAACTCGGTCAACTAAAACCATAAGGTTCAACAATCCTTTCCTAATGGACAAGGATAATTTCATCCCTAACCCTAACAAAACAAGAAAAATAAATCATTATAGGACCACTCATCTAAAATTCCAATCCACATTCGGTAAGGACTGATTAACTTAGTCCATAATAAAGATGGATTCAAAAAAAATAAGGACTAAAATAAACTCCAAATACAATTAGAAATCCTTATACAAATAGAATAAATTAAAAACCTAAAAATAAAGCATAATGAAATTAAATAGATGGACCCAAATATTTGGCCTAAACAAGACTAAGGCATTTGGCCTTGTTGGACCATGGACACACTCTCTTGTTAAGTTATAGTCTAGGCCATAATTTTGAAAAGGTTATATATCCGGCTCCACTTTTTTATATCTTGATCGATTGTATTTTTTTCATGTATAGTTTATCATAAATGTTACCTCTAGCAATAACCATTGATCTTCTAGTAAATTTTTATCTTCTACCATCAAAATAATTATAGTATCTAATGATGTCCAAGGTTTAAACCTATAAAAGGATATTAGATAAAAAATATATATTTTTTTTAGCTTCACTTTTTTTCCTTTTTTTCAATTTTTTATTTAAATTTGGTATAAAAAAAGATTAATATTTTTTAAAAAAAGTTGAGGGATGAGATTAAGATTAAAATATATATGTATAAATTAACAATGTTAGTTCAAAAATTAATAGAGAGACAAGAGAAACCAAATGTAAATAGATGAATTTAAGAAGAAAAAGAGTAGAGAAATACAATAAAGAAAAGAGAGAGTAGAGGAACCTCTACACCATTAACTTGTTGTTTTTATGATTCTTTCTTTTGTCTACACCCTTGTTCACGACACGTATAATTTTTCTAGTCTGTTGCCTTTCTAGAAAGCAATCCTTGGGCTTTATAATTTATTTTTGTTACTAAATCTTTTTTTATTGATTAAAAAAAAGATAAAATTCTAGCAACCAAGGTTGAAGTTGATGATGTTCCTATACATAAATTATTAATCTTGATACTTAAATTCTTATTATGAAATATGAAGAACATTTTTTGTTGTAGATGAATGTTGGAGAGAGGGAGTCTCCTCCACCATTAACACTACTCTCTAGTTTCCTTGTAAAATTTAATCCAATGTTATAGGAATAGACACGTCTCAAAAATAAAATGATTTCCATGAAATTCCCATGGCCACAACCTCGAAAGGTTCCTAGCTCGTTGTCTCAATTATTTGTATCCCAAAGAGTCATGTTGATCAATTAAGAGACTTAAGCTTTGATTGATCATGAAAGGATCGAGTTTGTAGAAGTTTTGAAAAAACATAAAGGACGTGAAAATGATTTTGTTGATTTGGTTTGAGGATCAACTTTTATATGGATTTAAATTTTAATCACAAGATACAAGATTAGGTACTAAAATCTAAGTTTACTCAATAATTCAATTAAAAAAAATTATCATATTGCACAAGGATGTTTAAATACTCACTCGTAAAACTAGCCAATTAAGACACCATAAAGTGCAATAATCCTTCCCTAATGGAAAATGATAATTCCATCACTAACCCTAACACAACAAGAAAAACAAATTCTCATAAGACCACACATCTAAAAGTCCAATCCATATTCAATAAGGACTAATTAACCTAGTCCATAACAAATATGGATTCAAAACAAATAAAGACTAAAATAAACTCCAAAGATAATTAGGAATCCTTATACAAATAGAATAAATAAAACACCTAAAAATAAAGCATAATGAAATTAAATAGATGAAAATATTCATCTCAAACAAGAGTAGAGGCGATCGAACTTGTTGAATCATTGGCACACTCCCTTGTTAAGCTATAGTCTAGGCTATAACTTTAGAAAAGTTCTATATCTCATTGCATTTAATTAGCTTCCGAGTCCGATCAATTGTACTTTTTTCGGGTACGAGTTTATCACAAATATTACATCTAACAACAACCATTGATCTCTTAGTATTTTTTTATCTTTCACCATCAAAATGATTGTAGTATTTGATAATGTTCAAGGCACAAGTAGAAATCGGATTCAAGCGTAAATTTAGTACATGAAAAACATCCTTTAAAATTAGTGTACAACTTCAATATATTTTTACACACATATCAACAACTTCTAAAACACCGGCATTGCTATCATTGTCCATCTTTGCTTTGCTAGAGTCTCATGTTTTGTACGGGGTAAAAAAAATCCTTCTTAGAAGTAATGATATGTAGCTTTCCTCTCCATTTTCTATTATCTCACTTTTTCCCTCTTCCAAACACTATATATGTGTTGGTTGTATGCTTAAGCTCTTGTCTATCTAATTTAGTAATATTTCAATCAAAGCTTTGTTACTGATGTTGAGAATTTAATTTTACTTCATGCAAATTAGATTTCATAAGAAAATAATCAAGACAAAATCACACAACTAAAAAATATAAAATAAATCAATCATAAGACAACTAGAATAATACTAAATATACATAGAAAATCCTCTCTATCATAGAGTAAAAATCACGGAACCAACTATAAAATAATTGATTGTAATTAAAAGAAGTGATACAATCACTTAAGTTTTTTCGTGAACTTGAAAAGCAAAAATATTGATAGTAATATAATTTCCCTCTTTAAATAAATCTATCTCAACACGAAAATCTAAAATCTATGTTTCTACAAAGTTTAATATTGTGTGAGATTATCATCTTGAACACTAAAAGTTTATGTGATTGTAGTGCCTAAAAATCAATAATAGATAAAGCTTTAATATTTTGTGCATAAAAAAAAAAAAAAATTACTTTCTTCCTATAAAATTCATCTTATTTTTTTCCCTCTCTAATGGTTCTTGTTAGCAACTGAACACTAAAGAAAGACGGGTTCTTTATTTTATATGCATGTCTTGGCTAAACAAGAAAAGAAACTTTTTTTGTTTAATTTCACGATAGTTTTTTTTCTTTTTTAACTTTAATTTTTTTCTAATTAATCATTTTCTTATTTTTAATGGGTTATTCTAAGACTACTCATAGGCTGGATCTTAAGTATACACCCAACATAATAAATATATATATATATATAGTGTTCGGAATAGGAGAAAAATGAAAGGAAAAGAAGTGGAGGAGAGGAGAGTGGGAATTCCAAAATATTTTCCCTTGTTTGAGAAGACGAGGAGGAAATTAGGGGAGGAAAATACGAGAAAAATTTTCTAGAAGAGACTATACTAATCATATCCTCAATTTGAATATAAAAAAATGAAAGGAAAATTTATAAAATTAAACTTTTATCCTTAAAAAATTCTATTTTAAACATTTTTTACCAACTTATGACAATAATTTCAACTTTTCATAATTTTTCCTTCTCATTTTTTATTATTTTAAATGAAAAAAAAATTATATGCTTCTCTCTTTATTTTCACCTCATACAAACACAAAGAGAGAAATTTGATTCCTCCCACTTCCTTTCCACACTTTTTTTTTGTTTCCAAACATAGTGTAATTCTACATGTAAATCAATCTACTTGGTAGAGGATTTATTCTCACAATTACAATCGCTAATTATATAATAAAATCTTTAGATCCATATAGTTTTTATATGTAGACTTATCGAAAAACAATATCAAAATAAATTTACTGAAGACTTTCAACTTTAGAGTGACCGGAGCTCATGACTTTTAAGTGGCAAGCTCCACTTGAGAAACTTTTGAAAGTCAATTTTTCATATAAATAATATGATTATTCATGTATTATTATTTGCTCATAAAAACAGTGAAAGTAGGGGAAAATATATATATATATATATATATATATATATATATTCATGTTGTTGAGAGAGACTAAAGTTTAAGATTGAAAGTTCGTTTTCGATGGAAAGGTGACGTTGGCGAGTATCATGTGAGATTGGATTGATTTAACGAACAAGTACGGAAAGAGAAGTCAAGCTTCTTCTTAACGAAGCATAATGATTAACGAGGAAAGATTGGGCGAGGTGAACGAGCAGCTCGTGGGAGAAAACAAGAAGTTTTATATGAGAAGAATGACAAAGCAATAGAATTATCACATGTCAAAGTTATATTAGAAGAAATGATTATTTGTCTTGACCAGTTATTTCTTCAGATTTAATGACGATTATTTGTTGACTATTATAAATATATAATTTTTTTATGTTCAATAACAAAAATGTTTTAAAATTAATTTTTATGCATCATGAAAACTAATCTCTTCGTGTACATAGCTAAGGAAATACTCTTTTCTAATACATCATTTTGGATATATCGAGAGTAAATTCTTAAAAATATTAACTACAAAAATCGAATATTAAACCTGATTCATAAATCGACGATTGCTTATCAATAAATTACCACCTTGTGGTTATGAATATGTAATTTTTGTAATTTAAAAAGATATCATCATTCAAGCAAAAATTAATAAAATTATCTTTCAAATAGTTTTAATTATTAAAATTAGTTTTTAGTGTGATATTTAGTGTAAATTCCATTACTTTTCTTCCAATCGGTGGTTGGAACGGACTGACCATGCTCCTTTGGTTTTTTTATTGTTTACATGATTACATCCCAAAAGCATTCTAATCTTGATTGTGTACCTAATAAACAGCTTTCTATTGGATTTTGTCCTTTATGCTAACATAAAGCCATAGTATTGACGTGTCGTTGACTCACAATAGATTGCTATCGTGCAAAACCTGCAACTGACGAACCGCAGTCAGCCGCCCTCTTAGAATATTCAGTCAAACAAACCATTGGGCACCGTTCAACTACCTCAACACCCTTCTCGTGTGTACTTCCACACTAAATCCCCACCATTCATCTATCACCCCCCTAAATCACCGCATCACTAGACCAATAAGTAACGCGGAAACACGAAATATATTAAATCACGGACAGGCCAGTTGTCGTTTTAGGCAAATGCCCAGGCCCCAGCACACCAAATAACCAAAAAGGCCAAAACGTGTTAAAGAAGGGACCGACGAAGCAGCCGACTTAGACCGACCAAATGCCACGTCATCCCTTAGCAACACACAAGTTGCTTCCTAATTCGACTCATCTCTCGCCACGTGTCCCACTTCAACGGCTAGTTTCTTTTTAACCGCCAAAAGGATTTGTACAGTAATATTTTAAAGAAACTTCCACACAACGAGATGATAATATCTTTGGAACTATAAACGTACCCACCGAATATCGATACAGTTTCAATTTAGTCCTTCTTCTCCTAATCACACAAATAATACCCTCCACTTATCATAATTGTTGTAATATATTCTCTCCCTTGTAGAACTATCAAATTTACATGTTAATACACATATTTGCACTTTCCTCTTTTTTATCTTTTCAAGAAAAATAATCATTAATATCTTTAGAGTCATTAGCAAAATTTAATCCCTTTATCTCAAAGTCCTCATATAAGATCTTAAATATTTAAAATATAAATAAATATTGTAAAAATAAAAATAATAAAAGGAATTATAATGATTTTTTTCTGAAAATATTCTTTAATAAATATAATTATGATGAAAGAAAATAACATTATTTTATTAAAAATATATTATAAATTATTTTTCTTAGCTAGTTCAATGGCAAGGAATTAAAGGTTTGTGAATTAACATGTAGATTTAACAATTTTTTAATGAGAAATAAAAAACGTTAAGATATATGGATGGTAGTATTGATATGCATAGAGAGGGACCAAAGAGAAATATTAATTATAATTGGAGGGCAATATCTTAAATTTTGGCCGAAATCTGTAAAGTTTTGGAAACCTCCAGCATTTTCTCGCGTTAACCACGTCAATATTAAGCACTTTTTTTACTGTTACACGTCGAATTTAAAAAAAATAAAAAATAAATCTTTTTCACGCTATATAAGCTAAACTTTACCATTTTTAAAAGCAAACCAAATTAATTTCCACTTCAAAGACTTCGGACTTTCTATATCTTTCACACTCAAAAGAATTTAGGTTTGAAACTCATTTGCAACCTTAGCAAATACAAGGTTTGTCTTTCTATCTTTTGAAGATTTTCCCAATATTTTCTTGATATTTTTGGCCTTATAGTTTGAGGGTTTTATAACTAAGCCTAATCTAACAATTGATTTTTTTTGGGTGCAGATTTAGTTATAGAGATTCGGTGATTTAAAGAAGTGAAATTTTGAAAATATGGCATTGGGGAAGAGGTGTAGTTCAATGAAGGCAAAGAGGGCTGGTGATGGTGCTTTAGTGAGTGGAGAAGAAGAGGGGTTAGGGTTCAAGTTTGTTAGGTCATATTCGTTTGGAAGGAAAAGGGTTTTAAGTACAAAGAATAATGTTAACAATGAAGATCTGTTGAATCTTGATTCCACTTTTAATTCTCCATTGAAGAGGCTTTGCAGTTTAGAGCCTGAAAAGTCTAATCTTGAAAGCCTGCCTCAAGATATCTTGGTAAGTTTTGCTTCTGTACCATTTTGAAATTTCTTTTGACTTTTGAGTATTTTTTTGGGATTTTAATCAAAGGGCTGTAGTTATTGAAAATTTCTATTTTTGGGTTTTGCAGATCAGGGTTTTGTGTGGTGTGGATCATGATGATTTGAAGCAGCTTTTTCATGTGTCTAAAGTGATTAGAGAAGCTGTAAGTGTGTTGAATCTAGATTCTTTTTGCTTAACTCGATTAGCATTTAGTAGCTTTTGATTAGTTATTAAGATTCTTGGTTCTCCTGTGTTAACAGACTTTGATTGCAAAACAATGGCATTTTGCCTATAGCACACCAAGGAAGTCTCAAGCTTTTCGAACTCCAATTGATTTGGAGAATCCAAGTGAATTGAATGAAATTGAAGCTCCGAATGCACCGAAGCACCGAAGGTCTTACAAGTCGCAGTTAAATCGGAAGAGTATTGCTGATGTATCAGTGGCATTGTTTGCTTCACCGAAGAAGGGGCTATTCGTGGATACAGAAATGTGAGAGGCAGGGGTCTTGTAAATATAAGTTATAAACACTAGACTAAACTATTGTTGTAGATAAAAAGGGTTTTGAGATTTGGATTGATCAGTTCACAATTTGGGTTTCTGTACATGGCAGTAATCTTTACATGGTACACTTTTGACACGGGCCATTGTAGATTCTTCGACTATTGTAGATTCTTCAACTGCTTTCATTGAAGATAGGAGTTTTGGCTTGTTTTGTATCTCTTTAAGGTTACTATTAGCATGTAAGTTAGGGTGGGATATTTATTTGAAGGGAAAATATGCCCTTTCTAGTTTGAGATAAAGAATGAGAATTGTTGTGTACATTTGCATACTCCTTTTGTTTTTAATAGAATAAAGATGGAATATTTCCTCATTAATTCTTTTTTGTGTTCAAATACCAAGACCAGGATTTAAATCCAATATCTTTTCTACTTGTAATTGCCTCCTGTGGCTTCTATTTCCGTTTATATCTTTTGTATTTGCTTAGAAGCGAGAGCACCCAGAGGTAGTCATAGCACTGGCAAGTGGGGCGAATTTTAGCACTGACGTGGGGAGATTGATATTACAGAAGATCCCCTGGCATTTAGGAGACAGCATATCTGGGCAGATGTTTCTAGACAGACAGCTGTTGGTGTGGGGGAGGTTTTTTATTTACACGTTGTCAGTGTTAAGGCAATACCTGCTTTGCTCAACTTCTATGAAGGATAGAGAAAGCAGTAGATTTTAGCTTTAAAAGAAGTTAAGAAAATCATCTTGGATCCTGTGGAGCTCTGATTAAATTCAGGGATGTTGTTTTACGTTACAGGCCCGCGCTTTCCTCCAGTCTTACATGGTTTGTCCTTTTCTGCCTCACCTAGTGAAAAGCTAGGATTAGTTGGAAGAACAGGAGCAGGGAAATCTAGCATGCTAAATGCTTTATTCCGTATCGTAGAACTGGAAAGAGGAGAAATCACCATTGATGGTTGTGACATTGCTAAGTTTGGACAGACAGATTTGAGGAAAGTTCTCAGTATCATACCACAATCACCAGCTCTCTTCTCAGGTACTTATTAACAGAAACTGAAAACTGGATTTTGCTAGTTCATCTTCTCTTCTTTTGTTGATAACCACAGACTGGTTTTCGCATGAGTTGAGATGATTTATGCTCGTACTCTCTCTCTCTCTCTCTTTCTCTCTCTCTTCCACTTTAAAGCATGCTAATCAAGAATACTTGAGATTTGGTCCAGAAACCGTAGCCTATCTGAAG
Source organism: Dovyalis caffra (assembly GCA_963924115.1). Classification (NCBI taxonomy): domain Eukaryota; kingdom Viridiplantae; phylum Streptophyta; class Magnoliopsida; order Malpighiales; family Salicaceae; genus Dovyalis; species Dovyalis caffra. The sequence goes on from CAWUPB010001184.1 coordinate 12,451,823, forward strand.
TTACATTGCGGATTACTTTCAACTCTAGCGTCATTCTAATTGTCACTCATTTTCTCACAGGAAACGTGCGGTTTAATCTCGATCCAATTAGGGAGCACAATGATGCTGACCTATGGGAGGCTTTAGAGAAGGCACATTTAAAGGATACCATTAGAAATAATTCTTTTGGTCTGGATGCTGAGGTATGGACTCTTTTGAAACAAACTTCTGTTGGTGAATCTTAATCTATCAAAATGTTTTAGCAATTCATATATTCGACAAGCATTTTACTTTTAACAAAATGTGTGACAAAAACTAATACTGAACTCATATGGGTGGAAATAGTGCTCTGGTGAAAACTTTCTGTTAAAAATATGGCATCGTGTTAAATTAAAGCTGATTTCAAAGCATGGAATTGTTCTGAGTTTTTTTTTTTTTTTCAGATGCACATGAAATCAAGTTGATTATTGTGTGAAAGCAAACTGTCAAGTCAATTTGTTTTGATGGCAAGGTGTTTGACGGAGGGGAGAATTTTTGTGTTGGACAGAGGCAACAACTTAGTCTTGCACGAGCATTGTTGCAAAGATCTAAGATTCTTGTTCTTGATGAAGCAACTGCTTCTGTTGATGTTAGAACTGATGCTCTTATCCAGAAAACCATTGGAGAAGAATCCATATTTTGCACAATGCTAATTGTTGCTCACAGACTAAATACCATTAGTGACTGGAATATGCTAAAGCAGATATTGTGTGGGATGCTAACTTCATAGTGTTGTGCTGCGTGCAACAAGGTATTTAATTCATTACTGGAATATACTAAGTAGATGTTCTGTTTTCATGGAGATAGTCTCCTTCATTGTTGAGGCCCTTGCCTGGTGCTCCACTCTTATTATGACTGGTTTGGAAACAAGAATATACATTCGACAGTTTCGATGATATGTGTGGTTTGGAGTCATTTATGTGTTGGTAGGGGAAGCGGCAATGCTCAATCTCAATCTGTCAGTGAGTGACTACTACACTAGGTTAGTCATTCTTCCATTCCCTGACTTGAGAAATTAACTCACCCAAGGTCAAATTTTGTGTATTTTTCCCTTAAGGAGTTGTGTGATTCAATGCTATCAAGTTTTATTTCTCTGTTAAAACCCCATCTTAATCTACACTATTATACTGTTCAACAGAATCTTGTTTATCAAGAATAGAGGCAAGCTATATATTGTACTGTTGAGAACATTTCTTTTGTTGGACAATTGTAATTACTTAGTTGATAAAATGAGTGATGCTAAATTAAATATTATCCTTCAAGGGGGAAAAAAACCTAAAAAAGATAATAAAGATGACCACAATGACAATCTGGGCTTCTGCCAAACTTTTTACCAGTTGAGAATAAGCAGAGGAAAATTTCTAGAAGCTGAATTTATGAATAAGAGTACATGTCTTATTTAATCTGATATATGGAAAATGTATTTGCTTGGAGGGTCCCCCCAACTTTAATTACAACGAACAATTTGTTTGTAGATTCTGTTATAATCCACATAGATGTCTAGACATTGTGCAATCCAGACTAAAAATATCCAGAAATAAACTGTGTTAAAGCTGTACAAGCCTCAACAAGCATGTTTCTACCATATAGGCATTTTTCAGTGACGTTGGATGGATAAACTAAGATAAGGTTACATGGTCTTCCCAAAAGCAACAAAAACAAAAGGAAAAATTTTGTGGTTATTCTAGATAAGGCTGCATGCGACATTATAAGAATTGTTTGGTGCAGTTCATATCCTGTCAATTTATGTTGGGTAGCACTCAATTACAATTTTTTTTTATCATGTAGATTTACGTTGTATATGTACACAAGCACGGTTTTTTCCAAGGTTCCTTGCCTTCTTTATTTCTCATGTAATTATAAAGATTATAGCCTATATCAACTCTCATTCTCAATCATATTTTTCTGTGTTGCTACTTCCGTTGCTGGTTTTGTTTGGGATTCTTCTAGATGTTTCTATTCCGAATTTTGATCCTTATTCAGATTATGTTATGTTGCAGCCAGTCTCTCTTGATAATGGTGAATATGAAACACTTTGTGGAAGACATAAAATATGTTCTGATGGGCATGCCAGCTTATTTTCCAGTATGTAGTTCATTATTGATTATTCCCCAATTCCAAGAGTTTTTAGAAACTTGAGTGTGTATTTCTCAAGCAGTTGTTATATATATATATATATATATATATATATATATATATATATAACTTGTATAGATGGAGTGTTTGTATGATGTAGCCTATTGTAATAGAGATTTTCTTTTTGTATGGCTAGTTGCATGTCTGCGGGATTACTTGTATTGTTTTTGTTTCCTAGGGATCTTATACTAACTTGTTTTGCAGGTTGTAAATGCAAATATATCATTGCAACGCTTGGAGAAACTATTTTTAGCTGAAGATGGAATTTTAGCTCCAAATCCACCTCTTGAACCAGGAATTCCAGCAGTCTCAATTCAAAATGGAAACTTTTCGTGGGATTTAAAGGTTAACTTCTAAAACTTGAAGTATCTAAGAAATTGGTCCCATGGTTAATCAGAAATAGAATGAAAGTTCAAGGAATAAATAATGTTTCTTTGATTTTTTTTTTCCCTTCCTAATTAAATCCCTTCATCTTGCCCCTACCCAAAATAAGTGTTCACACTTCACAATAAAAAGAAGGTGTGAGTCGTGTGACCCCTGGTTAGTGCTCTTATGCTTCCTAAAAATATAAATCTCCGTTTTTTGCAATATTGTTAGAGAAACAAAAGGACCTTGATTGTTTGAATGTAACTGCTTCGAATTACACCACCAACACAGTAATCAGCAATGATTGTCCATGCTGTTGTTAATCCGCTTATGTGTTGTTAATCCGCTTATGTTTTGTAGTCTACTAATTGATGTTAAACACTCAGACATGCTTCCTATTCAAGCAAACTTAGAGTCTCATTCTTTTTCCAGCAAGAAAAGCCAACTTTGTCAAATATCAATTTAGACATACAAGTTAGCAGCTTAGTCGCAATTGTGGGAGGGACTGGAGAAGGAAAAACATCACTTATATCAGCAATGCTTGGGGAGCTGCCTCCCATGGAAAAAGCAAGTGCTGTTATAAGAGGCACTGTTGCATGCGTTCCTCCTCAAGTTTCATTCAATGCTACTGCGAGTTGCAGCTTAGTTTTTTCTTTGTCAATTAATGTTTAGGTCTCTTAAATAATTATCAATTGTTTTGTATCTTGTTGCTTCTCTGGTGATTATCAGGTTTTGCATTAATGTTGTGCACGTTCCTGACATAGAAAATTCATTCTTACTGCAGGTGTGGGACAACATATTGTTTGGGTCAGAATATGGACCTTCACAAATTTTGGAAAGCTATTGATGTAATTGCATGGCAACATGATCTCGACTTAGTTTCAGTTAAGCGCATTCCTTTTTCCTTATTCTTGATTCTTTTGTTTGGTTTGACATATCTCTTAGATTATAACCGTATGATTGTTTATTCAGGGTCATGACCTCACTGAGATAGGCGAAAGAGGTGTCAATATTAGTGGTGGGCAGAAGCTAAGAGTTTCCATGGCTAGGGCTGTCTTCTCCAATTCAGATACACACATATTCGATGACCCTTTAAGTGCTTTAGATGCTCAAGTTGGTTGACAGGTATCAGGTCATGTTAAATAGTATAAGCTGACATCAAAGTTAATTTGATTTCTAGTGCTACTTGTGCTATATTTTATTGTCAACTTGACATGGTTAAAGAGGGGCGAACCTTCGAGGAACTCTCTAAAAATGGAAATTTGTTCCAGAGGTTGATGGAAAATGCAGGGAAGGGCAGGTGGAAGAAAAAGAGAATGTTGAAAATCTGGATTGCAAAAGCTCAAAACCAGCACAGCTAATGGAACAAATGAGTTGTCACAAAATGCAAGCTCTAAAATGAAGGGAAAGGAAGGAAGTCTGTACTTATCAAGCAAGAAGAACGAGAGACAGGTGTTGTCAGCTGGTATTTTTTTGAGGAGGTAACATAGGGGGTTTATTTTATTCCTGCTTTAAAAAATAATTATATTTCTTTGATTGTTTAGGCAATTCTTATTACACTCAGGATAAAGAATGTTTTCTCGACTCATCCTGAACATGTTTATATGTTGCTCACAGCAACCCAACAGACGAATCAAGTCAAAGTCGAAATCATATTTCCAGGTCTTTTAACAGCTGTACCACAATTATGGCCCGGATAGCACTGGATATCCTAAAGAGGATTGATGCTTGAACGCTCATATTTTCAATGCAAGAACATCTTACGCAAATTTGATACCAACTAGTTAGATGTCCCCTGCTTAGCAGCACAGCCCTTTCATGATTTAAGCATGTCTTCCATGTCAATGGCCATGATCTGCATGGGTGGCTAGTTTCAAATTTTCCCTTTTTTGATGGCACAACAGAAATAATCAAGTTTTCAAGTTTCTAGGTCATAACGAAAATTAACCAATTTTAAGTATCACGTCATGAATCATACGTTGTTCTCCTACCATTCTTTACGATTCTTGCACCGTTTTTTTCCTGGTCAACATCGACTTGGTTGGTCCAAGTCTGGTATTCTGAATTAGAACTTTTATCTTCAAATTTCTCTGAAGGCGTCCACCTCTGCGGTACCGAAGTTAAGGGCAATTATTTCGCGAGTTTGGTCACGCTCATAAAGCGGTCATTCTAAGCTAATTTTATAACGGTTAAATAGATCAAATCTCTTCTAAAATTTAATTTAATTAAAATTGAGTTTTTGAATTTTAAATTTGATTTTTAGAATCTCTCAACTTTTCTAATGATTTTAACTTATTATCTTTTTCTGTAATAAAAAAATTTAATTCGTAGTATTTTGAGTTGAAATTTTACAGAAAAATTTTTAATTCATTTTGTAATATGCAAGTAGTACCGTGAGGGCAGAAGAAACCCTCGCAACAGGTTGCACAATTTGTAGTTCTGAAAGGCATGTCCTTTGAATGTCAGAGGTCAACCTTTTGACCTTTAGCAACTCCACAAGCCCATCCTGGCTCGCATCCAGAAGCCCATGAGCTCAAATTACAGTTCTTGTTAGGTTTCAAATAATTGCAATGTTCTATATCTCAATCCTGCTATGTTTTAGGGAGAGAGCTTTTAACTGGCTTTTTCATATAGGCTTTTTGATATTGCCTATAAATATTTCCATCATACTAAACAAATGATTCCAACTTAAATTAATTACCATCTGATTAAACAAATGATTCCAACTCAAATTAATTTCTTTGCAGATTTATTGCCGAACAAATACTCGATCACTCTTTCTTTCCAGCTTGTGAATTGGTTTTCCATAAATTAAGGAAAGAGAATCCAAACAAAATATCCGTTGAAATAATTATTAAGTTGTGCAGCATTCAATAAACCCCAAAATGCAGACGACCTATATTAAAATACACAAAAAATCATTCTAAAACCTTTATCAAATAATCATTGTTTTCAGGCTCCAAACTTTGTACGTACCGTTTGTTTTCTTGGCGCAGTTGGATATGAATGAGTTGTGTTTTTTTCGGAGAAATTGAATGCCATGTTCCAATCTTCATCCCTGCAAATCCAAATCAAAAATAAAAAATAAAATTAGCACTTTTGATAATCAGCATTCATTCCTGGAATCTAACATTACATTAAAACAAAAGTGACGGAGTTATCTACTCGTCTGTAATGCAGAAACCAAAATATTTGGCAATATCTTGCCTGAACACAGAGGTAAAATTTGAGAAACTGTTGTAGACCAGCTCTGAAAATAGCTCTCGTGCAGCCAGATTGTTATCATAGCCATCGAACTCTTGACAATAAACAGGGCTCGATGACAAAGCAAATGCAACAATAAAGATGGATACAGAGAGAAAACAACAATCTATCAAATTAGGCATTCTAAATTAACAAGAATTAATCAGCTAGAAACATAAGAATTAACACCAATAATCAGCCGGAAACATAAGAACAAATCAAGCTTCTCCTTTCCTTCTCCATGTACGAGTTAACCATAATTATAAGCAGTAATGAACCAATTAACAAGAGAGGAACAGGATAAGAAGTGCCAATAACATTCAGTATTCAGATGTTGCTCAAATGTTGGGCAGTTGCCCTTTACAATACCTTGATCTAAAATCAATTGACAAAACAACAGCTAAAAAAACCAATGGTATTCTAAGAAATTTCAGTTGTTTGGGAAAAAGACTTCATTTCTTTACATAAAACTCCTATAAGCAATCAATGCCAACCAGAACGAGGGATACCAACACTTTAGACTGGGATCACAAATGGAGCAATAAACCACCCAAGAGGACAGTAACCTCAAGGAACTGCAGGTTTGCTGTTGTAGGCCTCTCTTGCTTCAAGCACATCAGGACAGTACCGTTTAGTGAGAACGTCAACTTGGTCAGCAAATGAACTGTTACGATGGTCACCAAGGTGTTTGATCATTTGGTTCCATCGCTTCCGGCAGAGATCTCCAGACCTGTGCTCTAGAAGATTGTCCCACTCAACATCTTCCATGCAGCAAGCATCCAAGTCGTAGAGCTCCATCAGCAGCCGATAATCATCTGTATCAAGCCATTTACCTTCAGCTACCATAGGTGATGTTAATTGGTCGTACCATTTTTGGCAGCAAAGAGCATCAGTCCTAGTCTCCAACTTCTCACTGATTGCTGTCCAACTAATATTATCTCGTAACATCCCATGCTTTGTTTTCCTTTCTTCAAAAGCTTTCAAGCGCAGATCCAAATTCACTAAATCAAATAAAGACTGGTACTCATCCTGGGACCATTTTCCTTTCTTCATATTGATCAGTTTTATTCTACGCCACGTGTCCTTTACATGAAACCTATGCTTGCCCATGGCTTCTGCTAGTGTCTTCCAATCTGCTCCATGCTTTTCATGAAACTTTCGGATGAGTTCATACTCTTCTGGGGTCCAAGAAGAATTCTGACCCCTTTCAAACAATATATGGGCTCGATAATATACACTCTTATAAGGCCTCCAAGGTAGGGCTGCCCCTATCTCCTTCCAACAATGTGTAATTGCAGGGTGCTTTTTACAATTCAGCACCATGTTTAGACCTTCTGCACCTAAATCATGAACATTAATATAGTTTAAAACGGCTTCTTTAACCATCTCATCCTCCTCAGGCGAGAACCGCTTCCCTCGCACTAAGCCATCTTTCCCAACAGCCTTCTCATCACTAGGCTCATCAGATGAAGGGAAAACCTCTACATCTTCACCGAAACTTACTCTCTTAGATGTCACTTTTGAGGAAGATTTTTCTGAAGGACCAGTGGTTTCGATGTCTTTCTCCATTTGTGTTACTCTTTTGCTACTTTTTTCTTTTGAACGATTTTCCAAGGACTTGGCCTTCTTCTTCCTGTTGTTTCCACCTTCAGCATTAACCTTTAGTTTTCCATCTCTTGCCTTATTTTTTATAGAACTTGTGTTACATCCATCACCTTCTATTACACTGCTTTGGTTACCCATCATCTCGGCCATAATTTGCGTTGATGCAGCCTCTAGATCAACATTGTGCATTTTCCTCTTTTTCTCCTTCTCCTTCTGTGAAGACTCTACCTTGTCCTGAACAATTTCAATCAACTCCACTCTACCAGCATCTTTTCCATCAGCTACACATTTAATTACCTCAGTATCACCACCACCATCATCATACTTCTTATGTTTCTTCTTCCTTTTCTTCTTGTGATCCCATCCTTCCCCACTATTCATGTTAGCAATGTCTTCATTTTCAGGGCCATTCTGTACCTCAGCCACCTCTTCCCTTCTGTTATGGTTGAGGATGTTAACCACAGAAGAAATAGTGCTTGATTTACCTTCTCTGTTTTTCTCCTTGTGATTCTTTTTCCCATCTCTTATCACTTCTGACTCAGAATTGCTGACAAAATCCACCCAGACATTCTTTTGCAGTCCCGTATTATCCTCTATTCTCATGTGGGTCTCCTCCAAAGCCTCTCGAACTTCACTCACCTTATTTTTCTTCCTAGCCACCTGAGATTCTTTCTCATCATTACCATGCTCCAAATTTCTCTTCTTCTTCTCCTTCTTCTCATTCTTGTCTGCTGCATTATTCACATCTACATTACCCTCACTTTGACTAGAACTTATTGCAACATCCTCACCACTGGCATCATGTCTCTCACTCTTCTTCTTCTTCTTCTTCTCCTTCTTGTCATTCTTGTTTGCTATGTTATTCACATCTACATTACCCTCCCTTGGACTAAAACTTACTGCAACATCCTCACCAGTAGCCTCATGTCTCTCACTCTTCTTCTTCTTCTTCTCCTTCTTCTCATTCTTGTCTGCTGCAGTATTCACATCTGGGTTACCCTCACTTACACTAGAACTTACTGAAACATCCTCACGACCACCCTTCTTCTTCTTCTTCCCTTCACTACTCGGAGTTAAACTCTCCTCTCCACTTATAAGCAATGAATCTTTGGCTTTCAAGGAGTGGTCCTCATTCTTTGTTTTCCTTTTCTCGCGCTCTTGCCTGCCTACCATTTTGATACCATGTGGGTAACAACTGCTAATCTCCCTCGAACCTTCAGAAATAGCTATAGCTGAGCCAAACCCTCATGCAAAGCTGTAAAAAAAAAAAAAAAAACACAGATGAATAAAAGAAAAGTCAGATAACCAATGATTTAATAGAAACACCTTCGCCTAAAATACTCTAAAAACCAATTCAACCAAAGGGTTTATTCCAATTCCCTCCTCGGCACTGACAAATAACACCATGAGCTGAACACAAATTCTGATCAGCCGACTTCACTTTCCTTGAAAACCCGTCTAGCTAATTCACATCGAAATCACACCAACACGAAAAGACAAACCAAAACCCCAGATAATAACCAGTATCTAAAAATATTAACAACTAACACATCATTTGCACCTAGATACGAGAGGCAAACCCAACAGCAGCAGCAGCCGAAAGTGTGTACATAAAAAGAGCCTCTAAAATTCAACTCATTGCAATTCCAGATTCTTAACAGCAAAAACGTAATAAAACGAAAGGAAATTGATGAAATAGAAAGAAGCGGGTACCTGAAAGCTGGAGTCCGATCCCTTCCTCTCCCTCTTTCGAGCTCTGGAGATTTGAGAGGGCGAGGTCTGCTGGTAGAGGGATGGAGTGTGAGGGGACACTGAGATTAGGGCATGTATCCTCAGTGTGACAGGAACTGGAGGGAGGAGAAGACGATAAGCGGCGTGGAATTGGAGAGATGGAATTATTGGGCCCGGTGGTGATGTATTTATGTGAACGGGTTGGACTGATGGGCTGTGGGGTTAGAGTTGTGGAGGTGGGCTGATGTGGGCTGGGCTTGATGTGGTGGTTTTGTTACGAGGAAAAATGTTTGTTCACAAAAAAGCATAATGTCCCTGCTTACCAGCAGAGCCCATTCGTGATTTAAGCATCTGCATATATAAATTGATGTCTTTTTTACACTTTTATTTCGATTCAAACTCAGAACAGAACGACAAGGCAATAACAAAAATCACCTCCTAGAGCCGATCCCTAATATAGCCCACCAACTTCAATCAAGCCCAATAATGGCCTCACTTGGGCTTTAAGAAACAGCCCAAACCTCTTAAGTCGGACAACCATTTCTCTCTCCATTCCGTATAAATAAGCTGAACGGAAACCGTTATTCCGTTTCATTTCGCGCCTTCTACACTTCTCTTCTTCCTCTCTCACTCACTCTTTCAATGGCTTCCACGAAACGCGAGCTCTCACTCGGACCCGAACACGATTCAAAAAAGTTAGAGCTTGAACACGAGTCAAAAAAGGCAAAGCTTGAGCTCCCACCCGAACCAGAATTCCAAAAGGCAGAGATCGATGCTACTGAACCCGATTCTCCAAAATCCACGTCGAGCCAGCTGCGCGTGACGCTCAATCCCACTGATTGTAGTTTAGGTAACAAATCCCTGTCTTTTCACTCTTTTCTGCTTTCTAGTTTGATGTTTGAAACCCTAGCTTAAAATAAAATAGTTCGATTCACAATTTGAAGCATTTTTAATTATGTGTTTTGCTATGTTAGAGAATTAAGGGGCTTGATTGAGTAATTAGTGAATTAAATGATAATAAAAATAGGCATAATGCGGATTATCTTGTTTAATTATAGTGTGCAAGCCTCTCAATAGATATTATATGAAAGAATTGCTCTCCCCCAAAAATTTAGAAGGGGAAGACTAAAGATTGAATTTTTATGTCTTTAACGCAGGAAAACTTTGAGCTAAAGAATCTTAAAGCCTAAAAATTAAAATGTTAATTATAATGTGATTTTGGGGGAAGAATTAACAAAAACCTTTTTGTTTTTTTACCCCACAATTTTATTCTATGCCACCTGGAATATCGGAACAATAGTGATTATTTTCTCAGTGAAAGAAAAAAGACATTGTAGCAGATACAAAGATAGTCGATCCATTCTTTTCTGTGCGCGTATCTGTGAAAGCTATTCTGAACCTTTTGGTTTGCATGTGTTTTAGATTTTGATATTGAACAAGATGGTCTTCAAGGTTCTGGACTTCATGAGGAGGGGTTTGCTTATTGTTGGTCTGGTGCTCGAGCCAATGTTGGAATAACTGGAGGGAAGTATTGTTTCAGTTGCAAAATTGTTTCTGTTCAACCGGTTAATATGGAAGACACGCCACCTGACCAGCAGTATGTTTGTCGTTTAGGCATTTCAAGGGGAGATGATGCAGTTGGAAACCTAGGGGAGACTCCGCATAGCTTTGGGTTTGGAGGCACAGGAAAATTCTCTAGTGCTGGAAAATTTTCAGACTATGGTGAAAAGTTTGGGGTTGGAGATACAATCAAGTGCTGTGTTGATCTCGAAAGTAAACCATTGGCTTGTATAGGATTCTCCCAGAATGGAAAATGGTTGGGATTTGCAAAGGTATTTGATGCTGGCCCAAGAGGCCTTGAAGTGGTGGATTCTCCAATAAAAGAGCTTCAATGGGAGTCAGCTCTATTTCCTCATGTTCTATTGAAGAATGTCATGGTTCAGTTGCAATTCAGTGTTGAAGATGGACTTGTTCCTGAAGAAGGCTATAAGCCCTGGGCTTCAGCTCTTGATGATGGGAATGCAATAATGGGACCTAATTCTTCTGACATGAGGGATTGTGAAGTAATGATGATGGTGGGGTTACCTGCTTCTGGTAAGACTACATGGGCAGAGAAATGGATAAAAGAGCACCCTGAGAAGCGTTATGTGTTGCTTGGAACAAACCTTATTCTGGATCAAATGAAGGTTTCAATTTTGGCTTCTTACATTGTCTGTCCTTGCAGAAAGATTTTCTTCTAGCTGAATTGTTATCCTTGAGCATGGTGACTGACACTAATTTGTTTTTCCATAGGTTCCTGGGCTATTGCGTAAGCAAAATTATGGTGAACGATTTGATCGCCTTATGGGTCGAGCAAATGCAATATTTGATACCCTGTTATCCAGGGCATCTAAGACTCCTCGAAATTATATTATCGATCAAACCAATGTTTTCAAGAATGCACGCAAACGCAAATTGAGACCATTTTCAAATTTTCGTAAGGTAGTGTCATGGTGTCGTTCTCTTTGTATATGAAACAAATAATCTAGTATGATTTGAATCTCTTAATTTATTATTGCAAACCAGATTGCTGTTGTGGTGTTTCCAAAACCAGAAGAGCTAAAATTCCGAGCAGATAAGAGATTTAAAGAAATGGGGACGGAAGTTCCTTTTGATGCCGTAAGCAATATGCTAGGTATCCTTTTTCATTTGCATGTATTATTTTCGTCCACGTAGCTGACCCCAACTAGTTTAGGATCGAGACTTGGTTATTGTTGTTGCATTTGAACTGCAATTACTTTGGTTTGTTGAATCCTAATAAATTACGGTTTTACTATGGCCTGTTTAATCTTGGCAGCTAATTATGTTCTCCCCACAAGCAAGGATATGCCTGGTTCAGATGAACTTTTTGATCAGGTAAACATTTGGTAAGCATAAATCACACACATCCATTTTACACACTGTTGAGCATAATGTGGCTGACAGCTTTGACCATTTTATAAGGTCATTTTTGTCGAACTCGATCGTAGGGAGTCGCAGAAACATTTGGAGGAAATGAAGCATGCTTTAAAGACTAAAACTCTGCCTTGTTCTCGGCAGACTTCCATCGAGTTATATGCTAGGTCTCCAATGCAAAATCAAGGAGCTTTACCAGGTTTTTGTATTGCCTTTTTTTGATCCATTTATTCTTATGTCATTAGATCAGGTCCTGATGATTTTTCCATTTGATTCAGTTTGTAGCGGATCCTGGCAAAGTTCTCATCCACCTCCTCCACTATTGTGTTATGGCTACCAAAACACCAACCCAGCTCCCCCATCATCGAATTATGGCTACCAAAATACCAACCTTCCTCCTCCACCATTGAATGATGGCTGCCAAAAAACCAACCAGGTAAGAATTTCCCTGTTTCTAATGTTTTATTATTTTTGTTTTTTCCAGGATCTGTTTTCTACTTCGCTTCTGTTAGGAAGCTTGATTACTGTTAACTTCTTAGAGATGAGACCCTTACCAGAGTATGTGTATTGACAAATAGTGGCTAATGTATTAATACCCTATTCGTAATGTGAACACAATGTATCAGGGATTTGGATCTTCTTTGGGGGCATATCAGAGCTATCAAAGTCCGTCCATACCTAGAGCTCTTGTTCCTGATACCACTTGTGCAAGTTCTGAACCAAGAAATAACAGTGGTTACTCTTGGAACTTTGGTGCCATTTCTGGTGGTAGAGCTGACTCTTGCCAGAACTATGGATCTGTTGATCCGTATGGCAGAGCAGACACTGTTGGTGAGAAAAGTGTTGTTGGTGCTGCTGCTACTTCTGACCCCTACTGGAGCAATATGACAGAGCCCTCCCCAGGGGGAGGTGCAAGGACTTCTTCATTTACATACAATAATATTCGAGGTCCCCCCACCAGCCTGCAGACTCCAAGCGCACCCACATATTTGCCCAGTCCTTCCCCTTCTTCATATGGTAACCATTTTGACACGTTATTTCGCATATGCATGTGCATATAGATCTGTTCTAGAGAATCTATATAGCCTCGACAATTGAAGAAGCTGGACTGCCTAGTGAATTGCAACCCAACCATGCTAACCTTACTCTCTTATTAGTTGTTTGCTGATAGTTAATCTAGTGGCGTTCTATATTTTGTGGCCTTTGTGTCCATTTTTGTCTGTTGGCATTTGGTATTCAACAAAAGCCTCAATCTCAACTAGCAGGTTTCAGCTACAGGGATCTTTTTCTTGCATTTTGAATTCCCTTTGGCATTCAATACTAGACATTGTCTTTTAATTGGTTTCTTTTTTGCTTCAGGTTTGCCTTATGGATCTCCTTGCTTTCCACTGTCTGCATCTCCGACTCCATCCCCGAGGCCCCCATACGCCAATTTTCCTGCTGGCATGCAGCAGCATTCTGGACGATATAACCCTCGTCCTCCGAGATACTACTAATTTCTGTGCCCTCATTCCTCAAGACTTTAGAGATACTACTTCCGAACCAAAGACTGTAAAATCAAGGAGGCCAAGTTCCGGTCGATGATGAACTGCAGATATTTTGTAAACACGAACTTAATGAACAGAGTTCAAAGGGCCCCCTTCCAAGATCATCTCTAGAATTTTGTAAATACTACCACTAACTTCAAGATTTTTCTGACTTTATGGGAGACTATAGTTGGTATCTGTCACTCGACAGGATGTAGTTGGAGTTTAGGTCTTAGCGAGTTGGCTGGTAGCTGCAAGTTTTTAAAGAATTGCATGTTATATCTACAAAGAAATGACAAAGCCTGAGATTACCAGAAGTATCAAAGTGCTGGAAGGAAAGGTTTAGGTCCCATATGCTTTACACCTGAGCTCCTGACCATGTGAAAAGCCTCTCTCAAGCTGCATTTTCCTCTTCGTCAATCCATGCTTTGAACCCCACCATAAACCCTTCTCCCTGATCCACCAGTCTATCTCTCTAGTATTATATAATCCAACATATCTAGAACAGAAAGAAACCTCTTAGCCCCGTTCTTCTGTTACAACATTGAATTGACGGTCTAGATTCTTTGTCTGCCACAACCTAACCACCATCTAACTCGGTCTTTATGGCCCAAAATAAATAATAATAATCTACACAGCTTTTTGTCACGGTTCCCCGCCACCTAATAGCTTCATAAATATGTTAGCTCGATTCCTTTTTAGTTTAGGAAAATTCTCTGATTTGATTCAAGATAAAATTGGGGTTAGTTTGCTTTGAAAAGTGAATAATGATTAATGAAGTGCTAATTGGGTTTGTTCTAATTCAAGAAGAGATTCCTTTGAATATATTAGTTCAGGATCATATGTTCCGAGATTTTATTGTGAAAATAATTAATTTTGATACACAAAGATTGACTTGATACGTACCTTTCTGTTAAAATAATTATCAATGCAAATATATATATATATATATATATATATATATATATATGTTTTTGATGATAAATCAACGAGGGTTAAACTGTTTGACAAAAGGAGATTTCCGAGGTAAATGAGTGTAGTAATAATTCCACTCTCGTCAGCAAAAATCACTTTGTATTTGTATGAGATTGTAAATGAAATTATGATGGACAAAAAAAAAAACGAGAAATATATAAAATTGACCAACTTAATTTATTTTTCATAACTTCATATATGTTTTCTGACAAATAAAAATACGACATGTATATTAATAGGACAAATAATGTTTGACAAAAGCCTCATGAGTGACCACTTAACAAATAATTGTACATATATGTAAGCCAATAATTTTAAATTCTTTTGATTAAGGAAAACAAACAATTGTAATAATTCTAATAACAAAGAAACAGGTTTCCGAGTCAGAGAAAATCTAACACCTAAAAGAACATCCATTTCTTTTGAAATATTATCTCTGCTATAATCTATAGACATGCAGAAGTCCCCAGGGGACCCTGCAACTGAAATTCAATGTTTCTTTCATGTCCAATCATTTCTTTGCATTATTTTCTTAGAAGTCAAGTTAGGATTTTACGTGGTCGGCCAAATATCATTCATATATATATATATATATATATATATATAATAGTAGAGAGAGATAGTTCTATTCCTTTCAATATCAGATCAAAACATGGAGGCATGCATAACCTAAAAGACTTTGCATTTTCTCTCTTTTACTCTTTCTTCGAGTAGGTTTTCAATAATCAATAAAAAGCTTTTCTTGATGGGGGGGACACCTTACCTTTAATGGAGATCACCACTTCCATGCCGAACAGAAATGGGGTAATACAACACATCCATGCTTGTTGGTCCAATTACAATTAGCTGAGCACTCGGTGGCCTCATTTGAACCTCTCACCACTTTTTTTCTTTACTTATGGATAGGTTGTATTCTCCAATCACTGTTTTGTGTATCAAAATTTACTATATTTTTTTAATTTGGACATATTATTCTTGTTATATTTATTAGAAGTGTTGTTTTGATAATATTTTATTGTCAATTATCAAGGATATAGTCTAATAATAAGAAGATTCTTTAATTTGTTCAAGATTAAAGTTCAATTCTCATTACTTACGGATAACTAATCATAATTATTCTTTAATAGTATTAGATTTAAACTCATTTGGTTTTAAAAAAAAGTCCAATGGTCGATCAAAAGATAAATATGTTCTAGCCATGGCTTAACTCGGAAAGTGATGGCTTTAATTTCGATTTAAGTAGAAGTTGATTTGACAACATTCCACTATCTATACATATATAAAAAATATTTTATTGTCAATTAAAATAGTTCAAATTTAAATAGGAATGAGAAGTAATTACATATAATCGATAATTTAAGTATTTTATCTTATCTTATAATTTAAAATACTTTTTATGATATGTATTTATATATGTTTTTCATTTTTTTAAAACTAAAACTATATATTAGAAAATAATTTAAAAAAACCATTATTAAACAGCATTAAAATGGCTGAGATCATTTTTTTTTTACAGTGATCTAATTAGTTTGAGATTTGATTAAAAAAAGAAAAAAAGGTAGACGCAACCCCTTTAAGGGATAAGGTAATCTTATTGAATTCTGTATTGAAGCATAAGTTAAAGGACAATCTAGTACAAGTACAATAATTTATTGCTGATGTACTTGATATAGACATGTGTGCTTGTAAACTTTATTCTTTTGTTACTTAATTTGTTTAACCTCTTCCTAGACTCTTCACTTTTTACCATGATTTATTCTCATCTGGTACTTTTTAGGTATTGCAGCATGTGGCTTAATTTATCACCGCCCACGAGACCATAATGGCCTAAAATTCTTGACAATTATCATCACCTCATTAAACCTTACCTAGATTCTCGGTTTTGCATCAATCGTCAAAGTAACTCAAAAGGAATTCCATCAACAACAACGGTTTATTGAGTTATGCTTGGATTGTATGCATGATTTTTTTCATCCTATTCAATCAGTGGTGGTGTTCAAATTCTTTCCGATTTATACTTAGAAGCCACTTGTACAGCCAAAAATTAAAGATTTGTTTTGAAAGGTGCCCTTCCAAAGAAAATTGACAAGTTCTCTTGGACTATTCATTGAGGGATAGCAAGATGTCCAAACTTGAAAAGTCCACTACCTATTGTCTAGAGGAGGGGAAGGAAAAGAAAATTTTACCAACATTACATGACAAATGCCATCTCATAGAAAAGGAGGTTGATACCTATAAGGTCATGAAAGAAAGAAAGAAAGAAAAGAAAGAAAGGTCATGACCATGGAAAGGATTTTGATCAAATTAAAGTGAACGGAAGAAAAGGAAAGAAATAATTCTATCAAAGATAATTGTGCCCACGAAAATAATGTAATGTCTACCCGCACAAAAAGGTTTTTCAATCAACATTGTCCCAAATGTCCATTTATATATTTTATTGGGACACCAAAGTTTTCTTGTGTCATTGTTAAACCTTTTGCACTTAAGAAATTATACAGGTGATTATAAAAATAAATAAAAAAGGAAAGAAATTATATTAGCGTATCAAAATTTTATTATTTTTTTATTAATAAATTGTTAGTCTAGTGTATTAAGCGAGTTGGTCTCCAGATAAATTTCTTACTAACATATAGAACTAAAATTCTAAAATTATAATTATTGAAAAATATTAAATAAAACTTTATCTTTCCGGTCTTGAAAAAAATTATTCTTATTTCCTTAGGGAAATAAAATATCCATGAATGCAGCAATACAGGGAAAAGTTTTAGATTTTATACTTTTAATGTTGGATTTTGTAGATATTGGGAAGCCACGTATGATTATATGCTAGGTACATTGAAGCCCATCTCGGTAATTGAACAGTGAAACAGACCACAGAACCCTTTGATATGGATCAGTGCTGCATTTAATCCATCTATTATAAACGTTATCTCGGAGCATATCCAATGCTCTCTTTATATTAAGATTTTTCTTTATAATAAAGAAGTTTGATCCAAATTTCATCTCCAATGCTCTCTTTATCATAATCTTTATCTTTAAAATTAGTATAAAGAGTGTCTTTGGCTCTCCAATACTAGAGAGTCCAAATGACTCTTTATCTTATATTTTATTAATAAAAATCACTATTTCCAATGTCACTCAACCTCTTCACCAATAGTCTCTATGGGTTTTATAGATTTTGTCAAAATAAAAAGTTAAATAGAGAGTAGCATTAGAGAGGATATTGATCTTCTATTTATATAATTAATGATACTCTCTATTTATATTAAAAATACTAGTTAAAAATAAAGAGCACCGTTGAAGATGCTCTTAGTTTGCTCCCTTACTTTACTTCTCTTGTTGTAATCCTTCCGCTCTCTATTCTGATTTTTTTCTAGAATTTACACTAGTCTTAACTTGCCCCCTCAACATGATTGAATTGAAAATTCCACTAATTATGCAAATACAGAAAAAAAAATATGTATTTACAAAAGAACATGAATGTATTTGTTAGAATAAAAAAGGAAAAAATGCATTTTAACTAAAAAAAATTATAACTATCTTGCTAATATAGTTATTTTTATCTTACGTATATGACATGGTTAGTGTAGATTTTTTAAGATAATTATGTTAAACTCCACGATCAACTAGAAAATATGACACCATGTGTCCATAAGTTGTAAAATACATGTGACACGTAATGGTGTAATTTAACTTCATTATTGATAGAAGTATCAAGTGATTACAAAATAGAGAATAAGGGGAAGAAAATACGACAAAAAAAATTAAAGGGATCAAAATGAACAAAATTTATAGTCGACACCTAGAATCCCCTTTAATATATTCCATGCCTCTCTCTTACGCACACTTACAAACCTCTCTCTCTCTCTCTCTCTCTCTCTCTCTCTCTCTCTCAAAAGCCTATAAACCCACAAAGCAGTCTGCTTTAAATCCCACTTCTCTATCTTTCTTTCTCCTGCATGTCTTGTAAAATCTATTGACTTTTCTCAAATGGGTTTTAAATTCTTGTCCGAAATCTAAACTCCTAGACTTCAATAATCCAAGTTCTCTCTCTCTCTTTTTCCTTTCTTTATGGAAGAAAAGGAAAATCTTTCATGGGAATTGAATTCTAATACAATCTCATTTCTCATCTTCGAAATCATGACTTCCATTAATCTTTCTTATAATCCTCTCTTCTCTTGCATTATCACTCTCTACACTCTAATTCTCCTATACTTCCCTCAAGCACTTAAACTCTCAATCTCTTCAATTTTGATCATTACTTTAACTCTTTTGCTCTTTCTCTTACGCCTTGGTGCAATTCAAAGACTCCAACTTTCAGTGGCTGAAGGCGATGAAACCAATGAAATCAACCGAAACAAAGACACCCATTTTGCTAAAACTTCAGACTCATGCTTTTTGACTCATGTAGACAAATGGGATGCTTCCCAAAGTGCTCGTATAGCCCCGGATCGGAACCCGAATTTTGGAGGGTCGTTTGTGGAATGGGATGTTAGAGCTCCATTGGAGGTTATATATGAGGAACATGAAGGAGAAGAAGGGGAGGAGGATCCGAATGGGAAGGATGCAGTCCAGGATCCCAACCAGTTTGGTGGTTTGGGAAGGTATCCGTCTTTGGCTAAGTATTACCCGGAAACGGATTCGGATTCAGATTCTGACGGTGGGTTTTCCGTTCCCGGAGAGTGGGACTCGGCGGAGAGGTTTTGCTTTAAATGGGAAGATGAAGATAAAGAAGGGCTATTGATAGAGATAGCTCTTGATAGTTATAATAAGAAGGATACGGGTTTGGGATTTCACGTTGAAGAGGATAATCTGATAGAGATCGATATTTCTCCGGCCAAAAATGACATGCTGTTTCCCAGATGAAGTGTGTGACTAATTAGTGCTTAAAAGTGGTTTAAGGTTTAGAGGGTTAGGTTCGGTTAATTTGGATTAATTAAAGCTGATAATGAGAGGCAGTTTTTTCGGGTTGTGAGTCTTTCTTTTTTTGTATGTTTTTTTGGGTTTTTGGATGTTTGTTTGTATTAAACCGATGATTAAGTACAGTTAATCACTAAATCCAAGGATTTAATTGAGTTAACATGAGATGACTAATATGCCCCTATATGGATTTTTCCTCCAGAAAGATTTGGCAAAAGGGTCATTATATGTTGTTGGAATGGGAAAGGCAATTGGGTTCGAAAGTGCACTTTGATAAAAGGTTATGGTGTGCCACGCAAAGTTGAATAATGCATGAACATGGGAGTGATAGAGAGATGACACAGAAATGGAGGGCATATTCTACCTGTTTGGGTGACTAACTAATGTCTACGTGAAGCTAATATGTTTGTTTCTTAATTAATGAAATCAGAATTATATACATAATCCGTGTTTTATAGCTGGTTGCCTTTGTTGATTTTGGACGATCTTTTGTTTTCTTGTTCTGCTTTTATCTTGAATTTGTAGAAGATTGCAATTGATTTGAATATATATTATTGATTTAAGCAGCATTGACGTTAAGAAATGGAAATTGGAATTGGCCTTAGTTCATGGAAGATAGAATTGGCCCCGCTTGTTTGCTTGAATATAGATTGAACGAGTTAAAAATCATTTTTCGATGTTTGTTTCTGAAAAATAAATTGAAAAATAGCATTTTTTATTTATTAATTATTTAAAAAATATTTCTATCAAACATTTTTTTTATGTTTGATGCATATAAACATGACTTCTTCTTCTTTTTTTACTAGCTTAAAACATTTTTCTTCGAGGCAAATAAAAAATAATAATAACTTTCTTTTACATGGTATCTTATTTTTATAATAAAATCTATATGATCTGATACGCAGCATGACTTCTTCTTCTGTTTTTTACTAGCTTAAAACATTTTTCTTCAAGGCAAATAAAAAATAATAATACCTTTCTTTTACATGGTGTCTTATTTTTATAATAAAATCTATATGATCTAATATGTATGATTGTTGAAATTATATGTTATGTACTATAATGCATTTTCTAGCAAACTTACATAAATTAGCATATTTTTAATAAATTATACACATTATATATTAAATTGGTATAATTTTTACAAATTATATATTGATATATCTTCACAAATTATTTTCTATATATATACATATAACTTTCTAGTAATGTTATATATTTTAAGTATTTATGTTAATATATTAATTAATGTTTATATATATACGAATAGAAAAACTGGTGTATCATTTTAGCTTCTAAGTCCTTTATACAAAGGGTATACAGCTCTTTTAAATTAGAAAATACTTCCGTCGCTCTATACCTTTATTTTCATCATTTGTTTATTTATTCACTATAAAATAGATTTTTTAATAATTATTTTTAATTGTAATTTATTTTTTGATGTCGAAATGGTTTGAACTTTAAAATTTTTATTGAGCTATTAGGTCTTATTAAAACTCTAATAATATATAAATTTAGATCATTGAAATTAGATTTCATTCAAAATATTCAATTCTTATAATAGGTAACATATTTTTAATTTTATATTTTATTTATTATTTGTTTAATTATTATATATGTTATTTGACATAAATCAATATTTGGATTGACAAATTTGGAGACAGTCGCACAATATTATTCCTACTAAAATAGTATTGAATTAGGCCTATCTTGGATCATTAATTTGGTTTGATCATTCGTATGGATAACCTAGCTAGTACAGGCAGAAATTTCTTTCGCTTTCGTAAGAAAACTTCCAAATGCAACGATTTACGAATCACATATCCTATCTACGTACTATTGAGGAAAAGAATCACTCTATATGAGACTGTTCCATTGGTGAAATGGATCGCATTTATGCCAAATTTTGATGTTGGACGGTGGCAGATAATGCAAAGACATGTTTGATTTTAGTTCTACTACGCTCCAAGATTGTTAAGTCATAAAGTTGGGGACATCATGCTAGAATCAAGCTTATTTTGAATGAAACCAAATGGTGGAAGAAGATAATAATCAAAGCTGGAGTCTTTTCAGTTTATAAGACAGATTAGACGGTACGTAGCCCTTAACTTGACCTAATGCCCATCTTAAACAGTTTTCCCCTTCTAGGTAATTACTGTTAACAATGACTTACTAAAAAATGACGAAAGGGACTTCTTATTCTCAAGGTCCTTTGAATCTAACTAATTATCTCGCCTAGTAGGGCTGTGATTTGCGATGTTTTATATATATTCTCGAAAAAACATCTCAACCAAAAAAAGTAAGGTGTTAGGAAGGTGAAGTTTCAATAATTATTTTTTATTATTTTCTAACACATTACATTAAGTGAAAACCTTCATCATTACTTTGTGCTTAATTTTTAATTTAATTAGAAGAATGAAGATATTGAGATTCGAACTTTTAACCATTTGTTCATCGGATCTTTCATGGCATGTCAAAACGAATGGTTTTCTATTATTTGCTAATATTCTTTTAGTTTTTTCCCTTAATTGGATCATCTAGTCACTAGTGAGTCTTAAGTCCGAGTAAATAATAAATAGTCTTTCTATTTTGTTTTTATATATACTTCTTCTTCTTATTCTCAATTTGCTTTCCTCGCCTTCACCACACCTCCTCTTCCGTCGCCGTC
This sequence comes from Dovyalis caffra, assembly GCA_963924115.1. Lineage (NCBI taxonomy): Eukaryota > Viridiplantae > Streptophyta > Magnoliopsida > Malpighiales > Salicaceae > Dovyalis > Dovyalis caffra. The sequence goes on from CAWUPB010001184.1 coordinate 12,473,945, forward strand.
CACAAAAACGCTCACCCACGCCGCTCCACATCATTAAATCTTTTTTAAAACCGCTCAACAAAATGAGAGGTATCTTTCTCCCTCTAAGTCGGATCAAATATGTGTTTTTTATCCTTGATCTATCGGGTAAAGCTTTCTCTTTTTAACTCTTATGTTTTTTTTTAAAAAATTAAATAAATGTTATAAATTTTTAGTTAAGTTTTGTTATTTGTTAGTTTATTAATTGTTTAAATGTTGTTAATTATCTTGTTATGTTAAGTTGTATGTAATAGTTTAAATTTGTTAGTTGTTATTTTATTTTTATAATTGTTAAATTAACTTTGTTAAGTTTTATTTGGTTATTATGTTAATTGTTCGGTTAATTTGTATTTTAACATAAATTTTAAAAATTTTAATTTTGTTAATTTTTAGTTGTTAGATTAAAATTTAATTATTTAATTTTAAATTGTTATTTTAATGAAGCGAATTAATTATATATTTATTTGTTTTTAGTGTTAGGTTAATTTGGTTAGTTGTTTGTTTAAACTTAATTTTGAAATTATATAATTTTTTATGTAGTTTAGTTAAATTTGGTTGAAATTATATAATTTTTGACGTAGCTTAGTCATTTCGAATGTAAATTTTATAAGTAATTTTATTAGTTTAATTATTAAAATTGAAATAAGATAACATGCTTAATGATTTGATCATTCCTTCTACTCATCCTCCGGTCGATGCTTAAGTCGAGCCCTCCACACGATATGAAGAGGATATGGGATTAGACGAGCGAGGATGAGTGATATAATATTCAATCACTTAGTTTGTTTTGTTATTTTTTTATGGAACGTATTCTAGAACAATTTTATTAATATTATTTTATTTTTCATATATACATGATTACTTATAATTATTTACTATTAATTATTAATTATTAAATTTCATATTAATAATTTAATCTCAAAAAATGTCAACAAAAGCGACGGAATTGCGGGAAAAATCGTTTTCGAAATTAGCGACAAATTGGTGACAATTTCGTTTTCCAAACTTAGCGATTGATTAATTTTCAAAATTAGCGATAGATTGGTGACAATTTCGTTTTCCAAACTTATCGACGGACTAGCGATGGATTAATTTTCAAAATTAGCGACGGATTATCTACGAACAAAATGACCGATCCAATGACAAGATTAGCAACGGATTTTTTTGATTTAGCAACGGATTTTTCATTGCTAAATGTTGCAACGAACTAAGTATTCCGTCGCAAAAAATTAGCGACAAGCGAAATAGCGATTGAATATTTTTCTTCGCTATTCACGAATAGCGACGGAATTGGGGCGTTTAACAACAGAATATTCCATCGCTAAACTCCGTTTTTTGTAGTGAAATTAATTAATCATTTTGTTTCAAAAACTAATTCTTTATTCATTTTACCAATACCGACCGTATTTAATTTAATATTATTTTATGACTTATTCTTAAATTAAATTAAAAAATAATGAAAAGAATTAAGTTATAACAAAATTTAAAAATACAAGAATTAAATAATTAATTTTTCAAAGAAAATCAATTAATTCATTTCTCAAAACTAAAGGAACTAATTTATAATTTACTCCCCAAATCCCAACCTCAGGTAATTGATCCATTTACCTTCCTTCTTGTTATTGTTGTTGTTGTTGTTGTTGTTGTTGTTGTTATATATATATATTTAAAATTTTATTTTATTTCATTGTGAAAAAGAAAAGAAAGAAAGACTATGTACGAATACGAACAAAAACAGAACCAAATGAGTGATCTTTTAGAAGCAGGAGACGCAAGCCAAACTAAGAGAAGGATCCGTCCAAACAATTGCTAACTCAGATTTTACATCTCTACTTTCAAGTTTTTATAATTCACCCAGATTTAGTAATGTAAGTAGAAGAATTGTCGTAGGGACGACTCGAAATTTAATTTATATACCTTTGTCCAGGAAAAGAGAACTCCAAGCATCCACCCTTCTGGACTGAGTGACTGAGTGGGTAATGGGCCCAAACCAACAGAAATTCACATTTCCGAACCCATCTTTTCTTAATCAAGTGGGCAATGGGCCCATACTAACAAGCCCACTGTATGACAAGAAAGTTTGGCACTGGATAGCAGATACCATCAAGTTGCATAAAAGCCAATCTTCTTTATTGGTTAACTGCGAAACCCCTTCTCAACCATCGAACCAAAACCAGGAGCGAGCAGAAGAAACTGAAAGAGGGAATTATCGCGGTTTTAATTTGGTGTGAATATACAGCGTTCCAGATACTTTGTATATCTAGTAAATAATAGGGTGGTGTTATTCAAAATTTATTGAATTGATTAAATTTATCCATTAAATTTATAAATAATTAACTATTAATCAACATTATTGTTGTTTTCATTTTAATCCGAGAAACGTATTTATACTCTAATTTTTTTAATTACACATTAGATTTATTTTTATATATTTTATTATTTTTAAATTATTATAGTTTTTTTAAAATATTATTCACAATTATATTGTGACGAAAGATCGCTTATATGATACGTTTTGCGATATTTAATACGAGGGTTTAAAAAAAATAATATAAAAATAAAAATTAATAATTTAATTGTTGTGTTCTTTGAATTTTTTTAATTAAAATTTTGTATTTTTTATTGATTTTTATTGAAATTTAATACTTTTTGAATTGTTTTAATTCAATAAATTTATTGAATTTGAGTTGATCTTACCTCTAGGATTGATTGAGCATGAATCTCAACCATGTAAGAAATTGTATTCAAATGCGTAAATTACAAAAAATATATATATTGTTTATTTTTAACTATTATTCAGGATGATGCCATCCACCAAATTATTTCTCTAATTGGATTTTATTAGAGGTTTAATAAATCTCAACCATGTAAGAAACTGCATTCAAATGCGTAAATCATGAGTTTTTTTTTTTTTTTTTTTTTCACTATCATTCACGATGAAGCTATGTACCAAATGACTTCTCTAATTGCATTTCACGAGAGCTTCAACAAGTCTCAACCATGTTCTTCTTTTAAACAAATAATTAGCACGCAAGAGTATTACCGTTTTCGTTTTCTTTTTTCTCGAAAAGAATTCAATTAAGACAAACAAAAACACACAATGACACCTAGATCACACTAATTTGACATGTGAAGTCAGCATGTGTTTGCTTATGCAAAAGGCTGGAGGAATGAAACACCCCACATGCAATTGTTTTGTTAATATCGCTGAAAGTCAAGTGTGAAATGTTAATAAATCATGCTCATCAAGGCTGTTCAGAATCCAAAAAAGTATCAAACTAATTAAAAAGGGAAGCAGACTAGCATTAATTCTTCTAGAAAACCATGGCCTCGTTTTAACTAGGAATATTCGTACAAATCGCAAGGATGCGTGAGATTTGAACCCTCCAATGCTTCTGGTAGCCTTGAATAAAGCCATGTGAGTTGTGACGTCCTATGCTCGCTTTCATACGGAACTCAGCAAACCTACCTGTTTTTTTTAGATTAACATGGGTATCCGGGCCAGCTTTCGCGTCAACCGACTAATCCCATGGGCCCTGACATTATCGACCATGTAAGATACCTGTTTTAATTTGCTTTGTCGTTTTCAGTATAATTTTGCTCTTTTTTGTTTCCTTTTCACCTATAAGTAGGGAGAGTATGAGTTTCATTTTTACCTAATGATAGAAGTTTATATATGTTTTAAATTAATTTTTATATCAATCGAAATTATTATTTTATCGTCATACATGATTTACAAATTTATAATATAAATGTAATTTGGACTAATGGTTTATAAAAGGAAAAAGTGATTCTTCGTTTGATGATTTCTTTCTTATTTTTTTATAAAAAGAAATAAAAATTTAAAATTTTTCTAAAAAAAGTTATTTTTTCAAAAATAACACATTCCATTAAAAGACTACTCAAACCACTTAAATAGATATATATCGGTTTTTTTATTTAATAATGTAGGCTAGTTAGGTCACTAATTTACTTTGAGTTTGACTAATTACATTTCTTTGAGCATATGAGACGAATTTCTATCTACTAATCACAATAATCATCTAAATTTTTTTGCGTCTGATGTCTAATGATGATGACAGAAAGAAAAATACATATCAAATCCACATAATTAAATTGTAAATTCTCAATCCTTAGTTAATTTCACAAATTTTTTCATGATATATTTATGAGAGATTAATCTTTTAATTTGTTATTACCTTCCAATTTCAATAGCTTTGTATTTTACCACAAAAAAAAAAAATGATAGAAATATAATATTTTTTCCTTCCACAGCGGTCGGTCGTACCGAACCAACAAAACACTGTAAAAGAAGATCGGAACCGGTCCACCAAAATTGCCACGTGTTTAATTCCTTAACGAAGGACAACAAATTCCAAGTTTTTTCTCTTATGTCTACCTTTTAATTGCTTGCCAGATTCGCCACCGGAAAGCTCGTGCCGCCTTTTGCTTGCCCGACAAGCGAGTCAACCCTAAAAAACAAAATCAAACCTGAAAGGAACCATCTCTACAACAACCAACGCACTACGCAAACAATCACGCCTCTCTCTCTCTCTCTCTCTCTCTTCTCCCACCTTTTCGGGCTCTTTACATTTCTTTCTTCTCAGACCGTCAAAACCCTACACCTCTCTTTCTCTCTCTCTCTCTCTAAATTCTCTTTCTTTCATTTTTTTCCCTCTGTTTTTTAAAACTTTCTCTGTTCTTAATTGCGACTAAAAAGGACATAAGGCTCTGTTTTTCTTTCCTTTTTTTTTTTTTTTTAACACATTTTGTGTAGAGAATCTTAAGTGAGTGAAAATGAACGGTTTGAGTTTATTTAAGAGAGCTTCTAGAGCTTTCGATGACTATCCTTCACTCGCTAAGCTCATTGTCGTTTGCACCATCAGGTATTCATTCCTCTGTTTCTTTCTCTTCCCCAAGTTTTTGCTTCCTTTCTGTTAATTAAGCTTTACTGTTATTATTATTTTTTTATTTTTTATTTTCGTATTTTGAATGAAATAATACTGATTGCTTGATTGCTAAGTGAGTGAGTTTTGCGTGTGTTAAGTAGGTGATTAGCAGTTTAGTATTTCCGTTTGATCACTTTTTTTGTTGCGGTTAGATTTGATTTTTTTCCTCCAAGTTTATTGGATATTTCTATAACTAGACATTCTAAGTTTTTGAAGTCTGTTGCTGCTATTACAGAGATCGACTCTGTTTTGTTCTGTAATAATACATCAGTATAATTATTATTTTAAAATTCTTTAATGTTTTGTTTCATTTCAATATAATAGTGTTTGCAAATGGTTCTTTTGATAATTTTCCTGTTGTTGTTAAAATTGTTGGATTTTTTTTCTATCTATTACATTTTTCAGATTTAGTAATCAGTTAATAATTTAAGACAGAGATGTACTCTGTTTCTGTTCTGTGCTCATAAAATTGTATGTGTATGTATTTATGTATGTATATGTATATGTCAGATTTTGAAATTTGACATCTTGGAGAAAAAAATCTAATTAATTGGCGAAGTTGCTTGGGATCAAACATTAAAAGTTCAAGTAGGGTATTAAATAAATCTCATTCCTTTCTTCTTTTTTATTTCTGGGTTGCAGTGGTGGGGGCTATGTAGCTTATGCAGATGCAAATTCAACTAGTGGTGTACATGCTGCTGCACCACCTGTATCGGAGATCAAGAAAAAGAAGGTGGTGGTGCTTGGAACTGGTTGGGCCGGAACCAGCTTCCTGAAGAAACTGAGCGATCCCTCATATGATGTTCAGGTTATATCGCCTCGGAACTACTTTGCATTCACCCCTTTGTTACCTAGTGTTACATGTGGTACGGTGGAGGCTCGCAGCATTGTCGAACCAATTCGTAGCATTGTCAGGAAGGTAATGAGAACTAGGCTGTTCAGAAATGAGCTTCACTTTGGACAGTCATTAGCGTAAATCCTGTCTGTTCATCATGTGTGGATCCTATGGATGGACAGAATTTATGTAGGTGATTGCGCATAGAAGTTCACTTTATAATAGAATTAACAATACAGTAACCGGTCCTTGTTTCTTCCTCTTGCAGAAAAGTGTGAACGTCAGTTACTGGGAAGCTGAATGTTTCAAGATCGATGCAGAAAATAAGAAAGTTTATTGTCGACGTAATCCTGACTCCAGTATGAATGGGAAAGAAGAATTTGCTGTGGATTATGATTATCTTGTAATAGCCATGGGAGCCCGTCCCAACACATTCAACACACCCGGTGTAGTAGAGCATTGCAATTTCCTGAAGGTAATTCCTTGGGACTTCAGTGATATGCTATCCTGAATTCCTGATCTTTTTCATTGTCTGGAAAAAGTTTCCTCACATACATACATCTTATAGAACAAAATGACCCAAAAAAAAAAAAAAATCTTAAAGAAAAGTAATGCTGCTCTGTGTGGCATTTGGGTGACAGGAAATTAGGAATTGAGTCCCTTTGCACATGCGCAGCTAATTTGTACAAGAAAATGGATTTCTTCTGCAGGAAGTTGAAGATGCTCAGCAGATCCGTCGGTCTGTTATTGATTCATTTGAGAAGGCAAGCTTGCCGACTTTAAGTGATGAAGAGAGGAAAAGAATTCTTCATTTTGTTGTTGTTGGTGGTGGACCAACAGGAGTGGAGTTTGCTGCAGAGCTTCATGATTTTGTCAATGAGGATTTAGTCAAACTATATCCAGCAGCCAAAGGTTCTGTACAAATAACAATTCTTGAAGCAGCAGATCATATTTTGAACATGTAAGTACCTACCTCTTGCTCATGTTGATTGATGCCTCTTTAGTCTTGTTTCTGTTATTAATTTTAGATGGAATGAATGCTAGTATTTGTTTAAATCTCATTGAGATGTCCTGCAGTTCACTTTGATCCTTAAAGATTAAGTTGATTTTGGATTTGCAAATATTTAAGAATTGTTACATTGGCAATCTAAACCAGACTTGTTGAACTGTTCAACAAATGCAGGCAAGAGTCAATATGTTAAGCTTGTCAATTAGTTTTGATTAAAGATTGTCGTTGACTTGGGATTGGAGTGCAAAAACAAAAAGAACTATGTTCAGGAATTAGCAGCTGCAGCTGCAGTGAAAAGCTTTGGGGCTCAATTAAGATGTATGCTTTTGGAGCTGGGTTTTTTTTATTTTGGTTCCCTAGACCCTGTTTCTTGCAGTCTGGATTGGCTCATAATAGACCATGAGTTGGTGAGGAAAGACTGAGATGCTACACTTGCAACTACTTAGATAGATTACATAATGCAAGTACACAGATCAATTATAGTTTGCATATAATTGCATTGATCTCATACGGGTGCATATGCTTGAAGAGTTCCGATAGATGAACTCAATACCTTTGGGGATTCTTATTTGCAGGTTTGACAAAAGAATCACAGATTTTGCAGAACATAAGTTCCATAGAGAAGGCATTGATGTGAAGCTAGGGTCAATGGTCGTGAAAGTATCTGATAAAGAAATATCTACTAAAGTGAGAGGGAATGGTGGTGAAATTACAACAATACCATATGGAATGGTTGTCTGGTCAACTGGAATTGGAACTCATCCTGTCATAAGGGATTTTATGAAGCAAATTGGTCAGGTGTGTTGCTGCCTCATAAAAACTGATTTATATGTTGTTTCAGTGTCTTCAATGTATCTTTCATGATCTCTTTTTTAAGATTTCATCCAAAACGAGCACTCTTAATTCAATTTATCAATGGAAAAACATGTGCTCGTTTGAACGCAGACTAATAGGCGTGCTTTAGCAACTGATGAATGGCTGCGAGTCGAGGGATCTAATAGCATCTATGCACTTGGTGATTGTGCGACAATTAACCAGCGCAAAGTCATGGTATTGTTCTCATTATTTTTCTGTTACATTTGAGTGCAAGGCATCACCTGTTTTGTTATTTTTCTGTTGCAATTTATTGTTCTTCTATCAAATTATTATCCATCTAATGTACTCCTCATTCTACCTAAACATTGTTCCAGTTTATTTAGACTTAAAAAAGTCCCTACCTCTCTATTTGACTCTTTAGCACATTAAGTATTTAACTTTGCTAGGGGTACATACAGAACTGCTCATACTTACAGTGAACAACAAAGTGATATCTCTTTTAAGGATTATATGCTTGAACTTCTTCTTGTCATCCGAGATCACCTTGCACATTGAAATCATATCAGTAAAGGTCTAGCTGAAAACTACATACTTATCTCTCGGTCTATATTTGTTGTTATGGCTAATGTTAATAGCTGCTAAATGAATTATCCAAGATGATTTGTGACATACACCAGAAATACAAATACTGCTGATTGATAAAAAAAGTTAACACCAAAATGATATTTGATGTCAATGTTACATCGAGAATTTAATCACCCAGTCTGTTGATTTATGTTCTTATTCTTACACTGCCATCCTTGTAGGAAGATGTTGCCGCAATATTTAAGAAGGCAGACAAGGACAATTCTGGAACCCTCACCGTAAAAGAATTTCAAGAAGTCATTGATGATATTTGTGAAAGATATCCTCAAGTGGAGCTGTATTTGAAGAACAAACAAATGCGTGACATTGCTGATCTCTTGAAGATGGCTAAAGGGGATGTTGCAAAAGAAGCAATGGAACTAAATATTGAAGAGTTTAAGAAAGCCCTTTCTGAAGTTGATTCCCAGATGAAGAACCTTCCAGCAACAGCTCAGGTCTTGTGTTGAGTTTGTGATTCTACGGTCTGTGAATTACCACTCTCTACGAAATATCTCCTTATTATCTATTTTCATGTGCCTGGCTTCAGGTTGCAGCTCAGCAAGGCACTTATCTTGCTAATTGCTTCAACCGCATGGAAGAGGCTGAAAAAAATCCTGAAGGTCCTATCAGGTTCAGGGAAGAAGGTCGCCATCGGTTCCGTCCCTTTAGGTACGTCTTAATCTTGTATAAATTTGATGTAGCAAAGACTATGTTATGGGAGCGATTTCTCCCACCTATCTCTTTACTCATGTTAAGCATCCCTCCACCATGCCTGATGCATCTTTCCCATGCATATTTCTTTCAGCGATAGCTGTTTAACTTTGACCATCTATGAATTCAAGTTACAGACCACTTGTTTAATGCCAGATTATTTTATGAATGTCTACTTGCAATTAGTTAGGATCTCAACCATTTGCTTTACAATGTATATTGTTTCAGATACAGGCACTTTGGGCAATTTGCTCCACTGGGAGGAGAACAAACAGCAGCACAGCTTCCTGGTGATTGGGTTTCCATCGGTCACAGCAGTCAGTGGCTTTGGTATTCTGTCTATGCAAGGTACTGACTCTCTCCTTGGCTTCACGCTCTCGTAGAGATTTCAAAGTGAGTAGATATATGATTACTTGTTTTTGGTTTATGTCTCGTTCAGCAAGCTAGTCAGTTGGCGCACCAGGGCGTTGGTGATAACAGATTGGACAAGGCGTTTCGTCTTTGGAAGGGATTCCAGTCGCATTTGAGCAGCTATCAGCAGGTCACAAGGATTCCATTTGGCAGAATTATCGTGCATGTTTTGTTAACACCGGTTTGGCAGTGATTAAAAATTTTGCTTTCCGATCATCTTTCATTAACCACTTCTGTCGAATAAACAAACTCAGAATTCATGGTAGTTTACCATTTATCAAATCTGGAGAGTTGAGTTGTATAATTTTCCTGCTAAAGGTCTCCATAATTACCCTACGTGGTCCACAGTTTTGGCATTAGTGAGTGCCACGTTTTGTAGCTGAAATTTAATTACTTGGAAATTGAGATTTTTTTTTTCCTGTTTTTTGGTGTACCAATCTTTAAGCTCTATTCAAAGTCTTTCTTCTTGTATGTTTCTTGTTTTGTTGTAGTTACTGCTTGCCATTTGTTTTTCCTAGCTCGTAAATATTTTTATCCAGTCCTGTGGTGAGGATTATTGAAAAGTTGAAATATAGGGAAGGTGACAAAGTATGCCAGCCATGGTCCATCAATCAGTCATCTGGGTTTTGCATATTTTGAATTTCTCAATGTCGAGCTTGATGGGTCTGAGAATTTGTTCATGCTTGTTCATGCAACTTAAGGAATGGTAATGGGATGAGGCGGATCGCCATCCCATGCCCTTTGGGATGAAATTTCGCTCTTCGTCCTCATCTCAAACGAAGCGGGGTAGGAGCAAGGTTCTCGCCAAATTACTTTTTCTAAAAGTAAAAAGATGGGACGAGGCAGGGATTGTCATCCCTATTTCTGCCTCGTGCCCTCGTTCAGAGGCAAAGTATCACGCCCTATTCCCACTCCAAGCAGGGCGAGGTGGCTTCAGGATTGGTTGGATTACCATTCCTAATGCAACTTTAGATAATTTTGAGGGCTTAGAAAATTGGTATTTAGTAAAACTTGTATTTAGTCCTTTAGAAATTAATGAAGGTTAATGATATTTTCATCAACCAAATTCCCTTTAAAATCATTAAATAGGCACAAGGTCAAATTGCTCTTGATTTTACAAATGTTTGCATACCATCAACCAGATAGTGTTTACTTGGTGATCTTTTCCAGTAATTTGATCCGTGAAAAATATAATAAAATATTAAAATCTTCGTAGGCTAGCAGATAAAAACAAAATTCAGTGGGCTCTAGCAATCAATGCAGTGGTTTTGGGCTGTGAATCTGCCATTTAAAAGCAGCTATCAAAATCTAGTCCTTTAAATTGTAATCTTGGGATTGGGCTCATCGTCTATAGCATCTTGTCAAATGATTGGATTTATTTTATGTCAATCTAGAAAATCGGGTTAGGGTTAGAGCTGCGCAGCACTAAATTTTGAAAAATTAAAGAATAAAATAGTTTTCCTTTTTTTTTTTTTCCTGGCGTTAAAAAACTTTCTTTTTTCAGTAACCACGAATAAATTTGTGGTTGGACAACTGGAGTGTGTTTGGAAGCAATTTTGAATTTGACAATGACTTAACTTTGGAACCATTGCTAGGTCGGCATTGAAGACTCTGAGCCACAGCTTTTAAATGTCTCCTTTTTCTTTCTTGTCCGAGAAGTTAGCATTTCGGGCATGAAGTGTCACTCAGCTCTCATCGAGTGGACAACCTCGAGCAAATCTAGTGGAACACGTTTAAGATTTCAATTCTAACCTAGCCGGTGTGAATGCACTTTTGCGTAGGATTTACTCAAATTTCTGTGTTTCAAAAGAAAAATTGAAACTAGTGGAAGAAATAATTAATGCCTACTCTTCCTAATAGTGATTTGTGAGGATCGATTATTTTCTTTTCTAGCGGTCAGGACCGAAAGCGGTGAAAAATACTGTTTTGTCAATGGTTTTTGTTCTAAGCAATAAAAGCATTAAACGTTTAGCCGCATATCATTGTGCTCGGAATTTTCTACTTTGCCTTTCCTAATTCTCTGTAGACTGAAAAGATTAGAGGCAACTTCAAACAGTGTCTATCTAGTCAGGAGCATAACTAAAATTTTAGAAGTGGAAGGGCTAGAATGGCTAGTATGGAATTGTATCGAGAATAAAAGTAATAGTTGATCATAGAATAGTAAGTGATTTTTTGAGAGTGAGTATATATTCTACGTGAAAACTTTTTTGAAAAATTAGGGTTGAAAAGATAAAGTTCTCTAAGTTGGAGCTGTTATAGCCCCCCATGCATCTACATACTTTTGTCCTTCCCTTTAATCCTCTTCGGCACTTAGATCAGCATGTTTCTTTCTTGATGTTTCTCCTCAATACATCTCGTCTTATAAAAAGTGATTTTTTGAGAGCGCAAGTAGTGGTTTCAAAGAGCTCTTAAGATATAAGTAAAAATCACAATTTATATACAAAAAAATTTGTAATATCAGAGGCACAAATCATAATAATATAATATTGATATAAGGTACTTTGGCATATTTTTTTATTTATCGGAGGCCCAATAAATTTATTGGACGTACACAATGAGAATAATCCTCTTATTACATAATTATTAAAAAAACTGAAGTCACAAATACTCGAATCTTACTTCATTAAAAATATTAATTAAATAATTGTTAGATTAAGTCTATTTGATGTAATACTTTGATAAATTTACATTAATAGATTTATTGATATGATAATCAAGAAGTCAATATATGGACCGTCATATCAATAAATATATTAACTTATTAATAGTCGTAACGTGAAACTACTAATTAACCTAATAAGAAGTGTTAATGGTTCCGATATGTATTAATGTATTTCGTGTTAAAATTGTTGAATTGTAAAATCATTTGTTGGGGGCAAAAAAGAATATATTATATCTAATGTTTTCATATTTTAGAAACTATAGTTATAGATAGATATGTAAAATATTGAAATTGTAAACTTTAGCGTCATTAATCACTGTATAGCTTGGAAATCATTTAGCAAGAGATCTACAGGTCCCCTACCCTCAAGCAATGGTGACTTGCATTTCTGCACAATCTCTCTCTTCTTTTTCCAGGAGTGTTTTTGGCACACCTTTCGTGGTTTAGGTTGTCCCAAGAAAGTTCAAAGAGTGATGGAGCAACTTCTGAACAAGAAGCCAAAAAACATGTCTCGCACAAAATTACATCACCATTTTGTTTCTTATGCAAAAAATCAGCATCTGTGTAAAACCTCCGACCCCTACCTCCATGGCATCTGATCAAAGACCTAGAAGCAATTGGGCAAAACTGTGGCATACGCAATCAAAGTTTAAAATTCGTTACATTATCATTATCGTCAGTTATTAAAGAGAAATTAAAAGCTCAGTGTCTGAAGAACTAAATTATCTAACAAGTTGGACCCATTTTAGCGTACAGCTCAACTGCCAAGTGTAAAACTCCCAACTGGTTCTCTTGTATTACTGTAATAGACAAGATACACACATTGGACAAAGATGTGGACATTGAAAAAAAGACATGGTTGGTCGAACATGGGATTCTTAATCTCAGGGAGACAGAAAGGGTAGGGGTCTATTCTATAACTAGAAGATAAGTATAGACCTTTGTTTTTTAAAGGAGGTAGGAACAGAATCATCTTTATCTTTAATGGCGCATAGGTTTTCTAGCTCGAGAGAAGACCTTGGTTGACAGGACTAGCCTATCATCTCATCTTTTGTCCTGTGGAATGGAAGCTGATGAGGATAAGGTAGAGAGCTTGTTTTGAGTCAAGATTGATTCCATTGCTTGATGAATTATGAGTTAAATCAACGTAACCCCCAACTTTCTTTTATTTTCTTTTCTCGATCAACCAAAAAACACAATTTAATCCTCACTTATAGCTATGAGAATGGGAAATTCTCTTGATCCGACAATAATGGACATGGAAAGAGAAAAGAAACAATTTCATTTCATGTAGATCAAGGTCTTCACCTCATATCCGATAAATTAACAACTAATTGACAAATATTTCCCTTTGGAATATATATATTTTGCTTGAAGTCAGCACAACCTAAATTAGACACAATCATATGAGGAGTTTGGTCCAAGTAGCTCCTTCCTTAGCTGAACCCCAAAAATATTTTGGTTCTGTTGCAATCACAACCTCCTCCAAATTGACTCAAAGAGAAACCCTTAAAGTGGCTATGAGTTATGATTCGCTTTTTGAGAGAATATATTAGTAGAAAGTTAATGGGTCATCTCATGGGTGTACAAAAAGGCAATTAAGTTAATGACACTTTGTTATGATTCCTAAAATATATGCAAATGACTTTTCAAGAGTTAGCGATGGTGCAAAGCACATGCATCCCAAGAAATTAAGGGGTGGTGGCAAATGGCAATAAATGTTTAAAGACTCAGAAGCACCAATTAGATTGGGTTAGAGCATGATCAACGCCAGAATTATTTCAGCACTTTCCATTTTAAATTGCAGATTAAGGCCAAAATACAAGTTGGAAGCTTGTGTTTTCGATAACCTAACCCACCACTACTTTTGTATTATAATATATTAATTCCTGAATCACCATCACCATACCCACCTTGAATGGGAGCCCACTAATCAGGGAAATGGGCATTAGGGCCCACAAAGCTCTCCTCACATGAGCACACAGTTGATATGCCACTGTTGCATTCATTAGAAGTACTGTGCCCTAATAATTTTATTCAAAAAATGACGTGGAAGCTTCACCTCTGCTAGTTCGGTGACCCACAGCACGGGCCACTTTTTGTGAAAGGTTGGTAAAAAAGGATATGCATTAATGTTAATTCATGGTATACGTCCATTTTATGATTGGACTCAACTCTATAATGCTCTTTTTATTTGTTTGGATCTCAGAATTATTAAAGGTTTCATAGCTAATAGTCGCTATCCCAGTTGCAACCCTACGACTGAAGGCATTCATTCCATGAGCCACGAAGACGAAGGAAAGTGGTCGAGTCGCCGCTCTCAAGGCATTCCAAAATTATCACAGAGCATCATGTGTCCATTGGAACATATAAATTAATTCAAAATATTTTTAATTATTTTTTAGATATTTTAATTTATATTAGAAATAAAATTAATCATGTTTAGAATAAAAATAATAAAATTTATTATTTATTATAAATATAATTTTAGAAAACTATACAATTCATGTGAAAATCAACTTGTTTATTTATAGGACAATAATTTTTAGATATTTTTTTATTGTTTTTTTACAGTCTTATCAGCGAAACAGATTCGAGTAACCATGATTTTAATTCTTTTCTACTAATAAAATAACAAAAAAGAAAAAAAAAAACATTATTTCTTCCTACATCTCCGTGTCTCTTTCGTCCTCAGGCGCACGAACTGATGGCATTTAACAGGCTTGAAGGTCAACCATTGGCGCTCGCTTCAGAACTAAGACAATATTCTTTTGTAGTTCCAAGGTTTGCAAGAGATTAAGAACTAAATAAATTTAAATTACCCAAAAAATTTGGACAGAATAGCTCGATACAAAAACAGGAGGGCCACGTGTCTCCAGCTAAACTGAGTGAGAGACTGAGTTGCCAGCTGTTTCTTAGCAGAATAAGCTGTTTTTATTCATTTTGAAATAATATACTTAACAGTAAGATATAATGTCATTAAGATATTAATTATTTCATGATTATTATTATTTTTTTATCCCGTATCTTCGTTATATATTAGAAATAAGGTTAATATTTTTTGAAACAAAAATTATAAAATTTAATTCTTCTTAATAAATACAATTTTGGTATTCAAATCTATGCATTAATAGAAAATAACAACTTGTTGGTTATTCCATGATTATCTTTAATTATAGAGATTCGAGAAGATTAGCTGTTAAGATAGATGCTCTAATTTCTTTGCTCGTGTTGTGCCACAAAAAACGTGGACTCGTGCGGTTTAGGAGGGCATCACGTGATCTCCCACATGACTGTGTTTTGTGTCAGATTAATCTTAAACTGCAGTGCTTAATTAAGGGTTTGATAACCTCACTAATTAAATGTCCATGACCAACATAATTAGCTTTTCAACCCAAAGACGTACAGAATCATTAAAATTCAAATTTATTTATTTGTGAATCCTCCTAATTGAGGTTCAACTGATTTGTCCTTTACTCAACTAATATCATAATTTATTTTATTGCTATATTTTTTTTGTTTTATAATCTTAACGTATTTTTATATTAGTTTTTGGGTATTAAAATTAAAAATAACGAGTGTATTATTTATGGGATAGCTTGAAGTTTGAATTGTGATGTCCGTCGTGCTAATCATCTCAACTTTCTTTCTCGATTTTAGCTATTAGGAACATGAAATTAATTAACCCAAATTATGGTGTTGAATTTGCTTATCATGGATGTTAATTTCCATGATCACACCATAACTACAGATTGAAAAAAAAAAAAAAGATTTTAAAGCCATTTCAGACATGCACATGGGCATCATGGTCAGAAAATGACTGCAATCAGTTGTTGGATGCTCTAATCAGATCGTGATCCGATTATTTGACCTTTCCATCTTCACATTGGGCCAATCATGAATCAAAGAGATAGGGTCACATCTGTACATTCACTATCAAAACTATAAGCCCATTATTTTCTTCCATATTACAGAACTACCTGGACCCTTAGCATGCAAAAAATCGTCACCGTATTCTAGGTGGTTCTTCCGTGCTTCTACACTGACAAAAGCGAAGCTTTTCACGTGGCAGCATCTGCTTCTCTCTTTTTCCGCTGACTGAGATAGTGAGCTCTTTTACCGGTGATTTTGTACAAAGTGAGAGCTGACAAGACTAGTGGCACTGAGGTGAATAAACTCAAGTACAGACCCAATTTGTGGGATCCTCTTTCGTACTCCTAGTTTCATCATAGGTAACGGAATATAACTGCAAGACATAACACTTCCTCCTACTTAAAATGACAAAAATACCCACGTGATTCATACGCTGAACGCGGGCAATTTTGTCATTGGATAACTGGGATGTGGATTTCCAAGAAAAGCGATAGGTCAGAGAAATCATTAATGGCAGCGAGATGGAGATGTCATGTTTTTTTGAGATTTGATTAGGTTGTTCTTTTGATCTCAAAAGGGTTTCTTATTTTAATGTGAAAAAATTGAATTTCGTGTAGAAAATTACTGCTTTTTTTAATGGGAAAATTTCAGCATCTATCTCCACCACCAAATCATCTTCTGGTAATCCTATATTATTATTATTATTATTATTAGAATTGGCTAGTAGCTAGAAGAGGGGCAAAAGTGTGAATAAAAAGAACCTTAGTCAAAACGAGAATTCCTCGAATGATTAGATGCATGACATGAGGCAGTAAAAAAGTAGCCCCCCTACAGTCCAACGGTCTCCAACCAGTCAAGAGTAAAAAAGGCCAAAACTATTTTTACCATTTGCAGTAGCTCTAAAAGCCTGAGTAAATTATAAATTAGTCCCTTTAGTTTTAAGAAACAGATCAATTAGTCTTTTTTAAATTATTATTTAATTTTTTAATCAGTATTGAATATGCTTAATTTATATTATTTCTATTCCATAAAATCTCTTATTTTACCACAAATAGTTTCATATTTATTTCTTTTTTATTTTTTGAAAAAAATAAAATAAATTAAAAAGGAGCAAAAAAGGCTAAACTATAAATAGATTTCAAAATATAGGGATTAAATAATATTTTTTGAAACAAGAGGGACTAATTTATAATTTACTCCTACAAGCCTCTGCCGAAATAATTACTCCTTATCCGAAAGTGGGTTAAAGCTTTTATGGGCCCATTTATTTTCCATTTTGTACTAATTTTCTTTCTGTATTTTTATTTAATTTAATTTATTTTCCATTTGTTTTCGATCACCCAATTAGTCACGTACTCAAGAACAAGATGATATTACATGTCAAATCATAACAGTATATACACAAAATCCAATATACGTAAAAACAATTAGTTAAATTTTTATTTACTTTTATTCTCCTCCTATCTCCACCACCAAATCACCATCTTCTATCTCCTTAGCTGCTGCTTCAACCACCCATAACCCTATCAAACTCTCCACCATTGACAACAGTTGCTGCCACAAGCAACAGCGGCCACCTTTCAATGCATCAACAACAACCACGAACAAAATCCATAATTTAGATCCAAAATTAAAGAAATTTACAAAGTCCAAAAGTTAAGAAAGTTTAAGGTAGATAATCCAATCTCTTCTTATTTATTACTTTTAAGTTTTATGTATATTATTATATTTTTAATTACATCCTTTTGTTTTTAAATTTTTTTAAAGTATTCAATTTATTTTTTATTAATTTTTATAACAATGGATAAGTTTTTTTTACCAATATATATATATATATATATATATATATATATATATATATATAACATTTCAAGTTATATATGATCTGCATGTTTTATTTTTGAAATATTTATTTTTTATTTTTTTACATTTTACTTAGGAATATTTTGATTAAAAAAATCATGATTAGAAAAATTAATAAAAAAATATTAAATATTTTAAAACTGATGGATGTAATAAAAATTTTAAAAATAATAAGAGATTAATGATATTATATAAATATAAATTAAGCAATTTATCTTATCTGAAAATTTACAATAACTCATCGGACACAAGCATACAAACAAAATCCAAAACTCAGATTCAAAATTAGCTCCGAACAAAGTTTAATTCAAGAAATTTCAAAGAATCCGAATGCTATACAATGGAATTGATAGTGATAGACCAGGGAACGGTGATTTTTGACAGGTTGTTCGTGAGCTAGGGAGTGGCGGCTGGCATAGCAATTTAATAATGGAGAAAGAAGCAGCAATTTAATAATAATAATAATAATAATAACTAATTTTGGAGCCTTTTTGACCCATTAATTAATTTAACAGTTAGTTTTATTATTCAAGATCGAGTACATTTAAAATCCATATTATAGATATACAATTAATATAGAAAATCAGAAATAGAGCATTATGGTCTTTCTACGGTGACTTGCTGTAGTTTTAATTTATCAGTTGTGGTAATTACAAATCTGGCCGTGATTATTAAAATATTTGATAAAAGGATGGTGCTTAATTCACAATAAAAAATATTTTTTTATTTTTTTAAAAATAATTATTATCATGTCATTATCAATGAAAAAGATATCTCCAATTAAAATGTAATTAACATGCACGAAGAAAAAATATTGTTCATGTTAATAAAATCAAGTAGCGAGAAAATATATTAGTTATTTTAATAAAATCAAAATTATTTGTGAATTTGAAAATACGAGAAACGTAAAAACTTGATTTTATGAATTTATGTTTTTCAAATGAAAAAATTATAAAAATAAAAAATAAAGAAACAAAGAAAATGCTCTTTGTTTGAGTAAGCTAAAAGTTGGTGGGAGAATATTTAAAATAAATCTCAGAAATAATAATAATAATAATAATAATCAGTATTTAGTAATTAATAACTATTATAATATTTTCTCTCTCTCCAATAATAAATTCTTTAAAATTATTCCTTTATTTTATTTATCTCCTATCTGTACGAGTATGCTTTTCCTATTATATTACACCCCACCTCTCTGTTTTCTTTCTTGTTTGGCCTTTCAACCTCCCATAACCAAACAAAGAGGGAAGAAGGAACCAACCAGAGAGTGATTCCAAAATCTCCAATTATTTCTCTCTCTCATTCTTTTTCCAATCTACAACTTCTTCATCACTGCATTTCGCTTAAGATTTTGCTGAAGAAATCGTTTTCTTTTTATCATCTCCATCTTTCAAATCTCAAAATGGGTCCGCAGAAATTTTTTCACGAGTAAAAACACCCTATTTTTCTTTGTTTTCATCTCCATTTTTCAAATTTCAAAATGGGCTTCGCTGAAGATAATTTATAGTTTCATCTTGAGCATGAAAAATCTTTCACCATCCTAAAAACTGAGACTGAGTTCTGAGTTTTTAATTTGATGGGTCCGAATCCAAAGATGAAAAAGGAATTTCTTGACTCAACAAGATCATCGCCATTTCCAGATGAAGTACTGGAACGAGTTCTTTCTCTCTTGAAATCACACAAGGATCGTAGCGCAGTTTCTTTAGTGTGCAAGGATTGGTACAACGCGGAGAGCTGGTCAAGAACTAATGTTTTTATAGGAAACTGCTATTCAGTCTCTCCTGAAATTGTTGCACGTAGATTTCCAAGAATTAAGGGTGTTACTCTTAAAGGGAAGCCAAGATTTTCTGATTTTAATCTGGTGCCTGAAAATTGGGGAGCTGATGTTCATCCTTGGCTTGTAGTTTTTGCAACAAAGTATCCGTTTTTGGAAGAGTTAAGGCTTAAGAGAATGGCTGTTAGTGATGAAAGTTTAGAGTTTTTGGCTGTTAACTTTCCTAATTTTAAGGTTCTTTCTCTTTTGAGTTGTGATGGGTTTAGCACTGATGGGCTTGCTGCTATTGCCACTCATTGCAAGTAAGGATTTTTTTAGTTGCTTGCATTGCTTGTTTGTCATAATATTTTGGGTTTTTATTGTCTTAATGTTTCTTGTTTTGGGTTAGATCTAATACAAGTTGTCAGTGATTGATTCAGTTTTAGAGAAAGTACTGAACTTTTTGTGGTTTTTGATATAAACTGGCTGGTTTCTGGTTTATGCTTGTGGATGTATGTTTGCAGAGATTAAACTGTAACAGAAGTGGTTCCACTGTTGTTTGTTTACTTTCTTTTTCTAATTTATGGTTTCTTTTTCTTGATGTGACTTTTGACCTGTTAGTGATGATTTAATGGATCATGGCATGTAATTGATGTCATTTTCCGCAAAAAAATATCTTTTTTTAATTATATTTGGAAAATGTAACTTTTTTAAAATCGTAAATATTGTTGGGTCAATTATTTCAAGGATGACAGTCTCGCTAACTGGTGGGTTTTATAAATAGATACAATTATTTAGAGGTGTTCTGAGATGGGTGCCCGCTAGGTTAGCTGGTAAAGTTATAGTTGCTGTAACAAACTCAATTTTTTACCACAATTAACACCGAGTGATGCATGTAAGGTTTCTTGAGTCTCATACTGGTTTTGCTGTCAATGACTTCTTTATATTTCCTTGAAACCTTAATAGATCTAATGATTTATCAGAAATATACTGGGGAAGCTGTAAGGCAAATGTATCTGTCTTTGGATGGGAAGAATTTACCTGAAAAGTAGAGTTAATGTAAAAACAAGTGGTTCAACCTTTTCATTTCTTTTGTTCTGTGCTTTATTTCTCTCTTTTTGATGTGACATTATACCTGTTAGCTGTGCATTTAATTGATATCATAATAGTGTTGTCAACTTGTCATACAGCCGCGCAAATGCACTTTTGTGTTGGGTTGTTGGTTTAGACAGCGATGACCATGGAAAATGCTGAATGGTTTTCAAGATACTTCAATGTTTTCTGGATGGTAGTAATACATCACCCATCTTTGGTTAGCCATCTTCTAGTAAAATTATTATGTTCTGTCAATTTATACTTGGGCTTGAGATGCCTTGTGTATTAGAAAGAAGGGGGAGAATGAATGAAAAGGCTGTGTCCAGAATATTGGCATAAAAGAATTTTTTGATTTTATGCAACTGTGGATTTTGTGGGTTTCGTTCATTGAACCATGAGTGCTATTGATTCTTGCGATCTGTGAGGATTCAAGCTTGTTATTTGATTGATGGTGCTCCTTGATGGGGTTTCCTTCGTGACAATCATGTCAAAAGAGTCCAGTGAAGATGTTCCTTTGTTTTGCTGGAAACTTGGCTTTAACTTGAGAAATGAAGAATCTAGTGATGTTGATTGTAGCAAAGATTGAAATTCCTAAAAAATACTTCACTATGACATATGTAATCATGCCCCCTGCTTTTGTAGTGAGAACTTGATTTGACTCGCACATTACATGTTATGTATTCTTTTTTGCGTATCACTCTGCTGTTTCACATAATTTATTAGTTGACTATCAGGTCTTTCTGCAATTATTATCCTGCTACATGTTCAATTTAGTTTACTGTAAGATGAGACCTTCTCTTGTACTCATGGGTAAAAACGGTTGTGTATGATGGGAAAAAAAAAGTTGTTTTGCTTTACGTGAAGCTGCTATTTTCTTTCCTTTTGTTCATGTTTCTGAGCTTTCTTTCGCTGGTTTATAAACCCTTAATGTCATGATTTATGAATTCTGTTGTGCTTTATGGACATTTATGAGTTTTCTATATTGATTTTCACTTGCACAATAAAACTTCTCACTTTTTTCTGGTTGCAGGAGTTTGACTCAGCTTGACATACAAGAGAATGGCATCGATGACAAGAGTGGTAGCTGGTTAAGCTGCTTCCCTGAAAACTTCTCATCATTGGAAGTGCTAAACTTTGCCAACCTGAATACTGATATCAATTTTGATGCACTTGAGAGACTTGTAAATAGGTGCAAGTCACTCAAGGTTCTGAAGGTCAACAAAAGTATTTCCTTGGAACACCTACAAAGGCTGCTAGTTGTTGCTCCACAATTAACAGAGCTTGGTACTGGTTCATTCACACCAGAGCTTACAGCTCGCCAATATGCTGAGCTTGAAAGTGCATTTAACCAGTGCAAGAATTTAAATACCCTCTCTGGTTTATGGGAGGCAACAGCACTATATTTACCAGTTCTCTACCCTGCCTGTTCAAACTTGACGTTCTTAAACTTGAGCTATGCTTTTCTGCAAAGTCTTGAACTTGCTAGTCTTCTTCGTCAGTGTCCACATCTTCGACGCCTCTGGGTATGAATCTTTGTTTTTAATCTTTTTCATTAATTTCATTCTTGGAAACCAACTTATTAAATTTTACATTAATGATTTAAATCATCTTCACTTCTAAGTTTGTCATGGCGAAAAGCCTTAGATTTCTGACTTTATTGGTCAATCCTACTGAGAGATATATTTTCTCCAGTTAATAAAACAACTGATATATTTTGCCTCATTTTGCACAATGGATATTGTCAGGCTCTCAACCTTTTTTCTCTGGTATTGTGGCAGTTAATTCTCGTGGAGTTGATTCATCTTGATGCTCCTTTTGTTTCAAACGTGTTGTGTGTTGTAAAACTTCTGATTTTGTATTTTTCCTTTGTACTTGTTGCTAGTTATAGTGAAACGTTATATACATCAAGTTGAATATTCTCACATTTACCATGTGCTTTAATAATGACTGTATATGCATGGAGAGTTGTGTTCCTTGCATTAACATGGCAGAGACCTTGATCTTTGGGTATCGTCTATGCAAGATAGATTATTTACAAATTTTTGATATTCAGAGAGAAAAAACAAATGTGTCTGTGCATGAGTTTTCATCCTTTTGTTTTAATTAATTCATAGAGCTGCTAAGGCAATTATGTAATTAAGTGATGGTAGGATCTGATCCCCACAAATAAATAGTATATAGAGTCTAAACCTAGGATTTTGGTGACGAGAGATGAATCTTTAAATGGTTGAAGGTCTGAGTGCTACATTTCAAATCGTCAACTACCCCTTCATCTGTAGCCCAGAGCCCTCAAGAACACAGACAAAATAAAAGGGGAAAAAAAGAAGAAGCTTAACTGTTCATTGCAGTTAATCACACCAAAGATCAAATCCTAGTCTTTAGATAATTAACTGCTTGGAGCTTTAATAACATCATTAATGCAGGTCCTGGACACCGTGGGGGACAAAGGGCTGGAGGCTGTTGGATCCAACTGTCCATTGCTTGAGGAGCTCCGTGTCTTCCCCGCTGATCCCTTTGATGAGGAAATTATCCATGGGGTGACTGAAGCAGGGTTTGTTGCTGTGTCTTATGGATGTCGGAGACTCCACTATGTTCTCTACTTTTGCCGGCAGATGACTAATGCTGCAGTAGCAACCATTGTTCAGAACTGCCCTGATTTCACCCACTTTCGTCTTTGCATAATGAATCCAGGCCAACCGGATTACTTGACAAATGAACCTATGGACGAGGCTTTTGGGGCAGTGGTGAGGACTTGCACTAAACTACAGAGGCTTTCTGTTTCAGGTCGCTTGACTGACCTGACATTTGAGTATATTGGGCAGTATGCCAAAAATCTGGAAACTCTGTCTGTGGCTTTTGCTGGCAGGAGTGATAGGGGGATGCAATGTGTGCTGGAAGGTTGTCCAAAGTTGAGGAAACTCGAGATAAGGGACTGCCCATTTGGAAATGCAGCTCTTCTTTCAGGTTTGGAGAAGTATGAGTCAATGAGATCACTTTGGATGTCAGCCTGCAATGTAACAATGAATGGCTGTCAGTCATTGGCAAGGCAGATGCCCAGATTGAATGTGGAAGTAATGAAAGAGGATGGAAGTGATGACTTTCAGGCTGATAAAGTTTATGTTTACCGTTCTGTTGCGGGGCCAAGAAGAGATGCCCCACCTTGTGTACTCACTCTCTCAGGTTTATAGAATATGCAGGTGGTCCTCTCTCTCTCTCTCTCTCTCACACACACACACACACACACACACACACATACACACACACACACACACACACACACGGGTGTGAACACATGCTGAGTGACACACCAAGGAATTCAATTACATGGTGTGTTGGTGGCATGGTTGTCTACTGATGCCTCTCTTTCAGAAGTAGTGGAGGTCTCTTTTGATGGCCCTTTTTGCACTTTGGTCAGAAAGAACGAATGTCTTTCTCCTGTATCTGGTTGAGTGAAACTATCGACTTGGAAATTGTTATTCAATTCTTTTACTTATGTAGTATGGTTATGTATGTTTGTAAAAACATTTTCCACCCAGATTAATGATCCTGTTTGGTAGGCTCACAGGGGCACCTGGTGTTAGATTTCTTTCATTCTTCTTCTATTTATTTATGAGGGTTTTGAAGAGTTTGTGCGTTCTCGAGGTTCTGCTGTGTTAATATTCTCACTCTGCTTTTCTTTATCATCACAGGATCTCATTTAAAATAACAAGACAAGCCACAGCATGCAGGGATTAGGATGCAGTTCATACAACTGAATGATGTGGATGGTTAAAAGGAAGAAAGATGGACCACGTGAAACTTGAATTCGTTCTTCTACTACTGTTTCTCTTATTGACACAGCAAATGGTGAAATATGGAAGCTAAATATACCACATACAAAGCTTATGCATCAACAATCTCCAGGGTTGGATGCAGTTTCTCTCTATCTTCTACTTGATTTCCCAAACCCTTGAAAAGCAAGATTGCTAGGTTTCCTATGCTGAAGTGGATGAAGCAGCCACGATAATGGGTCACAAACGAACCAAAATCCATCCCTACAATGCATTGCCATCCTGGTCCATGCACCCTGTCAAAGTCCTGCAAAACCAAGAAGCAGCGACACGCACCACGTGTTCAGATCTGCTTTCTTCAATTATTCAATTCCCAATATCATCTAGATACGTTCCAGGAGGTTACCTTCTTTATGAAGCAGGCAATATCAGTAGACTCGGTGACGTCAAAGGTATCAAGGGCCTTTGCAGCCAAGTGAAGTGCATCCTGCTGCATGGTTTGAAGCATGTCAGTCTCACCAACTATGGCTTTGCCTTCTAACATGGTTGAAGGATGCTTTGTTACTGGGGATGGAGAAGAGTTGAAAAGAGAGAGCGGTGGTGTTAGAGGTATGGCTTCCCTGGGGATTATATAGACCTGTGAACAAAGGATTGGCCAGTGGGTGCTGGTGAT
The DNA here is from genome assembly GCA_963924115.1 of Dovyalis caffra. NCBI lineage: Eukaryota > Viridiplantae > Streptophyta > Magnoliopsida > Malpighiales > Salicaceae > Dovyalis > Dovyalis caffra. Next base: position 12,499,010 of record CAWUPB010001184.1, read on the forward strand.
TAGTCCTACGATGTGTTGGGGGGTTGCATCAACTGGCGCAATAGAAGAATGCCAGGTATTGCAGACATAGTCTACTGGGGCCTATATGCTTTCAGTTCACCTGATGCATTTGCAAGTTCGGTGGTTTGATCTGGGACAAATTCTGATCAATGGCTTATGGTATGCCTAGTGTGGAAGGAGATATTTTTTCTAGGTCCACATTATCTTTGAGATGTTTTGGATGTTTGTGGTTGTATGACTGGTATTTTGCCATGAATTTCCTGGAGAATGTTGAAAGATTAATAATTTCTTGTCCTTTTGCTCCTATATCTACACCATTCCTTACTTTTCAAATGATTCCGAATATCTTTTCGAGAGCTGAGGTGTATCCATTTGCATTAACTGATAGCTATACTTTCCTATGAATTTGGAGTCTTGACTTGCTTAACGGGGTGCCTTTCCGTGCCAAACTTATTTTCCATTCCTTGCTCCACAGGTTCTTGTTTTGGGCAGACAGAAATGCCTACTATGCCTTCAACCATTGGATTTGCTTTTGTATTTGAAGAATTTGGTGTATCAGATCGGCAAGACCCTAAAACAAAGGCATTCTGAACTCACCCCATAGTTACATGCCCCTGTAAAAGCTGCCTTCTTCCATGCTTATCAATTATAGGCTTTGGTGCTTACGTTATAGTCTATCGCTCAACGCTCATGCTATCATTTTCCCCTACCATCCCCTATCTCATCTGGAGCTGAAGAAACAAAGCATCGTTTTGAAGAATCTGCACGAGGAATCTGCTTAACATTCATTAGGGGAAGAAGTTGGAAATCTATAAGATAAATTCTACAAATAATGCTAGCATTTTTTAAAAAAAAGAAAAAGAAAAGAAAAAAACAGCTGACGCTTTGTACCGGCATAAATCTGATGGAAGATAGCTTATGTGATAAATATCATATTTCAAATATGTGGTAAATGAGTTGTTCTACATCACTCCTGGCTTGACTAAGAATCATGCTAAACCTGCAAGTACAGAAGAACTCAAAAGTAGTCGCCTTTGCCTAGTTCCTATGTCCCAAAATTTGGTTTCCAAGTTCCTATGTCCAAATTTCAAGCCTGAAACTGGGTTTTGAAGTGGCTATGGATTTAAGGGCTTCCTTCGTTTAGGCTGGACCTGACTAAGATGGGCTAGAATTAGCAGGCCAGACCAGATAGCATTTCCTTTGCTTTTCTGGCGCATCTTCTCATTGGGATGGTAAAAACTTAGAACACCGTTTGTCACGGACCCCTAATGACTTCACAGCTGTACCCTACCCACTATTTATTTAGCACCCAATTGTCTTTAAAGCTATTGCCTTGAGGAACCCATCACTTTGATCACTGTGAATTCACAGGTTTCGTCGTGGGACTTTCAAGGAAAAGTCATCATGATCGTTTGCATTTTGGAGTTACTTCTAAGATTTCCACTCCTATAAAAAGAGAACTGCTTACTTTTTAGTTTTTACCATCCAATGATTCATCATTTAGATTCAGGCGTCAATAAATTTTCCTATTGGCGGTCTCTCTGGGGTCCAGTCACCTAGTTTCTGTGACCTATGGCCTACCATAATGGATCTTCCCACATAAGGGAGAGTCCAATTTCATTCCACTCCTAGAAGATTTTGGCTTGTTCTCTATTTGTCCTTGATTTGGATTGGAGCTCAATTGAGGAGGAACATTTGATTCACCCTCCTTAATCAATTAAGTTGCACAGCATGTTAATTGTTGTTTAGTGTATTTGATTTAGAAGTTTCGATTCAGTTTTCATTAAAAAATGCTTGTCAACAACATTTACAAATGCATATTTTACCAATTTTTAGATAATTTAGTTAAAAATTCATATTCATATCTTTTATGATAGTTCAGATAACCTAACTAATGGATAGGGATTGGTTTCATTAGAGATTTATGTGTGACTTTGTTAGATTTAAAATTAATTCAAGAGTTATGTGACTTAATTGTTCTTTTTTTTTCAAATTTGGTTTTAAACCAAGTAATGCAACTTGTGAGCTACCACAAAAGGGTAGCCTGGCTTCTCAACAAATTAAAATTTGATCATGCTGTATTTAATTAGAATCTCGTACTCATATTGACTCTCTTATGAAACTCCATTCATCCACTCTTGGTAAGCTGTCTCATTCAAATAAAAACCTAATGATAACCATATCAGTCTTTAGGCCAAGATTCATTTCCATGCTCGATGCCTTGAGGACACATCATTTTCTTGCTGGGTAAGTTGTAAAAAGCAAGCCACTCCATCATTTTTTTCATAATTGATAGCAAAGATAGTGAAAGCTGATTGAGCTCTGAAATGTTCATCCTTACAAAACAGATTTGCAGGCCACAAACTTAGCAAAACCTCAAGCTTTTTGCAGTATGAAACAATGGTTGATTTGTGTGGGAAAATGAGAAAGTGTTGAGCTGAAAAATTGAAACTTTAGCCTCTTTGGTCACGCACGATATGTCCATGAAAACTTGTTGAAGCTGGTGATTTGCTGAGATTAACCCCATTGAATATGGTAAGCTTGCCTTGACATTGACTTGTATTATTCTTACAATATAAAAAGAAAAAAAAAAAAAAAAGGAAAAAGAAAAGGACTTGGTGTTATTCTTATTCAATGGCATTGGCTTGAGTGACTAGTTAGCTAATAAACCACATGACCACTAGATATTTTAAAGAGTTGGCTCCACCTCATTGTACTGCTTAAAATTTTGTAGTCAAATAGAAGTGGTCCAAAGAAAAGATTAGGACTATATTATTCTGGGAAGGTCATTTTCAGTACTGTTAAGAATACTATTAAAGGCTTAATTTTTTATTTTTGTTTTTTTTATATATATCTATCATAGTGAGATCAATCATGTTCGAAACTGAAAGCGATAACGTCTAATTATTTTTAACAATTACAATTTCAAAATTCGAATCATATATATTAATAAAAAATTCGACTGGAGATCAACTCGTTTATCATCGAACTAATAATTTATCGGTGTTAAAGGCTTAATATAGTATATCACATCAAAGTCTAAATTCAAGATTTTCAAATCTGAATATTAATATAGTTTAGCTTACCTCTCTTTACAGGCAACCAAGAAGCTTAAGCAATGCTTTATACATTGTATCCTCCTTAATTAGAGGAATTTGTCTCTAAAATGTCCTGTTTGATTGGCATAAACTTTGAGAGATTAATTTAAAATATTCGAATTGCATTACACTTCCATGTCACACAGTTTGAATATAGTGAACATATAGCTTAATAGGTATGGGGACACCAAATCAATATATCCCCATCAAGCAATCTTTAATCCATTACTTGGGTCATTTTGCTTCTTATCACTAGCATAGATGAACATGAAAAGAAAATTGATGCGTGTATCTTTCTCTTCAAAGCCAAGGTATATTTTAGCTATGCTATTTTGTCTTGAATTTCACTTCTTTTCTACTCCAAGTTGTGTCTAAAGATAACAATCTTCGCTTTTGCACACAAATCCCATTTGTACCTAACATAGCAATAGTGCATTAATCAACCAAAGCACCGTTGCTTTCAGGGCTCATGCTAGCTAGGCGACACAACAGCCCTATTATGCCCAACAATAAATTATTCTATCTTCGTCCAACCAACCAAAAAAAAAAATGAGCATTACTTGTCATGATCGTCCTATGATCTGTTTGACTTCTCAGAAACTTTAAGCCACTTGAACCTGATAAGTAGGAGTGTAAATACAGAATATTAATGTAAATACTGTACGTAAAGAACCAACTATAATGAGAATGGTAAGTATGTGAAGAGTAATTTGGTGTCATGGGGTCCCTGAAAAATGGAATTTTGGCCATGTGCAGGTCAAATTATTCTGTGAAATTGATGAAGGCAACGAACTTTTTCTGATGGAGTCACTCAGCCAGCACATTGGCCTACATACAGAAAGTTCAATTCTGAAGGCAACCAAGAAAGGATTAGGCCTTAGGGCCTTCTTCCCCACATGTAAAAACCTTTTTTTCAGAGTGATTATTAAAGCTAAATCACAAGCACGTTAGCAAAAATTAAACCAATCCGTTCAAAACAATATTCCCCATAAATATATCATAATGATTTTGAAAAGTTAAAGTAAGCTAATGGATCCGTGACAAGCAGAAAAAATGGATAATTTTGTCACGCATTGAGACAAAATTAGCACGACCTTAGACACCTTATCATATCATGGGTCATTTATTTTTATTGCATCCCATTTGTCATCTTCCTGGCTTTTTAATATGCTTGATCCTCTTTGTATCCTTAGAACAATTCCCATAAATTCCTCTAAAGCTTATCCCTCAAGTTAATTTACATAAAGGGCAATATCCTTTGCGTTTTCTTTAGCAATATTGTTTTGGACTAGAGTAGCTTTTGGCCTTTTTCTTTAGCTCTTCTCTCACTATCTATCCCTCACACAAAAGATTAGAAAAGAGATCCTATATCGCACCTTTCTCTCAATGGATGTATTAATTTGTAGGTTCATCTCCACTTCCTATTGGAAAGGTGACTGCTTGCTCAAGGCATCCAACGTACGGCTTCACATGGTGGGGTGGGGTTTTTGTCATCTCCATGCTAGCTGAGAGAAATGAGAGCTACTCTTTTTCTTCTTTTCACCTAATCCAAAGGGGTCTCCATATTAGGAGTGTGGTCCGAAAGGGTTTTGTTTTCTCTCAATGCCTCTAATCTCTCAGCTTTATCTCTTCCTTCTGTTATCGATTCACTAAGAGCAAGTTGAAGACTAGCGAATAGTTTAATTAGTCTGAAATGAATCAAACAAGAAAGATAGAATAAAAAAAAAAAAAACAATCACACAATACAAAAATTTATATAATTTGATAATTATGCTTACTTCACGACTATACTAAGATTTTTTATTAGTATTTTATCAAACGACAACTATAAATACACGAGATATTATCTCTATTTATCAAGTAGACAACAATATATTTAACGTTCTAAATTATGAATCATATTCATATTAATCTTCATAACTTAATACTAATTTATGAATGAAATTTGAGAAAAGCAAGCCAAAATAATACCAGAACAAATTTAATTTTCTCCTTCCCAAATTATGGAAAAATCTCACCAAATCCACTCAATAAAAACAATAGGTGTATTATTATTATTGTTATTATTTTTTATAATAGTATTGCTTAATAACCCAACTCTCTCTAGGGACAAGATTGTGTATGATGATGCCAAAAAACAGCTTTGATAACCTCATATAACAACATTCATTAACTAATTAATAACTGCACAAGGAAAAGAATAAATACGAAATATAATGTGTGATATATTGTTGTTTACGTTTTAAAGAAATTGGTTATCTTTTTATTTATATTTCTTTCAAAATGTTTGTTTATTCAAAATTTTTAATACTGTCTTTTTTAAAAAGAAAAATATTTACATTTTACAGTGAGGAATTAAATTGGATAGATTTTTTTAAAACAAAAAAATATATATTTTTTAAAAATACCCTTAAGAAACATTAATATGGCATTATAATTAATAAATTTCTTAAATTGTGTTAAAAAAAAAAAAAAAACTATCGAGGTGTAATATTTTGCATTTAGCAGAGTACATTAGATGTATTTTCACATAAGACAATCAAGAAGTGAAAACATAATATTCTTGTAGAATGATCAGAAGAGATAGATAAAACCCCCCACATCCTGTCTGAAACCCACCGCTGCTAGTAACTGATTGCCCCTTTTCACCATCCCCATTTCTGATACTGGTAACAGATTTAGTCAGCAGAAGTCCATTCCCTCACTAAATGACAAGAATGCCCTTCAAACCTTAATGTCAGTCACGTAATTTGATTAACGAACCAAAGCATCCCACAGGACGCAATTCAGTTTTAGGTTCATAACAGAAGTCAGAAGATAAGCACAGTTAAATAGATAGATAGATAACACATAAAGATAGATATGCAGCCAGTCTCCTTCGCTCTCTATCTATGAAAAATTTCACCACTTGGATTCCTTTCTCTTGGTAGATACCAAATGGGGTTGTCGCAAAATCAATGATAAACAAAAACATGGGACAAGAAAATCCAAAACAAGACCAGATCTTTCAGGAATCTTCACCACCAAAGTGCAGTCTCAGGCAAGCTATTGAGGTTACTTCTTCTTTGATCTCCTATTCTCATCCAATTAAAGTTTTTGCTGTGAAATGGCAACTAATTAGAAACAAGCTAGAAGAGCTAAACTCAAGCTTAATTGCCATAGAGAATTGTGATTCAAGCCAGAATCCAATATTTTCAGGCATGATATCTGCCATCTTGGCCTCTGTTAGTGAATGCTATGATCTTGCTAGGAGGTGTGTGGATCTTTCATACAGTGGCAAGCTCTTGATGCAGAGTGATTTGGATGTAATGGTTGCGAAGTTTGATGGACATGTAAAAAATCTATCTGGGATTTGTACTGCAGGCATTTTGAGTCAGGGTTTCGCCATTGTTGTGTCTAGGCCTGCAGTCAATGCTTGCAAAGATGATATGAGGTTTTACGTCAGAGATCTGTTGACAAGAATGAAAGTTGGTGACTTTGAAATGAAGAGACAGGCTTTGGTCAATTTGTATGATGTTGTTGTTGAAGATGAGAGGTATGTGAAGATAATTGTTGAAGTTGGTGACATAGTGAATATATTGGTTAGTCTTCTTGATTCAATGGAAATGGAAATTCAACAAGAGGCTGCAAAAGTTGTGTCAGTGATTTCAGGGTTTGGTTTTTACAAGTCTGTTTTGATTGGAGCTGGGGTTATAGGCCCTTTGATCAGGGTTTTGGAGAGTGGCAGTGAAATAAGCAAGGAGGGTGCTGCAAGAAGTTTGCAAAAATTGACTGAGAATTCTGATAATGCTTGGTCAGTGTCAGCTTATGGTGGTGTGACAGCTCTGTTGAAAATATGTGCTAGCGTTGATTCTAGAGCAGAACTTATTAGTCCTGCTTGTGGGGTATTGAGAAATCTTGTTGGTGTTGATGAAATAAAGAGATTCATGATTGAAGAAGGTGCAGTCTCCACATTTATCAAGCTGGCAAGATCAAAAGATGAAGCTGTGCAGATAAGTTCGATTGAATTCCTTCAAAATATTGCATCTGGAGACGAATCAGTGAGGCAATTGGTGGTCAGAGAAGGTGTAATTCGGGCATTAGTACGCGTTTTTGATCCGAAAATTGCGTGTTCTTCAAAATCTCGAGAGATGGCACTAAGGGCAATTGAGAGTCTATGTTTCTCTTCAGCTGGTTATATCCGTATGTTGATGAGTTATGGATTTATGGATCAGCTTCTTTTCTTCCTTCGAAATGGAGATGTTTCTGTTCAAGAATTGGCATTGAAAGCAGCATTTAGACTCTCTGGAACATCAGAAGAGACGAAAAAGGCAATGGGGGATGCTGGATTTATGTCAGAATTTGTTAAGTTTCTTGATGCAAAATCATTTGAAGTTAGAGAAATGGCAGCTGTGGCACTCTCCAGCTTGGTCTCAGTGCCTAAAAATCGTAAAAGATTCGTGCTGGATGATCGCAATGTGGGTTTTCTTCTTCAATTGCTTGACCAAGATGAGGCAAATTCAGGTAGCAAAAAGTTCTTAATCTCTATACTATTGTCCTTAACAAATTGCAATAGTGGAAGAAAAAAGATTGTCAATTCTGGTTATTTGAAGAACATAGAAAAACTTGCAGAAGCTGAAGTTTCTGATGCTAGAAGACTTGTCAGGAAGCTATCTACAAATAGATTCCGTAGTATGTTAAATGGAATCTGGCATTCTTGATTGTAATTCTCTTTTTTTCTCTGTATATCTAAAAAGAGTGGTTTCAAATTTTTCTTCTTCATTTTTTTTTGTTTCTCAATCTCACATATGAGTCTCTCTTTGTTTCTTTTTCTTTTTTTTTTTTATCTCTTCATTAAATTTTCCCATCTGCAAAAACAGCTTTAGAGCAGCTTTCTATTGATTTTGTAACTATATAAGCAGATACATACCTTATAAAAAGCTGTTAATGTCAATTTGCGGTTACAGTTGATGCTAATTGAATAAATTATTGAAAACAGCATGTACTTACAGTTATTTAAGATATAAAAGTGCTGTCTGAATAATAAATTATTTGTGATTAAGCACATGGGAATGGCAAGAAACCCAGACAGGCATGTGAATATTTCCTATCCAGTTTGTCTATCTAGCCAGTATGGACACCAAAGATGGTGATAGTGAATTTCTTGTCTTATTGGCTTTTGTCTTTTTGCCATCCCTTTCTTTTTATGGCACTTTCATATCAAGAGACGCTATCTAATCTGTTGATTTTACGCTAAAGAAAAAATCAGTTTTATATACATTTAAGTATGTTTACAAGTCATCTCTTTAGGGCAGATGACAACACCATAACTGGTAGAGACAGTTTGGGTTGCAGAATTGTTGATTTCTATCGATTTGCTTAGCTGAATCATCTGGCAGACATGATGAGGTTGGTCTCTTGTCTTAATAGTAAAGGACTTAACAATTGTAGGGCATGCAGATTTAATTTTGGATAGAAAAACTCTGTTGATAGTAAGAAACGTGGACCACTGAAACCTTGTTTGCTCCTTGACAGCTTGTTGCTTGTTAGTGTTGTGAATCGAACATTAAATTTCACACTGTACCATGGAATGAATTTTCTTGTGGGTGCCAAAAATGTCATTTGCAGAGAGCTTTTCGACAGCTCAGGTGAACAACCTTATCTTCCACGTCTCGAAGCAAACCAACCATCATTGAGGCATGAATTTATGTTTCTCTTAGCAGAGAAGCAATGCGTGATGGGTTGGTCTAATTAGGGAAGTGAGGAAAGATGGTCCAGACGGGATTTACTGCCATTAATTGGACAGGATTAAGTTGGGCCTATTTGAAAGTGAAAGGGAAGGGAATGGTCCAATAGCAAACCTAGGACTTCGTGTCTCGAGTTCTCTGTTTCTTTGGGACATGGACCTAAATGAACAGGGATCAAACCAAACTAGTGCTTATAATTCTGTGATTGATTTTTATGTTTTCCTTGGGACTTCGGTTTTTTTTTTTGAAAGAAACGGGCTAATGAGTTAGTAAAATCTCATTATATGCAAAAGAGCTAGCTGAAAAAAGTCTTCAATTAAAAAAAAAATTCGAAAATTGTTAAATCCTTAAGACTAAAGCCAAAATGCAGTGACCACGATAGAAGGGAGTTGAAGAGTGATAATGGTTGCTTGCTCATTCTAGCTATACGGAGGAAAATGCCAAGAACAATGATCAAAGAGGTAGTTTGGAAAGCCAGCGATCTTGGTCAATGAAGGATGACTTTGAAAATCGATTTAGCTGTTTTGCATTAAGCTTCTTTTCCCATGGCACACGCTTTGAAGTGTTTGATCCTGGTCCTTTGCAATTAACTTCCCTATAGGTTAAATTACCTCTTGAAAAACAGGAGAATCAAAGTGAAAATCAAGAAAATAATGTAAAATAAGAAACAATAGAGAAGGGTCTCAAATTCTGCATGTATAACTTACTCATGCCCCTCGTTATTCCAAGCATGCCACCCTACAGGCTCAACCACTTCAGAGAAATATGTATGATGATATATTACCGTTGAATATGGTCTAAAGGCTCTCCCAAGGTAAGATCGAACACCCTTAATCCCCAAAACAATGCAACGATAAAACACAAAACCATTTGCATCATTAGGAAACTCCTTTGCTTGAGCTGTTATAAAACCTCCACTAGTAACATTTATTAAACAACCCTGCATCAACCACAAGATGCATGTTAGAACCCAAAAAAAAGAGTTACTAATCACGTCTAAATCTTGAAGTAAGTGGATTAGATACGCTCTTTGCATTATAGATGAATCGATTTTAGTGCACATTCCAGTGCATTGTAGTGTTGTGGTATAAGAAGCATTGAACAATGAATAAGGTAAATTTGTTCTCATGAGGACTAGAACTTACAAATTGATTTTCATGCATAACTTGTTGTAGAAAAATTGTTGGTTTAATGGCAAATTTTGCCATATTCTATTGTGATTTGACAACTTCAATTCTTTAGTATCAAATTACGTAATTTGAACCCCTCGAATTATTGATTTTTGAGCAAAATTTATTCAATTTTTCTAATTATCGTTATATATAATAGTCAACTAGTTTGAACGTTACTTGAAATACCCATGGTTAATAATGTTTTTTTTAAAAAAAAGTATTTTAAAAATATTTTTAGCCCTCATAATCTTGAATTTTTTAAAACTTTTTTTCCTATAAACATTTTATGATTTATAAAATGTTTATAACATTTTATAAGAATAAAAAAGCTTTTTAAAAAAGGTTCAAGATTTAAAAATATTTTAAAAAAACATAATTAACAACGAAATGTCAAAACGACGTCGTTTTACATTTCAAGTAACGATCAACCTAATTGACTCGTTATATATAATGATAATTATAAAAATTGAATCAATTTTGTTAAAAAAACTAATAATTTAATATTCAAATTACGCAATTTGATATTAAAGTTCTCAAATTATCAAATCACAATAAAAATATGAGCAAAATTTACAATTAAACCAAAAATTATTACATGACAAATTTTTACCTCATAAAAAGATTGGCCAGCACCAAATATGAAATCTACTGATCCTTCAATGTAGCAATTGGAGAAGTGATGACGGCCTTGGGCATCCCATAATGTATCTTGAACTCCCAAAAAAGCACAATCATAGAAAGCAGACTTGTCACCATAAATTCGTGCTGAAAGTGCTGGTAGTACGCCGGGCACTTTGATTCCATAGTAGATATTTTGCTTCCACCACCGGTTAAATGAATTCTACATTATTAATAAACAATCAGGAATTTTAGCTATTTAAAAGAACGTAATAGTGCTGGGCATGGATCTATAATAATTTAATTTTCATAGATTGTTTTAAAATGTTGTTATTTGGCTTTTGGATAACCAAAAAAAAACATAAAAAAGGATTGACTAGACATTTAGATCGAAGATAACAAATAATAATTTAATATCTGCTTAAAGATAAGTTGTTATTTGGCTTTTGGACTTATTTATTTATGTTTTTTATTTTATTAGATTAGTAGGTTTTAAAGCAAACAAATGTACATATTATAATTTTTTTTAAAAAAAAAAGTGTATGAAGAACAAAACAAGGGAGAAAAAGAAGACGTAGCAAAGAACTTTACCTTGAAGGTTATGCCCTTTGCTACAATATTGCTTGGTGATGAGGTAAATGTAGCACTACTATCAGTGCTTTCATGTGCATTATAAGTAACCGTGGTTTGCCTGGGACCTCTTCCTTCCAGAAAAATACATGGTTTCTCTATCGGAATATTCACTTGTTCCCTGCACATTATTATCCACCATATCTTACTCCATAATTTATTTATTTTTAACAGATTTTTTTAAAACAAAACTATTTATAAATGATAAAATTCTATGTATGTATATGTAAATTAACATGAACACGCTTCACCAATCCTCAATTTTCCCAACAACAGTTAGACGATTGATTTTTTTTTTTTTTTTTCATGAAGAGTGTTTTATCATAAAATTTTGTCCAAAAAGAGAACAAGTTATATGCTAGCTAGGTTAAGAAAATAGTATAGGGATCGATAAAATATCTTACGTGTAGATGCCAGGATTAATTTGAACTTTGATCCATCTTTTGTTATTTTGTGGAATGGAATCGATGGCAGCTTGAATTGTTTTGAAATCCCCCTTGCCGGATTGATCAACAACAATGGTCTGTGCAACTTTTGACCTACCACTTCCACGTTCGCAATCAATAGCCTGAGATACACCAAAAAAAGGGTGATAAACAAAGTGATTATGAAAATAAATGGAGAATTCTGCATTTTTTGTTTAGAACGGTGGAGATGAAATCAGAGAGCCATAAAATCTTATAAGAATGGTATAGATATTGCAATTTAGATCATTCGTATATTCACATTAATTAATTCTTGCTTGTCTTGCCATTTTAAAAATGATAAATTAATGGGATTACATTGCGGTCTTTATTGCTTTGAGAAAAATATTCAGTAATTTTAAAATTTTCCTTATTTTTTTCTGAGTCTTCAAATTCCCAATGAAGGTAATTAGTCACTAGTCTTTAATTCCTCTGCAAAAAGGAGTAAAAAATAAGCTTAATTATTAATGTTGGGCCAAATCGTTATAATCTGTATAAAGTTATCCACCTAATTAATACTCAAATTCAATATTCGTTGTCTAGAAGTTCATCAAAATAAATGCCTGGTTGTAGGCTTTGATGGTTTCACGTTCTCAATTGTAACCGACTAAAATTAATGATCAAAACCTATAGCCACTGTTCCGTATAAAAATTGAAATTGTAAAAATAAAAATTGAAATTTATTCTCATTTTATAGATATATGGTTGAAAAGAATGAAATATATATATATATATATATATATATATATATATATATATTTTTTTTTTTTTTTTTTTCGACCGTTGGGCTTTCTCTTAAATCAGATGAGTCTTGGTATCACTAAAAAATAATTTTGTCTAGTTATCGATACGGAATGGGAATTGAATATAGATTTTGATCAAATCAAGACAATTCTATTATCACTAAACCATATAAAAATTATACATAGTTTTATTTTTATAATAGAAGGTGAAAATAAAATTAAAAAATGATGATGGAGTTTTTCTTTTTTCTTCAAAAGAATGATGCATTATTTCTATGCATTGTATTTGTATAACAATCATTTGTATTTGTATAACAATTATTTCACAAAGAATGATTGAATAATTAAGGTTGGTTCTATGTCCCAAAAATCTCCTCATTTATTTTTGTTGAGCTAATTGAGAACTTCATTCGCTTTATTGTTTTTTTTTTTTTTTTCATTTTAAAGGTACATAGGAGAAAGCATGCAAGGGAGAATTTTTTTTTCTCTCTTTTTTTTCACAAAAAAATGGTTTATTTTAGATCTCATAATGAAAAAAAAAAAAGACATCAATGCCAATTTATCTAAAATTTTAATGAATTTTGAAAAATATGTTATTTTTTTGCTATTCAAAAAATCTAAATGCACATTTATAAGCAAACATAGATAGTGATTGTGTATATAGTTAGAGATTCTTTTAAATAGGTTCAAGCTTCAATAATTTTAATTTATTTAATGATTATGTAATGAAAGAAGGATACTTTCGTTATATAACCTAAAGTTCATATATCTTCCGATGAACCAAGAAATTAAAAAAAAAATATATATATATAGGCATACAGAAATGCTTACACTGTAAATTTGTTGAATATTGAGTCTTAACGGACTCGACCTAATAACCAAAGATTACAAGTTCACTACAAGAAAGTGAAATGATCCAACTCCTAAGCCCATTAGAAATTGGCCCTAAAATTGACCCAAATTTAATTAATCATAAACGGAAGAGTTGTGTCATTTTAAGGTTGGGCTTAAATGCTAAATTCAATTTGTCCAAACTAATGTTGGCCCAAAGCAAGCTTACAAACAAATTGGATTTATTCTAGGTAGTTCTTAATATAATCTCGAGTCTTTATTTACAAAATAGGATATCTATACTTATATTTTATTCTCTTAATTGAAATCGTGATGAATATGTGCTATTAAATAAAAAAATCCAAGTTGATTTGATAGAACAAAAGGTCCATTCAAAGATGGGCCCATTGGATCATAACTTTCAAAAGATGAATTATTTCATGGGCCCTGCAAACAAGCCATTACGTCAATTTGGCATATGATCTGTGTCAGCTCCATAGTGCTTCATTACATCAGGCTTCTGAAATCTTTGTAGATGGCATTAAAAAAAAAAATACAAAATACAAAATCTTGGAGTTCAAGATCGTTTCCCCAAAAAATGTGGTTTTTCCCTTGTAATCTTCTGTTGCAATTAAGAGAACATAGCTCCTTGTTATACTTGTTTTACCTGTATGATACTTGATTAGCTATCTCAATATCTGCTAATCTAGTTTGCCGTCTGTATTAATATCGGTACCACATTCCAGGATTTTCACCAATATAATGTATTATTTATCACACACTCTTTTTCTTTTCTCCCCTTGTCTATGATTCGGCTGCCCGGTTTGTCATTTACATTAAAAGATAAAATTAAAAATTATTAAGTTGTAGAGATTAATATGAATATAACCCTAATAAAAACTTTTAGTATAGCCGTAAATTATGAATAATTTATTCAACCATTTAAATTTTATGTTATATGATTGTTGTTTTTTTTATTTATAAATATACATTACATCTTCTTACTTGATTCATTTCATAATAAAAATAAAATAATGTAAATATCAAGCTATGGAAAATGCTTATCATCGCTTTCTATATTGCAAATTGCACCATAACTTCTTGGATTTGGTATCTGCTAGAAAACAAAACATTGAGCCATCCAGGGCATCTTATAACCATTTTACTAGGTACAGTTGTAGGGTTGAATAACCCTAATTATAAAAAAAGAAAATCTGGGTTTTCAAATTAGATTTGTTTATTGGTATTTGGTGGTGAAATCTTGATTGTTCTATCCTGTTCGAGATTTTAAGCAGCCTTTAAAAAAATGGGGGAAAAGATAAACCTAACGAGGACCACAATGGTGCAAATTGCAAGAAAGTGTGCCACCTAATAACTTTATCTGGTACTCAGGTACGCACCTGGACTAGGAGGGATGCACAAAATTTGTTCCAGCACATGTACTTTTGCCCAACTGTTTGTAAATATCACAAGCCCTCAGGAAAAAGAACAGACAGAGAAGAAGAAAAGTGAGATCATGACAAGTCTTTAATGTGACAGAAATTGGTAACTTTAGTGTATTTCCTATCAAAGGATTGTATATTACAGCTGATAATAAAAAAATTGGATCAGGAACATGGAGGGCTGCATTAATAGACCCACCAATGCCTAAAACATGTGATAGAGTATGAGTATGAAGATGATAGATCGTTTTCTGTCCGATAGTTGGGATTCCATGGTTAAAATCAAGCACTTTTTGAAATTTTAAGCTGTCCTGTCCTCTTCATTGCACGGCTTTCTCCACATGTATTAAGTTGGTATTTGGTTCTTTAATTAATGGGGTCTGGTTAGGTTTCCTCGTAGTGATCCGGTTAGAAAACGATTTAAACAAATAATAATAATAATAATAATAATAATCATCCGCGTATTATACTAAGATTTACGTAATTCGATAATATGCTTATTATATGATTACATTAAGAGTTTTTATTAAATTTTTCAATAAGTTACAAATACAAAAGATAATATCCATATTTATAGTATGAACAAATAGGATTATAATAAAAAAGTTTTACCAACGTATATTACCTAACCTGATGTTTTATAAACTTTTTAGGAGCTCTGCTCTCAAAATCTTCGTGTTGGCTCTGTGTGGCATATTAAACACAACTTAACCGATCCCTCTTATCTTATTAACCTCTCTTTAATATTTCTTCGTAGTATTAATCATCAAAGTACTGTAGGGTTATTCTCGTTTCTTGATTGTGGTTATCCATGGCCAGATCAAAAGATCATACAGAGATTATATTCGTCAAGATTGATTCAAAATTTAGCATTATCTTGGTCTTGCCAACTTGCTAGTTTAATGCAGAATCTTCGCAACTTGCTATCTTCCATCCAAGAAACAACTTGAAGCAAAATAAAAACCACACAACTTGGTCACTTGGGAAGTGAAAATTCGATTTTACCAGTTCCATGTTTTTGTAAAGAGACACTATTCTCAGTCAGCGCAGGGTCAAGTGAATAAAACAAGTTCGTAAAGTGGACTCACCAGTGAAAAGTAAACATTCATTGACTATCCCACATCCCAGGTAGGATCAAGGAAGCTGCTTGATTGGTTTTTAAGGTTCAAATTTTCAAGATGTGGCCCAACATTTGAATGTTGAATAAGCTTAATGCCTTCTACATGGGCCTCCTCTCTCAATGACTTGCTGCACAGTTTGGTTGTTAAGTCAATTTTTAATCCCAACTTTGAGTGCCAACAACCATGGTATGCATTTACAGTATTCAGTTGTTATATATAGTCACTGACTCGGCTTTAATAATGGATTCATGGGTTACATTGAATTATAGCAGATTCAATTTTCATTACCACTCAATTTCATCTTTGATTGAATATCAACACATACACAAACATGTACGTGTTGAAAAGTTTGAACCTTGTCGGGAAATTATTATATCCGAATCAGTTTTTTGTGGACAAAATATCTGATTAGTAATGTAGAAATATTGGGTTCCATTCACATGAATCAAACCTATGTAATAATTTCCCATACAATGGACGCAAACTATGATGAATTCGCTAGAAAGAATTTAAATGCAACAGAAGTTAGCAATTCTAAATAGAAAATATATAACCATGTAAAATGTCTAGAATATGTTTTGGTTGTCTTCTTCTGTTTGCAGTCATTGTTGCGGCAAACTCATTACAACAATTAATCTGACTCGCATAATCATTGGCTAATTAGAGTGCATGAACGATTAATTACAAATGCTTTTAGAATGTTTAGGTTGTCTTTTATGTTCGCTATTAGCTAGGTCATATTGAAATTAGTCTGTCATACTCCACGTTCAAACGTTCGAAATCTTAGTAAAGAATTCAAGTTTTTAGACTCCCCAAATGTAGAAGAAGTATACAAAAACTGTACATTGTATGTATAGCAATCTTTCTTTCTTTCTTTCTTTCTTTTTCTCAATCGACGTAGGATTTTATTGAGGTATAGATGTGAGTAGGGGATTTTGTATTCGAGCAGTCGTTGGACAGTAAATGGAGAGTCAAGAAGGTTTTGTTCATTCTTATGACTTATGACCATGAAACTCAGAGGATGGTATATCCCGTGATTTTGATTTTAAATCGAACCATAACGGCCACATAATTAAAACTTTGAAAAGCCTCATGCATGAACACCGCAAAGTCATGAAAGTAAGTAGGATTTACATATGCATGTGACAGCTGAGATCAAGTGATGATGCGATGAAGAAATGAATGCCAAAAGTCAATCAAATCCTATCTTATTGTGCAGGTAATACCTGCTTGCCCTTTGCGCCCTTAACCGAATGATACAGTACATATATGTAGACATTTTCAAAGATAATTCTTGTGTGCAAACTGTTCTTACCCAGGTCAATTTATGTTAGAATTAAATAGAGAATTCTACTTACCAAGGCACATTATAATTAATATTTGATGTCAGTAAAATTGGCCTGTGTATTTATTGATTTAAAAAATGAGTTTGTCAATTAGTTTAATAGACTAAGATGAAGTTTGCTTTTGGGTTTTAAAATGACATGAGTGTATGGTTTATAAGGAAGACGTCACAGATTATGTATGATTATAGGAGACCTCCAATCAACATATATGGAGCAAAAATAAGAAACGAGGCAGTACTCAATTAATTGAAACGCAAATTTTTTATAGTGAATTTGATGACACATGAAGTTTTAATATTTGGATTGATTGTATTTGATATTCATTACTAAATTAGTATTTTGAAATATACTATGTAGATATAAAATATGAGAAGAAGAAGGAGATTCAGTCAAAACTTCAAAATTGCCGATCTCCCCCATCCGGTAACGATGATCCAAGCCACCACCATAGATAGCTAGAGCAGCCTCTCCTTCACCACGCAGGGGTGACTAGGCATCTCAGTGCTAGTGTGAACTTTCTAATGGGTAATTTTGTAATTTTACCCCTTATTGGCTGTTTGGTAACTTTGCCCCTTATGAGCAGTTTGGTAATTTTCCCTTTAGATGCATTTTGGCCATTCCAACAGCATTCTAGGGCCATTTTGGTTACTCTTTGATGAATATTTGGTTTTTACTTTATGATGTTATTTTGTAATAAATGTTAATTTTATTTTTGTTGAAAAACTTAGAATATACATGCATGCTTATTTAATTTAGATTTAATATTTTGAATTTCTTGAATTTGTTTAGTCAATGCCTAATTTTAGAATATATTTTAATAATTGAGTTAGGTAATTAATAGGAAGATGAATTATCAAACCTCCTAATGTTTAGGGACTAATGACAATTCTCCACCAACAAACAAAACATAACAAATGAACAAAAAAAGAAAAAAAGAAACATTAGAAAAAAATGTAAGAAAAAAATGCTTAGAAAAAAAAAAAGAAAAAGAGAAAAAGAAAAAGAAAAGAATCGCTAGAAAAATGCTAAGAAAAAAAAGAGAAAATGCTAAAGAAAATAAAATAATAAAAAAGGAAATGTTAGGAAAAATGCTAAGGAAAAGATTTAAAAAAATGTTAAGAAAAGAAAAAGTAACGTAAAAAAAGGAAAGAAAAGCAAAGCAAAGACATAGAAAACGCTAAAAAACAATATTAATAAAATCTTCTATCTAATTGGGACTAATATTAACCAAAATCAATCACATTTTAGTAATTAGGTCATTTTCTAACATGCCGATTATGTCGAGACTTTAATTAGATTCAATGTTGAATTGATGTGACGCCCAACGGACGGTGCGATGATTGATTCAATATGATGCCATAAATAAAAAAATTAGTTTGATATAAGAAATAAAACTTGAAATTTTGACTAGGGTTAATTTTGGCAAAAATAAAAATTTTTAGGAGGTAAATTTTAGAACTAAACTAGACATAGTACCTTTCTTATGAAAGAATGCTTTTGAGTGATTGATATCTTTTCAAAAGCGTAACCAACTCCTTACACCAGAATATTTGAATTGGGGTATTTTGGGTTCATAATTCCTTTAATATCAAGTGACAACTCCGAAATCAATAAATAACTCACATCCCTAAAATAAATAAAAACTTTCAAACAAATAAATAAATAACTAAAAATTTCGGATAGTCCCACGAACGTTGGGTAGCGACAAGAATCACTTGGTTTGAGATAGGATAATATTCTAGATGGTGTAATTTGGGCAAATATGAGCTTTGGAGGTATGACTCTTTATATTTAAACTATTATGCTATCTTGTTTAATGAGTTATCTAGGTGGAATACATTTTTTTTTTTTTTGATGAGAAATCATGGTTATTAGTAGGGGTGTTCACTATTCGGTTAAAACCGAAATACCGAACCGAATTAACAATTTTGGTTCGGTTTTTTTTAAAAAAAAATTTTAAATTGAAATCGAAAATCGAAATTATTTCGGTTCGGTTCGGTTTTTTTTTCAAATTCGATTTTCACCGAAAACCGAATTAGTTTTTTTTTTTTTAAACACATACTCAAACTCTTTTTTTAAAAAAAAAAAAATCAAAGAGGCACCTATGGGTTTAACTAAAAGAACAATAGCTTTAATGATTTTTTTCTACTTAAAATAGAAATATTTTTCATTAATTATTTATTGAAATAAAAAATAATTGATTATATTATATTGACTCACAGAAAAATAAAAAAAAGACTACGATAAAGAAATTCTTTATGAAAACACAAATTTATAGGTGAATCCTAAAACCTTATGAAAAAAAAATTGTCTCCTTGTATTAAAATTGGCACAAACATAAATTAAAAATTGAATTTTTCATATTATATAATCAACAATAAAATATGCACAAAATAAATAGATTAAAAAAAAGAATATAAAAAATTAATAAAAAACCAATTATAGCGTGATTGAAAAAATAATGAGAAGCTCGACTAATTTAGTTTATAATATAAATAGAAACATATTTATTATAGAAAAATAATAATAATCATACATAATTTTTTTATAAAATCAAATGTGAAATATGTAATCTTTGATTATGCAAGTTTGATATTTTTTTAAAAGCAAAATAATTTGATTTTTAGAAGAAAAAAGCAAAAAAAAAATTCGGTTTTTAATCGAAAATCGAAAAACCGAACTGAAAAAATTTGGGTTTTAACCGAAAAACCGAACAACAATTCGGTTTTTGTTTTAGCCAATTTGATTAACCGAAAATCGAAAAAAAAAACACCGAAACCGAACCAAAAAATCGAATGAACACCCCTAGTTATTAGTTCTCGAAAGAACTTATTCCAAAGGAATAGAATCTGTGAGGAGCAAGTTCTCATAGGAAGGTATTCCCAAAGTAATAAAGATTTCTAAAGGAACGAACTCTTTGAGAAGTGAGTTCTAGGAAGAGCGTAGATTGTCAAAGAGATGAACTCTTAAAGGAGCGGGTTTTTAGAGGAACGAAGATTCCCGAATGAATGGATTCTTTAAGAAATGAGTTCTTAGAGGAAAATATTTCTAAAAGAATGGGATTTCTAAAGGATTGAACTTCTAAAGGAGCATCATCATAAGTTCTTAGAAGAACGTGGTTGTAGGTTCCTAGAAGAATATATTCCTAAAGGAACGTTGTTGTAAGTTTTTAGAAGAAACGTGATCTGTAGTTTTTTTTAAGTTTTTTTTTAAGGAATTGTTTCCTAAAGGATCTGTTGCCATAAATTGTTGCCAAAACGGGGTTATAGATTTCTAGAGGAAATATATTTCTAGAGGAATGTCACTATAAGTTATTAGAAGAATGTGGCTATAGACTCATAAAGGAGTGGATTCTTTATAGAAGAGTAGGAACCACGAAGAGGGATGGGTCTTTGGTAAGGGATGTAATCCCAAACGGGAGATGGAATCTCTAAAGAGGGATGGACTTCTTAAGGAGAGGTGGAACCTAGATGTAGAGATCAAATTCCAAAAGAGAGATGGACTCCTTGATGAGGAATGAACTTTTTAAAGGGAGGTGATCTTGAATGTGGAGATGGAATGCCCGAAGAGAGATAGACGTCCAAGGGGGAGTTGCTTCCCGGACATAGGGATGGACTCTCGGCATCCATGTATTTCAAGAACTATTATATCATACAAGTAAATTGACTCTATTTTGGTTCATTTGGTGCTAGAGGTGTTAAATATGACTTGGATGATCATAGAACATCTTGTTCGGTGCATGAAAGGTTGATATTGATAGCCAAACGAAATTGGTAATTAGATTGGTGATATGCTACACAATCAGAGATAAAATTAGAGTACTCTAGACAATTAGGGAAAGGTTTGTTTATCATTGCAAAGTTTAGGGATTAAAGTAGAAAAAAAAAAGAGAGGAAGTTATCAAGTGCCAACGTGTGGGATAACATTTTTCTAACACTCGCAGCACGTGACAAAGCATCTCATGATGGATCGTGGCAAAACTGATGGTGCTAGACTCATCTCGTTGGGGCGAATCCAACCATCTAGCACGTGGTAGTGGTGGAGCTTCAATGGTCATTCGAACAACTAGTTTTCCTCTCTTGATTTTCTTTATTTCCTTTTCCCTTTGTCTTTGTTGATTTTGCACTAGCGTTTTTTATTGGTTCGATAGGTTTGTCTTAAGCAACGGACAATGAATAGGGCTAGGCATCATGTCTCATTTACATAGTTAGTTGATACTTGTAGAAAATAACAAAATATGTGATAAGTGGGTGTCAACATTATAGGTGTGTTGTAAAAAAAAAAAAGCATGGTCACATAATGGGATTTCCTATTTTTGTTTGTTTTTCTAACATCTTTTCCAACATAATAATAAAATATTAATAAAACTAATAATTAATATCTTATTCGAAAATATGTTTGGACATGTAGATTTATGTAACAATACAAATTAACAGTATGGAAAAAGTACATAAGAATGGAAGGGATAAAATGACAATATAACAAATTGCTTATATTCTCTACTGGCAGTTTATGGTTATGGCATATTTACATGCTATTTTTTACAATGATGTACTTCTTGAATTAAGAAAGATGTTATCTCATTTGAATAATAAATAGTTGAATGGAGCATATACTATGTAACTTGATTTTGTGTTTTATATGAAGAAAGGCACCATTATAGCTCGATTAGAGAGATTGGTAAATATTGATGAGAAACTAGCCTTTTTTTTATTTATTTAAGTTCTCATAGACAATGTACTTGATATTCAATCTCCTTAAGAATTTAAGAAAAACAATATGGTGTTATCTAAAGCTCTACAAGCATAAAGGATAAATATTTAATCGGGCCAAACGATTATAAAGTTTGAGGAAAGAGAGCGTATGATTACAAGAAGGCTCATTTTTAATAAGTTTTGTAAAAAGGTCAAATTACTAAAAAAAAACTAAAAGATCTGAGGTTATTACTGTTCATTTACTGTAGCGGTTTTTTTTTTTAGTTTAAGGGCTGGCCAGCAAGCAGGCTCAGTCGGGTCTTCATATTAGTTTTAGTCGGGCCTTCTTATTAGCTTCAGCCAGCTTATATAGAAAGAGAGATCAAAATGAGAGGTTGTGATATGATCAAGCCAAGAAGATTTTGCATGCTCTCACTGCCCACCGTTATCAGTTCTTCGCTTGCTCTATTCTTTGGTACCAACTTTTTCTCCCTCTTCCATCTTATATATATATATATATATATATATATATATATATATATATATATATATTAAAGAATTTAGAGCTTTTGCATGTTATGGCAGAAAACATTAGGGAAAAGAGATTGTGAAATTTTGGGCAGGCAGTTTTGCATTAGTGCATTAATTACAACCAAAACGCATTTATTTATTTATTTATTTTTCTTTTTAGTTTCCAAAAGATACCTGCGATGCAAATTGCAAAACTATCAATTTTATTTCTTTTAATATATATAAAGTATCTAATTTATCTTTTTGGCAAGATTTTCATGCTAAACTACAAGAATTAGTCACATTATTTGTACATAAAAGCTTTCTATTTGATCGGCTTGCAAATATATTTTGAAAATAAAAATTAATTATATACAAATCACGTAAATAATTTATGTGATTTGACTTGAAAATCATGACAAAATGATATATTAAAAACTTAATATCTATTCAAGAATATAATCAACTTAATTTGGATTTTATGCATGTCGAGACCCTAAATAATTTTAAATTGTTTTAATTGAGACCTTAAATTTTTTTCTATCCAATTTAAAAGTTTTACCCTTACGTTGTTATTATTTCGTGTGAATAATACTTTTTATAGAAAATAATTGCTTTGAGTATTTTAAATATGTGTGAAAATTATTCCATGCATATAAAACTTGCTAGAGGGGTGTAAGAATATCCCATGCACTGAATTTTTCTATCCCCGGTGAATACTTTCTATATGAATAGTGCACTTTTGTGCAAAATAATTATTTTGAGTGCTTAAATGTTTGCATAAAAATTATGTGATTGATGAATGAATGACTATAGAGAGTATATGAATTTATTACAAAAAGAAATTATTTTTCATAAATGGTTGGAATTAATTATGTACATAGGGATTTAATTACATAAGGTTAGGGACCTAATTGCATGAATTAGGAATCTAATTGAATGAATTAAAAGCTTTAGCCCTCAAATAAGTTTTGAAATAAATTTAAGGAGGTATAGAGATGTTATAAAAGCCTTATGGAAGGACTTATTTTTATTTTTATTTTATTATGAAATTAGGTGTAAAAATATATAAAAAAAAAATTGAAAATTTTCCTTTTAGTTTTACATATAATTTGAAGGTAATAGAATATATATATATATAAATTTTTTTTAAAATTTTAGTTTGAAAACATATATCTGATTATATTATTTTTATTATTTAAAATTTATTTCTTCAATTGTTTGTTTCTTATTAAAATTGTCATCAAATTAATTTTTTTATTTTTTATATAATTTTTTTTTTTTATAAATTTGATTTTTTTATACATTGATTTTGAAATAAAATTTAAGAACATGATTTTTTTATTTTTTAAAATATATTATTATGATTTATACGATTGATTATTTTTATGATTTTTAAACGAGAGCATCGTGGTTGCTTATATAAATTCGATGTGAGAGAGAGCTAATAGTGTGTTTTAGATAATTTGACTTAATTTTTTTTAAAAATAATAATCAATTAAAAAAATAATTTGACTCAATTTTTTTAAAAAAATTCACGGGTTTTATTTGATTTTTTATATATATAATCGGAATTTATCGAAACCAAAATTATAATATTTTTTATTTAAATTTATTCAGTTTGATATTCCATGCAATTTCAATGGCTTTTTTATATATATATTTTTTAAAATCTAAGAAAATTTTTGTTGATTTATTAAGACATTAACCTTTGCATATTAGAAAAAGGTAACTTTTCATTTATGTATAAAATGTTGAGCAATTTAAATTTTAACATTGTTAGAAATATTCCATGAAAAATTTCATTTGAATGAAATTTCAAAATTCATTATGAGTCAATAAATTTAATACTTATCTTTTTTTTTTTTTTTTTTACCTTAATGCTAGAAGCAAATATGTTTATTTAAGAAGTTATCAAGCCATAAGACTGTTGTATTTTAAAAATTAGCTTTCCATCTTAAATTTAGAAATCAAATGCGGGATAAGCTAATTTTGAAGTCACAATTGTCCTTTCTTTAATAAGTATAGCATCAATTTTAAAGTTAAGATTTGAGTGAATTTAGGAAAATAAACTTCTCTCTTTAAATTTAGGAAATAAATGCTCCAAAATTTAAAATTTCAGTTATAAACATTGTTTTATATTATATGCATAGTATAAACTTTATGAAGTGAAATTTTGTTAGAGAAAAACTTCATCAAATTGAGTAAATTAAAATAGATTAATTTAATTTTTTTGTACAATATTATTATAAGAAAATATTGATTGAAATTAATTGTAGAACATATCTATTTTGACAAGAATTAACTAAAAAAACTAAACTATTTTTTATAAGCGTATCTACGGTAATGCACGAACCTACTTACTTACTAGGTACGATACATATATAATAATTTTCTAATAAATTAATTATATCTATACACATAACACCGATTATTTGATATTTATTTTTTCATGTTGTAAAATATGTTTTTTCAAATAAAATAATTAATTAATATTTTGAAAGAACCTCTTAATTATTCAAATACGAATTTTTATACTAATATTATAAATTATTTTATTAATAAATATATATAAATCAAATAAGTTGACTTAAGATACATATTCGATTTGCATTAATTTTTAAAAATAGAACTTATATTCACATCACATAATACGAATCACTCAATCCTACATGTATAATAATTTTTTGATACAATGTGATACGGATATCTAAGTAGGTTTATAACTAAACAGTTAGGATTTGAAAAACATTAAAGACACAGAAGATTAACCATACTGATGGGACACCTCCTGAATTTGCCTTCTAGTTCTAGGTGATGTGAAAGCAGGGTAATGCACGTATGCAATTGATTTTTTAATACATTGTCGGGGATACGACTAAACAGATTAGTTTTGGAAAGTCCTGCTTCGTTGTAGATCCTCATCCTCGTCATGGATCCTAGCCATGGTTTATGCTAGGTTTGACATGGAAACAGACTAGCAAGTAACGTTAGAAGCTTCGATTTATTAAACTTGGCTGACTTTAGTCGATTTGGGATTTAATTATCTGCTGTTTCCTTGTTGGCTTGTTGTTTCTCATACAGTAAGCTGTAAATGGCATGGCTCCTCTTCTTCCTTGTCCTTTTGTAATTCTTATCAAATTACGCGTTTTCGCAGTTGTAATTAATGTTCTTCTCTTTGCATTCAATGAGAAAGAGAAGGACCAATGCACCACAATCTATGGATGCTTTCCTCTGCTTTGACTCATTAATGTTCGGCTAGCAATTCATCTATGCGTTCACAAAAACGGGCATGCTGTTATCTATACATAGGGAAAGACACTTTTCAGTCTTTTTCAGGCTTTGAACCTAGAGAATGGCCACCGCAATGGAGGGAATGGAATCCCAATATTGGACTTTGGACCCATTGGTTTTGACCTCCCCTACGGAAGCTAATTTCTTTCCTTATCTTAATATCACCATGGTGGAAGGCAAGCAGATTTAGCTTAATAGTTAGTGTAATCAATAATTTCCTTCAATTCGATAAAGTTTAAATCTTAATGATTATATTTTTCAAATTATAGTGATATACAATAAAAAAAAATATCTTCTATTGTGTGGTCAAAACCTCTAAACATTTCAATAATAAAAAAATATTAGCACTATGGAAATACAGTTTTTTTTTTTTTTTGGTTACTGCCGTTCTACATCATAGATTTATGTTTATCCAGAGGTGAAGAAGAAACTCAAATTGAGGATGAGCTCACCGGCCATCAAAGGCATAGAAGTTGACTTCATAAAATGCGTTGAATATTTGGCTTCGGATAAACATAAATCTCAGTTCCTAAGTTCTTTGTGGTGACAGATAAAAATAGCTTTTTAGAATACCGTTAAACCAAAAAACGTTAGCTTGACAAGTTGTTTGACTTTCACCATAACGAAGAATGAACGTCAAACTTTTCTTCCTCTCCCAATTACTCGAGTCTCGGGTCTCGTAAAAAAAGAAATACGAGGAGCAACGGTTTGGAGAATTAAAATTGCATAACGTATGATCAATTTCATCAATTCCCACATGCATTTGAAATTAATTTAGAAATGCACATGTTGTGTGGATATAATGTTTGAAATTAAGAGGATAATGTTATAATTTATTCTTATGTTACGAGATAGTATTTAATTTATTTTTATATTTTAAAATAAACTTTTAATATGTCAGTTTAGTAAAAAATTCCGATCAAATTATAAATAAAAATTACACAACTTGGGTATGATTATTTTTTTGAAACATCTTTAGTTGAACTTGTGTAAATCATACAATTTTTTTTTTTCATGAGTGGTTTGAACATTGAATCATTTCTTCTGAAATTAAATCATGGGATGACAAATTGACAATGTGTTGTATCAAATTAAAATTCTTTTTTTTTCAATTGAATTAGGACATGAACTTGCAAGATTGGGACAAGTTGTCACTTCTTCTAATTGAGGTATATTTTAGAGCCAATTGTCAAATGTTTTCTATTTTTTTAAGGCAACCTTCGTCCCAATAACAAATTGAACGAGGAATTCCATCCCTGTTTTCAATTTCCTCACAAAACAAGTGTATTGCAAAAGCTTAAAGCAGAGTAAAACACACAGTTTAACGATCTGGTGTGGCACGATAAGTCCCAAACCCCACTAAACAAGTAATTAATTACATGTTTTGACAATTTGTGTACACCTAATTAAGACGTAGATGTGACGGCATGAAGGGAAGGCATGGAGTTGTCTAGCTCGACGATGGCAATGTAGCACTGGACTGTAATGGGATCAGGCACTCGAGTATCTAAATGAATTTGACGAATCGTTTTCTTCATTTTCACACATGTAGACACTTCGTGCTTAATGGACCCACCCAATCTGAAAAAGTTATAGGCCAGCCATTGTAGATGATGACTACATGACCACCCTCTGAACCCACTGTGGCCTGTGGGATGTGGTTAGCTTCGTTGCTTGACTTTGCATAGTCAAACCATGGGCATATGTAACCATAGCGTCAAGCCGATTGTGTCATGTATGGTCAAGTCTCGAGCTAGCCAACCAATTTTGAACGTCCAAAAGCCGATCCTCGTTTTATGTTTTGTGTTTATGTAAGTGCAAGTGGGCAGTGGCAATGACATTTTACGCATATGGAAGCATCAAATGTTCGCATCAAATGCTTCATTGTCTTCGTTGGTTTTGGAAATATTAGCTGTTTCTTGGTCGGGCTATGTGTTTTATATGCGGTTCTAGGCTTCTAGTTGGGTGATCATGTTGAAGCTGGGCTTGAATCAATGACTTCGATGGGTGACGGTCATGCCAAGCAAGTTTCACCATCATTGGAAAAATACAGATTTTTCTTGTGTGTGTTATCCAAATTAATTCCTCACACATTCATCCTATAAAGAATAAAATAAAAAAAAACCAACGAAGCAGGACTTTTAATCAAATAATCAACGGATTAAGAATTACCTAAGCAATTAATGTAACCCGTATAATACTTTTTAACTTTTAAGAATCAATTTCAGAAAAAAGAAAAAGGTTTTCCAGTCAGAGGAGAGCTAAATTCGAGGATGGTTCCTTGTTACTTCAAGAGGAGAAAAATTAAAAGTGAAAAATCATGGTTTTATTCACTCCCTTTTTTCTTTTTCTTTAATTTATTTTATTCTCTATCTTTATGTTGGTTCATTTTCTTTTTCCCCCTTTTTGACTACAGGAAGGTTCTGCAGTGTAGGGTTTCTCCTACCTTTTGTTAAAGCAACGAAAATGCCAAATGATTCCGAAGTAGAAAATCGGAAAAGGAATAACCAGAAACGGTCGCATCCATGGTTATGCTACTTTTTGGAAAATGGAAAAATAAGAGCGATACACTATGATTAGTCGCCAGAGAAGGGGCACAAAAATCATAAGCATGAAAGATACATATACTACCCAAAAAAAAAAAAAAAAAAGAAAGAAGAAAAGTTGTATAAGAAGAGTAAAATAGACGATAGAACAAGTTTCCTCAATTTCCTCTTACATTGCCATTTGCCACATGAAAAGTGCAGTGCTTAATTAGGCATGCTTCTACTACACATTATACAGGATCGGTAGGTAAGTATGGACAGACGTCCTAAAGGAAAGACAATGGGAAGGTGGTTCTACGACATGTCCTTAGCAAGGGCCTGATGCTTTCATGAATATCATCAAATAATGTTATGATCATGCCCATATAATAAATTGTTGGTACTGTGAAAAACAATATGGTTTTTAAATCAATTTTTTATTAATATACATAATTTAAATTTTAAAACTTTATTTATTATAAAAAGTTAAATTTTATTTTTTTCATTTCGAATAATATTAGTCATATATATGATATAGGATAAGGATATTTAAGTAAAAAAAAAAAAAAAAGGTTGCAACTGACATCCAAAACTTGATTTGGAACATTTGGCAATCACTTTTATTAACTTTTCACTTTCAATCTTAATTTTAATGTCTATTAGAGAAAGGAACAAACAGATTCACATGGCATAACCATTTACGTAAATACTTTCTTTGTCAAGAAAATTGAATAACCATTTAGAGAATGTTAAGTATACGGATTCTTAAATGTATGCTGGAATGTAATTGAAAATAAAATTTTCTAGTAACAGATGATTATTGTGTTCGGTTCATGATTAGAAATTCATGAAGAATGCAATAAAGTTTATTATTTTAACCTTAAAAATTCAAGTATCTAATTTGAACATAGGATATTTGTTTTTGGAACATTAATTAACACATGTATTACTTATGTTTAAAACTAAAATAATAATAATAATAATAAATTTAACTTTGTAAATTATAATTACTAAATAAAATAAATGTCTACTAACAAATTACATAACTTGCACATTATGGTAATCGTTTTGGTACTATATTAGAATTTTCAAAATGTATATTAAGTGTTGGAATTTATTTTTTAATAAATACATATAAATTAAGTATCAAAAGTATTTGTGCTATTATCAATTGAAATTAGGGTGTGCTAGTCATTTTAATATATAAATAAAAGAGGAATATTTAAGTAAAAAAAATTGAATGCCTTGGCGTCTCAAATTCTTACCATTTTAAAGGGAATCACACCCACCTTTACTAGGAATCTAATGTTTTAAGACATTTGAAATTTCTGTAAATTCGAGATTTCTTGACTTATTAAACGGAAAAAATGTTTAGCATCTCAAATTGTTTTTCGTAAATAATCTTAAACATTCTCATACCTAACGGTCACTAATGAAATTCGTTGTCCCATGTGAATTTACAGTAGATATGTAGAGAAGATCACATGGATGTGCCGCAATCGAGTGTATTGAGGTATTTCAAGAAGTTACTAGATGCCAATGCTCTCTGAAATAGGGAATTCATCTTCACGTGAATAAAAATAACTATATTCAAACAGAGGTAAAAGGTAAGCCTCAAAAAGCAAAGAAGGTTAAAGGCATTGGGAAAATGCAGCTCATCAAGACAATTAATTAAGGATTAAATTTTACAAAATCAAGGAATGGGGTTCAAATAAAATTTGTTAACATTACTTGAAAGATCCTAAATGTTGTCTATTTGGGCCACATAAAGAGGTAAGGTTAAAAAAATAAAAAAATAAAAAGTGGAGTGTAAAAATAGGGAAAAGAAAGACTAACATTTGGATTTGAAATAGGGAATAATTTTTTTAACCTAAAGTCTAAGGCATGCTATTTTTCTCTCTTTATACTAAAGATGAAAGAATGCAAGTTCCCTATATTTTGTTGGAAAGATCTATACTAGGAAGTCATCTGGGCTTATGTACATATGAGTCTACAGATACGAATAAATATTTTTTTTAATTTAAAAATTTACATAAAAAGTTTATGAATTCATTTTATGTATAAACATTTTTTTTCTCATTTTTTTAACGTGATATATTTATCACTCTAACATTATATTACCACCAACAAGAAATCACCACTCTTTCAAGAACATGCTTCAGCTTGTCATAAGCTCTTAATTCAAAAGCCACATCTTACTACGCTTTCCATCCAAAAGTCCAATTAATTCTTTGCTTTTATTGTAAGAGAACCAACTGTAAAATTTAATCCATGCTATTTTCCTGCTTATCCCAACCAATGTTGTGTCATTGGCAATGCAAAAACACTTATCGTATCCACTTGTGCTAAGCCAAATTATCATCTTAATATCATTTGGAAAGATTTGTACTTAAGAATCAGTTGAGCTTGTACATGAACTTACACACACAGAGGCTTATATATAATAATAAACACCGTTATAATCTAAAAGCTTAAACTGATGAGATATGAATTGATATTATATATAATTACTTCAATGTAAGAGTTAAAACTAATAAAATATGAATTGATGTTATATATAATTAGTTTATTGTTTTTTTATGTAAAATATTTATCAGTCACATGTCACCAACAAATACATAGGCATCCACAGAGCATAAAAGCCATGAGGTATGACAAAACAATAGGGTATAAAATCTTCAGATTTATTTTTTTACGTTATTATGATATAGAATCTCACAATGAAGATCAAGGATGCAGATACGTATCAAGCTCATTTCTTAATAGGTGTCATGTATAGTATCTGAATTTTTGTCGCCATCATTTTGTCACAGAGTAGAACTGGACAAGAATTGAACTCTCATGTGACATGTTAAAATCTTACATTGAAAACAAAAAACATTACATTTATATTCTTATAATACTAAGTATGGAGTTGGTGCCATAACATTGATAATTGTACATCTTCTATCAAGGGCAGCGGATGGTGAAAAATGGGGAGTAAAGCCATGATGGGAACAATGGTCTTATTTTCACCTATTTTCAGATTGTAATATCTAAATTATCTTATATACAGTGAGATATTTTTAAATCAGATTTTATATCTATTAAAATTAAATTTATTATTTTTTAAGCTCAATTAGGATCAAAACACGTATAATCTTTTATGGGCTAGTGGATTGCTTTTTAAACCAAATAAATTCAAATTTAATATTATTAAAAAATAATTACAACTAATTATTTGTGAATAATTAGAATTGAATGTTAATTTTGATTAAATTAAAATAACTCATTTACCAGTAAACCACGTCCCTTCATAGTTATATCTAAATTATTTTTTTATATTAAATTTGAAAAGAGTGATCTAGTGATTGATAAAAGTATGTCATGTTTTAGGACGATGGATTCCAAATAGTAGATGATTAGTTATGGTACTCCTTAATATATCCACAAGTACCAATAGTAAATTATAAATATTAAAAATTGATATATATATATATATATATATATATATATATATATATTGACAAAACCATTCCTCTGAAATTAAACACCTCACTAACAATGACAACTCTAACGTTAAAAGCATCCCATATTTAATTAACATGATCATATTGGAATTAATGGGAGCTATCCTAGTTGGTAAAAGATTCTTAATTAAGGATTAGTGATAAATATGCACAATTAAGGTCATTCCTATAAAAGTTACCATCGTCTCTATTCTCTGCACCAGAATAAAAGAAGGGATAGAAGTTTCTTTTGTTTCTTTCTTTCTAGAATCAGAATGGTGCCTATAATAAAATTTAAAAACAACAGAAGCCTGACAGTGAAATTGGAATCGCTAAATTGTTGTCAGAAAAAAGCAATATTTTCAGCTCAAGAACTGCTTCAACCATCATCCTTCAGGAAATTTGACAGCATAAGTACTCTTTTGGAAACCAAGTAACTTGAAGACATGAACACCCCTCATACTTCTCTCAATTACAGAATCACCACTCTTAGTGCAAAACCCAGTACGTATTAATTAAGACCCTTTAATTGTTTAACAAAAAGAATACCATAAAAGGTGTATATATGCATGTATATGTATGGTATATACTTAGTAGAATCACATGGTATAAACTTTGCTGTAAAGTACTTAAAAATCACGTTTTCTCCACTTTCTATTTGGCAATGCTTGTAAAGTATGGCCGACGTGTTTCCACAACATTATCCAAACATTGATAAGATTAATTAGGTGAATTGCCAAAATTTGTTGACTCAGCATGATGAATCTGTAAATTAATTTTTCCCACCAACATTCACCCATTTCTTCTCTTCCTCTCTATTCTGCAATGCATTCCCCTCTTCACGTCAAGATTCTAGCTTAAGATGAAATTATAGTTTTAAATATTAAACGATTGAAAAAACGATTATAATAATTATTATTGATCATAATTTACTATAATAATAAAACAATGATAATAAAATAT
Source organism: Dovyalis caffra (assembly GCA_963924115.1). Classification (NCBI taxonomy): domain Eukaryota; kingdom Viridiplantae; phylum Streptophyta; class Magnoliopsida; order Malpighiales; family Salicaceae; genus Dovyalis; species Dovyalis caffra. The sequence continues at coordinate 12,531,675 of CAWUPB010001184.1, forward strand.
TCTAAAAGATCATTATATAATATAATATAATAATAGTTATTTAAAGCTATGGACAAAACTATATATATATATATATATATATATATATATATATAGAAAATGTCATAAATTTTATAATTTTGATAGAATTAGTGAATTCAATTGTGCTATGGGATAATTATTCTGAAAATACTATATGATAATATATAAAACAAAACAAACATGAACGGCTATGGAAAATATATATTTTGATTTTATTTGTAAATAACATGGGCATGTAGCCTACAAACAAGTGGAATTGGCAATGGTATTGAATAAATTTTTGTGAATCAATTTCTTTGAATTTAATGAAGATATAATAATGACAACTTTGATTTTTTTTGTTTTTCTTTATATGGGCCAAAAATTGTCCCCACCTCACCATAGATATATGGATATTAAATTTGTGTGAACTCAAATTTGTAGGACCATCCAACGGTAGATAGCTAAAGAAACTTGAAAAAAAAAGGGAAAAAAATAAAAAATAATTAGTATTCTAGCTTAATATGTTTAGACCTTACTCTATCTCTCTTATAATCTTATCTTCAAAATGCGTACGCACTTAAAAAAAATATTAATAAACTTTGATTTATAAATAAAAAATTAGTTTTTGACAGCTCAACAATTCTTGTTAATCAAAACAATTTGACAATCTCCCTCTATAAATACACTGGCCAAGCTTGTCTAAAAACTCTGTCTTCTTTCTCTTACAGACTTGCTACCATTTCTTGGTTTCTTGTTTCTGTCACTCTGATAATTTATTTCTTTATCTTCTTCTTTGAATAGTCGAGGCAAAAAAAGAGCAAAAATGCCTGCAGTAGGGATAGCTGTTGGTGACAACAAAAAGGAGTATCCGGGCAACCTTACTCCTTTTGTCACTGTAACATGTATTGTTGCAGCCATGGGTGGTTTGATCTTTGGTTACGATATTGGGATTTCTGGTAAATCTTCTTAGATCAATTTTAATGCTTAAAAACTTGATTTTGTCAGTTGAATTTTTATGAAAGAAACCAAGAATATAGTAGGAAGTAACTTTCAAGAATGCTTATCTTTTCTTGTTTCATTCTGGAATGTATTTTCTACAAATATAACTTTCAAGAATGTTTCTTTTTTTATTCTATTTTGTTAAGTGGATTCGTGGTTTTGTAGGTGGTGTTACGTCCATGCCATCATTCTTGAGGAAGTTTTTTCCATCTGTTTACCGTAAACAGCAGCAAGACGCGACAACAAACCAGTACTGTCAATATGATAGCCAAACACTAACCATGTTCACTTCTTCTCTGTATTTGGCTGCTTTATCGTCATCAATTGTGGCATCCACAATTACTCGTAAATTTGGAAGGAAACTCTCCATGTTGTTTGGAGGTGTTCTCTTTTGTGCTGGTGCCATCATAAATGGTGCTGCTAAAGCTGTATGGATGCTGATTCTTGGTAGAATCTTGCTTGGTTTTGGTATAGGTTTTGCCAATCAGGTATTGATATTTTTCTGCTTGTATGATTCTTGTTTGATTTTTAGTTGCTTGTGATTAAGGGGTTGTTTTGTTTGGATCTGGAGGTGGGTATATTCTGGGATTGTTTTTTATTTTCTATTTTTGTGATTTATCATATAGAAAGAAGCAAAAACAAAATGTGCTACATGTTTTATTCTTTCTGTACAAAATTTCATTGTTTCCAATGGAATCTTTCTGGGTTTTGAGTTTTAAAGGATGCCATCTTTATTTTCTTGCATATTAGAATTTTTATTTTTTCGGCTAGATCTGTTCTTTTTTCTGGTTGGTTTTTAAGTCCTGGTCACTGGTCAGACAAGTGGGTTTCTTGGAAAATGATAAAAACATGTTTTTTATACCCAGTTGTTTCTGATCCAGAAATGGGCCTCTAGTACTTTAAAGTTAAACAGGATTTAATGCTGTGTTTGGTTGCTGAGAAAAAAAGTAGAGAGAGAATAAAAGGGAAAAGAAAGAAGAAAAAAGTAAATAAGGGGATCCAAATTTCCCGCTACTATATAGTCTATAGCAATGAAGTCAAAGAATTGAACTGAATGATAAGAAAAAAGACAGAGTGAGGTACTTTATTATTTATTATCTTTTGAAGTCATTGTTGCCGTGTTGATTTTTTTGACATGACATCTTTGGCACCTTTTTCCACAGAAGTTTACCTGTTGATGCTACAGCTTTGAATAGAAAAATTGTAACTTGATAGCTGCTTAATTGTTAATTTAACTTAATTAATTACGGAAAACTGCAGTTTCTGCTTTGTTCTTTTGTTTATTTGATTTGTGTGTTTAAAGTAGTATCTGTTCGTAATCCAAGAAACATGAAAAACAAGACAAGAATGTCTGGTCCCCAAGAAAGACGAAGTTTCGTTCGATACTTCCAAGTTGATTGTTTCTTAATTGGTTTAGTAAAAAAGGTGATTAGAGATTTAATTACTTTCGTTTTTGTTTGTAATTACAGTCTGTGCCACTCTACCTCTCTGAGATGGCTCCATACAAGTTCAGAGGAGCGCTCAACATTGGTTTTCAGTTATCAATCACAGTTGGTATCCTTGTTGCCAACGTGTTGAACTATTTCTTTGCTAAAATCCATGGTGGTTGGGGATGGAGATTGAGCTTGGGTGGTGCTATGGTTCCTGCCCTTATAATCACAGTTGGTTCATTAGTCCTTCCAGACACACCAAACTCCATGATCGAACGCGGCCAGCACGACGAGGCTAGAACGAAGCTGAAAAGAGTTCGTGGTGTCGATGATGTTGACGAGGAGTTTAATGACCTTATTGCTGCTAGTGAAGCTTCAAAGAAAGTAGAACATCCTTGGAGAAATTTGTTGCAGAGAAAGTATAGGCCTCACCTAACTATGGCCATAATGATTCCTTTCTTTCAGCAGCTAACCGGCATTAACGTCATCATGTTTTACGCTCCTGTTTTGTTCAACACAATTGGTTTTGGTAGCAATGCTTCACTCATGTCTGCTGTGATCACTGGTATTGTTAATGTTGTTGCCACCATGGTTTCGATCTATGGTGTTGATAAATGGGGAAGAAGGTTTCTTTTCCTTGAAGGTGGTGTTCAGATGTTGATATGCCAAGTAAGCAACATGGAAATTGAGTACTTGTATTTTTCTTTTTTCTAATTATGTGTTTCTAAAAATAATTTTAAATAACGGTCATTATATAACAGTTTCGAAGTATTTTGTTATCGTTATTTTAGTATCATAGTAAATCGTGATCTACGATGATGATTGTGATTGTTTTTTCAATTGTCCGTTGTTTAAAATTTTTTTGTTCAACTTTTGTGTATGTGCAGGCAGTGGTAGCAGCTTGTATTGGAGCCAAGTTTGGAACTGATGGGAACCCTGGTGAATTGCCCAAGTGGTACGCTATAGTTGTGGTGCTTTTCATTTGTATTTACGTCGCTGGATTCGCATGGTCTTGGGGTCCTCTTGGATGGTTGGTGCCAAGTGAAATTTTCCCATTGGAAATCCGATCTGCTGCGCAAAGTGTCAATGTGTCTGTGAACATGCTTTTCACTTTCATCGTTGCCCAAATATTCCTAACAATGCTTTGCCACTTGAAGTTCGGGCTGTTCCTCTTCTTTGCGTTCTTTGTGGTGCTCATGTCCATCTTTGTCTACTACTTCTTGCCTGAGACAAAGGGCATTCCGATTGAAGAGATGGGACAAGTATGGAAGGCACACTGGTTCTGGTCAAGATTTGTTGCCGGGGAAGATTATCCCAATGGCGGAGACTATGAGATGAGCAAGGGAGGACTAGGTCCAAAGATTGTGTAGTTGAGCTCTCTTGATTTTTGGTAGCAGTACATACCCTACTGATTTCAAGTTCAAAAATTATAGTATGAAATAGTTCTGAAATTTGTCTCAGATTACAAGTGTCCTGAGCTTTGTCAGCAAAAATTCCAATGTATAGATAAGAAGAATGAATCTATTGTGTGGAAACCATTTTTAATGCACAAATAATTTCTTCCGTTGCAACATGTAACTTATTTTGCATCAATTATGAAGGCCAATAACGATCTATTTGATTATGCATGCACCTTCAGCCAATAATTTTGATTATTTTGTTAAAATACAGCTCCTTTTTTCGGCGATTCCCTGTGATTTGTTTCTTCTCTTACGCGTCATCTATGATTGAGAAGGGGAAAATATGATACAAAAACAAAACAAAGAAATGATATGAAATTCTACTTTATTATTAAGTGTTGTTTTCTAGTATAATAGATGAGACAGAGAACAATGTCCTTATCATATGGTTACTTGAGCTAAACAACAAATAATGTATTATGCGTGTGGAGATCATTGATCCCGAAGATTGTCCAAGACATGAAGGGCCAAAGTATTCTCATGATCTATCTCTGCAATTCTTGACAATTAAGCAATATCTCAAATCTCAATCACAAAGTGTTTATACTACTTATTAGCAAATTTGAGAGGTTTGTCTTTCTAATTTGGAAATTTCATCAAGATTAATCACATTGGCCGGCGGAAATGGGGTAATTAATTTAGAGTCAAATTGAGTTTATGTCATCAGCTTCGTTCTCTTGCACTATTGCTTGTCAGTGACATGAAATTGAGAACCAATCGCCGCCCATTGCAGAGTTAAATAATGGTTAGTAGACATGATGGATATTGACTTCTAGCAACCACTAGAGACGGGCCCAGATGCGGTGGAGATGACTTTTCCTCCAAAATCTCTTAGTTTTAGTTTATTAAAGACAATCTTTGAAAGCAATGTGCCAAAGTTTTTCACTGTTTTTTTTTTTTTTTTTTTTTAAAAATAGATTTCCTTTGAGCCCTAAACATCTTCCATCTTTATTCCATTTTTTCACCTGTTCACTAAGATAAAAATTGAATGGTAAACCTCAAATAACTCCTCTAACTATAGAGGGATTCTCAATTGAGTCCCCAAATAATATATTTTTTATCTCGCTCAAGTCCGCAAAAGGTCCTAAAATTCTTAAATGATTTAGTGGGTTTCCATTCAAATTGTTCATTTATGCACAGAAAATGACATCATTTTGTAGAGAAATTGATACAAAATTACAAATTTATGAAGTTTTCTAATCAAATATCCAATTGAGATAAAATATATATATATATATTAAGAAGTCAATTGAGATTCGAGTTATAATTTTTGAATTCATTCGTAGATGTGGTGGATATGGAACCTCTAATCCACCTTTAAAATAAAAGTGGATTGATTGATGATTAGGGCAATGCGACGGAGGGATAGAAGATGGGTGGCATTTCACTGCAAATGAATGGATGAAACATTGCCAAAATTCGCAACTTTATGACAAGTGGAGAATCAAGTTTCACATGCTTTATGAGTAGCATTTTTTCTCTTTTACCGTCACTAACTACCACTTTGTAACATCTTTCGGTGACAAGCGTAACGGTGAATTGAATCAAAATGGTACCAAATGGATAACACAAGCAACAACTTTGAAGGAAAAGGGAGAGATTACAATCAATTTGGTCACGCTCTTGCAATGAAACAAAAGGAGAATCGCATGACTAGCTACTCTTTAATTGTACCAGGACGTTTTCGCCTCTCCTCTAATATCCCTTAACGGATATGTTTTTGGATTGGATAGATAATGGATAAGTGGAATTTATTTCTTGGTTACTTGTCCTTCTCATTATCTCTCTCTCTCTCTCTCTCTCTCTCTCTCATTTTTTAGGTAAAGAAATTGGGAATCATATGCTTTTTTTTTTTTTTTTTTTTTTTTTTTTTAATGTTGGTTCTCGTATAAATGTCTTTTTTTATATATATAATATTGTTATTTCAAATTTGAGCTTAGACCCAAAAAAAAAAAAAAAAAAACAACAACCATAAGAATAAGGTTTTTCATAGATAAGGGTAAATGGTTTAATTTGTTATTATATAGTAGATTGAGTCTTTAATATGTATGTATGTTTTTAATTACGTTTATTATGTTTCTAAATAATATCCAAATCTCTAAAATGTGTTTTCAATCAATTTTTTCACCGTAGGAAATTTATTAAAATTCTCCTAAATAAAATGCAAATAAAAATTTTTAAAGACTTCAAAAATAAAACATGAGGTTATGTAACTTTAAGCGGTCCGTTTTTTCTTCTTCTTGTTTTGTTCTTATATTTGAATCAAGAGTATTTCGGTTAAAATTTTTTACCCATAACTGAAAAAATAAATCAAAATAACATATTTGAGACTTAAACATTATTAGTAACATAATAGATGCAATTATAAACGTAAAAATAAACTAAAGACCCAAGTATATTATATATAAACAAATTAAACTATTTACTCCATCAATAATTAATCTTAATATCGCTAACTATTTAAAATTGTTTGAATATAAATTTAGTTTTGATAAGTAAAAACAGTTTAGAAAGATCTGAACATTTTAAATAAAAAATATTATACCTAGCATCAAGTGGCCAAATCTGATTGAAGAAGGTTAACCTTATTTTTATAAATTAACAATCCCACATAATTGAATACTTAATAAAATAATTTTACATATATCGAGACTTCGTACAATTCAAATTTTTTTAATTGAGATATTAAATTTTTTTCTCGTTCAATTTGAGAGTTTTACACTTATTTTATTATTGTTTCATATTCTAATATGCCACGTTAACACCTATGGCAAAATCTATCCAATAACGTAATAACTTGTCATATCTTAAGATAAGTTCAAATTGAATGATTGAATTGGTATCATGACAAGTCGTTATTAGTTAGAATTTATCACATCCGTTTACGTTATATATTAAAATCTAAAAAAATAGCAATATATAGAATTATTAAATTGAATAAAATATTTAGGATATAAATAAAAGAATTCGAAATATATGAAGTTTCAGTATACGTGAAACCCATGGATAAAATCTGCCAGCCATAAAGATTTTTTCGAAAATGTCCATGCCAGTGGTAATCATGCTCGCATTCCACTTGTCTTGTGATCAACTAATAAATAAGAGTATGGCCTGGCCCCTATCGATTTCCATTTATCTTCACATGTAATTCATTTCCACCACCAAAATTAAATACATGCACATTTATATATAGTAAGTTTTTGGAGCTAGCTTCAAGAACAGCATCTTATAAATCATAACTTTTTTTTTTTTTTTAACAACACTAAGGAGTCTCGCGTATTAAAATGGTTAGATCCGTTAATCCATTAACCCCACTCAACATCTAGATAGAATTTATTGAGTTCAAAACTGGCAAGTGATCTGCAAATTCGTTGGGATGTCTTCTTGAGACATTGACAATGGTAACCCACCTCAATCCTCATGCATGCCATTTACGTGAGCAGATGCCAAGGACATTTAATTTGCTTATATAGTTACTGGCTGCTTTGGTATCTTAGAGATCATTTGGGATTTTGAATTCAAGATTAGACCATTGAAAAATCGATCGTAAAAGAAAAATGATCTGTTGAGACAAAAAATATGGTGTGTTGGAGAGAATGACCAATTCTATTGGAGCAACTATTCGAGCTCATTACTCAACGAGCTTGTAAATTAATTAGCACCCATATTTCATCTCAGACCAGGCCCAGTATTGTATGCAATGTACAGAAAAGGACCATTTTCTCCCAAACATGGAGGTACTGAAATAAGCCCATAAATCCATGTAAGGTTCCTGAGCAAGCAACAAAATCAGTGCACATGTGGTTCTTTCCTTAATAAACTAGATTAGAACACGTTTTTATGAAGTAAAAAAAAGGGTTGGAGAACATGTCTGAAAATTTTACTTCAAAACAGCTATATCTCCCTCTTGTTTGATCGAGACTCTTGGTCTGTCTCTATTCAATATTACACTGATGAGTAAGGAAATATGTCTGTTATTCCCATTAGAAAGCATTTGAAAATCTAACATGCCATTGCCAAGATCAATCATTTCAAACTTTTTTCTGCTTCTCTTCTTTCAGAAAATTGAAATTCGCGGAACTTTTACATGCAAATATTTGATGGACTTGCCCTTTCATGTTACATTTCTTTAGAATTTCAACAAATTAAGGAAGTACACATCTTTGCAGCAATGCTAACTATCACCGCTAGCTACAAGATTGGCAACGAGACTGGCTAAGTTAATACTCAGCTAGCAACCTTGTGTCCAGCAATTCAAGTACATCACTCTCTGAAAGGACTCTTCAGCCTGTTTTCTCTTGCTTTCTCCATCAATTGCAACACCCCCATTACCAGCAGAGAAGTAGCTTTTCTTCCTGGAATTCCAAGAGTGAAAGGTGGAGTTTGATTTAGAACCATGATTTGTCTGGCCTTCAATGCCAGCCAAACTAGCTTCCATGCAGTTTCTGCTCGAATAACTCATCTTCCTTCAATTCTTTTTGCTTCTCAATGAAGTTCCTCTCTTACTCTGTTGTCTTTTATCTTCTTCTTTTTTCTTACAAAAGATGAGGATTAGCTTGCACGTATAAATAAGGAGTGACTGAACAGCGTGAGTTCACCAAAGAGGCGGTTTAGAAAATACAACGGAAGCAAATCCAGCAATGGAAGCCATGGTTTTCTGGAATTTCCATTTGCGGGGGTCTTTTGTATCCATTGGTGATGTCCAATCAATGCCTAGGGCAAATCTTATCTGCCAATTCATGCATCTGGCAGCAAACGTAAAACAAGTCGGCTAAAGAATGCAACCAAAACTTTTCGTCTCTTAGTGCCTTGATTAACTTTCAGTTCTAACTTCTCTCTCAATAATCACTAGCTCTTGTACTGTTAGGAGCCGCAGTTGCGATCCAGCATTTGGGGGGTTAAACTTCAAGAGCATCATGATTTTTCACTCTACAGTTTATCAGACAGCGAACAGATTTTTTGGTTTTACGGCAACAGCTTTTACCATTCACACCAAGACTGTAAACCTCTCAGCTTTGCTTAAAACAGGTCCTTCACGCGAAGATTAATGAGAATTTTATTTATAGTGGGCCTGATCTGAGATTTGAACTGGATGGCTAAGAAAGTAGAATTTCTCCAGGTTAATGTCTACAGGCTCTAGTTGGGCATGAGAATGAACCTGTTCAATGCCGTTTTAGTACTCTCACAGTATAGATATTTTTGTTACGAAATTTTGTTATTACAATAAAAAAAAAATTACCTTGGATATATTTTTAAAAGGGTGTGGCGTCCACCAGGACCACAAGAAGAAAGGAGGAGACGGTGGAGCAGCTAAAATTGAAAAAAGCAAAGAATACTTGTAAACAGCTAAGAGTTTGGAGATGCCTAGCTGAGGGCCACCCGGTTTTGCTGTCCTTCTCGGGTCCTGTCCAGGGTGTGGGTACCACAGGCTGCTCATGGGCCAAGGCGAGTTTCGAATATGGTGATCAATAGGAGACCACAGAATTCCAGACAATTAGGGTTAATCATGCACATCACATACCAACAGCGGTGGAAATATCATGGTATCTCAAAGGACATCACAGACAGGAAAAAAAAAAAAAAAAAAAAATCAAGTGTTGAGATCCGATTTTCCACCTCATTGAATGTTTATCCCCGTAATAACACTCATTAAAATTGAAATTATGCGCATTACATTGAGTAAAGATCAGTTTATTTCTGAAATAGGAAAACAAAATCACAATTATCTACAGAGAGAGAAAAGTTTTAGCACCTCAAATCACAGAATTCATCTCACATTTTTTTCTTTTTACACACCATGTTGAAGTTTCATACATGATTTTCCGAATACAATATCCTTTGCGTTACATGAAAAGGTTGGAGGAATTTACTGAATGGTGGAGTGTATAAATTTCATTCATCATACACAAAGGCACCTTGAAGACAACTGCCACTCTATACAGAGTCTACTCCTTCAACCTGCTGCCGAGCAAGGTATCTTTCTCTTCGCTCTTTCTGTAAAAAAAGAATGGACGAAGATTAGGAACCAAAAAGGGAATTGCATTAGGAAAAATTGAGAAGCACAACACCTCATAACTCACCCATTCATCTATCACCAGTCCTTCACCGATAATCCTTGGACCTGCATCTTCAGGAGGTTTCTTGCGTGCCTCAACAGCTGCATCAGCATCAGCCAATTGGCGCTTCAACTTTTCCAAAGCCTTTAAAAATAAGATCACAGGTCATTCTATGAATTTGTTCGTCGTACATGTCAAACACAAGAAAATGCATATTATTGACATATTATTAATACTTACAGTAGTAGGACGCTCTGGATCTAGAAAAACAACCCGTAATATTTGCTCTATTGCTACCTGATCTTTCTGCTCATCAAACTGCAGCGACAAAGCATCTAAAGTCACTTCAAAAAGTTGCAACAGAAGATTCAAACAACAAAATAAAGTTCCAAATAGACCAAAGCAGTTTGTAAAGATATTCTGAAGTGTCCATCAAACAATAGCAACCAGCCAACACAAGATATAATTGAATCCAAAATCTATCATTATTATTATTCTGCCAAAAAAAAAAAAAGGGCACAGATTCTCCAGAACCAACAAGTGTAAAATGACCACTGGGATCCAGCTTTCAACACAAGATAAACATCCATCCAGTAAGGGTGAGATGCGTTGGTGCCCTAGAGACTTTGATGTCATAAAACAACACTCCTATGCATACTTGCTAGCTTTACATTATTGAGCAGACTAGCAATATGTCTTTCATACCAGAGAAGCCCCTGACAAAGATAAAACTAAATGAAATCATTTTGCAGCCAAAGATAATGGTCATAAAGATGCCTTGGATATCTGTCTCATTGTGTCTATCAACTTCAACAGAAACCAAGAAGATTGCCTTTTGTGTGTGAAGAATTTGAAATATGACATTATGCTCACTCCAAGTAGAATATCTATTAGGTCCAAATATATCAAAATAAATGCATACCACCAAGATCATTTATTATCAGACTATTGTTGACTAACATCGGCTCACATTAAACGCTAAATTAATGAAAAAGCAAAAGTTAAAGGAGCCGTCCTACACACCAGCTCAGGTACATAGTCCATGACCCCTTTCACCTTCAGGCTCATGATTTTGAATTTAACCCTGCTCTTCTGTTCCATTGGTTTCTCATTGTTTTCTGGGTGCTCAACAAACTTGAAGACTGGTATCCAAAATCAAGAAGATAATTTTGTAAGAATTGGTGACAAAGCACAAAAAACAGCTAAGATACATTCTTCTCAAAGCACAATGACATGAACAGAAAATGCAACAGTAATTACCTGTAGCTATGATACTTTCCCCAGGTGCAAGAATAGCCCCAGGAGGACGCATGAAACAGCTTTTCGGTGCAGTAGTTTGAAACTACATCAAGAAAAAAACAAGCAACTAATTAAAATATCCAGTCATGTACTTGTTACAATAACAAAAATATCAATTACAACAAGAAACTAGGTGACCCATATAGCCTAAATGGCTGGACTCCATGAACCATAAAAACAATGAAGAAGAAATTAAAATATACCTTAAAAGCTACATGCGACTTGCTAGTGTTTTTAATCCTGATGGCACTCCGGACCTGCTTGCCAGGTTCATCTAAATAAGAGCACACAGAACATAAATAAATCATCACGCAGTATCGAGTTTATTGCATCAGAAAATCAATTACACAACATAATTCACAATTAGTACGAAGCAAGAAATAAAGAAAAACAATATTTTCCTAAACAAATATAATTGTATGTATCACTAATCCCAAAAAAATTACCCACTCTATATGATTCAATAAGTCAGGGAATTGATTATAAATGTCTTAGAATACTTGTAAATCAATGAATGGATTACAGTTGTGTTTGTATCAAACGTATAGAAACATATAAAACCCTCTAGAACAAGACTTCCTTCTTAGTTTATCGAACTTCAAGCTCTCGATTCTTATCATTGATTACTTCACTGCATGAATTCCAAAGCAAAGAGGATGCTATCCAGTTTAGCTATGGAAATAATTTTGAACTCTCTGTCAATCGGAGCTTTCGAGCTCTCTCTTCTTAAAAGTATCGAATTCTTAACATTTAAATTTGCAAGTAAATGCTTCATTTGCAATTTTCTGACCCATCTGGAGTTATTTTTTTATTTTTTATTCGAAGAATTTCAAGTCAATCCATACGGGTGAGTTTGAATTTGCAAAATCCTACTTAAGGTCAACTAAGAAGAAACGATAACAAATAATGATCTCAAACTTTCGATTTTTCTTCAAAATTATCAAAAATATTAGCAACAAAAAGCACAATTTAATCCAAAAGCTCGTTCTAAAAATACAAAATCTACTTTCTATCCAAAGATATATATATATAAACCAAATAGATCAGATAAAAAATTTTAAAAATAAACAAATAAAACAAAGACTTACAAGGAAAGTAAAGCTTAGAAGATGGATCGAGTTTAAGACGACGACGTGTAGGCAAAAGCGATCTAGCAACAGAAGAAACAGAATTGGAAGGCTGAGGAGGATTAGATCCTTCAATTTGCGAGTTGTGTTGGTGATTATGGTGGTGGTGGTGATTCTGCTGCATCATCATCGTTGAAGTAGTGGTAGAAGTGGAAGAAGAGGGTGTCGTATTAGTGTTGTTTCCTCCTAAAAACGGCAGCTTAAGGAATCCCCACACTTTATTATTGTTGTTGTTGTGAGTACTATCGTTGGGTGATCTCTGGTCCGCTATGGCCATATCAGATCATGTGGAACGATGTCGTTTAAGAGAGGTTCAGAGGTTCCGCTTTGGTGCTGGTTTCTTCTTCCAAGGAAATGGAGATGGAGAGGTTTTTGCTGGTGTTGGTGCAGGGAGTAAAGCGAGATGTTGAGAGAGAGAGAGAGAGAGAGAGAGATGAAGGGGAGTGAGGAAGGTGGTGGTGGGGGTTGGATTTAGAGAGGGGATTTAATTGTGTTTGATTATTTGGGTTCATGTCCAAGTCGTCCTTCCTTTTTTTATTTTTTTCATAAAAAGAAAATAACAACTAATTTTTTAAAAGTATTTTTCTTTTACTAAGATCAAAAACTCATACTATTCTTTTTTTATTCTATTCCACAGAACTTTTTACATGTTAAAAAATCTAGATTAATCTCTTAATGTTATATCAAAAGTATAAAATGATGATAACTACTTAAAAAAATTTACGATACAAAATTTAAATTCAAATCACTTGTTTAAATAATTAAAATTTTTTATATCCAAATCAACTTTGTTTGATAATTTTTAAAAGTATTTTATACCTAATTTATAAGTTAGTATGCAATATAAAAGTAGGATTTATTTAATGCCTCTAATTATTATAATTAACCTTTTTTTATTTGAATATGGATTTTTATTATTTTAAAACTAATTCAATACTAAATATAGATTAATAAATACATATAAAAAACGAAATTAATCTTAATATGCAAAATTATTTTTTAAAAAAAGTAAAAACCTTCAAATTCAATTTTGAAATTCCACGTGTCTTGTTAATTCTCCCCTCATGATTACTACTGCTTTTCCTTAAAATTGCTTGTGTTTTAAAAGGAAAAAAAGAAAGAAAAAAACAAAACAAAACTACTTGTGCAAATCCATAAAAAATGGAACTTTTTCCCTTCTTGAAACGTTAAGAACAATGAAACGTGGGAAAAGAGTGTATTTCTTTGGAACTTCGATTTATTGGCCCACTTGCTTGTCGCCATTGATTGATGATAGAAAGAAATCGGCTTTTTGGTAAACTTCGCGTTGACGTAGGGGTTCTTGCTGACTTTGGATAAAGTAAAGTTGTTGGGCATTTTGGTGTTTTTGGCTTCATTGCAATTTTCTTTTTAAGATGGTGGGATTAGTTGATTAAAACCATGTTTTCATTTAATTAATCGAAGACAATGACTGTTTAACACGGAGAGTTTTGTTTTTAAGCGGCATAAATGGACAAAAGTGGTTTTACTATTTTTACCACTAATAATTGGATAATGAAGTCTTCTTAAAATAATTGAATCCATTTTCCATGTTTTGTGACCAGTCAATCACGGCTCAGGTCAGGGCAAAAACGGTGTGTGATGTTTTTATTAGGCTTGTTTAGGTTATAAGAGAAAGAGAAGAATAACACAGTTAAATTAGGAAACGAGTATAGAAAAATCATTGAATAATATCAATTCTTGCACGGTTGGAGGAGCCATCCTGAAGTCTGCAGTGTTTTGGTGATCTGGGTCTTGAGGTTGAATGGTATTCCAGACGAGTATAGACTAGTAGCAATTCTTGCACGGTTGGAGGAGCCATCCTGAAGTCTGCAGTGTTTTGGTGATCTGGGTCTTGAGGTTGAATGGTATTCCAGACGAGTATAGACTAGTAGCAATTCTTGCACGGTTGGAGGAGCCATCCTGAAGTCTGCAGTGTTTTGGTGATCTGGGTCTTGAGGTTGAATGGTATTCCAGACGAGTATAGACTAGTAGCAATTCTTGCACGGTTGGAGCCAAAGTTTTGAATCTTGAATTGACTAGTCGTTCAAATGTAATAAATGCCTCCTTTATGTTTAGAACAATGATCGCTGACTAATCTAGATTTTGTTGTTGTCGTTGTTTTACCACACAAAATGGAATTCAGTAGTATGGGCCATGAATTCCAAACCCAAGATTAAGGCCCATGGAATGTTAGTCAGGACAAAAACAAAACAATACTCTTTAAAGTCTAGCCCTAAATAGACTAAGCAACCAGCCCAAATCAAACATGATCATTCTTTGTTTTCCTTGTGAGGGCTATGAGTGAGAGTTGAGGAGATTTTTTTTTTATATATATATTTATTTAATGGGTTAAAACCGATAATAAGAATTCAATAGTCAAAATAAATAAAGTACAAATATAGGAGATTTTCATATATGGCTCTACCACAATGCTAGTTAAGCAAGAAGGAATCCTATCATAATAAACAATATATATATAGATATCAATTTATTTATTTATTTTTTAATTACATGCTTAAGAGGTTAGTTAACAATCATTTAAATCATAATTATGTAGTTTTTAATCCAATTAATGATATATATATATAGTCATTTTGGCATTTTGGCACACGATTCACTTGTTTGTCTTTAATAAAAATAATTTAATATGTTAGTAAATATTATATCAATTTGTTCCATATTATACACAAGAGAATTATTATGATAACAATAATATAATAGACTCTTTAGCATTAAAAATATGTTAAATGTACTAATTATTTTTATATATTTTTAATTAACAAAATTTTTTACCATTATGCAATGCATTATTAGGAGAATTGAGGTTGAATAGTATTCCAAGTTTTGAATCAGAAATTGTCTCTGCCAAGTTTTGAATCTTGAATTGACTAGTCATTCAAATATAATAAATACTTCCTTTCTGTTTTGAACAATGATCGCTGACTATTCTAGATTTTGTTGTTGTTATTGGTTTACCACACAAAATGGAATTCATTCTGTATGGGCCATGAATTCAAGCTATTAACCCTGTATCTTAAGAGTTCATCTAATTTTTTTTTTCTTTTTGTAGATTATGCTTCAATTCTAAATTGTCACTTATTAGATTAGAAAAAATAAAAGGTTTTAAACAATTGCTTTATACTACACATACATTTATATAAATTAAGAGAATTAGATGTTTAGTGGATTACTACGTGAACTGCTCATATATATATATATATATATATATATATATATATATATATCACAATTGATAATGACAAAACCAATAATTGATTATGGTATTTATACAATATTTCAATATTTAATGATATAAAGATATGGATTTCTTTTTCTGATTTAAATATTTCAATATATGAAAAGAAAATTATATCGATAACTCTTGAATAAAGAAAAAATTAACATAAAAAAAATATTTGAAAACCTAACATCTAATCATAATAATAAATAATTCAATATTCGTATTATCGGAACTGACCTCCGACAACGTGAGGCCATCTGCTGGTTTTAAGACAACTTAAGAGACCAAAACAGATTATCCCATCAGCAGCTCTATATATTGAAAATACAGCGAACATCATTGACCTTGGAGACACCTATATCGTCTAGCAAAGAGGGGAGATTGTCTCAAGTGAACTTGCTAAGTCCACTCTCTTCTTCTTATATGGTCTTTTCTTATAAAGAAATGTTAGATATTCTGAAATTTGATATAATAGAATTTAAATTATAATAAAATAAAGTCTTAGGATAACACCACTTCCCTTAAATTTGAATTAATTTTTTTTAAATTATCTTAAATAAGTTATAACTTTTTCTTTATTCGGATGTTTATTAGATGAGATTGATTGGATAATTTTATGTAAACATAAAGAACATGATTAGAATTGGAAATTAATTAGTAAGAAGTAGGGGTGACAATTAATGGGCTGGATACAAAATATGTATCCTTCCCAACCCACCTATTAATTATCTTTCAAAAATGCTTTAATGGGTAATTGATTAAATATAAATAAAACAATATTATATATTTATGTTAATAGATAATTAATTCATAAATATAGATGAACTCCTTTTATCTTATTGATACCCATTACTTACCTATTAACATAAAATGAAAAAATAAAACTTCAAATTAAGGAGTGTGATCGAATCTGGGTGCATGACCATTGGCCGACTGCAGCTGTCTAAAATTGTCGCTCACTTGATGATTAGGAATTAAAATTATAAGACAGCCTGATCAAGAAAGTGCATCCACCTATATTCTAGCAAGCAGAATAGTGTTATTAGTGATTTCATCATCCATATCAATAAAAAAAAAAATCATTTTTTAGTAACTTGTAGAATAATGTTTTCAATTCCTTTATTGACAATTCAGAGCTCATATATAAGTAATTTCTTCGTCCATGTCAATAAAAAAATTCATTATTCGTTGATGTATTTAAACAATTGATTAATATAAGTAAACAAAGATTATATTAAATATCAAATAGGTCACGAATTTGAAGGAAAAAAAGTTTTCAATTTGGGAAAAAAAAACGTTAACAGGTAAATAATTATAGATAAGATACAGGCAGGATATGCCATAGTGAATGTGTATTAAGTAAAGAAATACATAAATAATTCTTAGTAGATAATGAATATAGTAATTTTTTAGTGAGCAGAGTATGTGATTAGCTTAATAGACTAGGTACTCAATCCATTACCATCACTAGTTAAAATTATATTCAGGCAATTTAATTGTGAAAGAATATGAAATTAATTTGAATTCTAGTAAGAGATTAGGAAAATGGAAGAACACTTGTTATTTATGTTTGCCAGTCCTCTTGGAATCCAACAAATGATCATCCGTTCATTTATCTCTCTCTAGTATCTTTATCCTCGCAAAAGAATCAAGACAACAATAGATTTCAGTCATGACCGATGTACGAGGTAGAGAGGATAGGAAACAGCTACGGTACAAACATCCGAGACGAAAAAGGCGAATGCAAGTGCGGCCCAATATTGCTAAACGAAGTTCTTGCGAACAATATTTATTGGTTGACCGAATCAGGCAATTGCCCGGCTGCCGTATTCTCTCTGTTTTGGCCGCCAAAAAAGATGCAGTAAAGACACTGCCTCGGTTTCATTTTTAATCCAAGGCAATTTAGAGCTTCCACTAGCAAATATTTCGCTGACATTGTTAATGGAGCCTTAATGCTTCTTCATAACAGGAAATCAAACCATAATGTTGAGAAATTCTCAGTTACGTTGTTGTATGGTCATTTAATTTCTTCTTAGGTCACTACATGGATTCGCATGATCACTCTAGCTAGGGATATGATAGAGGTGAAAGGATCAGAGATATGATGGAGGGATACCCTTTGTTTGAAATTTTCGTAATTCTGTGATCTTCGTGGAATCAGTGTCTTGAATTTTGCTAATAGAAATTTCAAAAAATCGGTCATAAGTGCCTATTCAGACACAGACAGAGACAAGTTTGAAATTTCAGAACATAATCTTCAGTAGTTCAATCTTCTGAGATTAGGGGGCTTGCGTGGAAGATGAAATTTCGTGTTTCGAATTGCAAAACCTCTGCTTGACTGCTGCTTAGATTTTCAACCCCTGGCTTAGGACATTGGATTTTGAGTGTTCGGAGATTGCTATCTTGTCAGAAAGACATATGAACTCCTATGGGACATGATGGAAATTCTTCTTCAGGATATTGGTCATGTGACTATGTCAAAGAATTTACCTTGGGGAGCTGGTTGGTTGAGGTCGGTTTCTTGGTATCTTTGTTGGAAGTTCACCTTGCCTATATCTGGTATAATTACTGAGTTGTTATTTTGGGAGGAGAAATTGACTAAAGCATATTCTATTTGCTTTTTAGTGTTCTGTTTTGCAGTTTTTAATTGTTAACAAACTAATCAAGTAAAAGAATAAAGTCCAAAGATAAAAACAATCACACAACATAAATAATTTACGTGATTCGACAATAGTACTTTCTCCACAGCTATACTAAGATTTCTTATTAAGTTTTATCAAATTTTCTTATTAGGTTTTATTAAATAGCAGTTACAAATATAAGTTATGTTATCATTATTTATTGTGTGAATAATTAAAGTTATAAGAAAAAAGGCTTAACAGGTCTATAGATCTAGCCCAACATTCTATAGACTTTTCGAAGATTCCACCTCATTAACCCCTTCCAACTAATCAGCTAACGAGATTGCCTAACTAGATCTGTATAGCGTTTTATATTATAGATCTTCATCCACATCAGTCTCCAATGTTCAATAATTTTCGTGCGACATGCTAGAATGATGAAGTAACTAATGAGTGATGAGGAAATAACGAAAGCCTCCCTCGAGAGATTTTCAGTGTTTGGTGTCTCAGATCTCAAGATTATTAGATCATTGTGCCAGGGAATGCTGGCGAGCTCATAAACCTACCAGAGCATGATTTGGTCAAGAATTGTGTTAAACCAGAAACACATGCCTCTCTAAAGTGGTAAAGAGTTGGGGAGCCTAATGCCTGCCCAATGTGCCATCTGCCATGAGCAAGGCACATTTACAACTATGATTTTAGTTGGAAGTTGCGGGGTTCTGGTATTATGAGTCTAAATTGCTTCCATTGTGAAATCAATCATAGAAACTGGATTAATATGGGTGCTATTAATTTATAAGAAAAGATAATTAGGCACAAAACATGTATAGACTTATACTCCACAAACAACTAACTCAGCCCCATGATTTCCTAAATGTGCCTTTTTGTTAATTAACTAAGAGAAGACAGCAAAATCTCAAAATTGGAGTTCAGAATCATCCCATTGAAGGACTGCAGACTCCATATTCTGCTCTCTTTTCAGCTTATCCTTCAAAAACCAGTCACATACTCTCCCAGCATTCAGCTCCTCAATAGCACACCCTTCTTGCTCTGATATAACTCTTAAAAGGTTTAAAGATGATATCTATAACACATAAAATAAAAGAAACTATTCAGTAATACTTCAATGCATGCATGTTGGTATGTATTGAACAAAGTCTGGAGGGAGGGAAATACCGTTAAACGGCATAGGAACCTTTCGTGGCTGCTTAAACCAGATATTTCAACTAGACCAGCTTCTTCAGGACTTAAGAAACTTTTTCTTTCTGTCTTCTTTTCAGATTCTTGTCCACTACATCCTCTCACTGCTAGCTTTCTTCTACGAACCAACTTATTTGTAGCAAAAGTGGCCTGTTTTACCATCTTTTTGTGGGGCTTGGAGAGAATTATTGGTGATTGATAACAACTCTTGTAAAGTTTAAGTGAAGTCATAATTGTTCAGTTTTCAGTTGAGAATTTCTGAGGAATGGTATTCAGAATTTTGGACTTGAAGGTTGAGGAAAACGGAACAAGCTAGCTTATCAGTTCTGTTCTCTTTATGTGGTGGAGATAGAGATTAGAATATAGATATAAAAAAAAAAAACCGTCACTCTGTTTCCTCCCATAATTGGGCCATTTTGGAACCTATAGCATGTACATTCGAATTGGATTTTGGGCTTACATGAAACTGTTCAAGCCCAATTCCTAGTGAACTGGCCCATCTAAGCACAGGTGAGAATGATTAACATAATCTAGAAAAAGAAAGAAAGAGATTAATGGCAAGGAAGATGAAATACTTCTCAAAATCATGGAATTAAGTTTTCCTTTCTCTAATTTGATGTTAATGGTATTTTTTGCATAACGAAAATAAATCACACAAATAAAAGCTTCATAATTGAATATACACTAGAACATTCATCCATTCAGAAGAAAGTAACATAACATTCAGCTCAGGAATCAGCGCAGACTGCACATATATTTTGTATTTACTCATGAAAGTTAATCGATCAACTAGTGCAAAAATATTTTCCTAACAGCTAAACAGACAATATGAACAACAGCTTGCTGGCTCTTGATGATGCTCAGTTAGGACCCCAGCAGCTCAAGAACATGACAGTCCTAAGAGACTCCTCAGCCTGCTTAAACTTGTCGTTCTCGGCAATCCTATAAGCACTTGAATCAGCAGAACCCGAGAAACGCCTTGCCTGCTTTGAAGAAGAAGAGCAAGCAGAATCTCTCAAAGACTTGATAGTACCTGAATCACCCTTTGATGCTTGGTCTTTCATCCCTTGAACCACTCTCATTCCTGATTGGTACGACACCTTGCTCATGTATAAATAGCAAAAAAGACCCCAAAAATAAAATATGAAAGGTTTGCTTAGGCTAATTATGGAGATATCTGGAAAACAGCAACAGGATTTTGATTTGATGATTATCTAGAGGAAACTTTTTCATGTACTTATGGAGAAAGCTTTGTCGAGGTCCAGGTTTTGGAAAACAACCGGCTACGATAGGTGAATTTCAGCGGAGATTGCTAAGGAAACCGGGGGCGTGGGGGTCTGATCCTGTGGGTTGGTAGCACGTGTCTGTTACATGAGAGGGGGATTTGGATAAGCCGATAAGGACACGACATAGTCTGAGCAGGATTGTTGGAAGCTTGGTGCTTGGAATTTCTTTTAAATTTTTGTTTATGAGTATAATATTCTGATTTTGATTAAGATATTTTCTTTCTCAGACTTTAAGCGCATGAAAAGTACGGTTTATTTGAAAAATAGATGCTGAGGTAACCGACTAGCCGGTCATCCACGTTATACTATGATCCCTCAAAATAAAATTATTTTAATTAATTTTTTTTAATGTTTTTTTATAAATTTTTTACTTAAGAAAATATTTTTTTGGGATTGATTCAATAAAAACTTATAATAATTTAAATTTAAATATTAAAAAAAATTAAAAAAATCTTTAAAATATACTTTCATAAGATTATATCTCAAAAAAATTATAATTAATTGCTAGACTGGTATAAAAATCAATAAATAAAAAAATTATTATTATTTAACGTTGATGAAAAGATTAATTTTCGAAATTATAATTGTTAACCTGTGGGTTGGATATAATAAAATTATTTCAAATTTTATGATTTTTTCTTAAATTTTTTTGTTTACTTATTTTTTTATTATTTTTCATAAAAATTTTACTTTGAAAACATTATTTATTCCTCTTTATACACTCATTCTTAAATAAAGATTTATAATAATTTAAATTGAAATATTAATCAATAATTAAAAAAAGTATAAAAATATATTTTTCATAAGAATGTATTTAAAAAATAAAGTTACAATTAATGTATAGACATGTATAAAATTTAATTAATAAAAAATAAATTTTTATTCCTGTTTTATATTGATGAGAAGATTATTTTTTGAAAGTATATGCAAGTGATTTATATATATATTTATTTACAAAATAATTAATAATATTAGTATAAAAAATATATTTGAATAATGGGATAGTTCTTTTAAAAAAATTATTTTAACTATTTTATTTCAAAGAGATTGATTCTATATTATTAAAAAATATATATTTATAATAAATAATTAGTATTATATGTGAAAATATATTGTTAATTTTTAATAAAATCTATAATTCAATATCTTTGTTTCTTCGTTGTGATCATGACGAATAGATTGAAATAAATTATTTAAAATATAATTTCAACGTTTTAGATTAAAATAATTATATATTTATGTATTTATGCAATTATCGTTTAAAAATCATACTGCGTTACGCTCCTCCTACGTTTCTATTCCCAGTCATACCCTTCCTCCTAATGCTTTCTCATTTTTATTTTTTTCCCCTCATCTGTAAGCAGGACCTAAGAATAATAAAGTACCGAAGCTGCAAACTATGGAGAAAGAATCTGGATACCCTTTTTCTTTTGCCTCGAGAACTCACTAAGAACTTATCGAACCCAGGCCGCTCGCTAGAAAGGTTATCTCAACAGGATATTTTAAATCACTTGCAGCCTGTATCAAACAAACTGAGAGAGAGGGGGAGAGGGATATTTGTGTATTGTTAGGGAAGAGAAACCTTAAGACAAACTGCCAGCCCACCCCTCTTTTGTTTTGTTTTGGACTGAAACAGGTAAGTTCTGAGGAGGAAGTTGAACAATGCATGACAGAGATTTTGAGGATTAAAAAAGTGGACGACATGTCTTTTAATATGAACATTTAAGCTCGTCCTGTCGTTCGCGCTTTCCTTCCATTCACATCCTTCTGGGTTTTCATTTCTTTCCAATCAAATCCTCCCATTTTGAGCATTTCGATCCTTCTAGTCTCAATCCTTTTTTATTGCTTCCTTAGTATTCCTGTCCTTTCTGATTCGACCTCCACAACTTTTAATTCATTTTTCAATTGAGCCCTTTAATTAAGCCACAGTTGACTCCATTTTCCTTTCTCCTCTTATTTCTTTTTATTTCTTTCTCTTTTATTTTTATTTTTTTTATGGCAGGTGATGAATGAGAAATTAAACTAAAATTAAAAAATAAATAAAACAAACCTAATAATAATAAAAATTCATGAAAATCTACATTATGCAATAAAATAAAAGAAACTTGTAAAATATCTAAAATAAATATTGGAGGGTCAAAACTAAGGTATGACATTCTTTATGATTTTCGTCAAGCTTTTTACAAGTGGTATCAAAAATTTATTTAGTCTTCACTCACAGTGGGTTTCCTTTAGTCATTTTTTGATCACTCTTTGGTCACTTCTTCTTAACAAGATTCCTTTGTTAATGTTCTTATTTATGTAAATGAGCTAATCATCATGGGAATTGATTATGCTAAAAGTTATTGACTCAAACAATATTTGGACATCACATTCTATATTAAAGATTTTGATAAACTCAATTATTTTTTGAGCCTAAAAGTTGCATGATCTCATGCTAGCATTATTTTGAGTAAACGTAAATATGTTCCCGATATATTAACCGAATGCGATCTTTACTAGTTGCAAGCGATCATCTTCATCCATAGATCCACGTAATAAGCTCGATTTAGATTTCGGTCCCCATCATGATGACTCTCGCCAATTTCATCGCCTTGTTGGGCATTTGCTTTAATTCACTATCATGTAACTAGATATTAGTTATGCAAGTACATATTCCGAGTCAATTCATGCACTAGTCGCTACGAGTCTCACTTTGGTGCTACCATTAACTTTCTTCATTATCTAAAAAGCATCCATGGACGGGGCATTTTATTTTCTTCTAATGGTTCATTGTCCTTGAAAGGCTATTGTGATGCGGACTAACCCGGATGTTTAGTTACTCGTCATTCTACCATTGGCTACATCATATTTATTTGGTCTTCTTCAATTTTTTGATAATTCAAGAAACAGTTTGTTGTCTATTACTCCACAACTAAAGTTGAATATAAGGTTATGGAGACCACTACAAGTAAAATTGTTTGGCTCCATATTACTATATATCTAAAAGATATGAGTCACAACTCGTTCACCTCTTTTTTTATCGAGTATTGTTCACTTTTTTCTTTTTTCGAATATCGTTCCTTTTTTCCTTTTTTTGTTTCAAGTTGTTGTGAATACATGCCTTATTTCTTCCTTTGTCTTTTTCATCAAGTTAGCTTCTTTTTTTATTTAATTTTTAGGTTGTTTTATCTTCGTCTCTAAAATTTTAAAATAAAAATTTTTAATTCTCTATCCGATGCATTACTCATGCATTTTTTTTATCATCAATTTATGTTTTTTTTTTTGTTTAATTACGCGTTAAAATTTTAAAAAATCAATCATCACTTTTTTCCACACAAATTAACGATTATATATATATATATATATATATATATTGTTTAAAGTTGTTTCACTATACATGCCTTTTCTTTTTATTTTTTTCCTTTGCTCTTTTCCATGAATTTAGGTTTTTTTTTTAATTTAATTTTTTTCTTTAATTTTCAAATTGTTTCATTTGAGATGGCAATTATTCATTCTAGTCCTTTTTTTCATATGCTTTATAATTTAGACCTTACATTTAATTGTTGATTTTCCAATTCCCTCTTGTGTTTATTTGAATAAATTGACCAACTTATTCCTAACGATCAATTCTCAGTTTAATGATATTTTTTTCTCTTATATTATTAGAGTTTTGGCATATTGAAGCGTTTTAATGAGAGGTTTTTCCACCAATACAAACGGTCAAATCAAATGAAAAAACAATATTTATTCATACTATAATAGTTAAAAGTTCAAAATTTATCAAATTAATAGTATAGGCTTCATTTTTGTCACAATCCTAATAGTCCAAGAACAACAAATGCCATTAAACCATTTAAAAATAAAAATTAAAGGCTAATTTCATTTTCCTTTTTTTTTTTACTAATCCCAAAGGATAAAATCAAGAAAAAAATCCATTTCTTCGTTGCATCCACTAATTAATGTGGCTTTTGCTTCCTACAACCACTTAAATAAATAATGAAAGTTATTATTATTTTTTCATTTTAAATGGAGGTTATTTAAATTTTTATATGTTTTCTAAGTAGATTAAAAGTTAATTAACACATATTCAATTATGCATAAATTTGAATTTTATCCAATAATTAAAGAAGTCATTGTTACACCACAAAGAGTAAATTATAAATTAGTTTGTCTAGTTTCAATAAATAAATAAATAAATTATTTTTTTATTTCACAAACTATTATTTGATCTTTTAACCAATGTCGAACATGCTTAATTTAATATTAATTTTATTCTATTAAATATCTTTTTTTCATCTATTATATATATATTCTATTTAAAAAATTAAAATAAGTTGAAAAAGAGCATAAAGATTAAATTACAAATAGATCTAAAAATACGAAGACTAAATAATTAGTTTTTAAAACAAGAAAAATTAATTAATTAGTTTCTCAAACAAGAAATGACTAATTTACAATTTACTCAATTTACAAAATATCACAAAAAATATAATAAATAAAACAAAAAAGTAAAGAAAAGGACTTGAAACCGAAACGGCCTGTTTGATGTTTATATCTAGCATTTCCCTCCAATAATTCTATGTTATTTTGGATTCTATTACACTCACTTGGCATTCACGTTGGCCCTTTGAATCACCAGTTAACCTCTTTGCTTTCAGATGCCAATTATTTTATCTTTTCCATTACTAATTTGTTTCTTAATTATGTGATTTTTTTTTTCTGTTTTTTAAGGAATCTTGCAAGAAGCTCTCTTCAAAGATGAAATAAAGAAGGTGAGCCCATTCCTTCTTTTCTGTGCTAATCTTGATAATGTAGCTTCTTTTATTGATAGTATATATAATATATAAATATGTACAGATATTTCATGCAGCCATGTATTCGAAGTGATTTCTTTAATTAACTTTGGCCATCAGGATTCCAGATTCAGAATCATGAGTAAAACACTATTATCTTGTTCTTCCGCTGAAATTCCAAATTGATAATTATTGTTTAGTCGTGCTTTTATGCTACAAGAACATGATATTGACATTGGTTTATCATTTTGTAGGTGCTAGCCATTACTATTGCAAATGGAAATATTGATGCTTCAACTCCAACAAGGCTTGGGGTTTGTGCTACAATACTACTGAAATTTCTTCCAATTAGTGAGCTAAAGTGATTTTGACTCTAATTCTGTGATATGCAGGGAAAACATAAAGGAATTATAGCATGTTGGTTTCTTGGACTTAGGTCTCTTGTCGCATGGAACAGTATGCTGACTATATAGTTAATTTGTTTCCGGTAGGTTGCTCCTAAATTTTATTTCACTAATTAATTTTGAAAATTACATTTCCTGCATGAGTTATATCTATCTTTATTCTTAAAAGTACGGTAGAGAGTTTTAAGGTTTTGAGATTCATAGTTTAAACAGTCATTGAGTCTAGATAAGGTTATATGTTCAATTGGAGCAGGCCAAAATGCTTTTCATTGTGTTCGAAGAAATACCATCCTTCAAGGGTACTTACTCTTGTTTATCAACCATTTGCACTTGGGGCAATCGCAATACTAGCATACAATGAGGCAAAGATCAATACTAGAAAGCGGAAAATAGTCGGTTGCATCCTCTTCACTGCAAGTACTCTCATGCTTATGGTTGTAAGTAGCTTGAACAAATCCAGACTATTATTGTTTAATTTCTTTCTTATCAACATTTTTATTTCATGATTAATTGCTTCTGATAATTGTGATAGGTGGATTTAGCGACATCAGGAAAAGGAGGAATTGGACCTTTCGTTGGCGTATGTGCTATTGTTGCTGCTTTCGGAGTTGCAGATGCTCTTGTTAAAGGTGGAATGGTTGGAGACATGGCTTTTATGAGCCCTGAATTCATACAGGTTACACTTCTTGGATTTCTTTTTCAATTATCCTTCCACTCTTAAGAGTAAAGAACTTTCCATCTTACCACAACACCTTGGATTTCTTTTCCTGCAGTCATTTTTTGCTGGGTTGGCTGCATCAGGAACCCTGACCTCTGGTCTGAGATCGATCACAAAAGCAGCATTTGGTAAATCTAAAGATGGTCCTCGCAAGGGCATTAGTATGTCACTTTTCTTTGAGCAATACTGAAATTTGTTATCTTTTACTGTTATTTCTTTTATTCATCAGCTGGAATGCTGTTTGACACTTAAGTTGGTCATGTTATTACAGTTAGAAGAGATTGTGGTTAGGAATCCCATAGTGATCAGTTTGTATGCCGTTAGCAGAAAAGTAAAAGGACAATATACAAGTAAGATAAGTTGAGCATAATAATAAAAGTAGTTGTCACACAACTTCAGACCAATTGGTAAATACCAATACTAGTTTTTTGGTAAGACTTGTCATTTTGAGCTGCAGACTTGATTGCCGATGTTTGCAGTGCTATTTCTAGGAATCTCAACTTTATCGGAATTCCTATGTGTTCTACTGTATGTATATTTCTTTCCTAGACTGCCAATGGTAAAGTACTACCGCTCAAAGGCAGCCTCAGAAGAATCAAAGACTGTTTCAGCTGATCTTGCTGCTGCTAGCATCCAAACACCAGCAAACCAACAAGTATTGCCACATATATATTTTTTTAATCTCTACTTGGTGTTCATTTTCTTGAAAAGATGACCATTATTTCTCATATATTAAATGTTGCTCAAGAAAAAGTTCCACACCCTTATCAATTATTCAATATCTGCAGTTCTTGCAGGCTGCTGATGTTGCTAAACATCCAGAGCGATTAAGCAGCAAAGAACTATTCTTCCAGAACATAGATTATGCACTTGACCTATATCTGATATACGTGTTGGCATATCGATTTTCCTGGGGTTCTTGGAACACCAGTTGGGCACATGGTAAGTGCTCATTCATGAGGCAACATTCATTTCACATAAGGGCCAGTTCTGTATCATTTGAAGTGAGACAGCACAAGAGGATGATATTTCTTTGCCCTTCTTTTTAAAACAACTACTATAGCATTATGTTCCATAAACATTTCTGTTTTGGATTACAGCCCCACTAATGGTCTCTATGAGGCATGTAATTTCTATATATATGTATATATATATATATATATATATATATATATATTTTAATCTCTGGGATTCCAAACTTCGGTCATGTTATGCCAGAAAATATGTGATTTGGTCTAAAAAAATTTAGCTCTCATGACTAGCGATGTTTCAAGTATCCTCTTGTTCTAATTGCAATGTACAATGTGTTGGATCTTATGTCAAGACACATCCCCTTTTTCCATGGTTGGAGTTGGAGTCTAGGAAGGGCCTCGTGACTGCATGTCTCTCTCGTTTCCTCCTCGTTCCTGCATTCTACTTCACTGCAAAATATGGTGATCAAGGACGGATGATCTTTCTCGTTTCCTTCTTGGGACTAACAAATGGCTACCTCACTGTCTGTGTCCTTACAATTGTTCCGAGAGGTTACAAGGTTAGTTATCAAATACCATGATGTGCAACAAACGTAATACTTTTGTTTTGCTTACACATGACAATTTGTTGATGGTTTTGGTTTTGGAGGGGCCAGAGGCAAATGCATTGGATAATTTGCCTGTGCTATGCTTACTGGGTGGCATATTTTCAGGGGTTGTTCTTGATTGGCTCTGGCTCATAGGAAGAAAGAAAGCCTTCTGAAGAGCCACATCTTAAAGTTGAACCGACATCTTCAGTAAATACACAAGCACAACTACGAAATTGTGTTGATATTGGTGTATTTACATCCTCAAAAATAACAAAAAGAGTACAAATATATGTGTATTTTACAGAGACCAATATTTGTCAATGTTTTGTCTATTGTCCATGAAATGTGAATGTCTTCAACAGCTGCAAATGGTACAAAAAGGAACTGTCAAACAGATATAAAACCATAATATTAGAAAATAAAATTAGATTTTTTTACATCTTTTTAGATAGATTTTCAGATAAGCAAATGAGTTATTAGCAATTAAAATCAATAGAGTAAAGTTCATAGGATACATTTACTGTGGCACTTGTGACGGAAATAAACTATCAGAAAGTAAATTATAAATTAATTCCTTTAGGTTTAAAAAGCAAATTAATTATTTCTTATTTTAATTTAATTTTATATTTTTAATATTTTTGTAACTTAATTTTTTTTAATATATTTATTTTGATTTTTGGTTAAAAATAGAATAAATAAATAAAAATATAGAAATATTATGAAAAAAAATGACATTTTATGAAATAAAATAATATTAAATTAAAAATAGTCAACACTCATGAAAAAATTGAATAATTAATTTTTCAAACAAGAAGTACTACTTAAAATGGCTTTTTTGAAATAGAGAAACCAATTTATAATTTACTCGCCATCAAATATTTTGTAATATATATATAATTTTCTGATTTTGGGCCTTTGTGTTTTCTTGTCACAGGCTTAGAAATCCGGGCTTCGGTTGTAGGCTTAAGCGATTTGGGTCTTGGGTTGGACTTTTTTTATAAGACCTTTTGTTTTATGTTTCTCGTTTTCAAAGGCTTTATGGAATTTCGATCTTAGCATGGATTCTATATGGAGTTTAGGGTTTTCAATTTTCTTCTCATTTTAATTTATGATATTTTCCTTCTCTTCATGTATCACACAAATTTTTGAATACACAGAATGGTCTCTCTATGTATTTTTCCATTGAACCTCTCTTTTAATGTAGAATTAATAGACTTATATATAGGGATGGCATTGGATAGAATATAAAATAAATATTAGTCCAACCCAACTCATTAATTATCTATTAAAATATTCTAATGAATAATAAGTCAAATACGAGTAAAAAGAGTTATTCATTTATGTTAATTGATAATTAGTCTAATAGATATGAGTACCATTCTTTTACCCTGTATATATCCATTAGTTACCCATTAAAAAAAAAAAAAAGCATTTATTTCACATGCAGGATACAAATGCATGCCTCGCTTTTAGTTAGCGTAGCTGTTGCTTTCAATTTTGGACTTTCCCGTGAGTAACAATGCCCCACTTTAATCAAGTAATTATTACAATATTTTATTTACATGTGTAGTTCATGTAATGGAAAGTTATACAGATGTTAAAAAGAAAAAAAAAGTCTTAGCTATTTATGGGTTATTTTTACAAAACTTCACACCTAGCAGCTTCATCTATGTACGTCGTCTACTAATTAACTATTTACACGCAAATAACTCGTGTTTAATGTCATTGTTTTTTTTTTAAAAAAAAAAATACTACAGGTCATTGTATGTTATATTTATTTGTCACATGAAAAAAAACAAAAAGAAAAATTATATATGGCAAGAAAATCAAAGGAAAAGCTACGTTACGAAAATAAGAAGAGTTACAGAGGAAACAAAACAGGAGAGTTTCAGGACGCATCCCGTTAGCATCTTTTGCCCACATTCCCCAGCGGCAGCATCCTCCTCCGCCAACTCAGGATCACGAATTGTAAGTAACGAAAGAAAGACCCAACACTCATAATGGCAATGGTTGTAAATATGACCCATTTTCTGTCCTTCTGTTCTGAGCCTGTTCGTGTATTTGTGTCGTCGTTAAATATTATCTCCTTTTCTCCAGACAGTAACCGCTCCAGCTCCAGTAGCTGAGCTCTAAATCACATCATCGATGAATCTCCTCCATTCATCCTTGCAATTCTCCACCGTCCGCACGAGATTCCTTCCTGTAAGGTCTCTCCTCTAATCCATCCAATCAACATTTCCTCTCCAAATTAAAATTCCATTAATTCGTAATTATTTTTCAGGTCGAGTCTTCTTCCATTCACAAATCAGAATGCGAAGTACCATAGGGAGCTCGAAGCTGCTGTGGATGTTGTAGAGAGAGCGTGTCGTATTTGCCTTGACGTAATTGTTTTTATTCTGTTTGGTTCCCGAGAAAATGTGAGAAAGGAAAAGAAAAATTGTGTGTGATTTTGATTTTTTTTTTTTTCCTTTTAATGCAGGTGAAAAAGTCTTTGTTTTCTAGTGAAGGAAGTGTCGTTGAGAAGAATGATAATACTCCAGTTACAGTTGCTGATTTTGGAGTGCAGGCTTTAGTCAGTTTGGGTAATTTACTAAAACCTTAGTTTTTTTTTTTAAATAATTATTTGTTAAGATTAAATTGTATTCACTTTTATGCTAAGTGAATTATGCTAAAAATTAACAAAAATTTGCTCACTTATGGAACATTTACTAATTAGATTTTTTAGGTGTTGAATATATGATGCCTTTTAATTGGGAGAATTTTGTTCTAATTTTATTAGAGAATTTCTCTTAGCTTTTTCCATTACATTTGGCAAATTTGTTGCATTGTAATGTTCGATCAAAACTGACCTGACATTTGGTTATGCTGGAACAGTTATTCATATTGCATGATCAACTGTCTGTAGGTCAGGTATAGCTGACATTTGCCCTTGCATTGTCCGATGCTAGTTCGCCTGACTGGATATTCAGTCACATAGAGCAAGAATTGGTTTGAGTTGACTGAACATTGGTAAAAATATTAGGTTTATATTGTGTAGTGTAATTATTTTTTTCCTTGAAAAGAGATGCACAAATGCATCACATGAAAAGTCAGTGTCTTCGAATTAGTGGGCCTCACGACGGTTGCATCACTTAACGGCTGTGGTTTTCTTTTATGCATGTTGCATTTTGTGTTGGATATCATGCGAACCTCTTTGTAAATTTACTACAACTCCAAGGGATTTGGGTGATTTACATAGTTTGTTGGTGATGTGATGTTAGTCCTAGGTAACAGTTTATCTTTCTGAAATGGACTA
Source organism: Dovyalis caffra (assembly GCA_963924115.1). NCBI lineage: Eukaryota > Viridiplantae > Streptophyta > Magnoliopsida > Malpighiales > Salicaceae > Dovyalis > Dovyalis caffra. The sequence continues at coordinate 12,563,171 of CAWUPB010001184.1, forward strand.
TTACGATGTTCTAGTTATTGTTCAATGGATATGCTTGACAATTTTTGTTTTCGTTAACCAGAACTTTTGGTTTGTGTTTTTGTTGAAAGAATTGAGTAAAGCGTTCCCTTCTATTCCATTGGTGGCTGAAGAGGATTCTGATTTTGTACGTTCTAATAATCTGGTGGATTCTGTGGTGAGTGTGGTTACTGATAAAGCAAGCTCCAGTGATAAGCCATTGACAAATGCTGATATTTTGGAAGCAATCGATAGAGGAGGAAAGAGTGCTATTGTTTATGGAAACAGGCCAGCCACATATTGGGTAAGTCTAAGCAAGCGTTTCAATTACTTGGGTGAAATTTTCAGTCATAATTATTATTTGTATGTTGGGAACTAATCATTCAAATTATATGCATGTCTTTAGTATTTTTTTGGACACTGAGGTGGTAATGATTTTGTGCTCTGATGCATGTAATAAGTTGAACATACCTCTGTTTCCATAATTGTGGTGGTGGTCTGCTGTTGCATCGTATGACTTAGTGTTTAGTATCATAGGTTTGCTCTTGTGTTTGCATCAAGACTTGCAGCTAATTCACAACGAATGCAGGTACTGGATCCAATTGATGGCACCAGAGGGTTTTTGAAAGGAAGTGAAGCCTTGTATGTGGTATGCACTATGTTTTCCTGTCTCTCTTTTATTTTATTTTTCTGAGAACTTTTTATGAAATTGGAAAGGTTTGCTTAAAATAGTATGATTACAATTCGTTAAATTCAAAAGGTGTAAGCATACAACAACGGTAATAATTTTTTGTCTCCTATGAAAGTGCCTTCCTGTTTACAAATCAGATTGGCTTGTTTCTAGCAGCTATAGTTGACGGTCTGGGATATTTTGTCCTAATATCACCATGTTTAAAGTAATGACTGGTGTTAATGTAAACATTTTGTATACTGGTAGAACCAGTTCCTTATGAAATCTGTTCATCCAAGTGTTTGATCTCCTATGGAAGATAGAATTTTCTTGAAGTTAACAGCTGTAGGCAGCATACAGTTGAGAACAGAGGGTTCTATCATATATTGTCGTATTGATGGTTCAGTACAGGTGACATGGCGATGTAATGGATTATATTTGTTGAGATGAAATACAGAAAACATAATTTAAAACTCCTGAATGATGCTTTATTTTGAATTCAGATACACTGATTGAACTACACATTTATAGTTCCATCTTAAGGTGACCTACATGATCCAATGGAATGTTTTCTGCATGCACACATAATCTTTTATTGTTGCTGTAGCTGTTATTCTTATCGAAGAATTATCATCGTTTTAACTTCCAATGATGATCCTGTATGCAGGCTTTTTGTGTCATCCAAATTCTTAAGTTTAGTATCTAGATCCCGTGATCCTTATCCGAAATTAGCCTTTCATGATTTCCTACCCACAAAGATCCTGGATAATGCTTTCTATCCAAGTAAAATCAATTAAGCTAATTGAATAGCCTTTATACCTTCCAATGATGGTCCTGTATGTAGGCTTTTTCTGTCATCCAAATCCTTAAGTTTAGGTTCTCGATCCTGCCATCCTTATCTGAAATTAGCCTTACATGATTTCCTATCCAAAAAGATCCTGGATAACGCTTTATGTCCAAGGAAAATCAATTAAGCTAAGTGAATAGCCCAGTTATATTGAGCAATGCCAAGTGCTATGTGTATATTCTATTTTCATTTGTAGTGGCTGCATTGACTCTTTAACAGATACAAAAAATTGAACCCAAATCCTTGGTTTCCAAGGAAACAATTTAAGTTGCATGTGCGTGTCTTCTCAGGAATCTTTGGAATCTTTGGTATATTCCAAGGAAAATCACTTTTGTTTTTTGAACTTTTCCCTTGGCTGTTTCCTTTGGCTGAGCAAACACTGCAATTTTTTCAGGTAGGTTTAGCTCTTGTAGTTGAAGGAGAGATTGTGTTAGGTGTCATGGGCTGCCCTAACTGGCAGGAGGCTATTTCCTACAAATCCACCACTGATGTTCAAGGATCTGAAAGTATGCCATCCAGATCAGGGATCATAATGGTGGCTCTTGTTGGCTGTGGAACATGGGCAAGGAGGCTATCAAATCTGATGGGTGAATCAGCCAAAGTGCCTAATGGTTGGACTAGGCGCTTTGTTGATGGATGCAATTTAGTACCCAAAGCACGTTTTTGCATTCCAGATAGTCAGACATGGGAGTCATTGCCACTATCGGCTTTTTTCAGCGCAACAAATGATGGTGACAGTGTGAGCAATAAAGAGATTGTTCTTTTGCCGACATGCTGTGGAAGGTTTATTCTTATTCATCTGCTGTTTAACTACAGCGTGCTACTTATATGTGCCTACTTTAACTTTGATTGCCAAGGTGTTGTGATAAAGAGGTCACTGATTTTAAGAGTTCTCTTTTTTTTATTATCTGTTTGGAGCATGTCTTGTATAGAGTTCACTGATTTTAAGATTTCTAGTTTTTATTGTCTGTTTGGAGCGTCTCATATCTTATCACCGGTCAGATCTTTTTCTGAGTTCTGTTCTTTACAAACTCTTGCACCTCTATCGCATTGCACTTATTCTTTGTTCCATCCATTTACATATCCTGCTTTCCATAGTAAGTTTCTTTCAGATTTTAATCTTGTTTTTTCTCACTCAGTCTTCTAAGTTTCTTATCGTTATGTCAGCAATGATGCCTACTAAATTACTAAAGCAGACCTCCAAAATCAAGTTTTAAGTTTAATTCTAGTTATGAAAGCACATAGAATGACAGGCAGCATCCTTCAATTTTACTGTTTAACCAGCATGTACAATAATGGGTCATTCTTCACTTTTACATTTTCCAAAGCTAAAAATTCTTGTTAATGAGATTTCTGCACTTTTATAGACATTTTGTATTTCATGAAAAGTTGTTCTAAATTTTTTTCACCACATAATCTCTAGTGATGAATGGAGTTTTACACTGTTTATTTAGTACAATTCAGTCCTGAACTTTGGCTTTTGAAATGCTAATTTTGAAGTATCTGCCAAAATACTCTTAGAATAGTATGTGAGACTGAACAAAAATGCTAGTACATGATGTTTAAAGTTCATGTCTTACTTCTTCATCTACAAACCTTTGTGTTTCAGTCCCCTACTTTCGTGCATTTAAATTTTTACTCTGGCATCTGTGCTTCTCACTCTACCCTTTTGTTTGTGCTTCAGCTCTATGCTCCTGCTTTCCTACTCTATCCCTAAAGTCCATCACATCAATTTTGGATTATTTTCCATGGTATTTCCATTATAAAAGTCTGTTTGTATGCAGTTTATGCAAGTACTTAATGGTGGCTTCAGGCAGAGCATCAGTCTTCATTCTTCGAGCAAGAACTCAGACGATTATCAAGGTACAATGCTGCTTAATGTCAAGAGAAATGAATACCAAAATTGTTGTTGCATGACCTAATTTCTCAACTACATTTATGCTATAGGCTTGGGATCATGCAGTTGGCATAATATGTGTCCATGAAGCAGGGGGAAAGGTACACTATTCTTCGCTTACTCTTGCAAAGTTGCCTGATTATTGTCTTTTTGTGCATGCGACTATCTTTGGATTGAGATATTGGCTTTGCTGGTCTGTTGATGAGTTAATTTAGCTTGTCTATTCTGGAAGACAAACAGGCTGCTGGCTACACTAATTCAAAAAGTTTCCAAAATTTGTCGCACTGAAATTTTCCTCTCCCTCTTCCATCCTGTTCTCTTCACAGATCAATTAAATATTGCTATGTTGATCCTCGTTTATTGGGGATCTGAATTCATTTTGCTTTCAGTTTGTCTACTCCTGGCTGTTCACCTTGTTGACTCAATAAGCTAAAATACTCCATTTGCTTATTATGTTCTCGCTGAGCTAATCATTTTTTTTTCCATTTTTTTCATAAAAAAGAAAAAAAAATTCAACTCTTGCATAAATGATTTGAAACAAAATTTTGGTGACTTACTAATCCTATAACTTTTCTTGACTCTCAACATACTTATGTTTGATCAGGTGACTGACTGGAAAGGCAACGAACTTGATCTTGCTGCAGATCAGGTTGAAAGAAGGATCTTATTCCCTTCAGGGGGTGTTATTGTGAGTAATGGGAATGTACATAACCAGATCCAGGAGATGATTTCTTCTACTTCATGAATTTTTTTATGGTGGATGCCTATCATTTTGTTTAGAACCTTAGTTCATTCTGCGAACCTGCAATTCTTTAGATGATCTTTAACTCAGTCCACAAAAGTGCACTTATGAATTATTATGCAAGAAGACCATTCAAAGTTCGTTTTTCCTCGAAGTTTCTTATGTTGAATTAGTTACATGTGTTAGAAGTAAAACTCCAAGAAATTATGAAATGGAGAACCAGAAGTTACTGTTGTATTTCTTATTTTTTCCAGGCTGACGAACTTGGTCATTTTTGAAAATAAGATAATGTAAGCTGCAGGAACAACTCATGCTTGGTGACCCAAAAGTTTTTTGGGGATTCAAACTTCTGCTTATTGTATGCTAGACATTTTAGAATTTGTGTGAATGATATTCCCATATTTGACTGGGATGTCTCGATGAGATAGATGGATGTCCTGATCACGTATTTTCTTGTTTGTTCGTTAACGGCAGGCTCCATATAATTACATTTGACTCGAGTTACTCGAATCATTCAGCACCGAAGTTCACTTGATTTGATGATTGCTCTTTAAGATTACGTTATCAAGCGAGCATAAGGTTCCTTGGTATAGTGTTCGAATAGTGCGCATTTATGTCGAAGCTTTTCTCTGATTAGGAATCGATTTTCTCCATGTATTAATGTAGAAAAAATGCCAGTCAATGCTTCCTGGTTTAATCTTTTTCTGCAAGTGGTGCATGGGCTATGCAATATTATTTGAATATCTATATAGGCGAATGGCCTAAAAGAGTTGAAATGCAGCATGACATGTGAAAGGCAGGCTTGAATTAACGCACAAGTCTAAGGAAAACCCTGTTAGAGAAGAAATTTGTGGACGACATTGTTTCTTTCAAAATTAACAATACTGCAATGCATGACATTTCGTGGATTGATGATTGAGTGTTGAGTTGTAAGGTTAAGAAAGAAAAAGAAACCAATTTTCTTACACCTTGATCTTGTGTGCGTCATTGTGTTCATCATGCTAATGCTAGAGTTTTTCTAGATGAAGAATCCGTGCATGTGACTTGTTTGAATCGGGCACAACCTTTCAAATGTTCATTGTCATATGGAAGAAATTTTTAGAGACAATTATTGCCAGAACTGAACTCACAGTTTTTTTCTGTTTGTTCTTGGTCGGCATTTATTTACACAAACAATAGGAGGGAGATGGAGACGCTCTTGTGCAGCTTTCTTCATTTTTTTTGTTTTTTTTTTGTGGGAGATACTGTAGTATTGTCAATTCGTATTAATTGTCACCACATGCAAAACTCGAAGTTATCGTTAATTTCTCGTTGAAAAGTGCAATCTAGCTATAGCTATATGTAACTGGCACTGCTCTGGCAAATGGTGAATTTAGTTTTTGGACTACCTATGTGTTGGCTGCTACAACAGTTCCACACGTTGATAATTGTGTACGGCCTGTTGACGGTGGTGGGGGAGTTGGCCACTGACTATGCCCTGATAGGAGTGAATTTCTTAGGAGTTGCAGCTCTAAATGGCATACAATTGTCCTTCTTTTTTTAACACCGACGTAATTCCTCTCAAATCATAGGGCTAAGCACTTCTGTAACCCTACACATCTCGAGATTACATGCCTTCGTGGCCCAGTGACCTCCAAGCTATACCTTAACTTTTGTCATCATATGCCACAGCGTCCAAAAAGATCTTCGTCCAATAACTGTGTCCTATAAATTGTTGCTTTGTTGTACCAATAAATGTAAAGTCAAACATGAAAAGTTGTAATTACCTTTCAGTTTCAAACCAATCTCCTTTGGCCACGTTGATTTTAAGCTCAGAAATCATGGCTTATCTCCATCAGCATCGAAAGAAATCACCATTATTAACTGCTAATTTGCCCCACGTACACCAGGATGCTTATGCTGGACGCATAAAGAAAGCCCTTAAAGCACACAAATCATGGGAAAGTTCTCGATATTTCACTAGGGCCAGGTGTGTTCATTTCTCCAACGTAATAATACCAATCACTAAACCTTTGATCGTCTCTGTAAATAGATTATTTGTATTAGAAAATAGGATGATCAGTCCCTCAGATATTGACTAGCTACGTGCTAATAAAATAAGTGTATGGCTATCTTAATGCAGTAACAAGATGGCACAGCATCCACATATGTTTTGGATCTCGTATCTGAAAATAGCTCTGCATATTATGTGTGTGATCAGCTTTTGTTTAAAGAAATATTGAGTCGTTGAAAACAATTAACGATTGTCATGAAGAAAATGAACAGCTCACAGCAACAGAAATTAACAACACATAATTTAGATAATCTACCAAATCGCAGACGAGGTCAACATAACACGTATGCAAACTTCTTTGGGTAACCCATGCATGAAGCAAACCCTAAAAACTGGACAAGTAATTACCACATCGAGTAGAAGATGTAAGCAGTCTTTTAAATAATTAAGCACGAATGAACCTTACTTGTTAATGCACAAATATGATGATTAGGCCATTTTAATTGCTTATTTAGAACGGGGTGTCTCCATGACAACAAGCACGGAGACATTGAGCAAGCCTAAGATTACGGACGTATTCATCTTCATCAATTTAATTAGGGTTTTAATTGTACAAATTTAGTACAAATTTAAATATATTTATAGCATTGCTTTCAATCCAAGAAGATGAATATTTTTATTGTCCCAACATGAATTTTTTTATGGGAAGCTAATCGAAGGGTTTAATTCTACTAAGTTGAAATAGAATAATTGAGCAAGGGGTTAGAAGGGTATCCAAGCAAGGTAACGAGGAAGAAGGATATATAGGTCAAAACTTATAGAGAAATTTTGGTAGAAATATCACAATATTTGATGAATATAATAATATTTGACCCTTTACCTATGATTTTACGTTGATAGAGAAAGGTGAATAAGACAAATTCTTCATTATTTTCAAATGGTGATGAAATTAAAAGCTAATTACCATAATGTACACTATCATTTATGCTCATTTCATGTATGCATGAAGGAAAAAGAACATAAATTAACTTGTTCACGGAACTTTCATGATGATGAAAATTGAACTCAAAAGGAGGAATTAATCCTCTTTTATCCAAAACTTTGGTTAACTGATGAAAATACAAAATCCTACAACATAGATTTTTACACAATTACAAGTCACATGAGTTTTTGCATTATTGTATACAAGAATTAAAAAATATATAATATCTCAACAATGATTCATTGATGTCAACAAGGCAAAGACTTGATGATTTAAAACAACAACAAAAAAAAAAAAAAAAAAAGCAAAGACTTGTTGTTGTCGGAAGCACAGATGAGGCGTCAGATAATGAAACGTGGCAGGCTAGAGAAGGTTTGATCTAGAAAACCAATGTTTCCTCTGCGTGGTCCTCAATTTGGAGACCAGTTAAGCTTCTTGTATTGTATGGTGACACGTTTCAGGGTAATTAGATTAATTAATTAGAACAAAGAGTTAAGCACAATCTACTTATAGAAAATATACTCTACTTGTAATATTTTATGTTCGTACACGTACAAAGAGGTCGTCATTCATGCAAATTTAATATTAATTGTCTATTTTATTTTGAATTATTATCTCCTTATAAAATATTTTATAGTTTGATTTCAGGATACAGTAAGAAAAAAGTGTTTTTGATGATGTATAATATATGTGCGTGTTGTATGCATATGGTATGTATCACCTTAATTAGATCTAAGTCAATTTACTAGTGTCAAAAAATATTTCTATCAAAAAATTATTATTATATAATTTATATTATTTTTTGAATTTATTCTTGTTTAATTATCAAAATTTTAATATCATGTTAAAAAATCATCTTAACTTAAAAATTTAAACGGTTGAATAAAGTCTCGGGATATATTTTATATTACTTTCTAATAAATATTTTATATATTTAAATTCCATATAAGGAGTTGTTGTAATAAGGATTAATAAAATATGCTAATGAACTTCGTTTTTAATTAGTTTGAAACCTCTAATTGGATTGTTAGTATGATCAGGAGTAAAATTTTCATTATTTTTAATTGATTATATTGTAGATGATTTGTTTTTAGACGAATTTAATTTAACTCGTAGTTATCACTTGATAATAAAAATAGAAAAATATAAATATTTCATTTTGTCGTACACCCTATGAATTGGAGGCAACTTGTGATTAAATTAAGAAAGCTTCAAATGAATTAACTTTGTATCATTTGTATTATATTATATGTGTCTACCATGTTAGGTCTAACCCATATTGATTGAAAAACGAGTGACAAATCACATAAAAGTTTGCACAATTTCAAATCGATCCATGCATTTAGTGGTATTAGTCTTAATTATTTTCGTAACTTTATTGAAAAGAACAAAAGAGGGGGCATATGAGGAAAGAAAGAAGAAATGGAAAAGGTTTGACCACTATTTGAGGGTGGAAAGTCGCAGGACCATTTGTAAAAAAGTAAGACATCATTAGTCTTATCTTAGACTAGCTAATAAGTTCCAAACAGAAACTTTTCTTTTTCGAAAGTTTTCTTTCTTTTCGGCTTTCCTTAACATCTTTTGTTTTTCCACTTTGTTTCAAGATGCTAATTAATTATGTTTAGATTCCATTCTAATCTCTGTTCATATTCGTTTCGTATTTTACAGCCAAAAAGTTACCGTACGATCTTCTTTTTTATGATTCATGATTGGATAGTCTTGAAATCGATCCCTTTGATGACATAAACAAATCATGTCCCTTTGAAATCGTCCATCCTCAATCATAAACTGGCACGTCATTATTATTTTCTAATCATTTTCTAGTGAGTTTTTAAAACTCATTGATGCCTTTATCAGATCACACAATATAATACAAGTGGAGGTAAACTGGAAATTTATATATATGTACTTGAAGGGATTCATCATGAAATAGTGCGGTCATAACAAGGCTAAACAACAGATTGTGATTTATGAACTACTGTTGAAAAGTAGTGCATGATTGCATAAACAAAAAGATTGTCCCCAAGAAAACATATTGGAAGTGTTTCTGCAGGGTTTGAACTTTAATTTTATTTATAGATATAATTTATTTTGCTGAGGAACTGTTGTTAGTCTACTGAAAGGAAGCTATCACCAATCCCTGAAAATAATTGATCAATCAATTTGTCGAAAGTCAATGGAGTTTACTTCTTGACGTTTTGCAAGACAACAATTAATCAAGTACTTGTGGCTGAGGAAGAAGAGAATAATGCAAGTTGTGATTAAAATAGTAAAAATATATATATATATATATATATATATATTTCTTTGAGTAACAAAATAAATTCAATTTAAACTCACATTTCGAAATCTTAAGCACTAGTGTAAAATGATCGTTAGTAGAAAAATCTAACCTATCAATTTTATTTTATTATTTTTTTTAATTTGAAAAAAGGGATCAAAAGAAATTGCTTAGTGAAAAGATATAGTCATATCCTTTCTTTTGACTAGTTGGCTTTTGTATCCCGTTTCTTTGGGCTTATGCATTATTCTATTGGCATTAATGGTGAAGCATGAGCATGAAAAATCAAACTTTGGGAGGACTAAGTATAACTCCTATAAGTCAGCCAGCCTACCCGTTATAGTCATTTGTATTCACATTAACCAAACTTCCTTTCGTTGGTTTCTTTCTGTGCTGAGCAAAGCTCCCAAGCTTGAGCCTTTTTCACAAATTTCTCAGTTTTGTGAAAGAAAAAAAATCTCCTTTTATGCCAACGCTTTTTGATAAGAATATATGCATATTTTTTTTAATTATAAAAGAAAGTTTCAAACTCGAAATATATTAAGAGAGTCAAGACACTAAAGGTTATGAAATTACAAATCATTAGAAATATTTTATGATAAGTTGCATCCTATATCATAAAGCAAAAAAAATTCGAACTAATTTTGTCGTTAATTACTCCACATAAAAAAAAATACCACAAAAAAACCATCAAATGGCGATGGATTAATTACCGCTACTAAATGAAAAGTAATTAAGGATAGAATAGGCTCGTTCAAACCAATCACAAAATAAAGAGGGATTAACAAACGAATTAGTGACGGTTAATTAGCGAGGAATATCATTTTGTCACTAAACTTGACGACAAAATGTTTCTAGTGGTTTTAGAGACAGATTTGCTCGGAAAAATAATGACGAAATTGCAAATACGTTGCCATTTTCAATATCTCGTAGTCGGTGACAAAATATCCATCGCTAAAACTAAAATCCCTCACAAATTAGCGACGTATATGGTTAAAAAAATGGGTGGACATTTTGAAAGGCAAAACTCATATCCATTTTAATATATATATATATATATATATATATATATATATATATATACACTTGTTAATTTATTGTTACGTTAAATTTAATTAAGTTAGAATTAGAATTAATTAATTAATTAGATTTATATTTAATTAACTAGGTTAATTAAATTTAATTGGTTGAATTATAACTTTATTTATATTAAAAATTATTAATTTACTATTATTTTAAATTTAATTTGGTAACAATTAGAATTAATTAAGTTAAATTGATTTATATTTAATAATTAATTAGGTTAATTATATTTAATTGGTGGAATTGTAACTTTATTTATATTAAAACTTGTTAATTTATTGTTATTTTAAATTTAATTAGGTTAGAATTGAAATTAAATAGTTAATTTGATTTATAATAAATGAATTAATTAGGTTAATTATGTTTAATTGGTTGAATTATAACTTTGTTTATATTAAAACTTGTTAACTTCTTGTTAGTTTAAATTTAATTAGGTTAATTATGTTTAATTAGTTGAGTTATAATTTTATTTATATTAAAACTTGTTAATTTATTGTTACTTTAAACTTAATTAGGTTAGAATTCAAATTAATTAGTTTAATTATTTCGTATATAATTATTGAAGTGTGCCAATTTGGTTAGAAAGAGAATTAATTAAGTCAATTTGATTTATAATTAATTAATTAATTAATTAGGTTACTTATGTCTAATTGGTTGAATTATACACACACACACACACACACATATTAACACTTGTTAATTTATTGTTATTTTAAATTTAATTTGGTAATAATTAGAATTAATTAAGTTAATTTGATTTATATTTGATAATTAATTAGGTTAATTATGTTTAACTGGTTGAATTATAACTTTATTTATATGAAAACTTGCTAAAATTTTGCTATTTTAAATTTAATTTGGTTAGAATTAGAATTAATTAAGTTAATTTGATTTATATTTAATTAATTAATTAGGTTACTTTTGTTCAATTGATTGAATTATAATTTTATTTATATTAAAACTTGTTAACTTATTGTTATTTTAAACTTAATTAGGTTATAATTAGAATTAATTATTTAATTTAATTTATAATTAATGAACTTATTAATTTAATATTACTTTAAACTTAATTAGGTTAGAATTCAAATTAATTAGTTTAATTATTTTGTATATAATTATTGAAGTGTGCCGATTTGGTTAGAATTAGAATTAATTAAGTCAATTTGATTTATAATTAATTAATTAATTAATTAGGTTAATTATGTCTAATTGGTTGAATTACACACACACACACACACACACAGAGATATATATATATATATATATATATTAAAACTTGTTAATTTATTGTTATTTTAAATTTAATTTGGTAATAATTAGAATTAATTAAGTTAATTTAATTTATATTTGATAATTAATTAGGTTAATTATGTTTAACTGGTTGAATTATAACTTTATTTATATGAAAACTTGCTAAAATTTTGCTATTTTAAATTTAATTTGGTTAGAATTAGAATTAATTAAGTTAATTTGATTTATAATTAATTAATTAATTAGGTTACTTTTGTTCAATTGATTGAACTATAATTTTATTTATATTAAAAATTGTTAATTTATTGTTATTTTAAACTTAATTAGATTAGAATTAGAATTAATTAGTTAATTTAATTTATAATTAATGAACTAATTAGGTTAATTATGTTTAATTGGTTGAATTATAATCTTATTTATATTTTAAAAATTTAATTTATTATTATTTTAAACTTAATTAGGTTAGAATTTGAATTAATCGGTTTAATTATTTTGTATATAATTATTGAAGTGTGTCGAAATACGTCTTAGTGTATCGAACCTAAGAGGTTGGAGACTCCTAGGAATTGAGGAGAAATAAAGTTGGTTTAATACTCGCGATGGAGTTGAAAGGATGAGTTTGAAATTTAATTTCGATAGAGTATCCGAGACAATTGTCGATCTTAGTATGCATAAATTGATTGTCGGTTGATTTAATTTATTGTTTGTGTGATCATTTAGAGTATATGTTAATTGAGAAATGTGCAATTTACATAAAAGACTACGCCAAAATTTTATTAGATGTTCAAAAAAATTATTAATTAAATAATTTTGTGTTGTCTCAAAAATGCGAAACAAAACAATGAGATCCGGTAGTGAATGGAATATCGGTAGTAAGGGAATATCAAATTTACAAATTTTTTTTTTGTTTTAATTCACAATAATTTATAATATATTTTTAGTCAAATTGTTATTTGTTTGTTAAACTATTTTAGGTGTTAGTCTTGAGTTATCCTTCATAAATTGGGCGGATCCGTGATGTCGGTGGTTGTGGCTACGATGTTGACCAGTGTAACTAATAGTAACATTGTATGTGGATGTGACACTACCGGTGTAAGTGTCCGGAGGCCGCGGACTTGATAGTGGTATTGGCACATCCGCATCCCCTCCAATAATGCCCTCGCTAGTTATGCCTCCGTCGGTAATGCCTCCTGCTCGTGGATGATCCCATTACAATTTCTTTAGCTCCAAGAAACTCTATCGAATCCGATGATGGATGAACCATTTAGTTCATGAATAACTAGTAAGTAATACATTTTACATGCGATAATTAATTTTTTTATTTTTATATATTATATTAAAATTATTAATTCACTTATTTATTATTTATTTGTTTTGTTCGACGGTTTGATTTCATCAAGTAAGTGCTCCACAAAAATCATTGTAATTTTTAATGAACGAGTTAGACGTCGATGACTCCATATGTAAGTCTCGTCTTCATGGAGACGAAAGACTTCTATTTTAATGACTTTAGGGTAGCATATTAATTATTTGCTTATATGTCATTTAAAGTGTTAATTTAACATGAAAAATACTAATATTATTTTTCTTCATTCATGTAGAAATATTTTTTATGGGATGCGATCATCGACGCACCGATTAAGGATGTATGGGAGAGTTTTACATAGAGGTGGTACATTGACATGCTTCACAAGCTGAAGCATAATAGTAATAGATGTATGTTAAACGGGAGATGTGGGAAGCATGATGATGGGAATGGGTCACTTCCGAGTATCAAGCTCGATCTCGGTAGGCGTTCCGGAGTCGTATGTCAAAGACGGGTGGTGTCAACGACCATCTAAGCATCGTTGACGGATCCATCTCTTTGATCGAGCACATCGATCGTTTGGTAAATCCTATATTATACATTGTGTTATAAATTAATTTTTATATTTATTTCATCTCATATTATTTTGTTTATTCTTTTTAGCATAATAAATTAGGTCCTAACTCAAAACCTTATGTTCCGTTCTTGATCACTCACGAGCGAGAAAGATAGAATATTCATTGACAAGCAATCATAGACAATAAGGTTTTATACTTTTTAAAATATATATACATCTACTGATATAATCTAAAAAATATATTTATGATTTAATATTATAATTATTTCAACGACATCGGAGTGCAAGTAGTCAATGCAAAAGCGATTGCTAAGGAGCGAGAAGGAGGTTAATTCATTATTTCTAGATATTGACATATCCAAGATATATTTGGATGCTTGTTAAAAGAGAGAAGAAGCAGAGAGTTATTAGAACTCATGCGTCCCACTATCCACATTCGATCCTAGCTCCTTCTCTCGCCACTTCATGATATCCCGATGGTAATGTCTAGAAGGTTTATGTCCGGTACGAAGATGGATCAAGGAGATGAAGGTTACCATCCGATAACGAGTCAATCAAGTTAGCGACATACGGACTCGATTGCGGACGGTGATAGGGTTGTTACGGAACTTTTAGCGAGACTAACGTCCCTCCTGCCGACCCTCCCATAACCTGGGAGACAACCGTTCCTCTCGACACCTAAAAGTTGGAAGATGATTTAGGAAATGATTTTAATGAGAATTAGAGTTGTTTTTTTTAAAAAATATATATATATATATAGTATTGCAATTAACAATATATGGCTATTGATTTAAAAAATTAAAAACTCATTCATTTAGCAATAGATTTAGCGATAAAATTGCAAGTATTTTAGCAACTTTTTTAACGACAACCCATTCCATCTCTATTTAGCAATAGATATAAGTGAAAATAGCAATGGCATGGGGCCGCAAATGACACCGGATAGACGACTCGTTTTAAATTGATTTAATAACGAAAATTCAACAAAATAATGATGGAAAAAAATTTTGATCGCTAAGGAAATAGCGACCACCACATTGGCGATGGAATTAAAATTGTTTCTAATCTATCACTAATATATAGTGACGGATTTTTGACATATAGTGACAGAAAATCCATACTTTGTGCTAGATTTTTATAGTGAAAAAAAAATAACATGACTTTAAACTTCTTGAAATGTTAACGCTTGAATCCATACTTTGTGCCGACAATATTGCAATATATTAAGACCAATTGGTCTAAATGACCTTAAATTAAAAACTAAACTTTTTTAACCTATAAATTGTTCGTTCAATAGTAAACGAGCTGATAAAAATATAAATTTTTTGTTAATGTGTAAGATTTGAAGTTTAGAATCATATTTAGGGGTTAAATTTTATTGTTTTCTCTCGAAATAAGATTAGACTTATCTCTAATTGAATAGGATAAAATAAAAAAATAAATAAATAACTAAACTAAACTAAACTTCTTTTAGCGGAAAAAATATATCATTGAAGAGATACATGCCAAGTATCCATACATAACGTCAGATAAAAAAGAAAATTTATAAATCCAAATAAAAATCTTATCTTGAAACTGATTGGAGGGGAACTCCTTTTTTTTTAATCGCAACCTGCATCATAAATGTTCCTATATGTATTTCGGCAAATACCGAACTCTATTATTGCCATAGTGAATTGAATGCACTTCCCTTCATTTATTACACCCAAAACTTAAAAAAGAAAAAATAAAAAATAAAAAGATTAATCATTTGGAAAAAATAGACACATAAATCTCTCTAAAATGCTCGAACTGCCCATCAAAATGCATGGACCACGAGTAGCTCCATTAATGATTAAAAAAGTGACAGAATAGTATTGCCATGATGAGAGAAATAAACCAAATTAATTAATCACACAGAAGAGGCTCAAAGCCAGCCTCTTGTGATTGTTGTGCTGTTGTGTTGGATGTTTTATTGTGAGATAAACAACGTTTCATAATTGATTAATCATGTAACGTACTTATAAATATTTAAAACAGTTAATAGTGTTTGGTTAAATTATATTGTGCGTATATTAATTTGAGATATAAAATGTTCAATAAAGACTACAACATGCTAAAAATATTTTAAAAAATTATATTTTATTTATATTAAATGATTTAATTTTTTATGAGAGTAATTTTTAAGTTCAACAAACTAAAATAAATAAAAAGATCAAGTAGAATGATAATATATACATGCACATCGTTTTGATTGTTTTGATAAAATCAATGATATATATATATATATATATATATATATATGTATATATATATATATATATATATATAACCTTTTAATCGTTTTTTCGACTTCAATATAGAACATGTGTTCTATATTGAAATCGAAAAAACGATTAAAAGGTTATGTTAATGAAAAGCAATGTAAGAAAAAACGATTAAAAGGTATATATATATGTATATATATATATATATTCAGAAATGATTTAAAGATGGCGTTATGGAATCTGTTCTCCGCACGCAGTATAGAAGCGATGACCAGTGAATTAAGAAGACGAAGGAACCCTGTCGCGAAGGTCAAGTTAAAAGGATGTGGGTACGTGGCATTTTTTCATGCTGGTGACAGCTAATATGAATCCAGAAAGCATGGATTGACACTTCGAGCCGGAAAATGATGGATGGTTAAGGCTGCGTTTGTTCTGGAGAAAACAAGTTCCTGTAACTTGTTTTTTATTTTTCAGTGTTTGTTTCACATTTAGAAACAAATCAATGAAAAATAATTTTCAGTCAACGAAAAATGATAGAGTAATTTTAAAAAAATATTTTCTCAGTTTCAAAAGAGAAAAACATTTTTCTTCTCATCGAATCTGTCTCGCTTTCTCGTTACATAACTCTATCTAGATATATTTTAACAATTTTTTTCTCTATCTCTTTTATTTAAAATATATTATATTAATTTTTAATTATTTCTTATCAATTATTATTAATTATTTAATTATTTTTTCTCTCTCTTGACTAATATTTGATTTTTTTGATTAATAGATACATTAAATATTCTTAAGAACCATTTTTACGCCTTAAAATTATTTTTATAATAAATATTTTAATAACTTATCTCTCTTTTTTTTTACTATTGTCTCAAACATTACTTAAACTATAGTTAAATGATTGAAAATGATTATTATAAGACTATAATTTTTTGTAAAAAAGAAATTAAAATTAATTAATTCATCAATAAATACATTATTTTTTCAACACTATTCATTTGCAATTAAATCAATAATTTGTAATTTTAATCAATTATAAAATTTTGTTGATAATTCTAATGAATAATTAGTTACAAATTATTCCAACATTAATCTTTTGAGATCAAATAAATAATTATCTATAAATGATAACTAATAATTTATAAAAATATTTTTTTAGACTAAATTATCAGTTCATTTTCTTTAAAAAATAAAATTCTTAATTGAGTTATTAAAATAATAATGCTAAGATTACTTAGAATTTTTTTTTACTAAATATGAATATTGACTTAATTTTGTCCCAAGCAATTTTAATGATTTGGTTTGATTGTTAAAAAAATACATTTTATTTTTTGAATTAAAATTTTAGAGTTAGTATTGATGAAAATTTATTAAATCTTTCTAAATGTATCTTATATTATGAAATTATGAATATGTCTTTTTAAAATTTTCTCAAAACTTATTGATATAACAATCACATAAGTTTTTGTATTTTAATTTTTTGTATCAAAAAAATATTGAAATATATTTTCTAACAGTTTTTTCATATATTATCAAACAACAAAAATATATATTATTGAAAAAAATTTTCAAATAAAATTTCTCTAAAAATTTAATTTTCATATGGAATTTGTTTTCTCCAAACAAACATAGCCTAGAAACTGGAGACTCATCAATCGTACGATTTTGCATGACAATATAATTTTTATTATTATTTTATTGTATGGTATAGATAAGAGAAAGATTGCACTTCACATTTATTTTTTTCCAAAGAGAAGGGACACGTCGCACTATTGATAAGCAGCGGACGGCACCGAATCCTTTTGACTTCATTTTGTTTCCTATCCTTCTGTTGGTTTGCTATTTATACACAAGTACATGCCCAGACGGACCCTACTTCCATTTCTTTGTTCCAATTTGCAGCCAAAAAAAAAAAAAAAAAACTGAAGCAAAACCTCTCCTCGATCTCTACCTTCTAATTTCTCTCTAGCAAGCACAGTAACGTATTTTTACTATAACATGGGGAGGGCACCTTGTTGTGACAAAAATGGGCTAAAGAAAGGGCCATGGACCTCGGAAGAGGATCAGAAGCTGATTGATTACATACAAAAACATGGCTATGGAAACTGGAGGACACTTCCAAAGAATGCTGGTATGTTAATTGGTTTATTGGTTTTTTTATGGTTTGATAATTGTAAGGTTTTGTGGAGTTGGTGTTGATGGGTTTTTCTTGTTTTGTTTAGGGTTGCAAAGGTGTGGAAAGAGTTGCCGTCTTCGTTGGACCAACTATTTGAGGCCTGATATCAAGAGAGGTCGGTTTTCTTTTGAAGAAGAGGAGACAATAATTCAGCTACATAGTATATTGGGAAACAAGTAAGTCTTCTTTTGACAAACATGCACGGCTTAGTTTTTCCACAATTTGATATAGAAAATTTGATTTTAACTTCCTTTTTCTCTTGTTTGGTGATATTGTATAGGTGGTCTGCCATTGCTGCTCGCTTGCCTGGAAGAACAGACAATGAAATCAAGAACTACTGGAACACACACATTAGAAAAAGGCTCCTAAGAATGGGAATTGATCCCGTGACTCATAGTCCAAGACTTGATCTTCTTGACCTCTCCTCGATCCTAAGCTCATCCCTTTACAACTCCTCTCAAATGAACATGTCAAGAATGCTTGGGGTCCAACCTTTAGTGAACCCAGAACTTCTAAGGCTAGCCACATCTCTCTTATCTTCTCCACGTGACCAAACCCAAAATTTCGTTGTCCAAAATGGTCATCAAGAAAACCATCTTTCCAACCCAGAAATCCAACAAAGCCAATACCAATCAATGTTTGATCAAGCTAATAACCAGTTCCAGACCTCAGGTCAAGAAATGCCTACTTGCACTACATTGAATACCGCCCCATGTGTTACATTTTCTGATGAAGCACAACTTATGGACCCTAATGTAGAGCAGCAATATCAATCAAGTACTATTACCAACTTTAGCTCTCCAAATTCTCAGTTAAGTACTCATGATCAGTGGCAAAGCAATGGAAATATGGGTTCAAATTTAACTCATGAAGATTATTTCGTGCCTGCGGTATCAAGTTACAACAGCAACAACTACTATGGGTCTGACCTTGTTGACCCTTCTTCTGAGACCTCAACTTTTATTTCCAATAACAGCAACCAAAACTTTGGTTTTGCTTCAGTTTTATCAACTCCTTCTTCAAGTCCAACACCATTGAACTCCAATTCAACATTTATCAATGGCAGCAGCACTGAAGATGAGAGGGACAGCTACTGCAGCAACATCTTGAAATTCGAAATCCCAGATTTTTTGGATGTTAGTAACTTCATGTAATCCATGTAATCTAATGTCATGTATCGGAAATTAATGAAATTGATCAAACAGGTTTTTTTTTTCATATTTTAATAAGTAGAAGTTTCCATTATTGATCATCGTATTTCATACCGTTCTTTTAATCCCATTAATAATTAAAATGCCATGCATCTTATTATAATCACATTTCCTTTTCTAGAGTTTTTTACTTTCTATTAATGATTATAAAAAGAAGATGCTTCTGTACCTATCACGTAACCCTTACGGAATATAGCACATAATTAATTATATTTAATAGTTGTAAAAACGAATTCTATTTAATACTGTTTCTGCATATACATATAGCAATTCTGAGCTTTCCCCAAATGGCCAGTATTTATCTATAAGAGGAAGGATAGGAATCTAGAGACATGAACAAAAAATCAATATTAATGGATCTTACTTAAGTTAATTTAAATATTTATAAAATTATTTTTTGTCAGACAAGACCAGTATAACTCAAATAATTACCACCCTGTCTTATCTTAGTCCAGGAAGAGAGGTTTGTTTTCAAGCCCTCCCTCCCCATCCCCTAGGTCAAAACTTGTTTATTATTATTTAACACAGATTTAAATTAATAATTCTTTATCCAAAACTTATTTTAATGAATTAGGATTCGAGTTTTAATAACGGTAATTTTTCGATCATAATAATGTAACGAGAAAGGTTATTTCTTTTATATATGTAGTTCAATATCTGTTGAACTTCTTATTAAGCCAAAAGAAAAAAAAGTTTAAAAATAAATATATTGTGTATCCAAAACTTTAATGAATTAGGATTCGAGTTTTAATAATGGTAATTTTTCCATGATAATAATGTAACAAGAAATTAAAGTTATTTCTTTTATATAGTTCAATATCTATTGAACTTCTTATTAAGCCAACAGAAAAAAAATAGTTTAAAAGTAAATATATTGCATAGGAAGAAAGTTATTAATCATGAAAAATCATTTTATGGCAACTACGCAGGTCACTAAAATTATATGGATAGGTGTATATCTGGTATATATATTTATATTTATCATTATAAGTGTAAAAAAAATAAAATTTTTCACGTCTATAAAATTCAATATGAGCTTTTAAACTTCTAGATCTAACCAATATCCAAGAACTTTCATTCCAATTTTCTATATATGTGGGATTTTGAAAGATAAATTTATGAGAATTATATCTTTATCGTACAACTAAACAAAAAAAGCACTATCAACGAGTTATTAGTTCGGTAATAAACGATTTGATCTTTAAATTGGTTTTTTAACATTTATCAAAAAAAAGTTAAACTTTATCATTTTTTTCTGAAAGAAATTAATTATGTTTTTACTATTGAATCAAAATACTCAATAAAATAAAATAAAAAACACCATTTATAATCTGATCGAATTTGTTTCATATTAATATTACCTCAAGTTTGAATTCAAAAGGAAATTGTATAACAACAAAAATTTGTGAAAGAAATTAATCAATTATTTTATATTGAGAAAAAAACAGGTTTTGTCTCAATAAGTAAAAATTAATGAAAAATAACCAGACCCCTAAAAATAAATAAAGAAGACTAACGTTTGGAAAACAAAAAGAAAAAGAACAGGAACAAATCTGTACAAGCATTCAATCATAGGGAAGTGAAACACTGCTCCAAAAGATCCCGACAAATAGTCAAAACCCGGTGACGTTTCCGGCAAGTAACAGCCGGAGTACGTAAAATTCGACAAGTGTCGCTGCCACCTGTAAGATTAACAGTCATTTCACGTACTAATAAAGTAGTAATTTACATGGGAATTATGGTATACTTTGACCCCAAAAAGTGTGCACGTGTCGACCCTTTAGGGGTGACTTAAATTTTTGGAAGTGGGGACCACGACTAACTTTATTGAAAATTATGGCGTGGGTCTTGTGCTGTTTTTATCTCTTTATTATCTTCTCCTCATGCATCATTAATTATTTTCCGGTGTCAAAGCAAAGATGATATTAATGACGTCAGAATATTAGTAGATGACACGTGGAATCAATAATAGAGAAATGGGTCCCATTAATTTAGGTTTAATTAGAGTTACTGGTTGACCCGGTGACAATTATGGGGTCTTTTCCAGTTTCGAGGGTTAACCGTCCACTGACCCATGCTCGCCCATTATTCCTTGAGCAACTGAGATTAGTGGTGCCTTGCTGTGTTAAGCATAAAGAAGAAGTACGTAATAGAACTATTGAATGAAAGTGGCATGATATAGTTAACTTAATTACTTAATTACTTATCATCAATATTTTTGCAATCCTGCATTCACATAACTTCCAAAAATTTAAGTTATTTATTGAAAATTTTGTTCGCATGAGGATACAAGTTATTATTAATTTCAAAATTACCACTTAATATTAAAAATAACTAAAAACCTAAAATAGACAATGATTCATATATTTCAAAATAAGGAGTTGATTATTTTTTTAGAAAGATATCAATCACTCAAAAACATAATTTTCTAGGAAATATATTATGTTTACTTTAGTTCTAAAATTTATCTCTTAAAAAGTTTTATTTTTGTTAAATTATTCCTAAGTCAAAATTTCAAATTTTATTTCCTCAACCAAATTATTTTTCTTTTATTTTTGTTTGTGACATCATATTGAAACGATCATCGAACTCTTTCGTTGGATGTCTCGTCAATTCAACGTCGAATTCGGTTTAAGTCTCGACATAATCGATATATCGGAAAATGACCTAATTACTAAGAAGTAATTGATTTGAGTTAACATCATCCTTATTTGATAAGAGACTTTGTTAAATTTTTTCTCGGTATTTTCTTTATTTTGCTTTTTTTAAAAAAAAAATTCTTTTACCTAGCATTTTCTCTCTTTTTTTGTTCTTCTAGTTTTTTTTAATCATTTTATTATTATTATTATTATTATTTTATCTACTTTTTATTATTTTATTTATTTTTGATTTTTTTATATATTTTTTTGTTGGTGGGAAATTATTATCGGTTCCTAAAAATTAAGAGACTTAATGATTCGTCCACTTATTAACTATCTAATCTAATTATCGAGATAAAATCTAAAAATTAAACATTTTTGGCATAAATAAATAAACATAACAAGACAATTCAAAATGTTAAACCTAAATTAGGCATGAAGTAAAAGGCATGTATTTAAAAAAAAAAAAAATCAAGACCGATTTATCTAAGAGAATGCTAAAAATAGGTTATTGGGTCCTTTGGGCTTATTGGGCTAGGCTAGCCTTTCCTTTTCTTTCGAGCCTAGGCTGATCTAATACACAACAACTCCCTCTAATATTTTTCATTCCCCCCTCCAAATTAAAATAGATCAAAACCAAACATTTCATCTCTCTCGCCTTCGTTTTCTTCTTTCTCATTCTTTTCATTTCTCGCCTCGTAAACCCGGTTCTTCCACTATCTCTATCTTCCTCTCTAAGCTTCACTTTAATCGGATTGGTCGACCGCCCATCTTCTCCTTCGAACCCAAAAACTTACTCATTAGCCTTTTTATCGAAATCGAATCCATAAACCCCTTTTTTGTTTTTCTTTTCTTTTATACCTCCCTCTTATTCGGTTTCCCTAAATCTTTCCGATATCGAGCAACCTCGACCCTATAAACCTTGTTTCATAAACCTTATCTCTATCTCTCACATTTTCACTTGAAAACCCAAAAACCCTTTTCTATCTCTATTGAGTCCTAAACTACGATTGAAACTTGAAACTAAACCGAGAATCCTTAGAATCGAATCTTCATGTGATCTTGAATCCCTCTTTTCTCTCCATATTTCATGAATCCCTAAGACCCAAATCACCTTCTTTTTTTCACAATCCAACCCTAAATCCAAAAACAAGACCTAGAATTAGGGTGTTCGATTGATTTCAAAAAATTTTACTTGGTTTTCGATTAATCAAATTTTTCAAAAAATAACCGAAACCAAATGAATTGTTATTTAGTTTTTCGATTTGATTTTGAATTATATCTATTTTGGTGTTTGGTAATTCGATTTTTATTTGTAATTATCTATACATTTGAAAGGACCATGCACTTTCAAAAAAATAAGTTTGGTACTTGCATTATTGCATTACATAAATATGATTTATGAAACCAAAAGCCCAAAGATAAGGGCCGATGGCCACTACCACTCGCCCACTGGGCGATGGCTATATGTTGTTGTGGCCGAACTAATCACCGTAACATCTTGGTTCTTCAATGGGTCGGGTACCCAAACCATCTCGATATTGAGACGGCCTTTGGGCTTACTTTAACGTAACTAACTCGATCGTAGTAAAGTGAATATGGGTATATGAATTGTTTAGGCCTAAGAAGACGTAGAAGGATAAAATCATAAATATGCCCAAAAATATAATTCCTTTACGTTATCCTATTTTTCCATATAGCTAGCTCTCTTTTGGCATTTCTCTACTAGACGCGGAATTTATCAATAAAATATGCTAATGTAAGCCAAGAGACATTGGGGAAGCTAATATATGTACCCCAATAATTCTTCTTCTATATATTCGGTTAGGATATATGAAGGAGACCGTCATACATTCTAAATTTCTAATGGCCCCTTTCTCAATTTCTAAACGACATAACATTCAAAATGTCAAAAGCAATTAATATTCATTAAGATGAGTTTAGGAGATGAGTTAAGTTGAATTCATAGTTCACTCATTAGTATTTCTTCTTGCCTTAAGTTAAATTTAGCTAGCTAATGAAGTCATGTCATGTAATACTCGGAAGATTTTAGATCTCTTTATATTCCTATGACATTAAAAGATATGAGTTTAAGAGCATTCTTGGTGTGAATGCCAAGAATACGAGAGATTACAATTCTTGACAAGAAGCACTTTTTCAACTTTTAGTTTGTAATCAACATCAACATTAATCCAAGCATATTCAGATCATTATTATAAAGCCAATATACGGATCATATCCCAAGAAAGCAGCATGTTATGCTACAAAGAAATTGCCATGTCATACCATAAAATGCAAACATTCATGGATTGATAATGGTACGACGTCAACAAAAAAGAAAAAACTTTCACTACGAGAAGAATTATAATTGTTATGACCAAGTTCTTCCGGGATAGAAGATCCAAAGATCATTGAACAAAGAGCATAGAAAAATGGTAAGCATTATAAAACATACTTCAACTTTATTTACTTTATTCAAATACATATTTCAAACATAGTAACAACATAAATATTCATTAAACCTAACGAAACACCTCGATTTCCAAAATAAGTAAACACCTAAATAGATTTTGGACAAACATTCTTTAACAAGGTTAAAAGATGCAAAGAGTTTGGTTTGTACAATTATATTTAACCTATTACAAATTACAAAATAAATAGGTGATCAAAGGTGAAATGTCGGTAGTTTTGAGGACCATTTGAAGCTCATATGGTACCCAAACAAACTAGAACTATTAAAGGTAAAGTTTAAAAACAATGAGATAGCCTCCATTTTTTAGTATTGAAAAAACCACACACTTCATTGCCCAAAATATCAACGATGAATCGAGATGATCATTGAATCTTTGATTTGCTTCTCTTAGTGTTTTAAACCAAAAAAAAAAATACTCTTTCAAAACCTATCGCCTCCATTTCCTAGTCTCTTTCCTTTCTCCGAATTCCTGAACTACAAAGGCAAAAACCTAAACAACCTAATGCTAATCTATCAAGAGATATTGGATGAATTTAACTCAATACTCTTCTTAAATGAAGAGAAAATGCTTAATTGACGAGTAACAAACTATTCTACGGAATGACTATGCACTAACCATTTATCAAATGAAAAAAACAAGCCAAAACGATGATGTACTAACTGGAATAAAAGAGCTTAGCAAACTTTGGATTCAGAATTTCATATAGTCACATTTATTGGACAATTATTTCGATCGAGCATGATTCACCATTATCTAGGATTGTGAGAGAAGAGTAGACTATCCAATGTCCACTTGTCGATTATGAAGACTAAGGAGGCCCAAGAGAGGAGAGATGGTTGACGATTGAGGGTTGTCCGAGGACTAAGGAGGAGGAAAAAGGTGGATAAGTGAAGAGGGATATGGTCACGTGGCCGATGGTTTAGGGATTGCAATTTGAGGGAGACGAGTTTTTCAATTTGGGGGAAACATTTGCAATTACATTGAGCGAGTGGGCATTGGTAGTGAAAAAGGACCGAAGGAGGAAGAAGTAGACTAAAGACAATGAAAAGGGGGATGATGAGTAGATGAATTGTCACCGGATGATTGAAGATTGATTGTGATTTACAATTTAGAATTGGGAGTTTAGGAGAGATTTAAGGCTTAGATTTCGATGGAGACTAGAAAGCGTAACTCATGAATATGAGGCAGAGTGGAGTAAGGAAGTAGAGTGACTTATCATCCGAGAGGGAAAACTAAAGGGATGAGTGAGTGATGAGTCAATCAGATTAAAGAAATTTTTTAAAAAATATATATTTTTAATAATTTTGGTTTTTTAGTTTAATCAATTTTTTTTAAATGAACTCAAAACGAAAAACCCATTATATTTCAATTTTTTTAATTTTTTTAAAAAAACCACACCGAAATTGATATTTTAGTGCTTATTCGATTTGGTTATTCGATTTTCATCGAATATTAAACACTCCTACCCGTAATCAAGTGGGTAACCCTATAGTCCAGTCCTCTTTAGTCATTTAAACACTTCTTACTCATCAAACTTATTATGATGGTTTGTGAAATTGTAAAAGGTAGGGTTTCGTGAGATGACGATGATTAATATTATTACCATTCCTTTTCTAAAAGCCAAAGGTTACATTGATGTGAATAGGGGCTATAAAATGAAGGAAAATCTTACATGGGTGTACTGCTTGATGGAGCTCGGGTAGGGATATGCGGTGGTAGTGAGTAATTGGTCTCCAAACTGGTAGAGTAGTATCCTTTTGAAGCATAATAACCGTAGAGATTAGCTTGATGATACCGGTTCCGAGTGCCTTCTTCCTTCAACGACTCGGGTAAGGATCTTAGACTTCTAACTTGCTTATTATCGGTTTCTCATTCAATTCCTTCCTCAACCTCCTTTGGCTATTAATCTCCCATTTAATTCCATAATTTTCTTTTTTCTTTATTTTCCTCCAATTCTCCTTTTCTAAAACCTTAATTCTCTCGCTCTTTATGGGCCCTCAATTCTCTTCTCCTCCTCATCTAAACCCTAAAGGCAAGCCTTATTTATAGCCAACGACCCCTTGATCAATGCTAGAATCAATTCAAACCTCCTTCAACCTCTAATAAATCATTCTTACCTATTGTCTAATTTAGCTTTATATGAACAGAGTCAAAAATTTATGCTTAAAACTATGCGAGTGTGTTTTGTGTGTGCTTTGTGTGCGGGTATAACATGATAAAAAGGGATGTATATTGCAATTTCTTAATGGGAATTGCAATACAAGGAAGTGCTAGAACCATTGTCCTTTCTAACTCCGTTGTCTTTATTAATAAAGGTGAACAAAGCCAAAGAATGGTAGAATGCAAGATCAAACATGCTAGAATTCTACCGAAGGAAAATTTAGACGACAAGTCCTTCGAGTGATCCGAATTGGTCTTGTCGTCTATGTCTTATGTCGATTTAGGTCCCTGCTAGATAGATTTTATTTCAATTATACCCTCGAGATATGTAATTATAGTCCTTGTATTTTTTAATTTCTTTAATTAAGTCTCCGTATCCCGTAATTTTAGTCTTGAAGTTTCAATTGTTTCAATTGTACCCTCAATTGCTTTAATTTTAATCTTGATTTTATTCAATCATGCTCCTAATTAACTACACCATACAATTTTTAGATTTTTTTTTGTATTTTTTATTCTTTTTTCCAATTTTTTGTTTTTTGTTTTTTGTTTTTTTTGTAATAAATTCCAAAATAAAATAAAATGAGAATAAAATAAGAGGTAAATGAAACAAATGAAAGAGGATAAAAAATGGGATATATATATATATATTGAGATACTAGTTTAAATGAATATTGATTTTTTTTTTTTAGATTTAAAGAATGATTTCAAAAAATAAAAGAGACAAAAAAAAAGTAAATGGATACGGATGGTGGACTTAACGAGTTATACGTAGAACTATAAGCTTTTTTATTATTATTATTATTATTAGAAAGAGAACGAAGCCTTAAAAATTACTAGAAAATCATTTGAATTTTTTTTTTTACAAATATCATCTAATAATAATTTCAAACAACCAATCGAAGCTTGTAAGAGGTGATGAACTTCAATATAGAAAGCATTAGCGTAACTAACTATTCAATTTGCATACATTTGTTCCTTTCACGAATAAATATATCAAATTCTAACAATCCACGAGCACTCGTAGTAATATAAATATAAAACATAAAATGTACTAATTAAATATTTAAAGTTGACTCAATTTTTATTAATAGATCAACCGTTAATTTAGAGTCAACATCAATAGAATTTTAAATCTCACAAAATTTTATAGGTTTAATGGTGATTTAAAAAATATTTAAACTTTTTTGTACATAGAAAAAACCTATACGATTTGGTGCTTAATGTATAACTTATAAATAGATTCTTGGTATGTTTGAATATTTGTTTCATTTCCCCTAAAAGTTAATCTTTTTAGCAATCGTTCTTGCTAGGACAAATTAATGGTATGCTAATTGGATCTAATCGATCCAAAAGTACATAGTTCGGAGTAAGGGCGGACGGACATATAGTCCTACGAGGGCCTGCCCCCTCCCCCAACTTTTTTTTCCTATACTAAAAGTAACGTACGACCCCCTCTCCCTAACTTCTTTGTTTTTTTTCCTAAACCGAGTAACAAACCTAGCTCGGCAACCTTAACTTCTTTATTTTTTTTTCCTAGATCGGGTAACAAACCCCGCTCGGTAGCCTTTAATTTTTTTTAAATACACTTATGCGTAGTCCTATCCCTACCTTACCCTACACTTCAAAAGAAAAATCTACCAAATAGCACACTTCGTCGCCACTTGACACAAAACAAGCATGAATTTGGTTCTTATTTATTTTTATTTTTTTCCTAGACTAGAGTAAGACAAACCCAACCCTCTTTAATGTTTTTTAACCTTTACCTTTAGTTTCTTCAAAAGGCACAACTAAATCCTTTAATATTTACTTAATTTGATCCTAGTTACCTCCTACCACTACTAAATTTGTTCCTTCTTTTCTTTTTCTTAACTCTTTCTTTATTCAAAACACTAAAAAGAAAACTTTTTTTTATCCGAATTTTTCTTATTCAACAACACAACGTGTATTTTCTCCGATCCGGATTAATATACTAGATTCTCAATTGTTTTTTTTATAATAACAATTTTTTTATTTATATTTTATAGGTTTTATATTACTAAAATGATTATTTGAAAATATTCTCAACTTATTAATGGAGCGACTAGTGATATTATAATCCTTGATATTTTTAGGTACATATACCGAGTGAACCTAGGGGGTGGCTCTAAGTTGACTCAGGTGATGGTCTATTTATGTATTTTGCTTGAAAATTTAAATATCTTATTTGTATTTTAAGTGAATTTATAATTTATTACATATCGCATTTTAGAAATTATTGCATATTCATATTTATAATTTATTTTTTATTGTAGATGAAAAAGTCACATACCATCAATGCATTCTTTAAAAGGAAGAATGTTGTCATTTCAAACTCTAATGAAGAGTGAAATTTTTCTATTAATCCCGATCATTGTGAATTCTAAAAATCTTCTTACAAAATCTCGGAGAGTTAAAATCAAAGAAGGATTTGATATCAATTTATTGGAACGTGATCCAAGATTACGATCATAAATTTTCTTGAACTATTGAGTTTTGTGGCATCTTGCAATGACAGAGTAGTAGTAGTATTGAGTAAAGCTCCACAAAATACCTCATACACATCACCAAGAGTGCAAAAGGAAATTTTATAAATCTTAACAACTAAAGTAAAAAATGTCATCCATGAAGAAATTAGTGGTGCAAAATTTTGTATAATTGTTGATGAAGCTCGAGATGAGTCTAAAAAGGAGCAAATGGCTATTGTATTGAGATTTGTTGACAAAAATAGATATGTGCGAGAGCGATTTTTTGAGCTTGTTCATGTAAAAGACAACTGCTGCATTAACATTAAAAGAAGAAATATTTTCTATGCTCTCTTATTATAGTCTTGATGTTCAGAATATCACAGGACATGGTTATGATGGTGCAAGCAATATACAAAGAGAATGGAATGGGTTACAAGCTCTAATTTCAAATGAATGCCCTTTTGCATACTATGTTCATTGTTTGGCTCATCATTTGCAGTTAGCATTAATTGCTCGCATCAAAGGAAGTTATCCCTATCCATCATTTTTTTTATCAAATTGAACTCCATCATTAATATCGTTAACACTTCATGTAAGCATAATGATTAATTAAAAGTTGTTCATGCTGTAAATATTGCTTATTTACTTTTCATTCTTGAACTTGAAAGTGGGAAAAAGGCTTAATCAAGTTGGTAGTTTACAAAGGTCTAGGGATACTCATTGGAGTTCTCATCTAAAATCTATTTCAAGCTTAATGAATATGTTTAGTGCAACTTGTGAAATTTTATTGAATATTATTGAAGATGGAGCTACAACTTCTCGACTGGAGATGCAAATGCAACTTATGAGGGATTATCTTCTTTTGAATTTGTTTTCATTATGCATCTAATGAGAAAATTTTAGAGATATCTGATTTTTTTTGTCAAGCTTTGCAACTTCGATCTTAAGATATTTTGAATACAATGCACCTAGTTTCTTCAACTAAGTTACTCGTTCAAAAATTAAGAAATGGAGGATGGGATGAATTAATTTCAAAAGTAAACTCTTTTTGTGAAGCAATCAACATACCCATACCGGACTTGAGTGCTCATTATGTTGTAAGAAAAGGAAGGGCTCGTCATCAATAAGATACAATTACGATTGAGCATCATTACAAAGTTGATATATTTAATGCCGTGATAGATTCTCAATTACAAGAGCTGAATAATAGATTCATTAATCACACGATAGAGCTACTCATTCTTAGTTCGGCTTTAGATCCTAACGAGATGCTTATATCATTTAGGAATGATGACATTTGTAAGATGGTACGAAATTTTACCCTCAAGACTTTGTTGATCATTAAATGATGCAATTAAGAATGTCGTAATTAAGGATGCAATTTGAGCATTTTGATTAGATACGGAATCTTCCTAATTTTGAAGCTTTGTTAACTATATCCGATTTATGTCAATGGATGATAAAGATAAGAAAATTAGAAAGTTATCCACTTGTGTATAGAGTGATAACACTTATTTTCACTCTTTCGGTTTCTATAACTACCACGAATCGGTCATTTTCAGCTATGAGCATAGCTAAAACTAAGCTTTGTAACAAGATGGAAGATGACTTTCTTTTCAATTATTTGTTAGTGTATATTGAAAAAGAAATTGTTGAAAATGTTAGTATGGATTCGTTTATAGATGATTTTCGTGACTTGAAAGAACGAAGATCTATATTTTGAGTGATTGTATTTTAAGACTATTTTAAAATATATGTTGTTATGTTATTTATAATATATAAAAATTTTTATAAAACATGATAAATTTATAACAATTTATTTTGACTCTCATAAACATTTAGTCCTGCATCAGCCACTAGTTCAAAAGATGACAATGCTCACTTCCCCGAACAAGAAGCTAAAGCACTACTCCCGCGTGCGGGTTGGTTCAAATATAAAGTCGGTATATTGCCTGGAAAGCATCAGATTTCATTCAAACCTTTGATTGATTGCAACCTCTTTCACGACACTTGATGGATCATAATCAAAGTGAGGCAATGAATCGGCCACTAGGAAACAAAATACAATCTCAGGCTGGAGATCTTGTGTTTCCGTGCTGAGGATGAGTTCTCCATGCACATGCCTAAAATTGATATTCGTCCCTGTAGATTGGACGTGTAGTGAGGGATAGGACTCTGATAATCTACAAATGCCGGTCACTGGTCAAGCTTTTTGGCAAAGATGCCATGGCAAAAAGGCAGTTTCTAACCTCAAGTGCGCAACCTTTGAATTTGAATAGTTTCTTAAAGTGAGCAAAAACTTTGGCTTAGCTAGCACTTTAGCCTAAATTCCTTAAGGTATCTGCTGCCCTTTTTACCTCCATTCAACCCTTCAAGTGCCACGTTGAGTGAGGTACATGTTGTTCACATTTGGTGATGCTTTACATGATCGAAAACGTGAAAGTTGTAGCAAATTTCTTCAATAATCTAAAGAACAAAAGTGGAAGTAATGAAGTGTATATATGGTATTCATGATTACACGTAAATGAAAAGAAAGTGAAGTTTTCAATGGATGTGTAGGGATCGAAGCAGATAGCTGGAAACCTTGACCCCAAAGATGCAAATATTAATTTTCTACAATATTTCTTTCTAAATATTTTATATTGGTCCCCCAAGATGGAGATTTATCATGCTCCCCTTCTTTCCCGGCAAAAGAACCTATCTTTCTACTTGACTCCTATTATTTTCACAAAATTGAAGAATTTGGCCTCCCGGTCCCGGATCCTGAATTATTCAACTTTTTATTTTATTTTATTCATGTGTGTGTACACGCACCATAACATCATTGTCACTGTATATGGTAGCCCTACTGTAAGAAATTAGCTTAGAAAATATAATTGTGAAATTTTATAAGAATTGAACCTCAAACAAAATGTAATTGCAAGTAATTACACAAAACGTATCTGTTTCTTTATTTATTTAACTCATGAAAATGGCTGTTAATTCAAGGAGAGATTTCGGCTGTTAAAATTAAAAATTTTAGGTTCAAATGGACTTTAGACATTGGCAGTAGTGCCATCGTGTCCTGTTGGACCTCTCAATAAATCGCCATTGATAGCAAAATTATCACCTCCTGCAAGAGTCTTCTACTGGTACGATTAGAAGCTCAAGATCCACATCTAGTTACCGACCAACTAGGTCAAAGCCCCCAAATCCCAATGTAAGGTCTACGTCATTTATACATCAAGATGCTTGATTTTTTTTTTTTTTTTTTTTGTACATACTGAAGTTTGACACCAATCTTTTTCTGTCATATTTTACAAGTATATGACATTAATTTTTAAATCATCTACGTGTCAAGAAAATACAGGACAATTTCGGGGTATAATTGTAAGGCCAAAGTCTATATCTTGTATATATTTTGACTATAAGCCGACCTTATGCATATACGAAAGACAGATTTCACTTTCTTGATCGACCGTCCAAAGAAAAAGCCCCTCCTCATTGGTTCTGAATAAAGTAAACTCTTTCAAGTGTTATATTGTCTTTGCCTTCGCTTTTATTTTCTTTGTTTTGCATGTGTTTTCTTTGGTTCTTTCCGCTTCATGGCTTTGAGGATGACAATACCTCTAGCTTTCCCTAATAAAGAAAAATGTGCACAAAATGGTTGAATGGGGCCTCATGACAAATAGATCTATCGTGGGACTCATGATCTTATTGACCAAGAACTGTCGTTTTGGGGGGATTCTTCAGATTAGAAAATTAATTTCCAGGTTAGAAATTGTGGGTTCTAGTCTTTTTCTTTCTTTTTCTTTTGGAAGGTATGGAAGCAACAGATGGTGTTTTGTTGAGACCGTGGCATAAAAGTAGGCAAGAAGCTGAAGTGGAACCTTAATTTATGCAAGTGTTAAGCTTGGGATAAAAGATGGTTAACTTTGAGGTAACAATAATTTGTTTAATACGATTACTTGTTACTTTGATCCGATATATTACATTACTTAAGCCTAATGTTCAACTTTAGTGTCCACCGAAGTCTAAAGTTTCATTTTCAGCATGATTTGATTAATTTTGTTCCATGCAAAGCAACATGGAGAAAAAAGGTCCGACAGTCAAATTCCATCTTCAAAAAAGTAGTGCGATCACATTATGCAATAGTTGCATAATCAATTCTCGTTAATCATAATTAATTCAATATAGAAATTGAGATTAGATCGACGAGCCCAAAAGATATATAATTGATCACTAATATAATTTAAACTTTTACAGTAAGTGACAATATTATGTAATATAGTCAATTGTGAAGCAAATAATTAAAATCATTTAATATCATGTATCATTTTTTTCTTTATTTTTTCCTTTTTCACTACATGCAAAGTTTTTTCTCTCAATTTTTTTTTTAACCATGGCTATCCGTACCTTCTTTTTTTTTTTTTTTTTTGGCATGGAAGAGTACAATATCAGCTTATTAACCCTAGGATGTGTTTTTCTCGGATTAGAGAGCTTGACACGAGGTGTGAATCTAGTAAATTTTGGCTTAATTATTTTTATTGTAATATTTATTTAATTGTTGATGCTTTCTAGAATTTGTTAGTTTAATATATTTAGCAATTGGTTTATTAGAAAATTAGTCATAACTCTATGATGCTTTTTTATAAATAATTTTTGTATTTTCCTATTTATTATTATTAATTGTGATTTTTAGTCTTTCTATTTTGAGAGTTGTACTAGCCTTTTGACAAACAAAACTATTTTGTGTACTGTGTTTCTACAGATTTGTTATATATATATATATATATAAGAGAACTTAAAATTATTCATAGTTAATTCAAAATTAGATTATTTTTATTTAAAATATACTTAACATTTTATCTTGTCAAGAAAAAAAATTCAAAATGGTTGTAACCACATGAATTGAAATTTATTATCTCTAACCACCCACGAAGGATTTCCAACCTATAAGCAAAATAAAAATGTCCAGTCTTATTCAATTTATTCTTCGAAGTCAAGATGACAGCTAGCTTATGTTTAATATTATTTATCCAGAGGCAATGTTCAAAATATAGCAGCATTATCATGAAAAAAATTCAACATGCATTTCATTATTTTTGTTGAATATAAATGTTCGTGGCCCCCATATTTATTTTTTCTTTTCCTCATCATGATTAAATAGGACATTAATTAATGGTCAGACGTTTGAAAAAATTTCAATACCGAATGAACGAACAATATTTTCTTCACTCTATTATGGATGCTGCTTGCCAAAGCGCATTACCAATTTAGAAAAAGAAAAATAATTTCAAAAAAGAAGTTACACGTGCGCATTTGGCTAGTTTACTAGTAATTTCCATCCCAAATGATTAGGAATCACATAGTTCTCGTACTAAAATGGAAAGAAAATAATAATTTTTTTATTATTTAATTTTTTTAAAAATATTTTCATCCCATTTGGCTAATTTACTAGTAATTTCCATCCCAAATGATTAGGAATCACATAGTTCTCGTTTCTAAAATGAAAAGAAAATAATAATTTTTTTATTATTTTAATATTTTCATCACACATTAGAGATAAGACTAATCTTATTTTAGAATAAAAACGATAAAGTTTAATTCATTTTAACAAGTAAAACTTCAAAATTTGAATTTTTTATATTAAAAGAAAATTCACTTAAAATTTAAATCGTTTATTATTAGATCAATAATCTATTGACAAAAAATGATAAATTATAAATAATTATGTAAAACTAGCTCATTTATATATATATATATATGAGAGAGAGAGAGAGAGAGAGATGCCTACTATTATTATTTTTCAATTAATTTCTAAATCAGAAAAGGACGTAGAAAAACAAGACTTCAAGTTTCTAGTGTTACTTTTCTTTTTCTTTTTCTTTTTCTTTTTTTGGGATATTAATTACATGTAAAAACAGTCTCGATCTTATCAGCTAACAGAGGGGGAGCAACCCCAACAGGGAGAGATTCCCAAATCTGGAGAGAACCATTAAACAAAAAATCACTACGAGCTAAGTAGTCTGCACATTAGTTTCCTCCTCGAAGAACATAAGTAAGGTCACACTGCCAATCGGCACGTAAAAAAGCTTGAATGTCAAGAACATTAAAGACCAATACGGATAAGATCAGATAAGACTGACTGAAACTGATCATCTTGTAGCTTTCATGCACGGAGTCAGACTCCACAATTAAGCAAGAATGCTGCATACTTTTAACTAGGACAATACCCTACTTAATGGCCCATAATTCTGCTTCCATATTCGTCTATTGCTAATCTTAATTTTTCTTCATTATCATGTTCATCACTATTGGGAAAGTCCAATTTAAGTGTTCACCCTTTCGGCGAAAAGATCATGAACTTTGGTTTCTGGAAAAATTAGCACCTCTCATGTCAAGGTCGAGATACCATATCCACAGCTATTTGAGTCAAAGAAATTTTGAGGACATAATTGACGCTAATTATGTTTGTGATTAACTCGAAATGCCGTCAAGGCACACCTGTCCATGATGTCACAGCCGGAAATATAACTATTTACGGATTGTAACTTTTTTGTGGTTCACTGTATAATGTCTAACATTGTGGTTTCGAAAATGACTCCTGTCAATAGCTAATTAGTGGGCCGAGATTTGGCATACCCATCATAAATATCTAGCTGCTTCATCCATTGTATATTGCATGCCTAGAAATGCTGCGCATGGTTTCCTTTTCAAACTTGGCACTTGGCTTATCATGTATATGTGGTTTCGCGGGGTAGTTAGCCAAGGTCTAAGCCTCCTATTTGACGTCAGCTCAACTCTGCAAATTGTAATATCAAACAAAGGTAAACATCAATGTACAGTGAGTATTTTGAATTTAGTTTTATAGCTTGATTAAACCTTCTCTTTAATTCGTTCAAAAACAGGCTATTCTCAAGGTCTAACTTGAAGTTCAAAACCCTACAACTCTTAACCATTAGCCCCTCAAATTATATACTTGTTCTATTAAGGTTTCCATTTGTCAATTCTCATTGATATTATCCTATGCTAGGAGGCTTAAGGTGAAGAAATTAAGCTATTTTAGGATAATTACCTAGATTTGAGCTTTACAATTCGAGCCCAACACTGGATTTGTACGTAGGTTAATAAAGTTTAAGATACATGTGCCCATTTGAATTCTTAAAACCTTGACATCCAAGAATGCAGCAGAGGATGGCCCAAATGAAGAGAAGGAAAAAGTGAATCTTACAATGCTTTATAGTAGAGTTGTTCATGGCAGGACGGGTCAAGCTAGTGCTAAGCCCACTGTTAATTAGACTGGAATTTTGACCTACTGGCTCGGATCGGCCCTGTTGTTTGAGAGGATAAAATCACAAAGAATAATGACGAAAATCACACTTTAATTTCGCCATCATCATCCATCTACTTAGACCAACCCACTATCATCCGCAGCCACGCCTTCTTTATTTTCTCCACCGTCATTCATAAACATCACACCATCAAACACCATGATTTTGCAGTCCTTGAAATATCCGAATTTCCAAAGCAGACTCGATTATAAAAGCGCAACAATCATGCTTTCAAAATATGTATTTTCGGATAGATCTAATGGGTTTTTGGGAGAGGTGTATAATTTCTTGTTTTTTTTTTTTTAGGGAAACAAAAAAAAAAAAAAAGGTTATAGGGGTGGTTGTTTTGAATTTCAAGAGAAAATGTAGTTTAATATGATTTGTGAGTTGACTTTGAAAAGATTGCAACAGAGGTTTTGACAGAACTTTTCAGGAAAAAAGGGTTTGGGTTGGCATTTGAAACCATTTCAGGGATTGATTCCTTTTACATGATTTTTTTATTAAGCCGAAAAGCTCTAGGCTTGGGCTGAATATAAGGCCCAAATGATCGAGCTAGGCCGGACCTGAGATCAACGAAGCTGAATAGAAGGCCCAAATGTTCGAACTAGGCTGGACCTGAGTAACGAAAATAGATCGAGCCTGACATAGATCCAACCCGAAGTCCACCCCGTCTATCCATGAATTAGTGTACTTTATAGTAACAAACTATGCAGTAGCAAACTGGTTGGCTGATAGCTAGGGGATTTTGATCTAAATTCAATCTAAATAAATAGATTTGATATACAATTTATATGATCTGAGTATGATTACAATTCAAATCCGTTAATTTGTTTATTAAATAAATCAAATATGGATCTATTTCAATTTAGTCCGATAATAATCCGATTCAAAATTAATATTAATATTTTTTAATAAATATAATATTTTAAAAACATACATTATTTAAATATAAAAAATAAGAAAAAAATATGGGATTAGATTTAAATTTAAATTTTATTTACTCTAAATGATAAAAGAAATGTTTTCTAAATTTGTTTGCGTTTTTTTTTTTCATATTGACAATTATTCTTTCAAATAGTTACATGTATTAACCTTCTTTAAATCCTAAAAAAACTTAAAAAATATTTGATCTATTTGTATGTCCTTGAATTGCTATATATTTTAAAAAATTCATTTACCATAAGTTACTTAGATTATTACATAGCTAGGTAACGTTTTTTTTTTTTTATCTATTTCAATTTGGACCTAACTAACCAATCAATACAAAGATA
Organism: Dovyalis caffra; assembly: GCA_963924115.1. Taxonomy (NCBI): domain Eukaryota; kingdom Viridiplantae; phylum Streptophyta; class Magnoliopsida; order Malpighiales; family Salicaceae; genus Dovyalis; species Dovyalis caffra. Next base: position 12,600,770 of record CAWUPB010001184.1, read on the forward strand.
CTTATATGTATTATCATATCAAATCTCAAGTCAATTAAATATCATAAATTGAAAAAAAAATCATATATAATTATATTAGATAAAAAATTAATTTTGAAGAGCTAAATGTATCGGTGAGCAATTTATAGGTATCGAATTTATTTAAAAATCAACATACATGCATTTTCATGAACATTTATAATTTTTTAAACAATTCAAATTCAAATCTTTCTCTAGCAGAAACAAGAGTATTTTTCTTGTCATCCTTGAATGGAGTGGTTAATGTCGTGAGGACATCCAAGGACTAAGAAAAAGAAAGAGGGTAAACGATTAAAAGAAGACACCATGTTGATAATAGAAATTGTGATATAGGATGTTTCAATTTTCCTTCTTTGTTTCTTTCAGAACAATCATCAAACAATGTCAGTCTAAGCTTGTATTTACACATATCATTATTGCTGAGCAAATTAACTAATCTTCTTTATCTTTACCCTTTTTTGTTATTATTAAGACACTGGTTTTACTATGATGAAATTCCGAATGCATCTCCATCGTTGTTTTTCACAAATACTTTTAAAACTCAACTTCTAAAAGTTCTAATCTAAAATTAGCTACATATCCACCAATTTCAAACCTTTTTTAACTCGCATGTCAATTTTTTAATCCAAGTAGACCATATTTATTATATGTTATAGAAATTCCAATACTTCATCTCTTTCCTCCTTTTTTTCCTTTTTAAAATGAAGGATCCAACCTAATATTAATACGGCTAGCATTGCACCTATCAATTACATAAAATGTGAGGACTAGTTAAGCTGCATATATTTGTCCATCGACTTAAAAGTTGTATGTCCTACATCTCTAGCTTGCATTGAAAACTTTTACAATTCTATATCAATTTCAGTTGCTCGGTAGTAGATGTCACCCGATACTTTAAACTAAGCTAGCCATCGGAATTCCTACCAATGAAATTTTCGAGTTGATTATTCAAACTTTCATATATTTGAAAGTCTTGTGTATATGATGTACAATGCTCAAGAAATCACAAAGCTAGTACCGAAATCTAAAAAATGCTTATTCTTAGGGCATGTCGACAGAGTGAAGGGGTATAGCTCGTGAGATCCCATAAGGTCATTGTTAGTAGGGAGGTTATCTTTATCGAAAAGGATCTACAAAGGAAAGAACAAGGTGATAGCACTTCGGCGACTACAATGGTACAAGTAGAAAGGAAAGCTGAACAAAACGATTCTTCCGAAGCGACACCACAAGCACGAGGTACAAAAACTAGTCGAATCTGCAGTTTCGAAGTTCATCGATCAAATCGCACAAAAAGGTGGCCAGATTAATATTCTAACTATCTTATGAAGAGTAATGTTGCATACTGTCTTTTAACTAAGGAAGGGGAATCATCAACACTCCAATAGGCGCCGAGTTACTCATATACAAATCAATGGATGGCGACGATACAGGAAGAAATGGAAGCTCTTTATAAGAATAAGATGTGGGAACTTATGCCACTACCGCAAAGAAGAAAAACCATTGGCAACAAATAGGTCTATAAGATCAAGCGAAATAACGATGATTAAATGCAGCGATATCGTGCAAGATTAGTGATGAAATGATATGCTTAGAAAAAACAGAATTGACTTTGATGAAATATTCTCACCTATGGTTCGACTTACAATAGTTCAAGTAGTCCAAATAACTTATGCTATGTTTGACTTACATCTAGAGTAGCTAGATGTGAAAACGACTTTTCTTCATGAAGATCTTGAAGAAGAGATTTATATACTCCAACTAGAAGGTTTTAAAGAAAAAGAAAAGGAGAACTTGGTTTGCAATTTGATCAAATCTTTGTACGATCTAAAACGAGGCATCGAGGTGTTAGTATAAGAGATTTGATTCATTCATCACGAGCCTTGGACACAACGGACTCAATGCGGACCCTTATACATATTTCAAGAGGTTTGATGAAATGATTTTTTATTTTGTTGTTGCATGTTAATGACATGTTGGTAACGAGCCCCAATAAATATTGTATTATAAAAGTAAAGGCACAATTGGCTAGGGAATTTGAAATGAAAGATTTAGGAGCAACAAACAAGATTCTAAGGATACAAATTCATCGAGACGAAATAATAGAAAAATTTGACTTTCACAAAAGAATTATTTGAAAAAGATCCTGCGTTGTTTTAACATGCAATATTATAAGCTAATTTATATCCACTTTCTATTAATTTCAAGTTATCCTCCGAGTATGAGTCCTAGCAATGAAGAAGAGAGGATGGATATGTCTTGAGTACCGTATGCATCGAGTAGTGAGAAGTTTAATGTTTGTTATAATTTGTACAAGAATAGATATTGCCCATGCAATTGGAGTGGTTAGTCGGTACATAGCGATTCCTGGTAGAGAGCATTGGAATGTAATAAAGAGGATCCTAAGATACATTTAGAGGACCTCGGATGTTGGATTATGTTATGGTGGATTAGAATTTACTATCAACGATTATTTTGATTCGATTATACAAGTGATCTAGATAAAAGCAAATCAACCACGAGTCATGTTTTTATACTTATTGGTAGAGTCTGTAAGTTGAGTTTCAAAACTACAATCATTTGTGGCTACGTCAACAACGAAGCAAAATATGTAGTAGACTACACAAGCTAGTAAAAAAGCGATCCAGTTGAAAATGATATTTGAGGAACTTAGGCACAAATAAGGAAAGATTTTTCTATTTTGTGACGATCATAATACCTTGCATCTTGTAGGGAATCTAGCCTTTCATTCAAAGACAAAAACGCACATGAGTTCGGTATCACTTTGTTCATGAGGAAATAAAATAGGGAATTGTGGATATATAAAAAATTCATACGAAAGACAACCTAGCAGATTTTCCGACAAAGACAATCACTGCTAACAAATTTATTTGGCGTCAATCCTCTTGCGGCTTGATGAAGACATAAGCAATATAGGAATGACAAGATAAAAAGAATAGTGTAAAGATCCGATTGACTCTCAATAAAATCTTCAAGTGGGAGATTGTTAAAATTACAATAGCGAGAGCAAGTTGTCCATGGTTCTATGGACAACTTAGATGTGACCGACATTGAAGCGATGCAATGCAAAAGAGAGGTCTATAAATTGGCCTCCCCACCTTATTTCAAGTATCCCCATCTATACACATAAACAAGAGAGAGAGAGAGTCCATTAGTTCAATCCCCAAATCATTTATTAAAGAGAGATTAGTTTCTAGAGAATATAGAGAGTGTTTATCCTATTTCAAGAAAGAAAGTCATTGTTTTCTTCATTGTAGTATAGAAAGAGGTTGTAACTTCTATTATTTCTCATAGTAAACTCTTTCTATCATGTCCATGGTTTTTTTCCTTTGATTTGTTTAAGGTTTTTTCATGTAAAATCTGTGTATTCAATATCATTATTTTGTTAAATTTATTAGTTACGAATACTACTCTATTCGATCAATAATACAACATTTCGTATATATATTTATTCAAACCACATCAATTGAATAAATGTATTATATATGAACTTACTTAAATGTTTACGCAGCCTTCGATTTATGCCAAGATTTTGATCGTGGGAATACTTTCATGTCTCAAGCCTGAAAGGAGAAATATGCGACCCGTCGTTGGGTACCAAATCTACTTTTTAGAACGAAGTCATGCCTCCATCACATCACAACTTCGTGGACCAATAGATTCATAATCTTTCTCTTGTCCGTCATTCCTTTTTTTTTATTGAACGTCCTTGTTCGTTAATTTTGTTAGCGTTACTTTTCCTTTCGTTAATGCGTGTTGGTGACGGTTGTTATTTTTTTAATAATAAACTTGTGGTACCATTGAAATGGAAGTACGAGCAACCACATCATTGGATACTCCAATTAACTTCAAAAGAAAAACAAAGACCAAATGGTCAGAAGAAAAACAAAAGCTAAATTTGATAGAATATACCAATTTTTGTACAGAAATTTATTTCAAATTTTTAAAAGACTATCTATATAACGTCGACTCTTCTGTAAATTTTTTTCTTATAATATATTTTTTTAAAATTCTAGTCTGAAATAATTAATATCAGAGTAAACTCACTTGCCACCTAGGCAGTATCGAAAAATAATTGATTAAACCTTTACGATAACCGACAGAAAGGCACAAGACCAACACGTGTCCCATCAGCAATATCATGGTATTTCTTTTACGTGTCAATCATCTGAGACATTTTGCAACGTGTCAAACATATTTATCATCCTCCCAATTTCATTTCTCGATGTTACAAGCTGCCTTTCAAACCTCATTGACTTTAGTTTCACCCACAGACATTAGACACTGTGGTCCAATTCAACAACCGTAACTAGCTTAACCGCCATGGCAAGGTCTCTTGAGCCGCTGGTTGTCGGCAAAGTGATCGGAGATGTACTTGATCCGTTCAATCCTTCGGCTGAATTTACTGTGAGTTATGGGAGCAAACGAGTTGCTAATGGCTGTGACATCAAGCCCTCTAGTGCTGCCCAAAAACCCCATGTCCAACTTCTTGGTTCTGCTCTCTCCTCTGATCTATATACTCTGGTATGCAAAAAAATTCATTGCTTATGTTTTTTTATACAAATTCTGGTATTCAATCTGAGCCCATGTTGTACATAACAAGGCAAAAGTGAAAAAGTCTTGTTCTTTTGTCAGGAAATTAAGTTACATGTGGTTTTATCAATTATATAGGTTATGGTCGATCCGGATGCTCCAAGTCCTAGTGAACCAAGATTTAGAGAGTGGCTCCATTGGTAAGCTCCATTTTACATTTTGCATTGAAATTAATTACAGAGGCTATGAGATTGCTAAGATTGCTACTAGAATATTGAAATGGCAGATGCATGAAATAATAAAATGTGCCTTTTTGTTGCAGGATCGTTGTAGATATTCCTGAAGGATTTGATGTCACCAAAGGTTAGCTATTATCACTCAAGTATTTTAGAGTTTTGAGGAAAATTGTGTGATGTGACTATAATTTTGATAACTTTTTATGTTGTAAATTAGATTTTTCTCACATTTGAACTCTGTATTTTTTTTTTATTAAGGTATTCAATTTTTTTTTTTTTGAGATTTTTTATTATTCGAGATTTCTTGCTTCAAACTTCTTATTTAATGTTATTAATTAATAATTGATACGTTATTTTTATTTTTCGAGACTTCTTACTCGATGATGTTATGTCGATTATCGATCGGTGATATTATAATATAAGGTTTGAAGTAAGAAATCTTAAGGAATAAAAAATCTCAATAAAACAAAATAAATAAATAAATAAGAGTTTTAATAAAAAGAATTAAAAAAATACAAAGTTCAAATGTAGAAAAGATCCATCGTAAATTATAAATTGTAATGCATAGGATGTTTAATATGAATTAAGGAATAAGATTGAATATTCGATTTAGTGAAAAATTCGAAAACTGAGCAATCCTTATAGACAACTCCCATATCTTGTTCTTAAAAAGAAAATTCACACGTCATTTTCCTTGAATGTAAATGCAAAATGTGGACATTTTAAATAATTTGGTAACAATTCCATGTGATATGTTGTTGGAGCTGTAGGCAAAGAATTGGTGCAATACATGGGACCTCAGCCTCTTATTGGTATTCACCGATATGCATTTGCTCTCTTCAAGCAAAAAGGAGCATTGATGGGAAGTAGCAGAGCGGCAGATGCCCGTGCCAATTTCAACACACGCCAATTTGCTGCTCAAAACGAACTTGGGCTTCCAGTTGCTGCTGTGTATTTTAATTCACAGAAGGAATCTGCCGTTCGAAAAAACTAATATGGGCATCCAGTTGCTTCTTTGACATCTTTTGACAGTGTTGTTTATTTTAAATGCTTGGCAAAAATGGGTAGATCATTCTAGCTTTTGGGTTGATGATTTTTTGCTGTATTAATTTGTGGTGTGCTTAATTATTATTTTCTGGTGCAATTTTTCTGGTGGTGAAAAGAGGTGAGATGGTGGCAATTTTTATTTTAGCTTTTGAGGCTTTTGGGTTTTGTATGGTATGCTGCTCCCAAAACTTGGTGATCGATTTGCCTAGTTCAATCCATGACAAGAATTTAGAATGGCTGAATGGGATGTGGTGTATATAGTTCATAAGCTTAAGGAAATTCTAGTTAGATACTTATGTTATGTTGTAGTAAGCAACCGTTATATGTGTAGTATTAATAATTCATATGATGTAGTGTATATAAAAGTCTTGTTTTTGATGGTTATGTAAACTGAATATATTTATTGAGCTAAATTACTTAATTATATTCTTATTAATAAAATAATCAATATTATTAGCATAAAAAGTTGTATTTCAATAATTGTGAGGTTTTTTAAAAATATTATTTCAATTATTTTATTTGAAAAATATTGATTTTAGAACATGAAAAAGAACAAATGAAAAATAATTGATGTTATGCGTATAGATATATAGTTAATTTTTAACAAAAATAATGATACACATACACTCGCACACATCTATACATATATTATAATCATTTTTAGCGATTTAGAGTATATAGCATAAATTAATAAAAACATATAAAAAAAATAATGAATTCAATAAAATAAAAACTACTATAAAATTGATTTCGATAAATTTTGATCATATATATATATATATATATATATATATATATATATATAAACCGTGAATGATATTTTTTAATTGATTATTTAATAATTTTTTAAAAATAAATTTAAGTTACATTATTTAAAACACATTTTTAGTTTGTATACACACACACAAGTGCTACTACGATACTCATTTGAAAATCCGTTGTATAAATTATTATAATATATTAAAAAAATCATATTTTAAAATTCATATATTAAAAAAACCATATATCGTTGCTACAACATTCTCATTTAAAAAATCATAAAAATCTATTGTATAAATTATAGTAATATATTAAAAAAATAATGTTTTAAAATTTTATTTCAAAATTTATATATTAAAAAAATAATATTTATTAAAAAATAAAATTTCATAAAAAATAAAAAAATTAATTTTATTATATTATTGTAACGATAAAGTTAATAAATAATTTTTAAACAATAAGAGTAATATAATTTAATATATATGTTCAACATAAAATCTTAAAAACATATCATATATTTTTTATCATCATTAAATTTTATATAAAAATAAAAAATAACGATATATTTTTTCATAATTTTCACACTTAATTCTAGTATAAAAAAATAAAAAATAAAAATACATTATTGGAAGAAGAAAAAAAACAGCCCAAGGCCTCGTGCTTGGGTTTGTTGTGTAGGCCAGCACTAGGCCATGTCAGCCCCAATGGACCTAATTTGTCAGGCCTGTACATGAGGCCAGGCCTGTGTGCTTGAGCTTGCTTTTGCAAGTTGGGCGCGCCCCGCTTGGGCCTGATTCTCCAGCCCTTGAGTCCTGACCAATCTAAAAATAAAAAATAGATTGAAATAAAAAGTTTAGAAACATAAGGGATCAAAGCGTAAAAGATTATATAATTTGCATATAACTATCCCAAAAAGATGTAGAAATCACAAAATAAAAGGAACTTTAATAAGCAGTGATAATGGGTCTGTAGCCACTGAAAACTTCAGTTCTTTTGGTTTATTTTTTAGTAGATATTAGATTATACATGGAAATGGGTTTCAAGGTGCCCTAATTTGACACTCCAAGGTTCGAGCCCATGTGAGAAATGCATGGACTTTGATAATGTACTGATTCTAAGTTTTGTTATAATTGGTTTCTTAATTTTATATCAACTATTATTTTTAGCACATTTGTTATATATATATATATATATATATATATATATATATATATATATAAAGGTGATATAAAATATGTTAAAACTAATTCTAAGAAAGTAAAAAAAAAAAAAAATCAAGAGTTTAAAATCCAGTCAAATGATATGTAGGAACAAAATATAATAGATCCACATATATTTTAATGTACACTAAATATAATTGCCGAGGAAAAATTATTAAAACTGTTTCAACAATTATTAGCTAGACAATGCAAATATTCAAATTCCATATATATATATATATATATATATATATATCTCGTGAGAACTTCTAAAAATTAAAAATTTCATATAATTTTCTAAGCATACTTGAAAAATAAAACAATATTCTTTATGTCGTTACCTAACATCGGACGGAACTCTTAAAATTAAAATATGCTAAATGTGATTGATATTTACAAGTTTATTTACGGAGCTTTGGAGTCGCCACCTAGCATTAAGGAACTAGGAACCTAAAATAACATTGGTCTAGAGATTCTATGGTAAGCGATTGGTTACACTTTTAGGAAGATGATTATTCACCCTAAAAGTGCCCTTTCCAAAGAAAGGTACCACATCTTGTTTTAATCCTAAATTTATCTCCTATATTGTTTATCTATGTCAATTTATTTTCTAAATCTTAAACGAAAAGTATTATCTTAACAAAATGTATTTTTAGTGTTGAGCGTGGCATCGTATTGAACCAATCGTCGGTCCCCTTTATTGGGTGACACGTCGATTCAAACATCGGATCCACTAGAAGCTTTGACACAACCGATGTGTCGGAGGATGTCTTGATTAAAAGGTGATTTTTTTTGTGACGTCGACCCCTATCAAATAGGAGGCTTCGCCAAAAATTTTTTTGCATTTTTTTTGTGACGTCGGTCCCTATCGGGTAGGAGACTTCGTCAAATATATATATATATAATTTTCTAGTAATACATATTAAAGAAAAAAATTGAAATAAAAATTCTAAATTAATAAAGAAAACTACAAGAAAATAAAATAAACGGGAAAATAATAATAATAATAATTTAAATGAACAAAATAAAATAAATAAAGCATCCTATATAAGTAGGTAAAACAAAAATAATAAATGACAAGAAAAAAAAATCCTATACCATTTTTTTTCCTTACCCATCCCCATTTTTCTCTTCTTTTTTTTTCGTCTTATTATTTTTTTCTAACTCTACTTTTTTATTTTATTATTTTTTTATATTTTTTTGGGCATAAAGTACTTGGGTCAGGTCTGGATCGAGAATGGCCCGGCCCTCTCTTTTTTGTTGCGAGGACGCGCGGGCTGGGCTGGAGTGAGATCGAGTCCGGCCCAGTTCTTATTGTTTTTATTAATTGGGCTCGGACCAAAAACAAGCCCAAACTCGAAAACAATCAAAGAAACGGATCTAATAGCCCTCGGATGCTTTCTCTCTCATGTTCATACTTGCCTCTCTCTCCTGTTCTTCGTGTTTCTCTCTCTATTTTTTTATTTTCCCGGAATCCCGACTTCATTTTATTCATGCAATTTAGACAAACATCTCATTTTCGATTATGAACCAGCCATATAAATTCAAAACGGTAGCTAACAATGTTTAAGTGATCAACAATCAATTTCGGATTGAAAAGAAAGAAAACGAGAAAGAAAGAAAAAAAAAAAAAAACTACCGACTCGATGAATTTGATGATGGTTGTTCGGGGATGATTTCGATTGAATTAAAGGTCGTTAGGCTTTTCAAGACAAGCTGAATCGCGCTTAGGAACTACGAATTTAATGTCGAAAGTTGCTTGGATGTGGGAATGCAATTGGGCGGTCTTGATGAACACGAAGAACACAAACCCAGAATCTCGAGCATCTTCAAAGGTCGTCCAGAAATTCAAAGGAGAAAATTCCCCAATGGACGAATTGATCCCCAAATTTCAAGGATTTAAATTGAGAAACACGTAAGGATTGAGAATTAGTCTAAAAAGAAAACAAAACAACGATTTAAAAGGCCGGTTATTGAAGAATCCATGACCCGAACTTCAACTCTTAAACCCATAAAAATATGAAGCAATTATTGGATCTAAAAGCTTTCGATCATTTCTCTCCCACCGAATTCTCTCCCCTTTGTTTTTTACTCTTTCTCCCCTCCTCTCCTCCTAATTCTTATCTCTTTTATAGGCATTCCCATTTGAATTTCACTCCAACTCAAACACTTTCAAAATTCAGATTTTTACGTAACCTATTTAAACTCAAAATCCTGTTATTGATTTCGAATTTGATTAACTAAATAATCGGGGTAGATTGAATTCGAATAAATCAAAAAACGAGTTAGAGGATTAGGATAAATTTTGATCGAATCGGAGATTGAGATTCGAGTTGAGGTGAACGACTTGTCATTCGCTTAGTTTCGATCCTGTCGTTCACTCTAAGCTTCTACTTTGGTCCCCGGAAATCTTAATTATTTGCAATCATGTCTATTTGCGTAATTTCAGTCATGTAAGGAATTTTATTTTCGATTTGGTCCCCACAAATAGCAATTCAAGTATTGAATTTTTTTAACCGATTCAATTATGCCCTTGAAGATTTTATATATTTTTTTTCTTTTTTTCTTTTCTTCTCTTTTTTTCCAAAAATAAAATAAAATAAAAATAAAGAAATAAACATTTCAAAATAAAAGCTATTATTATAATTTTTTTTAATTTTTTTGGGTTATGACACTTTATATCATGTTTTTATAAGAAAGTTTCATATCTTTTTTTTAAAAAAAAAAAAAACAGAGAGAGAGAAGTCAACGATAACATTGGAGTCGAGAGAGAGAGAGAGAGGTCAAGGATAAAATTAGCCTATAACTAAGGGTCCCTTGTGAAACAATATCAATTAATAGTTTGATGATTTTTTATGTGATTTTATCATTTTTAATTATACTTCAAGTGTATAAAAAAAGAGGAATGAATAGAAAATTTATGAATATTTTGCTTAAAAAAATCTCTTTTAATATCGGTGACGATTATAGAAAGTAAAAATATAATTAATAAATCATAATCTAAATGGTCTCCTAATTTTTTATTTTGATTACTTAAATTTACTAGTATAGTTTAAAAAATCTTGAAAAACTCCAAGGAATTGACAAAAATAGATATTAGTCGTTTTTTTTTAATATTAATAGCGATTGTATATAAAATGATAACAAAATTTTTATGAATACTTATACTTTTTGTCTAAAAGAGTACAAGATAAAGAAAGACAAGAGCTAAAGATTCTATAGAAAAGAAACAAAGGATCTACTTTAATATTTTGATGTAATTTAATTATGTTTTAGATTCTAATCGTTGCCCTTAGTTGACTTAATTTTAAGCATTTTTATAGTTTTGATAGTTAAAATAAAGTTCCAATTAGAAACTATATTATTTAGGTTAATTTTGATGTAAAAAAAGCTTATTTTATATTATTTTAAGGTTTTATATGATGTATAGACGGACATTAAAAAAAGGATTAACCTACTTTGTTTTAAAAAAAATTTAATCTATTTCTTAATCTGATACAGGTTTAATGCATCTGCTAATAATTAACTTTTTTTAACAAAAAAAAAAAGAAGGAAAAGTTAATACAACTACTACTAATTAGCTTTATATGCAAAAAGAATAAAAATAGGTAGTGTGTTAAAATTCCCATTAATTTTAGTCATAAAGTTAATAACAATTTAAGGATATTTTAGCTAAATGAAATATTTTGACTCAAAATTCATGTTATATATACATACTTTCAGCACTCGTTGTCAAAAAAAAAAAAAAAAAAAAAAAGAAGAAGAAGAAGCTTATGTGCTACCTCAATTAGGATAGAAGGTTAATTGTCCGGCAAGAAAGCCAATATTTTTCTTGGTATCACAAAGATCACCTTTTGTCCTGGAATATTAATTGAATCCCAGGAGTGCAGTATTACATCATATAACCGACCTAATCTACTACTTGACTGGTGTAGCTGGACATAATTAAGCATTTTTTATTTTTATTTTTAAGAATATGAGTATTTTTGTTTAAATTTTTATATATTAAAATTAAGTCTATCTATGATGTTCCATTAAAGACGAATTATCTATTTCGGGATTAGAATATTTATAAGGATTTTATTTTTTATAATTGAAGGTTTGAAACCTATCGATTAAAGATAAACTCGTCTATAGCAAATGTCAAAACCAAAATTATAAGTTTTGGAAAAACAATTTTTTATTTTTTCAAACATATTTCAGAAACAACACATATGTGAAAGTGATTCACCGACTTTCAAAAAAACAACTTTCTTTTAAAATGAGTAAATTATAAATTAGTCCTTTTTATTTTGAAAAAAGAATTAATTATTCTCTCTGGTTTTAAAAACTAATTATTTAGTTCTTATAACTAGTGTTGATTATGACTAATTTAATATTTTTTATATTATAAAATATATATATTTTTATTAAAATTTTCATTTTTTCTTATTTTTTAATTCCTTTTCTATTTCTTAAAACAAATTAAAAATTAGCAAAAATAAATAAATAATTAGTTTTTGAAATCAGAGAGATTAATCAATTTATTTTTTGAAATGAAAGTAACTAGTTTTACTCCTTTTAAAATTGGTAACCCATTTTTTAATTTTTTTTTGTCGATAAAAAAATAAAAATTCGCAAATTTTGCAAAGACCTAATCGGCAGGTAACTTTTTATTAATTTTGGGGGCGGGGATCCACTGTATTGACTGCATAGGTAGAAAAGGAAATTAATTATTGACGTGGATCCAAAATCAACAAGCTAAAATAACGCATAGCGTGAATCCCACGGTGAGTCTCGTACCGTGGGCCCAAGAATACATTATCACAGGCCCAACTGTTCTCTGTCTCTGGCGTCTCCCTCTTTCTTGGGTCGTTGGCCACCCCAACCTTTAGGTCTCGACTCTCAATACCTCCTCGTCCTCCGCCTCCAAAAACACAAAAATCTCCCATAAACAGTGCGTTTCGCCGAGGTCGGCAAGTAAACAGAAATTGTAAAGCAGCTCGGAAAAAGCCCCCCTGGAGGAGGAGAATCCATGAGAAAATGCTTGCATCAACGACAACAATCAACAGAGCAGCCAGTTTTCACCGCTTGCGTACTTTAGCTTCATCAGCCAATCCTCTTCATTCTCGATCGCCATGTCGAGGTTCATTGAACCCCGGTCCCCTCTCTGAGCTAATTTGTTTTTAGGTTTTGATTAATTCTGCATTTAAATTCTCTAATTGAGTTTAATTTTCCATATCTAAGGTTAAAAAATTGTAGGAAATTTATGATATTTTGATTTCAATTATCTCGATAATGCAAATAAGTAGAATATTAGCTCAGAGAATTTATTTAGGTAGGTTTTAGAAGCAATAATACATTGTCAGCCAACTGTTCAGAGTTCCGTCGCTGTGTTTTTCCGTTTACGCCTCTGTCTGTCTCTCTCTTCTCTTCTTAGGCGATCATACCAGCCGAAAGAAAAGATTTAAATTTTCAAGGGATTCAAACAAATAGCTTGAGATATAGGCTTAGATTGTGAAGACTTCTAATTTTGGTTTTCGGAAGACAAGGAAGTAAGAATATTGAAGTTTCGGGCACACAATTGTCTGACGATGAAACCTTCCCTCTCTATTTTTTATCATTGAAAAGCCCCCTGTTGCTGTTTCTCTGTGTGGATTTTTAGAGAAGAGAGCATATCAGATTTACACATCCATCTGCAGTCAAAGGTCTCGATTTCAAATGCAATTGTGACGTTAAAGTTTAAGAATTAAGACCCAATCGTATTTCCCTTATGTTATCCCCTGTTCACACACCCCACCACACCCCCCCCCCCCCCCAAAAAAAAAAAAAAAAAAAAAAAGAAGGAAAGAATTGTCTTGTCTTTTGAATCTAATTCTCGTTCTTGTTAAACTTAGCTACAACTGTCTATATCTATATTGTCGGTGCTTGGCATATGGTATCTGTTTGTATGTCTCATAAATTCATACGGCTAAAATAGAACTGTTATACATAAGGTCTTGTATTGAGCTTATAACGTTGTTCTATGGTTAAGTATTTTGGAATTTATTTTTGAAATATTTGATGTTGATCATGTAATTTTGGAATTGTAGGTTTTTGACATTTGGAAATATTAAAAGAGTTACGCGGTCGATTTTCAGTAAACAGAAAAGTAGTAATCAATTATTGGAAGTAAAAAAGTATGGGAGTGTAGTTTCAGTTGGTTTGCATTTACCGCAATTTAGATATTACTCGCAGTATAGTTTTCCAAGTACAGGCTATTCGTCTTCTGCATTGTACAATGTCAAAGAGCAGTTTGGCCGGAGGTATTTTACGAGGAATTATTCATCTATGAGTGATGCAGTGACATTGAATGCGCAGCTTGCTTGGAAAAGGCTATTTAGGAAAGGTTCTGCTAGTGGCCGGAGTTTTCCTCGGATAAGTAGGATAGCTCAAGCGGTTAGCTTGGCTTTGACGTGGTCTCCTTTGGTGGTTCCGGGTGCTTTAGCATTGACATGTGGGAAGGTGGCATGGGCACAAAAAACGTTGGTGGATACGGATTATTATCCGACATCTTTGTATATGCGTGCACAAGATGGGCATGCTTACATGACGTCATTAGTATCTGCTGTTGTAGAAGCGTTTGTGTTGTTAGTGAGAGCTATCTATTTAGCAGTTTTGTTCTCGCCCAGCTTGATGATGGCTCCATTTGCCGAGTCTTGTGGACCAGAGTTTAGGAAAATGTGGCTTCATGTTGTTCACCGAACACTGGAGAAGGCAGGTCCAGCGTTTATAAAATGGGGTCAATGGGCAGCTACCCGGCCGGATCTATTCCCTAGAGATTTATGCACTAAGCTTTCAGAGCTACACTCTAAAGCTCCTGAACATAGTTTTGCCTACACGAAGAAAACTATTGAAAGAGCATTTGGTCGCAAACTTTCTGAAATTTTTGAGGGTTTTGAAGAGGTTCCTGTAGCATCTGGAAGTATTGCTCAAGTGCATCGGGCCTCTTTGAGATTTCGTTACCCTGGTAAAAAACAGACAAAGCCTACGGTAGTTGCTGTAAAGGTTAGACATCCTGGTGTTGGCGATTCAATTAGAAGAGACTTCATGATAATCAACTTGGTTGCAAAGATTTCAACATTTATTCCAACTTTGAATTGGTTGAGACTGGATGAGAGTGTGCAACAGTTTGCTGTTTACATGATGTCTCAAGTGGACCTTGCAAGGGAAGCTGCGCATTTAAGCCGCTTTATATATAACTTCCGAAGGTGGAAGGATGTTTCTTTTCCTAAGCCTGTGTATCCACTTGTGCATCCTGCTGTTTTGGTGGAATCGTATGAGCATGGAGAAAGTGTCTCGCACTATGTAGATGATCTCGAGGGACATAATCGAATTAAAACTGCACTTGCTCACATCGGGACTCATGCACTTCTGAAAATGCTTCTGGTAAATTTCACACTCTGTTCATGTGCCTTTGTCAATGTATTGCCTCCAAGTTCTCAATTATGAGTTGAGAATTGTTAAGCGTTTTGTCAGTTAGAAAATGGGGTGTTTCTTATTTCAGGTGGACAACTTTATACATGCAGACATGCATCCTGGAAATATCCTTGTCCGGGTTTCTCAGGAAAGTTCTCGGAAACGGCTCTTTAAATCAAAGCCTCATGTCATTTTCCTCGATGTAGGCATGACTGCTGAACTTTCTCAGAGTGATCGCATTAATTTGATTGATTTTTTTAAATCAGTAGCCATCCGAGATGGCCGCACTGCAGCAGAATGCGCACTAAGACTGTCGAAGCGACAAAACTGCCCAAATCCGAAGGCCTTTATTGAGGTATGCAAAGAGTTATCTTCTCTATCAGGATGTTTGAATTTTACATTAGTTAGGTTGTGAAGACAAATTGGAAGATGATATATTGGTTGTATCAAATGGTTTCCATTGTTATTGGGTTAGGTGGTAAAATGCTCGTGGGCTTCAATATTTATCTCTCTAAGCAAAGAGTTATTGTGCATAGAAGAGACTAATAGTCTATTAAGTTAATGGGCAGTTTGCAGTGTTTTTAAATTTTAATTTGTTTAGTGAAGTTAAGTTTTAGTGAGGATGCAATTTATTCCTCTGAGTTGTATTTTTTTTAGGGAAAAAAGGTCGACTAATAGTTTCATAACAGAGTCATGACCATTTTGATATCCTTCCCATCCTTCTTTTCATTTGGAGTTTGTGTATGAAAAATACCTTTTAATCCAGATCTTGACTTACAATACAAAACTTCTTTTTCCAACAGGAAGTGGAAGAGGCATTCACTTTCTGGGGTACTCCTGAGGGTGATCTAATCCATCCTTCAGAGTGCATGCAACAATTACTTGAGAAAGCCAGGCGTCACAGAGTTAATATTGATGGCAACGTTTGCACTGTCATGGTCACAACTTTGGTTCTTGAGGTAATCTAGTTTTTTGCTATTGTCATAATGTTTCATTACAAAGACATTAGCCAAGTTTCTTTGATGTTTTTAGCAGCAGGGTAGGGACAAGAACTGTTAGGCAAAGCATGAAGTGCTTTTTTATGAAAAGAGACTTAGGATGTGGAGTATAATGGCATGCTGCATCTACATGTTAATTATTTGGGAATTGAATTTATCTAATAGGACTTCTGTTAAAAAAAAAATGATCTGAGACTTATGGAGAAAATTGTTTGCTTGGTTGAGATGAGGTTCAGATTTGTGAAACTTGGGAATTGTGGAATACAATGTTTGAAATTGGGTTCAGAAATGAATCAGTGATCACAGCTATAAACTCCCCTTTTGTTTTTTGGTTATGCTGTATAGATTTGAATTGGGTTCAGATTTGAAACTTGAAATTATGAAATACAAGAGATCCTAATGCAAAAAGCTCAATGTTTTCTTCTTCACTCTTCTAATTTTGGATTTCCTGCTTTCCATTTTAGTTTTTGTTTATTGACTTCTGCAAAATGAAATTAACTTTGGTGTTGGCCAAAAGATCTCCAGAAGTAGCCCTATAGTGGTTATGGAATATCTTGCTTACTGGCTATATAAGGGGACCTATGCCATGTATTAGTGGTTGTTATCATTAACAGGGGATGTAATTCAATATCTTTGCTTTTGGTGGTTTTCCGAATCATTTAGGGCTGGCAACGGAAGCTAGATCCAGGATACAATGTGATGCAGACATTACAAACACTGCTTCTTCGAGCTGACTGGGCTAAGTCTCTTTCCTATACAATTGATGGGTTGATGGCCCCATAAGAAGGTTTTTTTTTTTTTTTTTTGTTCTTTTCTTTTTCTGTTGCTGTCTCTGAAAAACAATTTTGACAGTCCTACGACTAGGAAATTATACCTGTTTTTAAGAAATAACAAGAGTCAGTTTTTTGTTCCCCCTGAAATCTCCAGAATTTCCAATTTTTTGATAAAATTTTGTCCTTCTGTATTTATTTTGCTGAATTTAACATATCATTTCTCTAGACTCGCAAAATGGTGATGAGGATGGGGCAAGAAAGAAATGTAATAAAAGTCTTGACATTCTATCCTATTCTTTCCTTTGGTTTTCTGTTTTTTATTTTATTTTTTTTGTACGTTTAGCTTCTTCTTTTTTTTTTTTTTCCCTCCGTTCCCTCACTAGGAACCAAAACAAGAAAGAAGTAAAATCATCGGGTATCTCTTGTGATTGATTATTCATTATTCTTGTTCATTTCTTTCATTTCTTTCGTTTGTGTAATGGCTGTACTACTTGACATGGTTTTTGAACTTTGTATCCAGTATGGCATTTTGGTGGTGAATGTTGACATGACAGGAGACAAGTTATATATAGCAATAAGTGGTTATTTGCTTATTTATAATTTTTCCAGATGACTAAGCATAAACAACAGCAAGTACTTCTGTACAAGGTGTGCAATATGTAAGGTATAAATAAGCAGCAGTAATAGATAGTGGATTTTTTTATATATGCAATTTTTTTTCCTTTTTTCTTTCTGGAAAAATAAGCTGCATATTCACTTGTCGGAGGGAAGCTTGAAGAGCTCAGTTTAATCGGATGTTAGCTGTCTTTTCTGTTTTTGAATTAACATACCGTCTCTTGATCCTCTTCTTTGGCAAAGGGCTACTTAAGAAATTTTACTGGTAGAACTTGTGAAATTTTACTGGTTGATAGCCATAGTATATGTCATGGCAGCCTGGGCATTCTTTAACCATAGCACAAATTGAAGTATAAAATACCAAATCATTTTATCGGGTTTATTAATAATGTTTACCCTCCCATTTCCTTCTAACCTTGAAGCGTCATAGTTTATACTAGAGTATGTCACATGCGATGCTGCGGGATGTATTCATTTATATAAAATATATAATTTAAAAAGATTATGTGAAAAAATTCAGAGTAGAAGGATCAAAACATATATATGCAAAGTTGAGTAATATAATATAGTTAATTAGATATTGTTTGATACAAACATATATTTTATTAAAAAAAATATATAATAATTGATGATTAAAATAATGATGTGATGATTTTTTAAATTTTGGATGATCAATTTTCATCGTATGTTCTTCATTTATAGTTTGTTAATGAGATGGAAAGAAAAATGATCAAAACAAAAAGATAATTTATTTTTTTGTCAAAATCGAGATGAAATTGAAATATTTCAAAACCTATTTGGCAAAAAATGTGTATAAAAATTATTTACAACAATACTTAAATGATTAAAACAAAGTATAAATCATAAAATAAGGATAAAAAGAAAAACTTTTACTAAAAACAAAAAAAAAACATAAAAATTATGAATGATAAGATTTAAAAAACTTATTATGCATAAGGCATAAACAAAAATCAAACATGATAAACTTTTAATGACAAAAAAAAAAAAAGAAGCATATCGCAAAATAGGAAAAAAAAATTTGCTAAAAGCCAAAGAAAGCTTATGATGGAGACATTGTATTTAATTTTAGTGTAAAAAGAATAAAAATCAAACATAATAAAATTTTAATGATTAAAACAAAAGAAAAATCACAAAATAAGAAGCAAAACAAAACAAAAAGTTTCACTAAAGTAAAAAAGACAAAAATCAAATATCATAAAACTTCAATGACTAAAATAAAAAAAAATATAAAATAGGGATTAAAATAAAAAAATTCCACTAAAAAACCAAAATAGGGGGGCTTAGCTACTGTAAAAAGGTCGTATTGTTTTAGTGACTAAAAAAAAAAAAACCTCCACTAAAAGCCAAAATAGGGGCTTAGAAGGTTATATTGCTTTATATATTTATTAATTGATTTTTTTTTACTCGAGGATGCTAGTGAATCCGAAACAAGTCATTGATAAAATTCTAGTCCATTCAGTTGGCCACCTCTAACTGTAACGATGACAAAATAGTTTCTTTCCAGACAGCACTCCAGTTCTTAAATCCCGCAATGTGGGCTCTTATTCCTGTATACTTTTGGAGAATCTGAGAATCCAAATAGGTGCTTTTTAACAGTAACCTTGGTCCGAGTTAGCCCCTGGAGCCAGTTTTTATTGAGAGAGTTAGATCCATGGTTGACCCAAGAGTTTTTATTGGTGAAGTCGATGCATGTAGGGTTTATCGTCCTTGAGTTAAAAGAGATGGTCCATCAAGGCACACAAGATCGAACTGCCTAGCGAGCTACTTCAAAAGAAAAGATGAGAGGTCTTCTCTTTTCCCTCCCTTTTCCAATCAATTTCTCTGCTTGATTTCGTGCCATAATAGCTAATCTCGTTAGTAGTGTCTCAGTTAGATAGATTGTTTGAATAAGGTTCATCAGAGTTTCAAGCCACCTCAATGAGCTCATTGTATCCTTGAGGATTTCGTGTGTTTCACTGGTTTCCCTGCCATAAAGGGCTTCTTGTTTAGCTTCGAAACTGGACCATTTATAGGGATGTTTTATGTTGATGAAACATGCTACTATGGTCTCTCCTTTTATTGCAGAAATTTGTTATTGAATCACAAGGAAAACAGGACTTTCAAAATTTAGTGAGATAATTGGTTAAACCTTTTCGTTTTAAAAACCTAAGTCTCTATTTTCATATTTGATTGTACCTTAGTCCTCCTATTGATTACTGATTTTTTGTGACAATTAAATTATTGCTTCATCTAAAATATCTTTCATTTGAAATCAAATTTACCAATCTCAACAAATTAAAAATGCATTTAAAAAGGGTACTTTAGAAATTAAAAACAAAATAAAATAAAAAATAGTCAGCTTTGATCAAGAGAGTAATTTATAGTTTTAAAAACTAGGAGGCCTAACTTACAAAATCATAAAAAAAGGGACTAGGTTATAATTTACTCAACTAAAATATCATTACTCACTCCGTTGCTCCGACCAAATGGCAATTTTTGCAAGAACATCGAGAGCTTTTTCCATGCTGACGGAAGGTACTTATTCAACCATGGCGGTACACAATTTGTCAAGCACCAGATGACTGCAGAAACTATCTCAAGCTTGTATTGAAAAAAAAGAAAAGAAAAAAGAAAAAGAAAAAACCCCCAAAGGATCAATCATTATTAAAAACAAATGGATTAATCATTATATACAGCCGAAGGGATTGATCATATATACAAGCTGTTGCAGTAAGGAGTACAAAAAGCTCATCTCAATGAAAACATGTACAAGCGCTGCAGTAATGAGGAAATAAATGCAAATCTTTTATCTGGAAAAATTGGTGTTTTTCACCATGAATGAGAGATCTACGAAAATTAGCTTTTTAATCACCAAGGAGAGGGGAATCTATCAAAATTTATGCATGCAAAAGAAAAACATGCTGTTGGAGAGACCAATACCCCAGGCACAATTCATTTCTTAATAACAGCAGAAGCTGAAAGGCCACCACGTCAGATCCTTCCCTGCTATAAATCATACATCCATTTTCAGTCCGTGCAGTTAGTCATTGAGGTCCATGCTGGCCCTGAATCATGTATGTAGCATTTATAAATTGCCTGGACTGTAAAATCTTGCAACATATGCTAAATCAAGTTCTCAATATCCATTTGAAGCAATAACTCAAGACTGGTGCTATACCACGTTCAGAATATATCCACACAAAAGCATTACATATATAGTTCAGTATGTGTTAGAAGATAAAAGGTCGTGCTTACAAACACGATGAAAACATGACCAGCACTCACAGTCAGCCAAAGAAGCAACTTGAAGATAAAGCTCATTCAATTTGGCTTTCTAGGTAGACTTGGGCGTAAGATGTACATCAGCTGTCCATCTGGAAGTATTAGCAAAGGGATGGAAAGTAATTGCCTAGGGCAAAGCTAGGAACAAACTTGGACACCCTGTTTTCTTATTGAGAACGAATCACCAAATTTATTTGATTTGGAGAAAGCAGTAGTGGTTGACTGGGACCTCTTTGGTTTTTCGGTTATCTGGACTTGATGCAACTATGTTTTTCCTGCCCCCTAATCTATGAATATGCCTCTTGTGGTTGGATTTGCTATGTCCTAAGCAGATTAGTTGGGTTATCTTAGCTGTTCCTAAGACACTGGATGTAGCAAAGTTCTCAGCCAGGACAATCACACTAATAACAACAAAAACTTCTTCGATATATTTCATGGATCATTTTTCACTTAATCCATGGAGCCAGTGTTTTTATTTTGTTATTTTATTTTTAAACTTGACTAGAAAATGAAAGAAGCACCACTATGCCTTAGTTAAAAGCTCCCATTATAGGTGTAGCGGGATTCATATGTAGGTCGAAAATTACCTAAGCTAATTGACACTCACATGGAATATTTTGATTGCTTATCATATAAAAGTTTCATGACTCTGCGATTCTTGTCCGTCCCAAGAATTTTGATATAATCTCACTATAAAAGATTTCGCACATAATAGCAAACAACAAAGGTATTTATGCAAATACAGGCTCTAGTTCATTCTTCTAAACACATATACAAGCTATGTTTCCTGTTCCAAATGTTTGTTACAACTTACAAATACATAATAACACTGCATCTGAGTCACACTAACTTGATAAGTTTCATGCACAAAGTAAAACAGCAATCATGAAATGACAGATATCTTTAATTATTTCATAACCAAATACTGTGAAAAGACAGAATAAAAAGAACAGAACTCATATATTTCAATGAGTGCACTTACTCTGCACACGTAAGCTCACGGATTTCTTTGACAGCTCTACTAATACTTTGCAATGCCATTTTCTTCACCTGGTTTTTGCAACAAAAGTAAATCCATAGTCATTACCTGGATAAGGTTGGAGAGGAAATGCGTAAACCTTCATGAGTACTTTACCTCCAGACTGTCTACTTTGGCTTTATGGTTCTCTGGAAGCTGTCGTAACTCATCAATCAACTGAATGCATTCAGTAACATTTTCTGGTGAGAGGAAGTCCAGAACCACGCTAACACATGACTGCAATTTGCATGACACGCCAAATGAACAAAATTAGTAAGCAATATTGCAAATGAAGTTTATGCAGACCCTGAAAATCAGAATCAGAAAATTCACAATAAACCAATTTGAAAATGACAAAATCAAGCATCTTACAAACTCTTTTATCTTCCGTTCTCTTTTTCAGATTCCAAGTAAATGATGTCAGCTTAAAAAATGTGGGAAAATTGGTAAAAGTTTGATGAGAAAGAAACCACTAGGAAATTTTGACTAATACATTTGACTTGTGGTAAAAAGAGCTTTAGATGGATCAGATTACAATGAAAAATTGCCAATAGGGTACGAAAAGATTCAAAGAAAATTGGGGCAATGATTAAACAAGATTTCTGAAAAAATAACTCAATGGTGTTGCACACGTTACCTTAAGATTCCTAATTTGGTATGGGCATCCAGCAGGAACAATCACTGCTTCTCCAACATGTTGCTCAAAACTCCAGGGTTCAATTTCTGGAAGCATCAGGCAAGGTGGAAATTTAAACATAGCTTCAAATTTTTTATCATAAAAAAAGGGGACAAATAGAAGTTTTACTTACTGAACTCCTCCTTCAGTCTCATTTTATGAGATGCATCAAGAAAGAAATTCTGATCAAGTATTGGATGAACTGTCTGCAAGAGAGAGACTATAGTAAGCAATCCATTCTGACCTGCTAATAAAGATTGACATATTATTCAAAACTTACATGCTTTTGAAAGCCGTATGTGTAAGCGAACTCATTTGAGTGCCTTCTAAGGTATTCCATGAGCTTGGGAACATCCTGTCTACGAAAGACATCCCATTGGGCACCACAAGACACAGAGAGTTTTTTCATTCTGAAATGAGGGGAAGCATTTGAGTGCTTCCCATGAAACCTGTCTGATGTCCTTGAGCTTTTAACAGGTCCAAAGAAAAATTTTGAGACTTCAGTATCAGTATCAGTGTCAGAATCAGAATCATATTCCCCATCATGGAACTTGTCTCTATCTTTTAGAGTTGAAGCATGAGTTTTGTGTCTTGCAGCAGAGAACCAAGATACTCTGGCAACTTTCTTGTTTACTTGCATATCTTCTCTGAACATATCATGCAATTCCACTTCAATATTTTCCTCATCTAAAGTTGCTTCTCCGTTCTCTTTATTCTGTTCCTTGTGCTTTGTCATTAACTTTCTTATGTAATTGAGCTGCTTTGTAGATACAGGGACATCGGTAGCATGTGCCAAAATATTAACCTGAAATTACAAAGACAAAATGAATGGTGAAGACCTTCATGTTTTTCATAAACTCTCCACAGAATTAGAAGTCTGCAGAAACCGTTATAAAATATGCTAAATTCTGGGGCGTCAAAGCAAGGGGCTGTGACAGCTAAAGATTCAAGAGGTGCTCAACGAGAAAAAAAGGATACAAGTCAATGCCATGTAGCAATTCCAGAATAAAACCAATTACAGTAATCTTGGTCTTTGCTTGGCTCACCTAACTAGATGATGAGACCAATAATTGATATTACTTCTCAAACTATATATGAGTACAGATTTTGGATTTTTTTTTTGGGAAAAAAGTTATAAATACGCATGAATGAGAAAAGCACGCCATTCTAACATATCACTTGGATGTTCTCACATACACACATTGCTCAGAGCATAAGGAAGAAATCACGGAGATGTTTCATTGCAGATTTGGAAGCATAACAGTTTTCGATGCTTGCTTCTCAAAAAGTAGCATGCTTTGAACAGCAATTCTGTACTGCGCATACGTATTGCAGGTGTTGTGCCAATCAAGAAATAGGAAAAAGAAAATCACAAAGTAATCTGAAATAGAAGCAAAAATCCAAAAAAGATTACACTGCAATATAAGAAAAATAGAACTAGACTTACCACATCGTATGAATTATAACGCAATTTTGTCACAGAATCAGCCTGCGCGGGATTCTCACCACTTCCGTATGAGATATAAAGACAAGGACCCAGATCTGGCTTCAAGGTTTCCTGTGACAAATCTGCAGCAATGTTTAGAACACCAGAAATGGGGTCCATGTATTCTGGAAGTGGTAGAGCCTGAAGGATGTCAGTGTAATGAGCTGGAAAATGTTCTTCGAATAAATGAGAAGAAAGCCAACCCTTCAATTTTAGCTTCTCATGCCATATGTTTCCATTGGCCAGACCCTTAAAAGACCCCATAAACATCTGTTTTATACCAATTTCTACCTGCCATACCAAAGAAAATTGTTGAGAATTAGAGTTAGTTATGAAAAAGGAAAAAAGTTAAAAAGAAACGGTGATAAATGGAAAACACTCTGCAGTTCCCAGAAGCACATAATATATCTAGATGAATGCAGTGCTAAGCTTCTAAGCAGCAAAATCAGTTCCAATTAATTTCATGACGTCCATATAATGTATATGAACATTTTCCCTAAAGACAACATTAGCAGTGTTTCTCTCCCAGTCAAATCAAGAGTATGAACACTGACCTTTTCCAACTTGATAAAGAAAATGTCCTGAAGGAGGATAAAGCAGAAAATAAGGGTGTAATACCCCCAAAAGTTTGGATGCTAAATTATGCTGGTTCAGAGAAGTTAGCAGCCAAATCAAGAAAAAAGCTAAGATACTCTGAGAAATATCTTCAATTATCTAGCATCCTCTACAAATCTTTCAAGGCTAGAAGCTACATTTATGAAGGTCCTCCAAAGCGTCAAATTTTTTTAATATCAGAGAAATTGGACAAGGTACCTACTAAACACAAATGATGAATTACTGTTTTCAACAAATATCTTGCCAGCACATTTCTATTCCTCTTAAAATTTTACACTTTACAACTCACAAACATATAGCACAAAGATATATTTTCATTTCTGCATGTACATAAACCTTAAACAACCCAAATTCATAATTTAACCATATTTCAATTCTCAATTCCCACACCAGCAAAACCAACATGTAATGACTAAGTAATGCAAACGAGATTACGTCATCTTCTAATAACTCATATGTTCACCAGAAGCAGAATAGAAAGCCCTGCTATTATTTTGAAATATGCAGGTTTCATGGTACAAAATATTGACAATATCTGATAATTGACATTTAAGAAAGAAACATATTAGGCACTTGCATGATCACACTGCATATTGACACATCACATAGCTGAGCAAAACACTAACCTCAAACCAGTCCAAGCAATCTTTAGCTTGCTCATTTTGAGATCTGGCAGCAATATTCTTAAGATAATTGCAGAAAATGACTATTGGATCCCAACTCAGATCAGATGTACTCTGAAGCACATTACGAACAATTATAGGTTGACCTCTGCCCCAGTGCTTCTGAAAGTGTTCAAGGTTATCACTGCGAATATCCATAATGGCAGGATAATATAAAAGGTTATCGCTAGAGTCTTCTCTTGCAGCTGCTTCTTGCAACTGCACAATCCCATTAGTTTCACAATCCATCCCAACACATAATGAACAACATGAGTGAACATCCAAGGTTTCTGGCAACTCATAGCAGCCAACTAATTCTTCGGCACTTACTTCCAGCTCTTTGGTCCAACTTAAGGGGAAAATGCAACTTAAGTCAAGTAGGTTACTGCCACAACCACCAAACTCTCTAGGGGGCAGGGTATACCGCCATTACGATCCACAGCACTCCGACACGGTGATAATGTAGAGCCACGATATCTGCTGCCATAACTCAGCTTTGTGGCATAAAGTGATTTCATTTCTGAAAGTTGTTTGCCAGATATACAAGCTTTCCTTCCATTTGGGCATTTGCATAAAAGAGCTTTAACACTTCCATGTAAGCTCCCATGAAAAATATCCCAACAACAACTTAAGCAAAGGCTATAGGAACAACCAGGGCAGCTCCTATGGAAATTCACTATGGAAGTCTTGCAGTTATCACTGCTCCGAAAGTCAAATCATGCACCATAGAGCAACAAAACAAATTTAAATCAGCTATGTTAAATAGTAGTAAATCATCACAACCTTTTCAGAGTCAGATTGTATACCAACAGCATTGCTTAGTGCAGCTGACTTCTGCCTGCTGGATGTGAACTTCAGAAGGCTTCTGACCTATTACAGACTGAAGGACATTAGAAATGACATCTATGGGCATTCTAAAATAAGCTATCAAAAGCGAAATTTAATTGCAGAAGATCACGAAGCAAAACGACGATGACTACCTTTTATTTTTGCTTCTATTTCTAACTCAATGCTCTGATCTTGATTTATATGTTTCAGTATAGGAAGAAGCATACAGATCAAATAATGAAAATGTAAAACCTTGTCGACTTTACTTTTCTCCTTGGACAAGTCCTGAAACATAGTTTTTGCAAATATTTAGAGACACCATGATTCAGCAAGAAATATGAAAGCACTGTTTGCTTAGCAAAAGTAGAAGTCAGACCTTACATTCAATGTCCCTACATTGAATTGCTGAGCAGGCCTTACAGCTGCAAGTTCCACGACACACTGGACATTCCATCCTAACTTCTTCTTGTGTCTCTAAATACCTAAATTCATTTCAAAATCAAGAATCACAGCTCAGATTTTACTCTTAAAGACATAACATCAAGCTGAAATCACAAATCAAATGTGATTATAGTTACTGTTTTGAGCACAAGTCAAAGCGATATCTAGAAAACAGTTGGTCTACAGGACAATTATTACTAAACAATCCACATATTATAATGACTGCTTGTTCTATACAGAAATGACAACTTTTAGTACAAATGCTCCAAAAGGGCACAACAAATTAAGATGGAGAAAACAACATACTGCTCTTTGATGCAATCCAAGCAATAAAACTGTTTTCGACAACTCGAACACCTAATCAATGTCCTCAATCCACTTCTCCTACACCAATGGCATTTCTTCCTCTTCCCCTTTCTCAATCTCACTGCATCCCTCTTATATGGCAAAACCTACACAAACCAATCAATCAAAAACTCATATACAAAAAATTTCAAAACACAGCTCAATTAGCAACCAAACAACAAAACCAACCTGTAATTTCCCAATTGGCATTGGCTCAATATTTTTAGACCTAAAACACCTAGCAGCACTGATCCCATTAGGAACATCCCTTCCAATCTTAATATCGCAATGTGAACTAGAACAAGAACCTACATTGCCATTCCCAAAATTCTTAGCAGGTGATATTGCCATGAACCCATTTGGCAAATCTCTCATTAACTCTTCCCCTTCTCCTTCTTCTTCACTCTCACTACCACTACAATCATTCACATTATCGTTATCATCACCATTATTAAGACTCTCTTTCTCTAAAACCCCTTTCTTTTTCTTATTCTTTCTCTTCTCCACTTCTTTCTGTAAAACCATCCTTATTAAATCCAACTGTAAATCTCCCCCTTCAATTTCTTTCCTTTCTTCTTAAATTTCCCCAATTTCCCCTGCTTTGAAGAAACCCTAATTAGGGTTTCAAAATTAGAACTTGATGCTAGTGATTTCTTGCTCTTCTTTCTCTGCAATTTCAAAGTCTCTGGCACTTTCCTCCTATACTGCCTATGGCGGCCCTGAAGGTGATGAATTTCACAGAGCTTCTTATCCTCCATAACCCGCCGGTTGCACCGCCATTGCCGGCCGTCTGTCCTCTTGCACCGGAGGTGGTCCGGTAGTGGCTCCATTAAAAGAGAAAGTTTGGAAATTTTCCGGGAAAATCCTAATTTCTCAGGAAAGTGACAGAAAGTCGGGATTTTTATTAGATAGAGTGAAGTGAGGAAGTAAGACTGAGAAGGGGTTTTTTTTATTGTGGGGCGTGGGAGTGGCAAGTGGTGTAATTATAAGGAAAGTAGAGGAAATTTTGGAGATTAAAAAAAAGGAAATCTTGAATTATGGTCACGAGAAAGAGAGAGAGATTGTTAAGTAATGGACTCTGATAAATAGGTGTTATCTTTTGAACTGATTGTATTAATGTAAAAGAATCTTTTCAAGATTTTGCTTTTTTGGTTTTTTTGCCCTTTTTTTTGACACTTGACAACATAGATATCTGCAGTGACTTTCTGTTTCTGTACTTCTGTTTCTGTTTCTGCTTTTATAGTAATTTTTCTCTATTTGTTTTGCATGAAATTTTGGTTCATGGGATCTGATTTTAGTCTGTCTGTTTTTGTATGTTTTGTGTTTGATGTAAGAATGGAGAGTTGTTGATGTTTCAGAATTTAACAATTTCAGGATTCAGGTTTCTGTTGGATTTTTTAATCTTAGTTTAAGCTCTTCATTTTAGATTTTTCAGAATTTGGCAATTTCAGGATGGTTGGTTGTGTTCAGGTTTTTTGAATTATTTATTAAGTTAGCATATACAGGTTTTATATGATTGCTGCAGCTTTGGCACTTTAGAAATTTTGCTGCTTTTTTCGATTTTATAGCAGAAGTGATAAATAAATGAGACTAAGACTATTCCTTTTTTAATTATCAGAAAAATGTAAATAGTTTTCTTTCTATTTTTGCTTGCCTACCAAGTTTTCGACGATTTTGGAACTTTATTTATTCTCCTATATGTGGTCTATTCTTGGTTGAGTTAAAGGGCTATAAATGTGGGCTAAGGATCTGCATATTTGTTTTGCTATTTTCTGCATTAATTTCACTGACTATTTTGAACAAGTTATCCAGTCCAAGTGTAGGGTCTTAATAACATTCTATTGGGTAAAAGCCAACTTGAGTGCAAAAAAACCAATTGTGCATGCATGATTTGGTGGCAGTTCTGAGATTGATGTTACTCGTAAATTAAAATGAACCCTCCACAAAATTTATGGTTTAAAAGAAGTAAATGCAGTTTTCAGCTGAACTCTTCCTGCATAACCTAGTTTTTGGCAAATAAACTAGTTCCATTTCATGTAAAATGGGCTTTACCAAATTGTAATAACCAAACGGATCTTTAGATGTGTCTTGACCAGTTTTCGTGGATGTAGACTAATTTCTGACCTGCCATTGCATTTTGTAACTGGTGGAGAGGAGTAGCGAATGGTAGCTGTTTGGTGTACCAACAGATCATGTGGTGGCATGAAGTGGTTCATTGCTGCCTATGCCATGCTTGTGAAAGCTTATCCTTCCAGGTCTCGAAAAACAGAACTAAAAATATTTAGAGATTTGACTTGTCTGGTACCATGGGGCCCTTTGGATATCTGATTCCAATGTCTCATGATGCTTTTAAGTTTCGAACAATAAATAGGACAATAGGAGTAGGTATAGCATAGAGAGTGGTTCTTTTTTGAAAATCAAAAAATGTTGCCATTTTTGCAGCTTCTTCAAAACTTTTAAATGGAAAGTAATGAAAAAAAAAAAAAACGTTCTGTCTGGTTTATGTTTTTTTTAATGATCAGTATGTATGGCAGAAGTACATGATCAGTGCTGGAAAATAAGCCTGAAATTGCCTTTGTGGGCTCATCAGATCCTTTGCAATGTCGAAGGCAGCTGGCAGGGAGGCTTGCTTTAACGTTAAAGACTCCTGGAATTGATCTATGCGTTCATTAGAAGAATATTTTTTTTTTTCCTGAAAATGTTTAAGAAAGACAAACTTCGAATTAGTTATCCACCAACTATGAATTTATTCTCAATGTAGTCCCCAAATTATCAATTTTATCAATTGGGTATTAAAAGGATCTTACATTTCTTAATTTGGTCTTCCATATTTTGATGAAAAACGTTCAAATTTCCTTATAACAACACTTTTTTATTGCTTAATATATGAAGTTCAGACAAAAAACATTAACAGATAAATATGGGGGACTTACTTGAGGAATGTCTAAATATCAGAAGACTCAATTGAGAAAATTGATAGGTTGGGGACCTAGATGAGAATCAGTAAATAGTTGGGCCTTTTTCCCTGTAAACGAGGCAGTAAAATCATTCTCAAAACGCTACAAAAATAACCTGAATTTGTTTTTGTAAGCCTAAAAATAGCATATCAGTCACAAACGAGGAATCCAATCTTGTTCAAAAATAAAGAAAAGGGATCTCCTTTACCAGGATATACCTTTCTACATATATAGAAAGGAATTGAAACAAAGTTTGTCGTATATACTAAGGACAGCAGAATCAGCTAGCATAGAGTGAGGATCCTAGCCCATCATGCAAATCACACAGTGCCCACAGTTGATCAAACGTAAGTGTGTTTTTTTCCCCCACAACTAGGATCTGTCCTTCAAATTCCCACAAAGTTTCTTCAGACAATCTCTTGATGCAGACAAAACCATGCCCGGAAGATTGAAAAACATGATTGAATGCAGCGCTGGTGAAATGATTCCACACCGTCATGTCATGCACCATGAAGGGTTGGTAACGAAACCAAAAAAACAAACTGTAGAATTTCATCAACGCTGCACTCAATGATGTTTCTCCCACCCGAGAAGCCACCATAACTTACTTTCAGTTGCGATAGATATGGAAATCTTGATGTACCTGTCTAAATAGGAAAACTAAGCGCTGACAATGTAGTACAGTTACACATGTTTGTTTGTACTACAAAGTTTTGATCCTACATTGGTGGTCTCATGTTGGCTGCTAGGGGCATAGTTTCAGATAGAGTATTTAATATAACCATGGTTATTTAAGGGATTCCACATGCTAGTTGCTGTGACATATGGTAATATAACCACGTTTCATATAAATAATGACATCATACACTGATCTTATTATATAAGGCTGTAAATTCTCCCAGTATCAGCCATTATATATTAAAAAAAATATTTTTTTGTATTTTATTGTTGTTTGTATGATATTAAACTATTAATAATTGTTTTAATAATAAATTCAACTATTAAATATATATTATGCTTAATTTATAAATTTTTTTAAAATATGTTAATAATAAGTGATAATTTATTAATATATTCAAAATATCGATTATTGTAATTGTTATTTTATTAATACAACAGGAAAGTGCAATTGCAAATACTTTTACATCTAACTATGCTATTTAAAGCTATGAACTTACTAATAAAAATATTGGTAAGATAAGAGGATATCCAATCTCATGTGTACTACTGCTTTATTTGTACTGGAATCGTGTACTACATTGGCCACCTATCAACCTCCACGTGGTTGAGAAATGTTTTTGGTCTACCAAGATTTGCCTATTTGGTCTTTTTATGTGGCGTAATATTGGAATTTTCATGCTATAACTCCTGGATGTTGATCTCTTGATCGGCATGCCAGAAGTTAGCTGCCTAATTTTCTAATGATGCTTTCATTTTTCTAAGTCAACTAATTTCCATATCATAATAATGGAATTTCTCAATTTTATATTAAGAAGAACCTATACTATTATATCTAAAATAAATGATGACATTTGTGTAAAAACCTTACTTAAGCATTTTATAATACCAATCTTTTTTTTTGAAGGAAACGTTCTCTTTCTTTGGAATTGTTCGAGGGCAAAGTACTTTTCTGCTGAAACTGGCATTAAGAAGACAGGCCATCAGTACCATAGGTCCCATGGGTGTGCCAATTTCGGCTGAAGTTTATGGTTCTTAGAAGAAAATGAACAATTCATGTCATTTCATTTTATTGAGTTATTGATTGAATATGGAGTGCCATATTTACAAGAAACTGTAATGAAATGTATATATGTTCAACTATTGAAATTTCCAAATGAGCTATTTTCCATCTGGAAAAAGAAGAAGAAGAAGCCACTCTTGAGAATGCCTGTCCAGTGCAAAGAATTACACATATTAAATAATATCTAGAATCTGCTTATCTTTTTCGGAAAATAATCGTACCCTTTGCATCTTCTTGTATAATTCGCAAAATGTCATCAGGAGGAATGTGCCTCCAAATTTTAGGCTTCTGCAACTGATGGCCCATCCGTGCCAACTTATCAGCAGCTCTGTTGCCTTCCCTAAAAACATGAGTCACAATGCAAGTTTTAAGCTCTGGCATGATCAAGTTTATGTTGCTAACTTGTCTTTGAGCTTCCTTGCATCGAACCTGTTTCGTTTTTAAAATAATATCAACTAATGACTTGGAATCTCCTTCGAGCCATACGTTGCTCCAACCATTTTCTAACACCAACTCAAGGCCTCTTCGAAGCGCAGCTAATTCGGCGACGGTGCTAGTAGTTCTCCCTATGGATTCAGCATAACCGAGTAAGAATTCAGCCTCATGGTTCCTGAAGACACCTCCAATGCTGGCTTTGCCCGCGGTGCCTTTGCAAGAACCATCGAAGTTTAATTTGGTCCAACCTATCTTAGGTTTCTCCCATGACACCGGAATCGGACCCCTGTGCAAATTCCTGATGAAACTCCGAACTGGGCTTTCTGATATTCCTCTTTGGCACCTCAAAATGTTAGTAAATGACAACATTGTTCATAACTAGAAAGAATTTAAGAAAAGTTAGTACCTAAACAATCTCCTAAGGAAAGTGCTGAACTGAAGCCAGCCTTTACATGGCTACATGGTTACTTGAACCTTGAATTTATGACGTTGGCGTGGAGAGAAATCAAGGTAGAATATTCCAAATTCACAAGGACAAGGCAACATTTTGAAAGCAATACTAATAGATATAAAAATGGCCAGAGAAGTTTCTTCAACTATCAATCATGTTCTGTTAATGGAATCTTTGAGAAAGGGTTGAGTGCATGAATACTATTTATGTACAAAGAAGGCTTGCATTGCATGAGAAGAAAAGAGAGATTCCATGTTGACCATTGAACTATAATTGTCACTGCACAGTTTTTATCCATAGACAAAACCGGTTACTATATTTGTCCTGCTGCTGCTAGTGCATCCTAGCATTTTGGGATGTCTATGGGTTAGCTAAGGCTAGCATTTTCTAAACAAGGAGGAAAAAAAGAAAGGGGAAGTTTGACCTCTTAAGGAATTGGTCAGATGGCCTTGACTGTATCATAATTGTTTTTTTTTTTTTTTTTTTGGAATATTGATATTGGAGGATTGTCAGCTTGAAAGAGAATCTGCTTTCTATTAGAACACAATTTGATCCTCCCCCTTCATCCAAATGTAAATGTGTTTCAATAGGAAATATTCTATTTAGAATATTTTGGATGTATCCTAGGATGTAAATATAAGAATCTAAGGCTCTAATCAAAGAGTTTGGGAAGATTTATAGTTATAATTTCCTAGTTTAGATGCTACATGTAGCAATATATATGTAAGTTGTAATACCGAGTAGAAGTGCGGCAATACAACCAATAGTTTCGATTCATATCGGTTTACATGGTATCAAAATTGGTTTATTTTTTTCTAAACAAAAAACCCTAGCCACCAACCGATCTAATTTATTTTCTTCCTCACCACCATGTTTGAAATTACATTAAATTTGACATTCACTCTTGTTCATCCATCTACTTCGTACAAAACCAAAGATTCCATCAATAAGACAAAGAATCCTCGTGACTTATCTTTAGATTCTCATTCGGTTCGGATTACCACTATCAAAATGAATAGAGATAATTTATTGCATTGGTCTCGATCCGTACACATGTGCATCCACGACGGGGGAAAGATTGGGTATTCAACCGGTGAGAAGAAGGAGCTAAATTTGGATGATCCGACCTATCTAATTTGAGATTTAGAGAACTCTATGCTCAAATCCAATTCTAGATTATCCGGTATTCCTAATGCTTTTTTTTTTGGCACAAACGGGTAGTGATTTAAATACCTTAATATGTTACTCTTTATCACAATTCGCTCCATGGATCATTAATTCTAGAGCATCCGACCATATGACAAGTTTTTCAAATTTATTTCATACTTATGTTCCAAGTTCGGGTCATGAAAAAAATTCATATAGCAGATCGATCCTACTCACTTATTGCTAGCAAAGGTTCGATTATTTTTTCGGATACTTTATTCCTTAAATCTATTTTGCATGTATCAAAACTTGCATGCAATCTTCTGTCTATTAGCAAATTATCAAAAGATTATAATTGCGGTGTCACTTTCTTTGATTCCTATTATGTGTTTTAGGATCATAATTCGAGGAAGAAGATTGGCGAGTGCGGAATGATCGATGATCTTTACTATTTTGAAGATGAAGTCTCCAAGGATAAAAGACTCAAGGACTAAGTAGTATCGGTTCTATCCTTGTTAAAGATAAAATAATGCTCGGCACTATAGACTAAGGCATCCTAGTTTTCTCTATCTTAAAAAATTGTTTCCTACCTTATTTAATGGCACTGGATAGTTCTTTTTTTCACTTGTGAATATTGCATTTTATCAAAAAATCATAAAAATTTTTATCCTTCAAAACCTTATCAACCACGACGACCATTTTATTTAATTCATAATGATGTTTGGGGTTGTTCACGGATTCCTACTTATTCGAGCAAAAAATGATTTGTAACCTTCATTGATGATCATACTAGGTAGTGTTGGGTATATTTACTGGTTGATAAATGCTGAAGTTAAGAAAGTGTTTCAAAATTTGATAACATGATTGAAACTTAATTTCAAACTAAAATTGGTATTTGTCATACTGATAATGGTACTGAGTATTTCAATGAAATTCTTAGAATTGTTTTTTTAAAAAAGGACATTCATCATCAATCCACTTGTGTTGATATACCTCAACAAAATGGTATAGGCGAGCAAAAAAATCTACACTTATTCGAAGTGGCCTAGTCTCTTATGTTTTTATGCATGTCTTTAAGTATCTCCGGGGAGAAACGGTTTTAACGGTAACATATTTGATAAACGGAATACCTACTCGTGTACTTAAATTCATTACTCCTCTTGAGTGCTTTAAAAATTTCTTTCCCGAAAATCGAATTTCATCCAATTTATCCCTTAAAATATTTGAGTGCATAGCTTATGTTCATTTACCCAATAAGGATCAGTCCAAGCTTGATCCAAGGGCTGAAAAATATATTTTTATTGGCTATGCATCAAATCAAAAGTGGTGCAAGTGTTTTCATCCAAAGATCCGAAAAGTCCTAGTTACTTATAAATGTTTTATTTCTTGAAAATCAGCCTTATTTTCAAAAGAATTGTCTTTAGGGGAGAGTTTAGAGGAAGAAAATAGTTAGGACAACATACCTATTTTTACTACTTTACCTCAAACAGTGGCCTTTACACCTAGTGTTTTCGAAAATGACAAAGCAATTTCTATTGATAAGAATATTGTTTTGCTAAAAATTGCTGAATCTTTGATAGGGAGAGAAATACTGTAAAATAATCCTAAAGATCGAGAATCGAAGGTCATTGTTTATACAAGGGGAAAGAAACATCAAAAGGGTAAAGAACCTACTCGTTGCTTCGAGCACCTAGTCGATCCATTACCTCGGATTTAGGTACTCAAAACACTTTTCAAAATACTAATCCTCCTATTTCACACCCGAGTTTTACCTAATGCTTGTTTCACCTCCTGTTTTACCCAATGTTGTTTCTCATAAATATTGTGATCTTGATGTTCCTATTGCACTTAGAAAAGGAACTCATTCTTGCATTAATCACCAAATTATAAAATATCTATCTCATGACCGTCTCTCTTAAAACCATAGGGCATTTACTTCAAAAATCTCTAACCTATTTGTTCCAAGAAATATTCGGGAAGTACTTGGTGATCTAAATTGGAGAATAGCTATGATGGAGGAAATAAATGCACTAAAGAAAAAGGAAACATGGGAGATTGTAAAGTCTGTCTAGAGGTCGGAAAATAGTTAGGTGTAAATGGGTATTTACTTGAAATGCAAAGCAGATGGTAGTGTAGAGAGATACAAGGTTATACTTGTGGTTAAGGGGTTTACTCATACATATGATGTTGATTATCGGGAAACCTTTGCCCCAAGTAGCCAAAATTAACTCTATACATGTTTTATTATCTCTTGCAATTAATTTCAATTGGGTCTTATACCAACTAGATGTGAAAAATGCTTTCCTGAATGGTGATTTGGAAGAGAAAGTCTTTATGAGTGCCACCTCTTAGTTTTGAAGAGTTTGTTAGTCAAAAAAAGTTTGCGGACTTAAGAAGTCATTGTATGGCCTTAAACAGTTTCCAAGGGCATGGTTTGAACGGTTTGAGAAAACTTTAAAAGGATATGGGTATCATTAAAGTCGGGTAGATCATACTCTTTTTTTATAAACACACCGATAAAGAAAAAAATAGCAATCCTAATTGTATATGTTGATGACATGATACTAATGGGTGATGATCTTGATGAATTAGCAAGATTGAAAAAGGGACTAGCCGAAGGCTTTGAAATTAAAGACCTAGGAACATAGAAATATTTTCTTGGCATGAAATTTACAAGATCGCGTGAAGGAATATTTGTAAATAAAAAAAAAATCCTTGGTTTATCGAATTAAATCGATCTTACGGGTTGCAAGGCTATTGAGACTCCGATTGAGGTAAATCTCAAACTAAATCCTACTAAAATTGAGGATGTGATTGAAAAGGAGAAATTTCAACGCTTGGTTGGTAGACTTATATATCCGTCACACACTTGTCCCGATATAACATTTACGGTAAGCTCTGATAAGCAAATTCATGTATGCACCGAGTCGCAAGCATTTTGAAACTACCTATAGGATACTAAAATACCTAAAAAGGACTCTTGGAAAGGGTTTGATATTTAAAAATCGTGATCACTTTTAGGTGGAAGTCTATACTAATGCTGATTGGGCTGGTAGTGTGATCGATAGGCGATCAACATTTGGATATTGTACATTTGTTGCAGGAAATTTAGTTACTTGGAGAAGTAAGAAGCAAAAGGTTGTGGCACTAAGTAGTGTTGAAGTAGAATTTAGATCCCTCGTACAAGGGATTTATGAAGCTATGTGGATTAAGAAATTGCTTGGAAGATTTGAAGCTTCTCGCATCACTTCCTATGAAAATTTATTGTGATAACAAAGTCTGCCATTTCAATTGCTCATAATCTGATTCTTTGTGATCGGACTAAACATATTGAAGTTGATAGACACTTTATCAAGGAGAAACTTTAAAGTGGGCTTATTTGCATTTCTTATATTCCTACTTCTCAACAAGTGGGTGCTGATATACTCACCAAAGGTCTAATGAAAAAACAATTTGATTTTACGGTAAGCAAGCTTGCAATGGAAGACATTTACAAGCCAACTTGAGGGGAGTGTTGAAACAGGAAATATTCTATTTAGAATATTCTGAGTGTATCCTAGGATGTAAATATAGGAATCTAAGGCTCCAATCAAGAAGTTTATGAACATTTATAGCTGTAATTTCATAGTTTATAATTTCTTAGTTTAGATGTTATATTTAGTTATATTTATGTAACTTGTAATACCAATAGAAGTACAATAATACAACCAATATTTCCTGATTCATATCAATTTACAAGATGCATATTGAGTGCTTTTTAACTTGTTTTACAAAATTCATAGCTATAATTTCCTAGTTTATAATTTTTTAGTTTAGATGTTATATATATTTATATTTATGTAAGTTGTAATACCGGTAGAAGTACAACAATACAACCAATATTTCCCGATTCATATCAGTTTACAAGATGCATATTGAATGCTCTTTTAACTTGTTTGATTTTGTAAAAGTTAAATATTCAATATTAATGATTACAGAATAGGCTGTTGGCATATTATCATTCCTGAGAATGGCATAGCCTTTGCACTTTAAAACTCCTTTTTACCTACAAGCCACAACCAATCAAGGGCAACCCCTGCAAAAACACCACATAATACACATAGAACTAGCAAATTACCCAAGGCATTTTGTTCAGGTCCCTACAAAACAGAAGACAGGACAGGACATTGTTATTTATGAGCAACTACTAAGAAAACTTATTTGCAGATTGACATATTATTAAGATTGGATCAAATGTGAACTTACCTTGTAACCTTTGGGTGCTTCTGTAATAACACAGACTGTGAGATAGCCAGTTGTTAATCCCAAGAAGGAAATTAGAAAGATCATCCATCCCTGATCACTGTATTTTGCTGTGAAGTAAAATGCTGGAATGAGAAGAAAGCGAGAAAGTACTGCGATCATAAGGCCCTTTCTGGACTTAAGCTTCAGGAATTCCACAAGAGGAATGTATCTTGATATCAGATCGCATGCATTGTACATTGTAATCAGAACAAGTGCATACCTGAAAACTCACGAGAAACATGAAAATCTAAAAAGTTAAAAAGGAGAGAGGCCTTTATAGCATGGAAACACAAGTTTAGTCTGTTCTGAATTCTTGGTCGAAATTAGATCATTGAATGTTAAAATATTCATATGCTTTTTATGAACATTAATCTTCTGTTAACATGGATTGAAAAATGGCCTTATCTAGGATTGGTAGAAAAGAACTCATGGACAAGCTATATTTTTAAAAAATGGCTCTCAGATAACATAAATGCAGCCTAGACACAAAATGGGCATTTACCATGAGTGCAAATGGTGTGATCCAGTATCTTCATATATGAAGCCAGGGACAATTGATAATGACAGCACAAATATAAGAATTAGATCAAATGCATAGTCTATGTTCTGAAAGAATAATTCCTTGTTGCTTAGCCTCTCATGGAGTTTTGCTTCATCTTCATCCTGTCAAAATGCCAAAACCAACAAGGTTGATGGATTCTCAAAGCTTCTCTCTAAGTTAGTATTTTGAAGCAAAATAAAGCTGTAATACCTCCTGGTTTATTTGTATGCCACCAGCTGCAAGGTCGGCTGAGACAGTGTTTGATCCTTCAGTGGATGCCTTCAAGCGGTAGTATTTCACTATTGGGAGTTTGGGGAAGAGAAATGCATATACCAGAATGCATAGAAACTCAAAGAAAGTGGAGATCACTAGAAACAGTACTGCAAAAGATGGTAAGAAAAGTAATTATCAATGGCATTGTCACTGAAATGTTAGAAAACTAGAATGAAAAGTTGTGGATTGAAGCATTTGGACAAATCATTACTTTATCTTAGCTGGTCCATTTTCAGGACTGAAGCAAATTTGTATATTTAAATCCACATTGTTTTCTTTGCACTAACTTGACATAATGTGAGAAAAATTGGTCTTTATGGGAGGCTAAGGCAAGCTAAAGGGGATTGAAATTTCCTGTGAATGTGGACTAGGAGCTTATAATATAAAGCAAAATGTTGTCCATCAATGAATGAGAAGTCACATACTAACTCCTTTGCGAAGACCATTAGGAAGTTCTTCAAATGCTGCTTTTGTTAGTAGCCTCAGAGCAGAGGTTAGAAAACCTGAAGCAGCTATACCAGCAAGGTAGGACTGTAAAACATTGAACAACTGGTGTTAAGTCATCAGGTTATATCGAAAATCTAAGGATGCACATGGAGATGAACTAGCATTGAATGAAATGTGAAAAAAGACCAACCTGAAGGAATTCAGGGCACATAAAAAATAGGTCTCCAACCATCCCACCTTGAAGAAGGGCATCTGCAATTCCAAAAGAACCCGCAATTGCGCATATACCAATGAAATTTCCAATTCCACCTTTACCTGATGTAGCTAAATCCAACTGTTTCATAGTGATAGTAAATTGGGAGACAAATTTGTTAGAAGCAACAGTTAGTGAATCAATGAAATCCAACTGAGAGTATGAGTGGTACTTACAAGTAGAAGCAACAATGAACTCGAAAAGAAAAGTACGAGGCCTGATATGTTGCGCTTTCGAGTATCGATCTTTGACTCATAATATGTCAGTATAGCCATAGCTATAACAGCAAATGGCATGTAAATGAGAGTGAGAAGCCTTGCAGGATGGTATTTCTTCAAAAACATGCGAAAACCTTGTCAATCAATTAATCTTTGGCTCATAAATCTTTAGCAAGAAGTGACATTTCAAGCAGATAAATCGTACATGTACAGTTTCGTAAACGAGGAAAAAAATTAATGCATCAGATATCACTTGAACATGGAGAAGTTCCTCTTCTTCTTTCATTCAGACAACCTATGCACTTCCACATTTAAAAAGCAAAACCACTGGCGGCCAAACCAAATTATCTTTCATCCAACATGAACTGAAAGGTAGACTTTGAACTACCTACCGGGAACAATTTATAATAGTAATCTTCGATTGTCAGCACACAGTTCCATGTGACAAGTGTTGCAAGTCCAAGAGCCCAACAACACGCCATCGCTATAAACCTTCCCTGGTTATCAATAGGACATTAACGCTACAATTAATTGGAAGATGTATCATCTTTCTGTTAATCAACAACTGCCAATCAATGCTTGAACACAAACCTCGAGTACTCTTCTTGGAGCCTCACTTTGACTAGAACTTTTCATGGCTACTCCACTGAACTTAGTTAGTCAATGTCAAGAATGTGATGCTGTAGATATGTTTCCAGTAGTTACAAGCTGGCCGGTTGCTTGTTCTAAGAACAACTACAACATTGAAGATTCATAAACCTGTAGAAATAGTTGAAGATGGCAAGGAGATTAACAAGCCCTTTAATTTCTGCAGTAAAAAACTTTCAAGATCAGCAGACAAGGTGATCGTACCAAATTTTTACACATATGAAAGAAGATATTTACTTATACCAGGCAGCAAGATCACATTACAAGATCAGTAGGCAAGGTGATCTTACCAATCTTGCAAGCGTGGATGGACTACTAGCCAAAGAGTACTGATTGGAGTTGAGGAAAAGAGCAAGGTTATCTTTTACTTGAAAAGATTCTTGAAAGTTGAAAGGTTTGTATGGGTAGAACCATCGATCTGAAGCTGGGGAATTTCAACCACAATTTTGAATAAGTCAGAAAAGTACCATGGGTGTGAGGTGCAATCAGTGATATGGAATTGAGGGTAGGGAGTGGGGACCTTGGATGCCTGAAAGCAATGTTTTTTTGTTCTTTGTTAAGGATGCCTGCTAGATATGGCTATTAGTTTGTGACTGCATATGTAGTCACTACATGATGTTGAAAGCCTTGTTGTGCTTCATGTTCTTGCTCTAATGTATGATTACTAGTCAGAATAACCGAGCAGCCTTTTTAATGTTAAAACCATAATCGAAGTTGATATTTTGGAACCATGTGTTAGGAGATTTGTATCGATCATCATGTCATGTCAGGTTGTGCCCCGAGTCTTGGATGTGATTTTGATTTATTTCCGTGGCATTGGTGCATGAGATAATCTTCTTTGGCATGCTTGACCTATAATTTGGTAGTACTTGCCAAAAGGTCTTCTCACTTTACATCGGCATGACAATTTTACCTAACAGACCTGTTTGTCGGATGCTCATCTAGCATGTGATCACAATTGAAAGGAGACCAGGAAAATGTCTAGTGCCACTGTGAGCGTAAAAGGTAGTATTTTTAAAGTAAATCTTCCCATTAGAAAACACTAATAAGATGAATTGGATCATAGCAATGGAGGCCATGCAACTGTGTTTTCGAAAACATGTACGAAAATTACAATGCTGTCATAAGATTCCTCTACATTTAATCCTGACATCTTTGGTGTGTTAGCTAACACTGTTGCTGGTTTGCTACCCCCATCAGATGAAAGAGTTGTTCCTTCATCCATTCCTATCTGATCAGTTTCTATCATCCTAATGAGAATTGATGCGTGCAGTTTTCCCATTCATTGACCAGCATTGAATTGGAGAGAAAGGAACCGACTTTCATCAATGGTGGCCTGAACTTGGCTCTTCAAAAGCTGCCTTTACCTATGAGCCACAGCCAATCAAGGCAAACCCCAGCAAATATGCCTCCTAATAGGAATACCATAATCAGATTACCCAAAGCATTTTGCTCAGGTCCCTACAAAACCGGGGAAACAAAAAAAAAAAAAAAAAACCAAGAGCTTATCATCGAAAGCCACAGAAAACTATGCTTTTGTTGTACATCTTAGCGTTTGTATTGACTAACCTTGTAACCTTTGGGTGCCTCTGTAAGGATGCACACAGTGAGATAACCATTTGTTATTCCCAAAAAAGATGTTAGCAATATCATCCATCCCTGATCACCATATTTTGCAGTGAAGTAAAATGCGGGAATGAGTAAAAAACGAGCCAGAATTGCAATCATCAGGCCTCTTCTGGACTCCAACTTCAAGCATTTCACAAGGGGAATGTATCTTGATATAAGATCCCACACATTGTACATTGCAATCAGAACAAGGGAATACCTGAAACATCATCAACCATGAGATTGTTTTAGACTATCCTAAAAATTTCAATGCATTGTTCAGTCAAGTGGGACAAGTGGGTTATCTTTTTCTGCCTCGCTTTCAGTAATGTAAAATGAAGAATGAGTCATGAATATGCACTTACCATTCACCCAACTTGTGTTGACCAGTATTTTCATACAAGAACCCTGGGAAAATTGATAATGTCAGCACATATATCAGAAACAGGCCCAGTGCATAATCTATATTTTGAAACAATAGTTGTTTATTGCTCAAACGCTCAAGGTTTTTGGCATCATTGGCATCCTGCAAGAGCAGCGTGAAATTGACAATGGTTCAGAATTTCAAAATTCCATCGATCGGAAAAAGTAATCTTTCCCAGCCAAACATTGGCTAGTAAGATGAAAAGAAAGATACAATACTAGCTCATTTTCAGGTTTCTGGATGCCAGCAGCT
The DNA here is from genome assembly GCA_963924115.1 of Dovyalis caffra. NCBI lineage: Eukaryota > Viridiplantae > Streptophyta > Magnoliopsida > Malpighiales > Salicaceae > Dovyalis > Dovyalis caffra. The sequence continues at coordinate 12,643,434 of CAWUPB010001184.1, forward strand.
GCAAGGTCGGCTGAAACAGTCTTCGATCCTTCTGAGGCTGCCTTTGCACGGTAGTACTTCACTACTGGAAGTTTTGGAAAGACTAATGCATACAGCAGGATGCATGTAAACTCCAGAAAAGTGGTAATCGCCAAAAATAACACTGCAAGCATTACAAAAAAGCAATAGTCGTCAGTATTTCTTTAATTATGCTATTAATTCCGGTGAACTATTCACCATATGAGAATGGTAATTCAGTTATTTATCTTAAAGAAAACATCACATACTAACTCCTTTGCGAAGACCATTATCGCTTTTTTCAAATACTGCTTTTGTGATTAGCCTCAAAACAGAAGTCAAGGCCCCGGATGCTGCCAACCCACCAAAGTAGGACTGCATGAACACAAAACCAATGTACTAAGATGGCAAGTTGTTTTAAATGACAGCAAAAAGGAATTAGATATCTTGAAATGCCATTACAGTTTTTCTGAAACATCTAACCTGGATGAATGCAGGGCACATTAATGACAAGTCACCGACAATTCCACCTTGAACAAGTGCATCTGAAATTCCAAAAGCAGCAACACATGCACATACACCAATAAAAGGTCCAATTCCTCCTTTACCTGATGTGACTAAATCCACCTGTTCCAATTCATAAAACAGACCCAAATTACTGGAGTCATTGAGTAGTCGAAATGCATGCGTAAAAACAAAAAATTAAACCCTGACATTTGCATTAATCAAGATAGAGCATCAACAGCACTTACAACTATGAGCATGAAAGTACTTGCAGTAAAGAGTATGTATCCAGCTATGTTCCGCTTTCTGGTGTTGATCTTCGCCTCATTGTATGCAAATAATATTATTGTTCCAAGTGCAAATGGTTGATAAACAAGAGTAACTACCCTCGAAGGATGGTATTTCTTCGAAGCAAAAGAAAATCATCATCAAACAAAAAGTTTTGTTAACCCTAATCACAAAATTCTAGTAGAACAGCAGACAGGAAAACACAATGAGCTAAGTACCGGGAACAAGTTATAGTAGTAATCTTCTATGGTTAGCAAACTGTTCCATGCTAGAAGGGACCCAAGTCCCAGAATCCAACAAACTAGCAACGCTTTATTTTTTCCCTGGCATCCAAGAAATCGAGTCAATATATTTCTTTTACCGATCGATTCATTGAAAGAAATATGAGTATGACGAAGTTTGAGCACAAACCTCAAGCCTTGTTGGAGTCTCATTCCCCTTAACAATGGTGGTCATGGCTATTGTCTACTCCTTACAAAATTAGCAGCCAATGGAAATATTTTGTTAGTATAAAAATATTATAAAGAGAAGAATTTACCAAGCTTATCACAGCATGACTATATTGTATTTGTGACTGAATATATTACTAAATAAATTCCATTCAAACAGCACATGGAAACCAGAGCAAACCTTATCAGAATTAGCCCTGTTGAAGATCAAAGATAGGGAAGTTAGGGGAAAAAAATAAAAAGTGAAGCTAGATGATGTGTTCTTTAGCTTGTGTTTTCAGGAATTTATTACGTGTGTTAACACTGTAATTAGGGAATCTTTTAAAGCAAAGAGGATTCAACAAGTGTAGATACTTGTTTGATAACAGAAAGGATTCTTGAAGATTTGAACTTCAAACAAACATGCAAATGACGGATAGGTATTGATGCGAGAAAATAGTTGTCTAATATTAGACGGAAGTGCCAGATATATGCTGTGAAAGTGGAATAGAACTCTTTTAACTATTTCTATAAATGAGAAGTAATTTTATTTTACTGATATATATTATTTGGGCTTTACAGCCTAAAACTATCCAAAAGCTAGTTTTCATAATTTCAAGATTAATCCATCCATATAGTAAAAAAGAAAAAAAAACAACGAGAAAACTGCAATTTGAATGTCAATGTTTTTTAGTGTTCAATTGGTAAACTTTTTTATTTCAGTGCCAAAATTTTATTTATTTATTTATTTTTGTTTGAATGTCTATGATGAGTTAAGACTAGAAAATATTGATGTATCGGAATGAACTACTATTTTAAACTGACATGTAACAAAAAAAAAAAAATGAGTTCCACTTAAATATTGAAAAAAATATAATTAGATTGTTTAACCTTTAATTTTTTTTTTAGTTGAATATCCAACGTTTGATTTTTTTTTTCTATTTGAGTTATTTCCATCACCCGAGATGAAAAATATAGATGTGGACAGAATTCACTAACACGTAATAATCTTTAATTAATATATGATAAAAAGTAGATCATACTCAAAAAATTTCATGTTCCAAACACTTTTTCTGTAAGTTTGCAGCAATCATAGGTTGTTGATTTTTGTGGGTTTTTTTTTATTTTTTTTTTTTTTTTTTTTCAGGTTTGGTTTATTTCCATTTCATTTGTTTTTCAATAGTTTTTGGGTTTTTGTTGATGCTTTTGCTCATTATGTTTTTTTTTTTTTTTCGTCTGTTTTCTTTTGACTGATTTGCTCGCTATGCTTTTGTTGCAGCTACTTTGGATTGCGTTCCTCTACTCCTTTTTTGTTGTTTCAGTTTTGTTTTCTTTATCTCATTATCAATTTTTTTCATTGTTTTTTGTGCTTAGGCCATTATACATGCATTTTTTTTCAACGGCTATGTACTTTTGCCTTTATTTTGCTCTTATAAATGTTCTTACATTTTTTTATTGTTTCAATGTTTATATGCCTCACTTATTTAAGATAGAAATATATTCTATTTAGTTTGTTAGTTGAGAATTAACGTTAGAAGGAGGTTGCCCAAACCGCAGTTAGTTACCAATTCTAAATATATTATGTTTAGGATTGTTTTTTCAATCATTTAAAATAAATAACCATTTAGTTTTGAACGATATTGGTTCCTAACTTGACAATTCTATGCAATGATAATTGATAAGATCTAGGGATAGTCGCTCAAAATAGTTCGTGTTTCGGACCAGTTGTTAACACATAGCCAACTTTATATTACGATTTCAAGGGCCACATACATGAATGATTTGACAATGATTATATATGATGATGATGAGGCAAATGATGAGCTTGGAAAAAATATTTTTGCAAAGATGCTTTAGGCAATTTGTTTAGAGGTGTATTGTCATTTGTAATCGATTGTTTTGCTCTATTTTTTTTTTTAAAAAAAAACGCATCGATTCCAATTAATATGTATGCATGTCTTGCTTTCAATTTATTTCTAAATGCCAATTTTAATGATTCATCCGTTAATTTTATTGTCATACTATATCAAATTCGTCATACATATTACTCGGTTATCTCTTACACAGTCTTCTTCTAACCTTTTTTTACAATAGATATTCAATAAAATCATGACTAGCCAAATATCGGCTCTTCAAATGTATGCTTATGGAATATCAATTCAATTTTGTACTTGTTGAGTTTGGATAGCCACAAACAATGGTCAACTAACCAACTTCGATTGCCTTTTCATGAACACTAAGGTACTTCAAATTCAATAATTTTAAAAAATATTGCAAATAGAAAATTAATTGCATGAATTTATTAAAAACATAAAAGGTTAATTTTTCTTTTTTTTAAAAAAAACCATGCTTGAGGATGTCTATATTTTGCTTCGGTAGTTGCCCTCTCCATATCTAATTGTGCTTGTTTTGTTCTATTTGTCAAGACTCGCATATGCTTTATATTACATTTTTATATATTTCTTTATCGATAGGGATGTGCTATTTAGGCCTTAGGTAGAATAAAAGATAGTTCTCATTTTTTAGCTAAGATTACGAAGGTAACTTTTATAAGCTTAGGAACTTCTATGCATATGAAAATAGATTCTACAATGCTATTATTGATAATGAGATTTTCATTGATCTTAAGCGAGATGTTTAAATCCAATTGTTAGAAACCGTTGCCCTTACCATCTCAAGCTACATGTTTTTATTCATCGATTTCTCATGCCCATTAACTAAAGGTCGAGATTCTTGAACTCTTATAAGTGAGCAAATTAAACACGATTTTAGCTCTTACTTTTATTTCTTCATTTCATTGTTGGTTGCTTGACAACGTTTTATTTATTTTAATCTTTTAAAAAATGTATTAGATTGCATCAAAGTGATGCAGCCATTGTAAATATTAATCTATGTCTTGAGTGCGAACGAGAGATCGTGATCAACAACATAAGGTTGTTGCTTATGGAACCCATACACTTTATTTTTCTTCCATCTAGAGATTTAAATTTTTAACTTTGAATTTTAATATGTTTTGTATCTTAAAGAATGAAGAACTTCATGTTACTCGTTGAGGTGATATCGCAAGATGTTTTGATGAAGATTATGCTCGTATGCTTCGACCACCTATTGTCGTTGTTTCTTTAGGCTTTAGAGTATGAGAAGTTCTTAGTTAGCCATTCTCCATTATGTCATGATATTAATGCGGTATGTTGTGTGGTTTCTCATGATAATAGCCCTTTTTTTTAATTAACTCAACTCAATAGGAAGGCTTGTCTTAAATGGAACGATTGCATCACCGTGGTACTTCAACTCTAACATCTCTTAAATACTCTCCTATATGCAATAGTAAATTAGTTTATCATTTCATCAATTATTGAAACCTCCGTGCCAATCTACGATTAATACCTTTTAATCTAACACTTTACAATTTTGAAGCCAAAGCATCATAGATTGAATAAATTTTTGTCCCTCGCTCGTATTGATAGCGATCTAGAACAATAAAAAAAGGTAAATAGAAATAGTATTAGAGAGTTACTTTGCATTAACCCTCAAAACTACAAGGTTCGTGCTTTATTTCTCACCTTAAAACCTACTCGCCTTCTCGGATTATTAATGATAATTAACACCTTAACATTTGTTCTTTCCTGGTTTGTGTGAAATATGCCTAAGAAGCAGCTGAACGTGCAGCTGAACATGCTGCTTGAACTCGTCAAAATAGCTGCTCGAACGTGTCAAGATGAGAAGACCAAGCCTTTGTTTAGTTGTTGTTATTTTATTGGTCATCATTTTCTGTTGTTGTTGCTAATTTTTAGCTTAGTGGTTGCTGTTTATTTCTGATTTTTCTGTTACAAGTTCGTGTATTTAAATCAAGCATTGCATTTGAATAAAGATATCGGTTTCGATCTCTTGTTACGCACCTAGTTCTTTCTTATAATTCAACGAGTTGGTATCGAAGCTTATTTTCTTAAAGGGATCTCGTGTGTTATATTTTTCTTTCAATCCTTCGGATATTATATGGCTTTAAAAAACTTTTCTCCTGTTCTACCTCCTATTTGCACTGGTGAAAATTACTAGTCGTCAATCGTCAAAATGACAACATATCCGTAAGCTTGGGATTTTTGGGAAGTTGTATCAAATGAGTTTGTTATTCCACCAGTTATAGAAGAATCCACTTTACAGCGAGATAAAAACTCACAAGGAGAAAACATCAAAGCTTTTCAAAGCCAAAAACTCGATTATATTCAATCGTGTTCGAAACCTTATTTACCGAATTATGAATATGGAAACACCATTCCGGATCTAGCAATATCTCAAGAATGAGTTTTAAGGTAATGCAAGAACAAGGAGCATGAGGGTCTTGACTCTCGGAAGAGATTTCGAGCTACAGAGAATGAAAGACTACGAAACGATAAAGGAGTATGCGAACCGTTTGTTGGGAATAGTCAACAAGCCGAGGCTCATTGGTGAAGACATACACGATAGCGGGGTGGTTGAGAAGTTATCGGTAACATTACCAGAAAGATTTGAGGCCAAGATCTCTACATTAGAGAAAGTAAAAGACCTCACTAAGATCACACTTCACGAGCTTCTAAATACATTAAAAGCACATGAATAAAGAAGGCAGATCGGAGATGAAGGGACATTTGAGGGAGCAATGCAAGCTAAGCTACAAATTTAGAAAAATCGAGATTTAAACAAAGGTAAAAATAAAAAATGGAGAAAGAATAAAGGCTCAATTGGATTTTCCGGAGCTAGCAGCGAGTGGTGCGGTCATCAAAAATAAAAATAAAGGTACTTATGCTCCTTGTCGGTATTATGGCAGAACTAACCATCTTTCTTCTATGTGCTGGAGCGGAACCGATGCAAAATGTAGTAAGTGCCACCAAATGGGGCATGAAGAAAGAATCAGTAAGGTGAAAGTGCAAGCAAATGAAGCTCAAACCATAAATCAACAAGAGGAGGAGCAACTATTTATCGTTTCTTGTTATGCATCCATTAGCAATGGAGAAACTTGGCTAGTGGATAGTGGTCGTACAAACCATATGATCAACAACGTAGAACTCTTCAAGCAACTTGACAAGACCTCCATCTCAAAAGTAAGAATTGGGAATGGAGAATTACTATCCGTCAAAGGTAAGAGTTTTATTGCAATTGAAACCACTACTGGTGTTAAAGTGATTTTTGATGTGTTGTATGTTTCGAAGATTGATCAAAATCTCTTAAGTGTTGGTCGACTTTGTGAAAAGGGATTTAAAGTATCATTTGAAGACAAAACTTGTATAATCAAGGATGCGAAGGGCTGGAAGTGTTTTGTGTCAAAATGAAGGGAAAGAGCTTCCCACTTGACTTAATGGATAAAGAGCAAAAAAATTTCGAGTAGTAGCAAAAGTTATCGATCTCCGACACAAAAGACTAGGACACTTCTATCATCCCGTAATTTTGTTAATGCAGAAGCATGGAATGGCACATGGGTTACATCTATTGGATGACAACTTGTCAAGTTGTAAAGCATGTTAGTATGGCAAATAACATAGATCGCCTTTTCCACAAAAGGCTTGAAGGGCCTCACAAAAGCTCCAACTTGTGCATGCCGATATTCGTTGGACGTTTCGAAACATCATCACTCAATGGTAATAGGTACTATATTGTATTTATAGATAATTTCACACATATATGTTGGATCTATTTTCTCGAGTTTAAATTTGAGGTAAAAAATGTGTTCGGAGGTTTAAAACTTAGGTGGAAAACCAAAATGGTCGCAAGATGATGATTATAAGATCCGATAATGAGAAGGAGTATACTTCAGATTAATTCAACAAATTTTATGAGGAGGCGAGAATTAAGCATCAACTCACGAGCACCCTACACACCTCGACAAAATAGTGTGAGTGAGAGGAAAAATAGAACTATCGTAGAGATGACTCGTTGCATGCTCGCATGAGAAGGATTTGCCTAAAACCTTTTGGGTAGAGGCCGCAAATACTGTAGTATTTCTATTAAACAGATTACCTACCAAAGCTCTCAACAATATAACTCTTTATAAGACATGGTATGGGTTCAAACCTTCTCTGTTCAAATTTAAGAGTTTTTGGTTGTCTTTGTTTCTCTTACATTCCACAGGTAAAGAGAGACAAATTGGACAAAAAGTATGAACCTAGAATCTTCATAGGCTACACTAACACCTCAAAAGCTTATAGAATTTTTCAGCCTCAATCTGAAAAAATAATAATCGAGTAGAGATGTTGTTTTTATAGAAGAAGAAAAGTGGGACCTGGAATGCGAGAAAATGAAAAAGAAATTGTTCTCGATGAACTACGACCTAATGAAGATGATGTTGATGAGCAACCGATCGGAGGAACAAGATCCCTTGCGGACATCTATGCTAGATACAATGTTGTCGTAATGAAACCAACAAGAGTTTAAGAAGCAATGTAAGAAAAGAAATGGCTTTCAGCTATGCAAGAAGAGTTACATATGATTGAGAAGAACCATACATGGCAACTTATAGAAAGACTTTCAAACGGAAGGGTCATTGGAGTTAAATGGGTTTTCGAACAAAACTCAATGTTGATGGTTCAATAAACAAAGCATAAAGCCAGGCTTGTTGTGAAGGGATATGCACAGTGTCTTTGGTGTGGATTTTTCGGAGACTTTTGCACTGTGGCCGGGCTTGACACCATCGGATTACTCCTTGCCGTGGCGACTCGAAAAGGCTAAAAGGTGTTCCAACTAGATGTAAAATCTGCCTTCCTGAATGGTTTCCGAAAGAGGAGATTTATGTAGAGCAACTCGAGGAATTTGTTGTGCAAAGTCAAGAAGAGAAAGTGTACTTGGTAAAGAAGGCTTTATATGGCCTTAAGCAAGCCCCGAGGGCTTGGTACAACTGGATTGATGATCATCTGATCAACTTAGGCTTTAAAAAAGCTTGAGTGAGGCAACTTTATATGTGAGAAAGAAAGGCACTAACATTACTATTGTTTTTATTTATGTTGATGATTTGTTGATCACGGGAACCAATCGAGAGCTCATTGATGATTTTAAGTCCGAAATGCTTAAGGAATTTAAGATGACGGACTTGGGGCCGATGACCTATTTTCTTGGTTTGGAAGTGAGGCAACAGAGGAGTGAGATCTTCATCAGTCAAAGAAAATATGCTAAGGAGATTCTGAAGAAGTTTCATATGGAATACTGCAAGCCTACGAAACTCCTATGCAAGCTAGAGTAAAGTTTTGTAAGGACGATGGAGCTGCCAAAGTTGATGAAAATCTCTACGAAGTATGATTGTATGCCTCATGTATCTCACTCGCATTAAGGATCGATATAGTGCAAGTCGTAAGTCTCCTCTCCGGATTCATGCATTGTGCGAGTGAAGAACACATGCGAGTCGCTAAAAGAATCATCAAATACATTAGAGGGACTATTGATTATGGAATCAAGTATGTAAGGAGTGATCGGTTTCAGCTGGTTGGTTTTTCTAACGATGGATCGAGGAGGCTCTATTAATGATATAAAGAGTACAACTGGTTTTTGTTTTAGTCTTGGATCGAGAATGATTAATTAGTGCTCGAAGAAGCAAGAAATTGTTGCTCAAAGCACTATCGAGGCTGAATTTATTGCTTGCAACAACAATGACAAATAATGCAATCCGGTTAAGAAAAATTATATGTGATTTGTGCTTGGAGCAGCAAGAATCAACACAAATATTTGTAGACAATCAAGCAGCTATTTCATTCTCTTCTAATCTAGTGTTTCATGGCAAGACGAAGCCTTTTAAGATCAAATTCTACTTTCTTCGAGAAATTCGAAGGAAGGAGAAGTGTCATTGTTGTACTACAGAACAGATGAGCAAGTTGCTGACATATTCACCAAAGCCTTGCCTAAAATTAAATTTGAAGAGCTAAGAAACAAGCTGGGAGTTTGCAGCTTCAAAGGCAAGGAGGAGTGTGTGAAAGATGCCTAAGAAGCAGCTGAACATGTTGCTGAACGTGTCAAGATGAGAAGACCAAGCCTTTGTTTAGTTGTTGCTATTTTATTGGTCATCATTTTCTGTTGTTGTTGCTAATTTTTAGCTTAGTAGCTGCGTTTATTTCTAATTTTTCTGTTGCAAGTTCGTGTATTTAAATCAAGCATTGCATTTGAATAAAGATGTCAATGTAAGTCTCTTGTGTGCAGCACCTGATTCTTTCTTATAATTCAACTTGGTTTGTTTGTTGTATTGTTATTGTCATTAAAAATAAAACTCCAACATTCATTTTCGTTCACCGGTGTGAAACACACATGCCAATGCATATAGATTCTGCGCCAATTTTTATTACTTTCTATCGTTCGAAGAGCAAGACTAGGCATGAGCAGCTAAAAAATAGCTTTGTAATTTATGCTAAATGTAAGATTATTTTCTAGATGATGATTAAAAAAACTCCTCTCATTGATAAAAGATGTTGTGACTTAACAAATAAAAAACTTGTGCCGTCGAAGAAACATCAAAATCTACATTGGACAGAAAATAAAAACAACCAATAACGAATATTTTTTTTCTTTTTTTTCGATCTATACACTTTAGAACAGAATGGATGTTTTGTTTTGAATAAGGCTAGCCCCTATCAAGGCAGTCTCTCATATGCTGTAGGAAAAAAAGATTCTTGACTCTGTAACGTTAGAAAATGAGAAGCAACTTCTGCTGTAACAACTTATTAATGGCTTTATTATTTAATTTTCTAAACTTTTGAGATCATTTTCAACAACATCTGGTAGCCAACTTTATCAATCAAATTAAAAAACTTATCAGCGTTGTTTTTATTACCTGTTTGTATTGTTTGCCCAACTAAGATACTCACATGTAAGCTTCATGACATTTTGCATTTACTCTATCTAACATTTTATTTTTCAATGAATCATCGCAGGGTGAAAGATTCACAGGTCATGCATCGATAATAGATTTTGACTTCCATTAGAGATTGTGGTACAGAAGCTATTCGAGGTAAATGGGCTGCTCTGCGAAGAAGATTCACAGTTTAAATAATTACAGTGATTGGACCCTTATTTTATTGTACGTTGTGATGTGAACTCCATATAGGAAGACGAAAACCCAAACATCTTTTATTGTTAGACAATCCTAAAAACATGCTCAGTCAGGTTATAATAAGCAGAATCTGATCCTTTGTCTATAAAAAGGTAAGAACCGAAGCTATGTTGCAATAAAGTGAAAAATATCACACCTCATAGAGAATGATAAGTTTAAAAACGTTACAATTATTGCAATCCTAAATAAATCAGATTTAGTTATCAAAAGAACAAAAGAAGAAAATCCTCTTTAAGTTTATTAGCTCTCAAAATTATTACTTTCCTCTCAAACTAAACTAAACTAGTCTTTAAATAAAAAGAACTTTTCTTAAAATAAAAAGAGCTTTTTTTTTTTTTTTTTTTTTAAAAAAATAGAGAACTTTTCCTAAACAATCAAAACTGCTATAGTCCACTTCGACTCAACATATGGATGGAGAACTTCTCCTAATCAACATACGATGTTAATTAGTGGGTATGTTGCTAAGGCATTCTTTAGCTGTAGTTGCAGGGAGCTGGTTTATAATCGTAGCTTTATTTACAAAAATATCACAACACCTATTTTGCTAGACACCGTTGGTCAAATCAAGATTTTTCGAGTTAGGCATAACAAGTTCTACAGCACAATACTAGACCATCAGCTCATTGCAACTCATTTCCTTGATGTAGTAGACTATGAGCCAGCAAGCTAGGCTGATTCACCAACTCTGCATGACTGATTTATTCACCCGTTTGTTCAATGATTCTCACAACTGAAAAACCGAAGCATGTTTTCTATTAAAGACGTTGACCATCCGAATATATGCTTTTCTATGAGACCATGTATGAACAGTCCATCAACCCCCCCCCCCAAAAAAAAAAAAAAAAAACAAAATCAATTATGTAGCCGAGCCAGTTTGCTTCCATAAACTGATAAAAACATTCCACAACTTTTGTAAATAGAGATGCCCCGACGGAGGTGTAGTGCGGGGTGTTAGCTAAAGCATGCCAAGCCCAACAATATACTCATAGGATCCTTCCACAATCATCATGATGTGTGTGCTATGTCAGCAGGTGATTCTGTTGCTGTCCCAGATAGAGGAAAGGCTTGACGTAATTATGAGACCAATCTTGCAATATTGAGGCAAAGTATCAACTTTATAATTCATTCATATAAACAGAGACTTGGCTCTTCAGGAATTATTTGCCTATGAGCCACAGCCAATCAAGGACAACCCCTGAAAATATGCCAACAAATAAGCACAGCACAAGCAAATTCCCCAATGCATTTTGTTCAGGCCCCTACAAAACCAAAAGAACAATTTAACCAGCCATTTTTCTTGAAGTGCCATAACGAAAACATTTTTCACATAATAACTCGTAGATGGACTAACCTTATAACCTTTCGGCGCCTCTGTCAGGACACAAACTGAAAGATAACCATTTGTTAATCCCAAGAAAGATGTTAGCATGATCATCCATCCCTGATCTCCATATCTTGCTGTGAAGTAGAACGCAGGAATGAGCAGAAAACGAGAAAGGCTTGCGATCATGAGACCCTTTCTAGACTCCAACTTCAAGCATTCCACAAGGGGAATATATCTTGATATAAGATCCCACACATTGAACATTGCAACCAGGACAAGAGAATACCTGAAAAATCAGCAATCATGAGAACTGAATTCTACGCAATGAGAAAATTTCTGATGCATTACTTATCAAGTTTGGACAAAGTACGCAATCTGCTTGAAGAAATTTCAGAAAAGAAACTAAAACTGAAGTTGAAGAAGGGATACAGCAAGAAGCATTTAATACAATAACCAGCTGGATAGAAACTATTAGAGGGTATGGATGGCCATTTAACAATCAGGCTTCATTAAGAACTAATGCTATGCCATGGATGAGAACTTACCATGAGCCCAACTGGTGTTTACCAGTATCTTCATATAAGAATCCCGGGAAAATTGATAGTGTCAAAACATATATCAGAAACAGGTCAAGTGCATAATCTATGTTTTGGACGAATAGTTGTTTATTACTCAACCGTTCTGGGTATTTGTCATCTTCTGCAGCATGTAAGAGTGCCCTAAACTGAGATGCCATAAAGATTAGAAACAAATTTCCTTGAAAACCAAACAGAGCAGGAAAAAATATTGAAAAGAAAATGTAGCACCTCATGGTTTTCTGGTGTTGGGATGCCAGCAGCTGCAAGGTCAGCTGAAACAGTCTTTGATCCTTCCAAAGCTGCCTTCGTACGATAGTACTTCACTATTGGCAGTCTAGGAAAGAGAAATGCATACAGAAGAACACATAGAAACTCCAAGAAACTGGATATTCCCAAAAATAACACTGCAAGAATTGGTTATCAAGAAATAAACATCAATCCAGTCTTTAGCACCAAACAGGTCATATACAAAGCTCATATTACATGTATCTATTCTAGACTAGATATGAAAACCTAAAAATCTGAAGCTCCGGTTCAAATGATATTTATTTAGACCATGTTGAATAAAAGCGTGAAGTCTTACTTCTGTATGCTCCTTTTGTTTTTCTGGTAAAGGCATACTTCTACATGCATGATTTTCAATTCATTCACCACTGGACTACAAACCAGATAGCGTATGTGAAAGGTCAATCTCTATTAATGGTCAAGATATGAAATATTTTGTCAAGCAGCAATTCCCAACTGATTAGTAAAGAAAGAATAGTGAAAGCAAATGAGTTTTATATTCGTCAAAGAAAATGTCACATACTAACTCCCTTCCGTAGACCATTTTTAGACTTCTCAAATACTGCTTTTGTTAGTAGTCTCAAAGCAGAAGTCAGAGCCCCTGATGCTGCCAACCCAGCAAAGAAAGACTGTAGTACAAAAAAAAAAAAAAAAAGGCATTAGGATGGGAAAACTCTTTCAAAATCCAAAATAGAACTACATGCTATTGAACAACATTAAACAACTCTACTAGGTGTTACCTGGATGAATTCAGGGCACATGAAAGACAAGTCTCCAATCATTCCACCTTGAACATGAGCATCTGCAACTCCTAAAGCAGCAACCACTGCACATATACCAATATAAGGTCCAATTCCTCCTTTTCCTGAAGTGACTAAATCCACCTGTCACAGATATTGCAAGAACCCAAAGATAAATTAGATTGGAAGAAAAAGAAAATAACCGACAAAAGATAAGAAGACATGTACGCATTTGGTACTTACAACTATGAGCATCAGAGTACTTGCAGTAAACAGTATGTATCCAGCTATGTTCCTTTTTCTAGTATTGATCTTTGCCTCATTATATGACAGCAGTGCCATTGTTCCAAGGGCAAACGGTTGATAAACAAGAGTAAGTACCCTTGAAGGATGGTATTTCTTCAAACAGAAAGAAAAGTATTGTCACATAGACAGTTTTGCCACCCCAATATAATGAAATTGAGGCAAGAGATATATCTGTGATCATGAATTCTTAGATAAGTGATCAGTGAGACCATCCATCTTAGCTCAATCCTCAAATATCAAAGAATATGATAATCCCCATTAGCAAGCACAACCATCTAATATGATCAACAACATAGAAAGTCAAATCTACTCTACTGAAACTAGTTATATACTCCTGCTGCAGAATTTCTGTAAATTTTAGAAGGGCATATAAGAACAGTCAACCATAAAATCAAATCATTTCAATACATTCCTAATTGAACCCTTTTTCTGGCTCAAGACTACTTAATGAATCTCAACATGCTCGAAAACTCTAGCACACATGTAAAGACAAAATTAGGATAAACACAACTTATGAGAGAAATTTAGCTTCAACAACAAATGCTAGGAGATATTAACAAAGAGATACCTACCGGGAACAAGTCATAGTAGTAATCTTCTACGGTTAGCAAACTGTTCCATGAGACAAGAGATCCAAGTCCAAGAAACCAACAAGCTATTATTGCTTTATATTTTCCCTGGCAATAACAGAAATTGAGTCAATACCATGTTTACTTCATTACTAGAAATAATTTATTCATCACCCCATGATCATATGAATGAAAAAAAGTTTGAGAGCACAAAACCTGAAGCATTGTCGGCATCCCACTTCCACTAGGAATAGTCATGACTAGCTCTACAAGATAATCAGTAACAGAACAAGATCAGTCAATGTATTAGCACCATGTTTCCTGGAACCTAAAAGAATGACAAAACAAGAAGCACTAAAGTTAAACTTATCAAACTTGAATTCTAGCATAAGGTCAAGAAAGCAACGATTGTATTACTTTGTTCCAAATCTGGGTCCGAAAGACAATTTTGATACAAGAAACCACGTCGAATATCTGACAGGGCAGCGCATGTATGAAACAAGACAACAAGAAAAACACATTCATGGCAACATTAACCGTGGAGTAATTGATATCAACTAAAAGCAGAAGGTTTATCTAGAACAGAAGTGATGGGCTTACCCCTGTGTTGTTTCGTTTTTATGGAGGGATGAAATGGAATGGGGACTGCAAGTTGCAAAGTGATGGGAGCACATACTTGGCCATGTCCCGTTTGACTTTTATGTTGCTTGAAAGGATAGTAAGGCTGAAAGAGACAACTTGTTCCGAATCTACGTCACTTTCAAATCCTTGAAGAATGTGACAGATATCAATATATATATATATATATATATATATATATATATATATATTTTTACTTGCAAGAGTCCGTTTATTCTTTTATTTATTTTAATAGTGTGTGTTTCTATGTTTTTTTTCCCCCGCAATCTCTTAATTTTTTAAACCAATATTATTAAATCACAGAGCAACAAATATTAATATTTTTTTTCGTTTTAATCTGATCTCTCTAATCTTTTTTTATTGAAAAAAACTGAAAAAATGAAGAAAAAAATATTCTTCATTGATTTAAATTTATTTATATGATATTAAGCAAAATTTGAATATAAAATAGAATATTTATATTATTTTAAAAAAATATCAAGAAATTTTTAATTAAATTTTAAAACTTTTAAATAGTATTTATAATTTTATAATACTTCAAAAAATTCTTTAATAATTTACTTATTTTCATTTTATAATTTTTTTTAAATTTGACTTAAAAGTAAAAATATAATTTTTGTTGAGATTTTTTAAGAATATTCTTCAAAAGTGGTTAAAAAACTACAAATATCATTCAAAAATTTAACTAAAACTCTCATGATATTTAAAAAATTCTAAATATTTTTTATTTTATACTCAAAATTTGGTTTTTTTTTTTTTTATCTTTCTTGGAAGCAAGGTCCATAATTACTACAAAAAATGGTTGCTCATTTTCTTTGAAGTGTTATTCCATATAAGTCCATGCATCATTCTACATTAAAAGTAAGGTTCATTGGAAAATTGCATAGAGAAACCGACCATTCTGTGTGATAAATAAAGAGAAGGAAGAATATCATAAATTAAAATGAGAAGAAAACTGAAACCCCAAAACTCCATATTGAATCCATGCTAAGATCCAAATTCCTTAAAGCCTTTGAAAATGAAAAACAGAAAACAAAAGGTCTTGTAAGAAAGTCCAACCCAAGACCCAAGTCCCTTAAGCCTAAAACCCAAGCCCGGATTTCAATTCCTAGCCCGTTACAAGAAAACCAAAAGGCCCAAAAATCAGAAAATTAGAGATATTTGTATAGTTGATTTGATATATATATGACAAAATATTTGATGATGAGTAAATTATAAATTGGTTTCTCTATTTAAAAAAAGACAAATTAATTAGTACTTCTTGTTTGAAACATTAATTATTCAGTTTTTAATTATTATTGACTATTTTAATTTAATATTATTTTATTTCAAAAAATATCTTTTTCTTCCATCAATATTTCTATATTTTTTATTTTTAAATAAAAAATAAATAAATAAAAGAAAAAAATTAAGTTACAAAAAGGTTTAAAAAATAATAATTAAATAATTACTTTTTAAAATAAAAAATACTAATTAATTTTTTTAAAAAAACTAAAGGAATTAATTTATAATTTACTTTTAGATAGTTCATTTCCGGCACAAGTGCCACATTAAATGTATCCTATGAACTTTATTCAATTGATTTTTATTGGAATTGGGAGTGATGATAACTCATTTGCCTTTCTGAAAATCTATCTAAAAAGACGTCAAAAAATCTAATTTCATTTTCTAGATATGTATGGTTTGATATATGTTTGACTTTTCCTTTTTGTACTATTTGCAGCTGTTGAACACATTCACATTTCATGGAAAAGAAACAAGTTCTACGAGTACTGATAAATATTGCCTCCTGTAGAACACAAAAAAAAATTTTCTTGTTAATTTTGAGAATATAAATACACCAATATCACTATTCATATGAAAATACAATTTCGTAATTGTACTTGTGTATTTTACTCAAGATTTGGTTCCACTTTAACATGTTAGCTAAAAACATGCTCAGTACTAACAATGTAGTAATCAGATTCCTGGGCAAATCACTACCATCCTCATGTGTGAGGTATGCCAGCAGGAGACTCTGTTAAAGTTGCATTAATGGAGAGGAACCAACTTTCTTTATCAGTTACAGATGGATTTGGCTCTTCAGAAGGCATTCTTTTTTCCTATGAGCCAGAGCCAATCAAGAGCAACCCCTGAAAATATGCCACCAAGTAAGCATAGCACAAGCAAATTTCCCAAAGCATTTGCCTCTGGCCCCTACAAAACCAAAACCATCAACAAATTGTCATGTGTAAGCAAAACAAAAATATTACATTATTGCACATCATGGTATTTGGTAACTAACCTTGTAACCTCTCGGAGCAATTGTAAGGACACAGACAGTGAGGTAGCCATTTGTTAGCCCCAGGAAAGAAACAAGAAAGATCATCCATCCTTGATCACCATATTTTGCAGTGAAGTAGAATGCAGGAACGAGTAGGAAACGAGAGAGACATGCAATCACGAGGCCCTTCCTAGACTCCAACTTCAACCATGGAACAAGAGGGATGTATCTTGATATAAGATCCAACACATTGTACATTGCAATTAGAACAAGAGGATACCTGAAACATCACTAGTCATGAGAGCTAAATTTTTTCAGCCGAATCACATATTTTCTAGCATAACTTGATCGAAGTTTGGAATCCTAGAGATAAAAAGAAATATCAAACAGAAATGACATGCCACATTAAAATACATTAATGGGGGTGTAATCCAAAACAGATATGCTTATGGAACACAATGCTATAGTAGTTGTCTTAACAAGAAGGGCAAAGAAATATCATCCTCTTGTGCTGTCTAAATTCAAATAATACAGAACTGACCCTCATGTGAAATGAATGTTGCGCACTTACCATGTGCCCAACTGGTGTTCACCGGTATTTTCATACAAGAACCCCGGGAAAATCGATAATGTCAACACGTATATCATATATAGGTCAAGTGCATAATCTATATTCTGGAAGAATAGTTGTTTGTTGCTCAATCGCTCTGGATGTTTGGCAACATCAGCAGCCTGCAAGAACTGCAGATGATGAATAATTGATAAGGTTAAAAATGAAAAGGGAACTTTTTCTTAAGCAACATTCAATATATATATGAAACGTAATGGTCATCTTTTCAAGAAAATGAACACCAAGTAAAGATTAAAAAAATGTGGCAATACTTGTTGGTTTGCTGGTGTTTGGATGCCAGCAGCAGCAAGATCAGCTGAAACAGTCTTTGATCCTTCTGAGGCTGCCTTTGAGCGGTAGTATTTTACTATTGGCAGCCTAGGAAAGAAATATGCATACAGCAGAACACATACGAATTCCGAGAAAGTTGAGATTCCTAGAAATAACACTGCAAACATCGGCAATCAAGTAATAATTGTCAACTGATCTGAAGTTGGGTGGCAACTATTTTTATTCTGCTCAAGTTTATATTATCCTTTTACTTTTCTGCTGAAGGCATACAAACTAATCACTATGGGACTACTAACCACAGTAGCAATAAAGCATGCGAGAAAGGTCAATCTCTTGTAACTGTAATAATATGACCAACTTAAGTGTCAAATAGCAGTAAAAGATAATAAATTTCACTATTTCTGAAAGAAAAGTGACGTACTAACACCCTTGCGAGGACCATCTTTAGATTTATCAAATGCTGCTTTTGTGATCAATCTCAGACCAGAGGTCAGGGCTCCAGATGCAGCCAACCCAGCAAAGAAAGACTGCAGGAAAAGAAATCGAAGGTGGGGTAAGATCAAATGTTCTTTACTCTTTAGAGTGGAAAACCAATTCAAAGAGAATTCCAAGAAGTGTAACCTGCATGAATTCAGGGCACATGAAAGCCATGTCTCCAACCATTCCACCTTGAACATGAGCGTCTGCAACTCCGAAACCAGCAACAATAGCACATATGCCAACGAAAGGTCCAATTCCTCCTCTTCCTGATGTGGCTAAATCCACCTATCACAATTATCAGAAGCAATTAATTATGAAATAAAAAAATTGATAAGAAAAAAAATTAAACAATAATAGGTAGGAGTTATTCAAGCTACTTACAACCATAAGCATGAGAGTACTTGCAGTAAAGAGGATGTAACCAACCATGTTTCGCTTTCTAGTATTGATCTTTGCCTCATTATATGCTAGTATTGCCATTGTTCCAAGTGCAAATGGTTGATAAACAAGAGTAAGTACCCTTGAAGGATGATATTTCTTCAAACACAAAGAAAATTAAAGCATCATCAAACATCACTCCAATTGAACAAGTTACCTTATTTAGGCTCAACGACGGTTTAAACTTTAAACTATGAATCTCAAAACCTTAAAACTTTCTACCATAAGAACAAAGATAGAAATAACCCATGCAAGAAATGTAATTGTCAAAATTAATTAGTGAAATAATATTTATAAGCAGCCTACCGGGAACAAACTATAGTAGTAATCTCCTATGGTCAGCATACTGTTCCACGAGACAAGAGACCCAAGTCCAAGAAACCAACATACTATAATTCCTTTATATTTTCCCTGCATATCACAGAATTAGAGTCAGCATCACTTTAACTTCACTAGTTGAAAGAAATTTCAGCATCCCATGATTAAACAAATAAAGCAATATTGGAGTACAAACCTCGGGTCTTGTTGGAGTTGACGAAGCATCAATATTTCCATTTGCAATAGTCATGGCTAGCACCTACAAAATGATGAAAGCAACGTGAATATCATGTTCTTGTAACATAAAAGCATGACTAGACAAGAATTATTTCAATCTGGAATTTTAGCAGAAGAACAAGAACATAGTGCTGTACTTATGATTCTGAATCTGGAATCCTAGTTGCCGATGTTGATTAAAGAAACCACTTTGAATGCATGAAATATCTCTACATACTTATAACATCAATAAAAAGAAGATAGCTTATCAACATTAACACAGAAAAGAAGGGATGGGCTCACCTTCTTTCTTTTATCTTTGAAGAGAGCTGACTTGCAAAGTACTGATCTCCTGCTGTATTGAAATGGACTGCAACGCACTGCTGATAATTACTGAAATGAAGGACTGCGCGAAGTGCAAAGTTAAAGCTAATTAATACAGCAATGTTAATTGCTTTGCTTTTGCTTGTCAAGATTCCTGAAAAAAAGTTAAGGAAAATTAAGAAAGGCAAGTGAATCATAAGAATCTTGATCACTTTTTATATCTTTCAGGGTAGAGTTAATGTTGCCAGGCAAAGTTCACTGTATCCAATGCAAAGTTGCTCGATTTGACTCGTGCATGCGCCAATATTTGTTCTGAGTAGTAACTATAAATGCTGAAATTAAGCAATATTTCTACATCAAATAAAGACAATTTTAGGAAAATTGTTAGGTAAGCAAAAAATATTCACATAATTAAAAAGCAAATGAGTAATGGAAAAGATTCTTTAAGATACTCCAAAATTTTCGACAAATTTGGCATGGGAAATCAAAGAGGTGAACTGGTGATTCAAAGGACCAATGTGAATGCATAAAAATAAGAGGTTCTGTCCATGAATGTGGTTGTATTATATCCAAAATAGGAGGTGCCCTTGTTAATAGCATAGAACAAAATTAGAGGGAAATGCTAAACATAAAAAACAAACAGGCTGTCAATATGAATGGGTTCACATCTTGCTGCAAAACACACACACACACACACATATATATGTGTGTGTGGCTAGTCTCTGTATCACTTTCATCTTTTTTTTACTTTTTGTTTTTGTTTTTTGTTTTTTGTTTTTTTTTTTTGTTTTTGTTTTTGTTTTTTTGGGTATTTAGGGCATTCGGCTTCACATCTTTTATGCACTTCTTTTATTTTTTGTGGATTTGAACCGCAGGCAAGGCAGCTTTTGGTGCTTCATCTTGAGTAAATAGCCACTGGTTCAATGCCTTAAATTTTTTTACCTTTTCTATGAACGATCCAAAACCTCATAAGTTAGGTTTCTATATATACACGTATACAATGAAAAATTACATAATAAGTATATCAATTTTGAACTTTTTCTCAATCGATTATATCATATTTTTTTTTCAACAATATCAATGAAGTTTTTCTATCTAATTTTTTATATAGTAATGATGTGTAGTTAACAGAGAAAGTTAAATGATTATGTTATTTATTTTTTATTTTTTTCTTCTCCCAAATTATTATTATTATTTAACTATTAATTAAAAAAAGAAAAAAAAAGCAAAGTTGTTGGCACGCATGTGTGCTGAGTGCTTTTTTTTTTTTAATTAACAGTTGAAAAATAATAACAATTTGAGAGGAAAAAAAGTCAACATAGTCACTAACTTTAAAATTGTATAGTGATTTAGTCTTTTCTATTTTGTGCTACATCATCACTATATAAAAAAATTAGATAAAAAAACTTGATTAATATTTTTTAAAAAAATTGATATACTGAAACAAAAAAAAATAAAAATTAATGTATTCGTTAAGAAAAGATTCAAGTTGATGTATTTATTATATAGTTTTTTCCATATACAACCATGACTTCTTTAATCATCAGGAATTTGTATAGTAATTAAAAATATATAGTTTTAGTTGATGAATAAACAGATTTAAATTTTTTTTTTTTAACAGAGTAAAAACAAAAAAGATTTGCCGTCAAGGATACTCCGACCTTATTAATATTTGTTGGTGATTCGTTCTTCAACGTCGTGCCTATTCAAAAAGAGAGAATAACGTGAACAAGGTGCCTCCTTCAACTTTGAATCACACGTATTTGATTAATGTGAAGGTCAACTTGCATATAAAGAATGCGCCTTTAATTCCCCAAGACCGTGGCTTTTTCTGTCAGAACTTTCCAAAATTAAGGCTAACCTAATGTCGTCCATATCTGTAGAGGAAGTCACTCTATCCTTCGGAGGTGGACTCGTTGATGTTGGGGAAAGCTTGCAGAAAGTATTTTATAAATTAACAATATCTTCAAATAAACGACAATGATCGGTTTCTATCATCCATGCATGGACCATATGGTGATTGTTTTTTTGGACGATACTACCCGCTTTTTAGCCTGTGTCCAATTAGAAGCCATCTGAAGGGTAATCTCAACTTGCGAGAAACATATATAATGCTTTTGGAGATTTCTTTTATGTATGGCTTGTATCCACTAATACATTTTTTTTATTATGAATTATTTTGATTGAATCTTTTTTAGTTTATGATTTGATTGAGTCCTGTATATATGCAATATTGATAATGTAGTCTTTTTGTTCATGATGAGGGTTAATCAACAAAATTGACCAATAAATGAATAGAACTTGTGAATTAATAAATTGATGGTAGACAAAAAAAAAAAAGGAAAAAAGGAAAAAATATGAATGAATGAAATTTTAGAAAAGGAAAAATAATCATAATTTTTTAGAATAAAAAATTTCCCTTTATTTTTTTTTCAAAATAAAAAATCCATAATTCTTCTTTATTTAAAAAAAAATATATCCGGAACGCAATGAATAGGTAAACAATTTAGCATGTAAAGTAATACCCAAAAGCAATTAACTTTTTAAGTTAAATAAAAAAAAGACCTAATATATATATACACACACATTTGGATGATGATTCTTTTTAATTTATTTTAAAAAAATAAAGAACGTTTTTTTTTCTTTTTTTTTTTAACTTTTAGATTCTTTTTAATTTATTTGGATCATGATGACCGTTAACCAACAAAATTGACCCATAAATGAATAGAACTTGTGAATTAATAAATTGATAGTAGATAAAAAAAAATTATGAAAATGAATTTTAGAAAAGGAAAAAATAATCATAATTTTTTAGAATAAAAAATTTCCCTTTGTTTTTTTTTTCAGAAGAAAAAAATCCATATTTCCTCTTTATTTAAAAAAAAATCCGGAACAGATGAATAGGTAAACAATTTAGCATGTAAAGTAATACCCAAAACCAATTTTTTAAATTAAATAAAAAAATTGACCTATATATATTTAGGATGATGATTCTTTTTAATTTATTTTTTAAAAAATAAAGATGATTTAAAAAAAAACTTTAAAATTATTTTTATTACATATTGAAATCTAAATTATTATTAGATACGTGTTTATCGATTTATTGGATTGATTTTATTGACTAACAGTCAACATGAACGAAAAGACTACATTATAAACATTTCATGTGATATACCAAGAAGAAATAATGGACTTCTTTGTGAACAAGACTTTTAGAAAAAAGGCCCAAACTCTTGGCTATATACAGCCCATCACGAGGAACCCCGCTAATAAGTCTAAAACACCCAGGCTATTCCATCCAGAATCGTTCTCCAACAACTCACTTTAGTCTTTGCTAAAGTCGAAGTAAAAGGTATATTAAAAAAAAAAAAACAAACAAATCTGAGGTGTTAACTGTTCATTTACTACTCTTTGGCTTTTTTGTTAATTTTTTAAACTTTCATGGGCAATAATATAAAAGTTATGCAAATTTTTATACTTTGATCTATGATATTTTTGACTTTTTTGTTTCGATCCATATCTTCATTTGTTGATACATTTTAGTCCTTAAGTGTTAAGAGGAGAGAGGAAAGAAGAGAGAGACGGAAGGAGAAAGAGAGAGCGTCGGCCAACCATGTTTAGGCCACTTTGGTCGGCAAAACTCTATTAAATTTTTTTGTCTTTGAGAGATGAGTTTGTTTATAGTGTTTTTAAGTGGTTAAATAATTCAAGAATGTAGATCGGAGCAAAAAAAGAAAAAAAATTCAATCTAATTATGTATTTTTTTGTTTTAATGAGCATTAAAATGATTTTTAAGGCGTTAAAAGTGTTTGATTGACTTTATTTCGATCACTTAGAGGTGTTTGAGAGAAAAAATAACGTCAAAATTGAGTTTTTTTTTATTCGAAAATTGAACCCCAATTTTCTTGCGAGCTTGAGCTCGTCGAAAGTTATAGGTTCTTTTTTTTTTTTTTTTTTGGTCCGGCCTAGCCGCAAATGCCTAGCCTTTCTTCTTCTTCTTTTTCTTTGGCCTAACAAGCTGACCTAGGCTTGGAGTGGAGAAGAAGGTTGAAGCGACCTTGGCGCACGAGCTTGGCTCACAAGCCTAGCCGTGCTAGATTAGGTCGGCTACACATGCCTGAATTTTTTTTTTTCTCCAAATAATTTATTTTTATATTTTTTATTATGAAATTCGGTGTGCAAACATAGAAAATAGATCATTGTTTTTTTTTTTTCTTTCTAGTTTTATGTATAGTTTGAAGTAATAAAATATATATGATATTTTTTATATTTTAGTTTGAATGGATCTATTATTCTTATTGTTTAAAACTTATTTTTTCAGCTTGTTTTTTTCTTATTAAAATTCTCATCCAATGAATTTTTTAATTTTTTAATATAATTTTATTTGTTAATAATTTTTTTTTTTACAAAATAGATTTTGAAATAAAATTTTAGAACGTTATTTTTAAAAAATATTTATTATTATAATTTATACAATTGATTGTTTTTTTATTTTTAAATGAGAGTAGCATGGTTACATTTATAAATTATGATGAAAGAGAGAGCTAAAAATGTGTTTTAGATAATTTGACTCATTTTTTTTAAATTACTAATTAGTTAAAAAAGAATGTGTAGATGTTATTTGCTTATATATGTATAGTTTTGTTAAAATCAATTGTATATCCGCACATATAACACCAATTAATTGTTATTAATTGTTTTCATGGTCTAAAATCTATATTTTTAAATAAAATAATTTCATTCATGTTTTGAAAGAATCTCCTAATTATTCAAATACATATTTTTATGCTAATATTATAAATTATTATATATAAATAAAATAATTTTGCTCTATATATAGATTCAATTTGCATTGATCATCATAAACAAAACTTCTACTCACATCGCACCATAAGAATCACTAACCATGCGTATACAACGGTTGTCTAACCACAACAGTAGCATGAGTATCTAACTAGTATGTTTACTAAAAAGAGGTACTCTCCTCATTTAGTGTCGATCCCATCTAGAGTAATTACCAAAGAAATAACAACAATTTCAATAGTGAGAAGTCTATATCAAAGATAGGTTTCTTTTAGTGTATAAAGGTTAAGACTTTATATGTTATAAGTTCTTTGTCGAACTTATTTAGCAATATTTTTATCCGATCTCTCATACTACAAATTATATAAACCATATGATTGGTTTGAAATAAAAGCAATCTAAATGTTAAAATCAGATCGAGGATCATGACCTTATTAATAACATTGTATAATCTAGTGGCTTGAGAAAACCCTTGATTCAATAATGTAGTAGATAATCTAGCAAACGACCGTCCGTTAGCTTACTTTAAACTATAGAGAGACTTAACAAGTTTGCACACCTAAGTATTACTTGTCGCTTTAAAATTAGAGGGAGACACATATGAACTTCTTCATTAAGTTCTCCATGCAAAAATGCATTATTGATGTCAAGTTGTTCCCAATTCTAACCTTTGATAGAAACAACTACTAGAATAGTTCGATTGTAGACATCTTTGCAATTGGACTAAATGTATCCAAATAATCAATGCCAGCCCGTTGTGTGTACTCCTTGGCTACCAAACGAGCCTTAAACCTCTCAATGGTGCCATCCGATTTATACTTGATTTGGTAAATTCATTTACACCCAATAGATTGCTTGCTTACAGGTAATTATATTAGTTCTCATGTATTGTTATCCTGAAGAGCTTTTATCTTATCCTACATAGTAAATCTCTAACACTCATATTTAATAGCCTCACAATAAGTTTTGGGTTTAAGAATATGACTAAAATTAATAGAAAAAAGTTTGATAAGAAGGACTAAGATATGAATAAGAAAAAACATGATCAAGTGTATAAGGTGAAGTACTTGATTGAGTAACGTAACTTCTTGTTAAAAGATGATTGGTAGTTTGAACAAAAGTAGAAATTAAATAATGATCATAACCCCGAAGACAAAGAGTATGTTTTATTTCAAAAGATTTTCAAACTGGTTGAATAGGAGAGCAAAGAGAAAAAAGAAAAAAGAAAAATAGAGATATCAATTGAAGGAGAAGAAGAAATAAAGATATTATTAAAAGAAGGAGAAACAAGTAAAAGAAGGAGAAACAAGTAGAGGTTGGTAAGTACCAAAAAAAAAGGTCCGAATTAGAAATAGATGGTAAAACAAAATCGAAGTATTATCGGATTGCATAGAAAAAAACATCTCTAGAAATAAAAAATCGATGAGTATTAAGTTTTCTAATTGTATCCTTTAGTCCCATAAGAATAACCAAGAAAGATGCATTTAACATTTTTTTGGAACAAATTTGGATCTAGATTAAGCAAGAGTAAAAGTAAAACATAGACAATCAAATACTTTGAGATGAGAAAATGTAGGTGGAATTTTATGCAAGAGTTCAAATGGTGTTTTATTTTCAAGAATAGGAGAAGTAAGCCTATTAATCAAGGACATAACATGCAAAACACAATCTCCCCAAAAAGACAATGGAAGATGAGATTGAAATCTTAAAAATCTAAAAACTTTCAAAATATGCCGATGCTTTCTTTCAACTATACTATTTTGTCGTGGAGTTGAAACACGGGAAGTTTGATGGACAATGCCATGCAAGTTATAAAATGTAGGCACATTGAATTCTTGACTATTATTAGTTCTAACACACTTTATCTTAATAGAAAATTGAGTATGAATAAAGGTATAAAAATTCCGCATAATAGGTCTAGCCTTGTATTTCAATTTCATTAAGAAAACCCATGTACATCACTGAAATCATCAACTATTGTAAGAAAATAATGATGACTAGATAGAGTTGGTATAGGAAATGGACTCTATTATGTAAATATGAACAAGTTAAAAACAAGATGAGGAAACGAGATGTCCTTATAGGGAAAAAAAATCTTTTTTGTTTAGCTAGATGACAAGGTTCATAAGGAGAGATATTATCACTTACAATGGCAGAATCTAAAGCATGAAGAATCTTTATTTTAGGTATAGAAGCATGACCCAACCTATTATGCCAAAATATGGTAGAAGACTTGGAAGAACAATCAGTATTACAAGAGACTAAACTAGTTTATGTATGGGAACGAAATTTAGAAGTGGAAAGATGATAGAGTCCTTGAAATTGTTTAGCTATACCAATCATTTTCAAGCTTTTCGTGTCCGTATTGCACAAAAATCAGAGTTAGAAAAGCAAAGAGCAATGTAAGTCAAAAGTTAACTTGGTTAATAAAATAAGATTGTAAGGAAAAAAATGGTGCATAAAGAACATTAAGTACAATCAAGGAGGATGAAAGTTTGACAATGCCAATGTGAGTAATGAGAACTTGTTGACCAGCTTGGTAATTTAACAAGCATATGAAAAATGGATTGATATTGACTAAAATATTTGAGAGAGCACACAATATGATATCGTGGCTCAATGTCTAATATCCGAGTGGATGAAAAGGTTGCAAGGATTGAAATGACAAGAAGAAACTAGCTTACCCGTCATATCACAATTTGAAGAAAACGTAGTCTTTAAAGAGTTTACTTGAATAGGAGAAGTGATATTAGGAGATTGGATTAATGGCATTAAATTGGTATATTGTTCTCATGTAAAAGACATAAAAGAGGGCAAGTGTCACATAAGCATCGAACTCGATTGTTAGCCGAATCAAGATTTTCAATACTAAGCCTAAACATATGATCTTCTCGTAAGAAAGCTAGTAGCTTGCACTTGATTCACATAACCAGCTTCTCCGAGGAAAGTTACCGAAACCAAAATAAGAACCGGATCTAGGAGGTCTATCATTTGACTTATAGCCATAGGGAAACCCATGTTTCTTGTAACATTTGTCAACCATGTGACCTTGGACACCACAATAAGAACAAGTTGGTCTATTAGATGATCCACCTTGAAATCCTAGAAACTTTCTCTCGTGGATAAAGTAGACACTCCTTTACTCATAAACACGACTTGATGAAACTCCATTTTGTGGTTTCGATAAAAGAGATTCTAAACACATTTGCCTTTCTTATTGAATAACAAAAGAGAACACCTTATTAATCTCTAGCAATAGGTCCGAAGCATAATTTGGGATTTAATAGTGGAGTAGTTCTCATTCAAACCCTTCAAAAACCTAATTACATAATCACTCATTCGATCATTCTTCATAATTTTAAGAGCATCACAAGTACAATGAGGATCATAGGAACAAGTAGGTCTTGGTCTTAAATTCACTAATTCTTCCTAAAGAATCTTAAGTTGAGTAAAATATTGTGTCATAGAATTAGTACCTTGATGAAAAGCAAAAATCTCATCTTGTAAATTCGTAATTCTAAAAGAGTTCCTATGAGAAAATCTCTCCTATAGGCCTTTTTAAACCTTAATAGTTATGTCCAACCAAAGAATGTTATGCGCAATTGAACGAGAAACCGAGTTAACTAGCCAGGATAACACCATTGTTTTACATCTTTCCTAACTAAAATATAGCGTATTATTAGTTGTAGGAACTGTAATAAAGCCATCGACAAACTTGTGTTTATTCTTTCGTAACGGTGTCATTCTCATGGATCTTGACCATGAATGGTAGTTAGAATCAGAAAGTACATGGGAAACAAGTACTAATGATGGATTCTCATTAGCATGCAAGAAATATGGACTTGAAGGTTGATCTTTAGGTTTAGAAACAGTAGTTGTAACTCAATTTTTCGTCAATAATGCATAGAACAGTAATCAGTAGAAGAAATGGAACTAATTGATTTAAAAAAACTCATGAAAAAAATGATGGTAACTCATTAGGCAATCCAGGACAAGTTGGTATAGGAGGAGTTGTAGGAGATGCTGATGGTCGCTGGAATGTTTCAGGTTTTCAAGATTCATTGAAATGGATTACTAATATGGTAGTTGAACTTCAAGCTATTCTTTTTCAACAACACTCTTCCTTTTTATGTGCTTATTGAGGATATTAAGTTCTTTCTCCTTCGTAACTGGAATTGCAAGCTTTATTCACTCTTAAGGAAGGCAACTAATATAAAGATTATCTTGCAAAGTTGGGAGCTCAAAGCCAGATTCATGAATAGATTTGTACCTCTCCTTCTCCTGGTAAGTTGAGCTGTTATTAAGAGATAGCTTGAGTGTTTCTTTTGCTAGGAAGTAGCCTATGACTTCTCCAACCATTATACCAAAAAAAAAAAAAAAAAAACCCACCTTTTAGTGAAACATAGAGCGCACGTTGACTAATGTTTTTAACACGGTAAGAAATCAAGGATTTAGTAGAAATTTGACAAGTAAAGGCCGACGTACCTATAACAATCAAAATATAATAATTAATTTAATGATATGTTTAACGATATCTTTCCGACTTTGTACAATAATTTATTATTAATTACAATTGTTTGTGAAAAAAATAGTATTAATTGATGTATAACCTGGTTCGAAAATATCTTCATCATTGAATAAAAAAATGTGAGGTTACTGAAAATTTGTACCTTCATGGTAATTTAACAGTGTTAGTGTTTCTATCCAAAACCATATGATTATCTATCAGCTCCTAATCTGTTTAAGCCTCTACGTGCATCTAAAGGAATAATAATAAAAAGGAATTAGATGTAAGTACAACTGCTGCCAAAGCTCTCAAAGTACAAGAATTGATTGCACACAGTGGCATTTCCAGTTTTAATGTGCCAAAAAGTACATGGACAAAGAATATAAAAAATTATATTCAGACAAAAATTATATTGGGCAAATGAAAGCAAAGAAAAAAGCTAGTGCAAAAGGTTAAAAACAAACGTAGAAAGCAACCTTCTGCTTTTTTGTTATGGTTATGAAAAAGAAGAAGAAGAAAAATAAAAAGAAAAAAATATTGTCATGATGATGTTCCAAAAGAAAATTTGGCATTTTATTGATTTTACCGAAAGTTAGTGCCGTATTTTTTTATCCATCTACTTTTTCATTTGCCCAATACCCTTGGAGCCTTTGTTTCTGATTCCAATGGCATTTCAGCTAGTCACCGACCAACATGGGCATATCCACAGTAGTCCCTTCTTTTTCTTTCTTACAAGCACCCTTTAATCAATCTCAACTTGCCTTAACAGCCTAATATTATATACATGCATTTCAACATCAATCAAAACTGTGCGTCAATGGTTTTACAAACATTAATCAAACTGAAAACTGAAAACTGAAAAACAGATGCGGTTTGGGGAATCATCTGGTCTTTGTTGAAAAAATAATGCCAACATGGTTAGAAATTAATTCATAACTAATAAGGATTAAAATGGTCATTGCATGCGTAGATATCGATATTCTAATTAGAAAATGATTCGATATCTATATAATGTTGGCAACTAAAATTTAAACCACAAAATACAAAATGGCATTTTTTTTATTTTTTATTGCTTTTTCCCCCTTTATTCACAAGGAAATATCATTAAAGATAGAAAATAAAATCTTTAGATAAAATATTATTAAAGTCTTGACTTAATAAGACTTGTATATTCTAAATTATCTACAATTTTTAAATTAAAAATGTTTTACAGTTTGTTTGAGAAAGAAGTGAATGAAAGAGAGGAGAACGAAGGTTAATGGCATATTAATTAATATTATTTGAAATAAGAAATTTTTAATGGAGAAAAGGGGAAATAGAGGTTAATTTTTAACCTTTATTCTCTTTCAAAGTCTCATCTCTAATTAAATTAGAGTCACTGAAGAGAAAGTAAATATTTTATATTTTTTTTCACATTAATTTATTATTTTAACATTATTTTTTATTGGAAAACCCAACTTATCCTTTTAATAAATAAATATTTTCAATTTTATTTGTCACTTTATTCTCTCGCCTTCAACTAAAAAGGGCCTAATGACATTTAATATTTATGAACGTTCTTTGTCTTTTCAATCCTCTTAGGATAATTCGTCTAACACAGAAATAACTATAATGTCTTGAAGTTTTTTGTAACATTGTAAAATTTATTTAATGTTTTGCATAATTTTATAATATTTTTCATCGACGGTTTGAGGTTGAAGCATAGTTGATGTTGAATTTAAAGAATAGACTACTGGATAGATAACTTGATATATATATATATATATATATATATATATATATATATATATATATATATATTTCTCTTCATTCCTCTTCTTATTTACTCAAACAGGAGAGGATCGAAATTTTCCCATCCCTTTGCCTTCCTTGCCTTTTCCCCCTTTCTCATCACAATTCTTTTTCCAAACAAACCGTGTTAAACTTAAAAATAGACACTGAACAAAGAAATTTATCTCAATTGAATTCTAGAAAAGATAAAGTTTATCCTCGTTAGATATCTAAAGTTTAAAAAATTCTCAATTGAGTTATTTATATATTTTACATATTTTTATTATAATATCAATATTCTTAAGAAACAACATCGTTTTCGTACAGTTTGGATAGAACATGCCTAAAAGTGTACATTGATGGTTGGATCAGCTCATGAGCAACACCAAAACAAAACAATGATTGTTATGCTTGGGATGATACATCGATAAATTGTGATTGACTATGTTAAAATCTTATAGTATTTGATCCAGCTTGCAAATGAAATTAAAAAAATAGGACTAAAGTCCACGAGCCTCCTAATAAACTAAAAAGAAAAAATTAACAAATTTGAATTATTACAAAATAGCATAATAAATTTGGATTGGACTACATGACCGATTCACATCAGTGTGGTTGATGGTGATGATGATAATGGTAGAATAATAGATTGATGGTAGTGGTAACAATGACGGTGGGTTATAATGATAGTAGCAGCAATATTGTCAATAGTAGAGGTTGTGGTGGCAAGGTGATGTGAAAATGTTTAGATGTTATTATTATTGGACTGTTTGTAGAACATTTTATGAAATTTTATGAGTTAAAAATATTTTTCAACAAATGAATTAAATTTAAAAATTTACTTTATTTCTATAAAATATTTTTTTACAAAAAACAAACACAAAAGAAAATATTGTTTGTAAAATATTTTACAAAAAACAAATTATAGATTAATTTCAAGCCCACACTTAAGTATTGAAATTTACATTTTTGGTCTGGCTAAAGAAATTCTGCTTCTCTATTTAGATCCTTAATGCACAAGGCATGTCTATACAAATGGTTTTGGCTATGACTTAAAGGTGTAACAACTTTAAATCTTATGTCCGAGAATTTGCGCGCTTGTTATGTTTGGAAGAGTGGAAACGAAAGAAAGAAAATATAAACGGAAAGAAATCTCCACTTCTTTGAAAAGAGAAGAGAAAGTTGGAAAGAAGGAAATAGAAAGAAAGTTTTCTATAAGGATCCACATTTATTAATTTTTCCTATTTGAAGACAGCTAATTTACTTATAAAATTACAATTTTTATCTACAATAAAAATAACGATCAATTAATCAAATATAATGAATGCAAATAGTAAAAAAAATTAAGAAAAAGAGCAAAAATATTAATAAAGTTCAAGTTGAGAAAGTCAAAGTCTGAATGGATGGAGTAGCTAGTAAGCCGAGAGAGTTAAAGTCCAAACAGATAGAATTTTAAGTGATATCTGATTTATGAATGGAAGAATTTTGTGAGAGAGATTTTAGAGATTTAATTTTACTAAAGATAAAAAAGTTAAAATTCTTCTCAAAATGATATGAGTTTTGTATTTATAATAAATTGAAAATAATTTTTTATCATTAAAATTATGTTAATTACATCATTCATATTTTAATAGTTAGATTTGAAGCGAAAAAAATTGAATTCTTTTGAACTAAAGTGTTTTACCTTGTTAAGAAAGGCCAATGCCGAATGAAGTCCATCCTGTACAAAATTACTATCACATTTTTTTTATTATTATTTTAAATAAAAAAAGTATACCTTCTCTTCATTTTCTGTCCATTCCTTTTCATCTCCCACGGTATGGATCCATTAGTCAACCTATAGCCGCTTGTTAGATGCAAAAAATCTGTGTTTGAGCCAATGAAAAATGTTCTCCATGCATGTTTGTCTACTCGTGCAGGTAAGTCTGCCCAATGGGGAACGAAGTGGAAAGAAAGTGGATCGAACGAAAATTTGGAAAAAGAAAACGAGGTGAAAGAAAAGTCATTTCTTTTTGCAATGGTATCTTCTAGGGGTGCGTCCAAATCGATTGCTCCTGTCTGCATTATTAAGACCTTTCTCAGCAAATAATAATTTCACTGTACCGATAAACTCTAGTTTACTGATTATGTGGTTTATTTATTTTATTTTATTTTTTTGTTTTACAATTGTAAAAAATTTCGAGTTAAATTTTTTCAATTGAATTTAAATATATTTTATTAAAAAATAGCTTCAATACTAATTTATTTATATTGTGGAATCAATTTAGTTTGTTATAATAATATATATATTTTTTATTTTCTAACTACTTATTGTGAAAGAAAAAAATAACAACAACTATAGGCACTTGCTATATATTTTACACGTGAGTAATTTATGATTTAAATTATAAATTAGTATTTTTATTATAAATAAATAAATTGATTAACTCTTCTTATTTTTTAACATCTAATTTGTTTAATTTTTCAATTAATATTAATCATGCTTAATTTAATATTATTTTTTGAAAAAAATATCATCTTTTCTCATCTCTCCCATATTTTTCATTTATTTTTTATTCAAAAAAATAAAAATAAATTATAAAAAATGAAAAGGATTAAATTATTAGAAAATATATAAAAAATAGAGACCAAATGATTAATTTTTTAAATAATTAATTTATTTTTATAAACTAAAGGGACTAATGCATAATTTACTTTAATTTATGAGAAATTTTCAAGTTCTCATCTAGTGAGAGAGAAAAAAAAAAAAAAAAACTATGGGCACTTGCTATACATCTTACACGTGAGTAATTGATGAGCAATTTTCAATTACCTTAGGCACGGAAAGAAGTAACGTATTCTCTCAATCATAAACTTGCCGAAAGGGGCCTCAGCCTGTCATGTTTATACTACAAGACAAACCTAATACTATTATGTGATTGGACAGTAAGTTACATGGTGGAAGCAATCGAGTGGGGCTAGCATTAGCCTCAGGGACAAAAAGTGGTGACTAGAAACCACGTTGAAAAGCCCAATCAGACAATGCCACGTGTAAAAACATGGGACCTATATGAGTTGGTCTAGATTTGGTGGAGCTCTGCTTGCCTTTTTCAAGTGCCAAACCTAACACCAAAAGCCAAAGGGAAAAGGGCCTTTTCTTAAGAGCAGAAAGCTCCATAAACAAAGTAAGTAATCCCATTTACTAGCTTTTGTTTAGTATTCTTTTGCTTAATTGTCCTTTGTGTTTGCTTGTTTTTTAAATACAGAGAAGGGCATGTGTTTTTTCTTTGATGGGTTAGTAATATTTATGTCCACAGGCTATTTCATATTTCTGATGATTTGTCTGATATGCATGAAATGGCAAAAGTTATGCATCATTACTGCTAGGAAAGAAAATATTAAAGATGGATTCTCTTATGATCATACGCCTTATAACAATTAATCTAGGCCTGGATCATTATCAAAATCGTATACTTGGTTGAGGGTGGAAAATGGAGCTAGAGAAACTAACAAAAAGAAAATAAAGGGGTAACAAAAGAAATGTGCGTGGAGACTGATTAATGATAGAATAAAGAGTACTTCTCTCAAGCCCTCTCCAACCAAAATCTAAAGTGAGTTTTAGACAGATCGTTTTCTTAAGGACAAAAAAAGAAAAAAGAAAAAAGAAAAATTTATGGTCCTCTGGCTGTTAATTTGCTACTAATCCAAGACTTTACCTTCGAAAACCTAGTATCAACTTTGTGAAAACAAGGCTCCAACAACTAATGTATCATTTATGGAAAATCTTTTATTTGTTTTTTTTTTTTTAATTGAAAATCTTGTATTTTGATGTCAAGCATATCTTTTCAGTATCATAATACATGGTTAGTTTTCACGGAATTAAATGGTGATATATTTTCGTTAGACCTTTCCGTAATTAGCTCTTGTAGTAAATCCTTAAATTAATAGACCTTGAATTATTTATTTCTGATTGAAATTCAAGACTAAGTTTATATGATAATCAAATATTAATGAATGATATCATCGTGATGAAATCAAAGCAATTTGGATTAGGAAATTTTTCGTTGCTTGATTGTAGTAGTGACCCATACCTACTTTGGCAATGCCAACTTTTGATGTATGAATCTTGACAGAAATCAATACATACATACGGTAGATTCCTTTGCATTATTATTATTTGTTTGACAAAACTTTATGCAAGCAATCAAACAGTAATCTCACCGCCCAAGCTGCCACCACCACTCGACTTCGAAAGAAATGCAAATGCATGTTAAAGTCCCATCAATACAATAAAAATCTCTTTCCCTATATGGTAGGGTACATCGTCATCAAGATGTTGATATTCAATTATCATAAGAAGAAAAAAAAATCCCAAATCATGACCTCAAAGTAGGTGAGCTCTGCTTAAAAGGATTGGCCTAAATTAACAGAGGAAACTCTAATTTTTTAAATAAATAATTTTAAATTCAAATTTTTATTTATATAAATATTTTTTAAAAATAATTGTGCTCGTTTTGTATATGTAATTGCGTAAAGAGAGATTAGTCTAAGTTTTTTAACCGAACATATCCTGAAGATCAAAAAAAAAAAAAAGTAGGTGGGTCCTCATACATGCCAGTCTCTTCTGTGTTGCTGATTCATCACAGACAATGATCCTAAATAAATTCAGACAATATTACAAGTTGGTTTTCTAACGAAATCACTGTAATATTCAGACATGTCGTCCCTGCATCCATCAGAGCTGGAATCAGGCGCTACAGATTCTGTAGCCTCCTCTCCTCGGTCCGATTACCACGCGTCTCATGATCCACGCGTGCGCTTAATGTGCAGCTTCGGAGGCAAAATTCTCCCCCGCCCGCACGACAATCAGCTCCGATATGTTGGTGGTGACACTCGCATCGTTGCTGTCCACCGCTCTACAACTTTCTCTACTCTCATCACCAAATTATCAAAATTGTCAGGTACTAAATTTGTTCAAAGCATTTGATAAGAAAAACAAAAATAAAAACCAAAAGTTCAATTCTATATCGTTCTGATTGGTTTATAAAAATGAAAAAAAAAAAAATGGGTATTGTTTGTTTCAGGAATTGTTAACTTGAGTATCAAGTATCAACTACCAAATGAAGATCTTGATTCTTTGATATCAGTTTCTACTGATGAGGATGTTGACAACATGATGGATGAATATGATCGTGTTTTACATAATCTAAATCCACGTTCAGCCCGGCTCAGGCTATTTTTGTTCTGTGCAACAGATGAGTCATCAAGAGCAAGTAGTATTAGTTCACTTCTTGATGGATCAGCTAACCGTGAAAACTGGTTTTTTGATGCTCTTAATTCGGGCCCCAACAGGCTTGAACGTGGAAGGTCTGAGGCTTCTTCAATTGTTTCTGAAGTACCAGATTATCTTTTCGGGTTGGAGAATTCGGATGACACCAACATTCCTCGTGAACCCAAAATGAAGTCTCGATTCGTTTTGAATGATAATGTTTCAGTTTCTGATCCGGGTTCTCCTGCCCCGGTTGTTTCTTCACCATATTGCTCAACTTCATCAGTTGTGCCCACCGTGCCTGCGATTCCGGATCTTCCACCCGTCAGGACCAAACCCGATACCGTAGAGACGGTAAAGCAGAATCCAGTTGACGGTTATTCTGAGCCAACTGAGACACCACCAATCACGCAGCCAGCCGGGTATCCGGGTAACCCAGTCATGCATTATATTCAGGAATCTCGTTATTCAGGTGCTCCAGTACAACAAATGCCGGTTTATTATGTTCAGGGTACGATTCCACCGGGGAATGTTCCGGTTCAGCCCGTTCAAATCCGGCCTCAATATGTTCAGCAATACCAAGTCCCAACAAGTCAAATGCCAATGGGGTACCACCAAGCTGTTCAGGGTATGGGTCAAGTATATAGTGGGATGGCACTGAGGCCCGTTGCGGCAATGGATCGGTATGATGGTGGAAGAGTGGTTTCAGATGGGATGAATCAGCAGGTTTATTACGGCGTTCGGAATGCAAGTACGGGTATGGTTCCAG
Source organism: Dovyalis caffra (assembly GCA_963924115.1). NCBI lineage: Eukaryota > Viridiplantae > Streptophyta > Magnoliopsida > Malpighiales > Salicaceae > Dovyalis > Dovyalis caffra. The sequence continues at coordinate 12,680,190 of CAWUPB010001184.1, forward strand.
GGTATCCGGGTATGGGTATGCCGGGTGGGGAGGATTTGAAAAGGACAGCATCTGATGTAAACCCGGGTAGACGCTCCCAATAAATAATACATAGTAGGCCTGGTTGTGTAAATTTTGTGTTTTGGCGGACAATGAGCTACAAATAATTGGCAATTTTTGTTGTCTTTTTTTATTTTTTTTTTCCTCATTTTGTTTTGTGAAACAGTGAATGATTTGGAATAAGCTGTGTATAAGGTGAGATATATTAATTTTCTATATAAAATTAGTTTTCTTTAATGGGTTATAAATTTTCCTAGTATATATGTTATTGGATTGCTGTTTGTACGAAATTTTTTATGTTTCCTAGAATAGTTGATTGCTGGATTTAAACATAATTTATGGGCTTGAATTATTGGGCTATGCAGTGAGGCATTCCTCCTTGCACCAGCCTTTTCTTCCTCTCGTTTTAGGCATGTGTAGGATAATAATAAATCTTTGGGGACTACTTTTTTCTTCTTAACAATATTTTGGGATCACTTTGTGTAATTTTATTATATCAGATAGGGGTGAGCACTACTTTTTTCTTCTTAACAATATTTTGGGATCACTTTGTGTAATTTTATTATATCATTTAGGGTTGAGTACTATTTAGTTAAAATTGAATCGAACCGAATCGAAGTAACAATTTTGATTCGGTTTTGTATAAAAAATTTGAAAAAAAAATCAAAACTGAAAACTAAAGTTATTTTGATTCAGTTTGGTTTTATGGAAAACTGAATTAGTGTTTTTTTTTAGCACACACCCAAGGTTTTTAACATTTTTTTATGATTTTCTTTGTTAAAACTTCAATTTAAGCTATTAGCATTCCTTGAAAATAGGAAAAAAAAATTACAAAAAAGTAGTCTTTTAGCTTGGTCTAATAGAAAATTCAAAATTCAGAAAAAAAAAAAGATGCAATATATATATAGTTTTTAATTGAAAATCGAAAAATCAAACCAGAAAATTTGATTTTTTAATCGAAAAACCGAACCTCAATATGATTCTATTTTGGTTTTTATTTTAATCAATTCGGCTCATAAAAAAAAAATCAAAACTAAATTAAAAAACCGAATGATCACTTTTAATCAGAGACCTTTGGAAATGGATGCTGGCTCAATCCTAAACATTCCATCAAGTGATGAACTAAGCGAGGTCTAGCTCTTGGTATTTTGTTTTTCAGGGTTAAATTATTTGATGTCTAATTTTTTTTTTTTTTTTTTGGGACAATCATCAAATAAATTACAGCTAGCCAAAAAAAATAAAAATAATAAAAATAAAGAAGAGATACTGAAGAATATAAGAAATTATTTCCTTGATGCTTGATGGTCTTAGAAATAGTTGTTTTTTTTTTTTCAAATGTTCAATAAAATGAAACTAAGAGTAAATTATAAACTAGTCTTTCTAGTTTTACAAAATAACTTAAATACTTATTGTTTCAAAAACTAATTAATTAATCTTTTAATAATATTGATCGTGATTAATTTAATGTTACTTTGTTTCAAAAAAATGTTTTTTTCTTATCAATCTTTTTATATTTTTTACTTATTCTTTTTTTTTTCAATTTTTTAAATAAAATAAATTGAAAAGAAATGAAAATGATTAAGTTACAAATAGATTTAAAAACATAAAGATCAATTAATTAATTTTTAAAACAAGAAGGGATAATATATAATTTACACCTGAAACTTGTATCTCTCAAGCAAGCAACAAATAAATAAACAGATAAATAAGTAGTGAGACTAGCTAGATTATTAGAAGAGAGATTTTAAGGACAAATGGTAAAATTCTCTGAGATTTCACCATGAGCATATGGCCTGAAAAATCCAGGTTAGATGCCTGAAAATCCTGGATATCACTGGATTGTCAGGCTTTATTCTCGAGATGAAATCTTCCAAAAAATAAATTATTATTTTTCTGTATATGGTGTAAAGAGTACTACCCTATATATGGTGTCAAAAAAGGACCTGATTTTTTTCTTTATAGATGGGCCTGGAAGCCCACCAGTCTGATCAGGTGTAAAGGTTTAGTTAAATATAGAATTCTTATGCGGTCATGATCAAGCAAATAATAATGATAATGATAATAACGAATATATTTGTAACCTCGTTAAGTTCAAAACTTCCTGATTTAGGGTTCAATATGGGCTGAAAATAGTCCATGAAAGTTGGAGCCTAAGGTCCAGCAAAAACAAATGCATGGTCATAGTCTCGCAACATAAGTGGGCTTACAACTGGGTCCATGAGTGAGAACAGGACTCTTCAAATTTTTATCCAGACCTACAACAGATCCCTCTTAGGTGCACGAACCATATTGGTCAAAATAAATATTCATCCATATGATTAAATATGAATCCAACATAAATTTTAATCAAGATTAAATTTATTATTTTTAAAATTAAATCAACATCAAAATATGATTAGTTTTTAATCAATTATTGAACTATTTCTTAAATCAAACTAATTCAAATTTAATATCACTAAACGATAATTACAACTAATTATATGAGAATATTGAGAATTCATTTTTGGTTTCAATCAAACTAAAATAATCATCTTATTGTTTGACTACATTTTTAATGGTAAACATTGCATAGTGTTAAATTTTCTACCGTCCAAGATAACTCCAATCTCATGTATTTTTTTTAAAATAATAATTAAATGCCAAATAAAAAATTAATACCATATATGGATTATCATGTATTTTTTTAGTTTTTGTTTTTTCCTTAATTATTAGAAATCATTTTGTTTGTCTTTTTGATTAGGACAATTTTTTTTTGACTAAATAATTAATGATATCTACGCATGACAACATGAATGCATGTCATCTACTGGATGGGGGAGCTTTTGTTGTCTGGGTAGTACGATTTTTTGTTGATTTTGAATTTTTCAGCATAACGTTTTGATAGGACAGAAAATAAGCCAACGGTTCTCGCACACAGCACTACGTGCCATGCATGAGTAGCCAAAGGGGCATAAAATAATGGTGACAATTTCATGATTTTGTCTCAAACACAGACCAGATGAAGAGAGAGCTTTACTTTGACTGTCTTACACAATAAGAACGTTAATAATGATGCTACTATCTGCATGGGGTGATGGGCGTGCAACCATGCACTCATACTCTCACATGCATGAATGTCTCTGCCAGTTAAGCCTCGCCAATTTTCTCTATTCCCTTGAAAACAACAACATAAAACACCCAAACCAGCTATACTTTTCTCTAAAATCATACCAAGAAATGACATACAGATATAGTTAGGCACAAATATTAGAATATATGAAAGATGCATCTGGAAAGAGAGGGGGAGCGCCTGAGAGACAGAAAAGGAAAAGCAAAAGTTTATTGGTCTCCCAATGAGTGTAAAATGGGGATTTCTACCAGCTTTAGGGCTTTCTCTTGTATCAATGAGCAGAAGAGAATCCACTGGGAGCGCAAAGAAGAAAGACACTCGATAGGAAATTAAAGTAATGAAAGAACAAATAAAAGGCAAGATGTAACAAAAGGTACATTCTCTAGGCTAAATTAAGGTGGGTCAAGATTAAAGCTAACTTGGATTATTCTCGATCGCTATCTTCTTACGTCTTCCTCATCAAATCCTACTTTTTTGGTTTATCCTAAATATATAGAAAATGATATGACCTCTTGCATTATTCAATTGATTTTATTTTATTTTTCCATACAAACATATAAGGTTGCTAAATCACGTGGTGTCTGAGTAATTTTGTTTGAATAGTACTAACTGTTGATTTCATATTACACTAAACGAAATTTCCTTTTGTATTAGCAACTTGGTTATTAACAGGTGAACCTATCCAATTTGGAGAAGTAGCAAGTTAATTATAGATTTTGCTAACTATATATATAGAACTTGACATTTCCAACATAAAGGATGGTTATATGCTCTGTAATCCTTTAACGATTCATCTATAACGAATAGCTTAAGATATAGGGTCGAAATAATGAGGGAATAACTAGTGTAAACGCGTAACATTTACGTTTTAGATATTTATATATTGTGTTGATAGTCTACTATTTTAATATTCATAAACATTCTTTTAATTTTCAAATGAAAGGTTGATCCAAAAATCAAATAAGTTGTTTGTTTATTAGCAAACGAGTTTTTTATGCGAATTTCTTATCAATATACAAGGTTTAAAGTTTGAAATTATATTTATTAAAAATGATTAAATCTTATTATTTTGATTTTGAACAAGATTAATCTTATTTTTAACGTAGATGAAGATATTAAAAAAAAAAATGTTGATCAAATAACTTAAATATGAGCGAGAGAGATATATATATATATATATATATATATATATATATATATATATATATATATATATGTCATATATTACCAAGTGATCATTCATACCAATTTAATTTTTTAATGATAAGCAATCTATTAAATCACTAGAACCTTTGACAGAATTCACCGCTGGACATGAAAGTGCAATTAATGATAGTGAAATGATATGGATATTAAGTGCACCAAAAGAAATGAGATGATTTGAATATTAATAGGAATGATTTTAAGGTAAGGTGTTGATGAAAGAAGAGCTTCTGCCTTCTAAGCTGCCAATGATTTTTTCACCTTTGTTGCAATTATAATGCTTATATGCTCTCTGCGTGTCCTCAAGATGAATAGAAACTTTTTTCAAATGGTTTGACCATAGTGCAATGATGATTGAAGACTACAATGATAAAAGAGGCCTGAAGGCACAGCCCACTCAGAGGAAAAGGCCAAAAGGGAATTGTTTGAGACTGTCTAATTATTAAGCCTTCTTTTTCTAATATGTGCATGTTTATTGTTTTCCTTAAAAAAAAAAAATAAAGTTTCTCTTATTTTTCTTCGTTTGAATCCTCTTTAAAAAAGAAAAAATCCCTCTCAATTTCTAAAAAGATCTAGGATTCTGACAGCATCAACTAATAACATTACAAATGAAGACTTTGAAATTCTCTCGATTTTGGTCTGAGTTGGTCAATATACATTTGAAGAGGGAAAAAAAAAGGAAAAAGAAAAATAATATTGAGCCGGATTGACCATGCTAGTTAATTAGTCACTGAAAGTGCTAATCGTGTTAGGTTAATTTGATTAATTATGTGTTAAATGAATAGGTATGTTAATATTGATTAATTAATGTTAATTTGAATTAGTATTAAAATAATTTAGGTAAAATATTAAATTATATTAAAGATAACCAAGAAAAATATTGAAAAATATTTTTACAAAAATATTTAACATTTTGCGATTTATTTTTCTAGCATTCATGAACATGTTTAATTTTGAACTGAGTTAGGTATTTATTTTGAATTGTTGCACACACCACAAGAAAACTTGTAAAAGCTCTCGACCCGAGCTAAAATCCTATTATGATTTAGATAGAGAGATGCGGAGGCAAGCATGACGAAAGTCTACCGATGCTCTTTCGGACTCTCATTTGAACTAGAACTTATCCAACACATAAGAAATAGTAGAATAACCTTCTCTTACCTCTTTGTGCATAAGGTTATAGATTGAATTACCTCACTAATAATTTAGATAGTACATAAACTTGAAATGACTTCAAGACTAGACAAGCTTTGCCTAGACCATAGAAAAGCTAGAAAAATAAATTTATTTCAAATTTGATTTTAATTAGAGTTATATACTTTAATTATTTAATTTATGATTGTTGAACCGTGTCGAGATATGCCATAATGTATCAAACCCGAGACGTCGGAGACTCTTAGGAATTGAGGAGAAATAAGTTTGGTTCAATACTCGCGATGGAACTTAAAAGACAAGTTTGGGATTTAATTTCAATAGATTATCTAAGACAAGTACTAGTCTTGATGTTTGCAAATTGATAGTTGATTGATGTTTATGTGATATTGATTAATTGAAAATTTAATAATATGCTATGTATTTGATTCCGAAATTGGGAAACGTCTAGTTTATAGGAGAGACTATGCTGAATTTTTTTTTTAAATTCATAGGAATGTTGATCAAGAATTGTTTGCATTTGTTGTGTAATTTTTACAAAAATTAAAAAAATGAGATTCGATCGACAATTGATGAATGTTAGTTTGGTTGACGGGTTGTTAAATGATGAGTTTGTCAAAGGGGTTGAACAATTTATTGCTTTTACTTTTAAGCATCTTGAATTTATACATGGAACCTAAATTAAGTGTTCTTGTAATTATAGTAAGTGTTGAAACATAAATTTTATGGAGGTTAAAATGGTAAAATACCATTTATGTCGTAAGGGTTTTGTGTCGGGATATTATGATTGGATATATTATGAAGAATTTGAGTCATACATGGCATCGATTGATTTTAAGAGTCATTATGTTTTTAGAAATTATCATGTAGAAAAAGGTAGTTCCGGTGAACTCCAAAACTCATATCAAACAATGGTGATGGATGCACTCAATCTATCCTTTGATTCGTCTAGCATGAATGAGGTGTCAAATCTTGACGCTCGGTACTTTTATGATATGTTGAATGCATCTCGTAGAGAGATTTGCCCGGTTGTGATAAGCACAATAGTTATCGGCAGTTGCCCAAATACCGAACTTAAAATCCGAATATCATTTTCTTGAAAAGTTTTCGACCGGTTATGTGAGTTGATGAAGGAGTTTTATGCCTACCGATAACCGTATGATAGAAAACTTTTACGAAACAAAGAAGCTAGTTAAGGGGATGAGTTTACCAATGAAAAAGATTCATTATTATGAGAAAGACTTCATGATCTATTGGAAGGAAGACAATGAATTATATAAATGCAACTTCTATAAACATCCTCAATATCGAAGTCCCCGTCACAAATTGACAAGAGCAAAAATTATTCCAATCAAAAAAATATACTACTTTCTCTTAACCCTACGGTTAAAACATGAGATGGATGATGCGGGAATAATGCGCTATTGTATGCATTGAATGCAACATTTGAGCACATGACATGGTATGTCGAACATGAGGTAGATGATGTAAGAATAATGCATCATCCTTCGACTCTATTGTATGGCGAGTTTCGATTAGATTAATATTCCTTTTATAGTTGAAAGAAGGAACATCGATTAGGAGTTTGTATTGATGAATTATAACCATTCGGTCAATACGGTACGTAATATTCTTCATGATCGATAATTATGACTCGCTTATTATTTGCTATCCCGGATGTGTATGAAGGAGGAATATATATTCCTAATGTTACTTGTTTTGGGTCCAAAAAATCTAAAGTATAAGTTGGACGTTTACTTACAATCTTTGATTTTCGAGCTGATTCATTTATGAAAGGTAGGTGTGGTGACATGCGATATCTATTATAAGCAAAATTTTATATTGAGAGTTGTAGTCATGTGGACTATCAATGACTTTCCCGTGTATTTGATGCTATCCGGTTGGAGTACCGTAGGAAAACAATCTTATCCTTATCGTATGAAAAATTTAGATGCTTTCTCCTTTTCAATAGAAGAAATATCTCGTGGTTTGACAATCATCAAAAGTTTTTTCCTCATGATTATCCATATAAAAGAAAAAAGAAAGCAATCATTGTAAAAACGATTGTGAGATATAGCCTTTCTCTAATTTGATCTAGGGCTAAGATGTTACATTTGATGGAAGAGTCGGGGTTGTTGAAGGTGATAGAAGATGGTATAGATAATCATAACGGTAGAATCTCTCGGATGTGTGGATGGAGAAAATAGAATATTTTCTAGGATTTATCTTACTGGAGTACAAATCTCATTCGACATAATTTAGATGTCATGCATATTAAGAAAAATATGTTCGATAATGTTTTTAACACATTTATGCATGTGCTTGAGTAAGACTAAAAACAATGTCAACTTTAGGAAAAACTTAATATTTTTCTATGGGAGGCCAAAGTTAACAAGGGATGATGCATCTAGAAAGTACCCTAAAGCTGATTTTATCCTTTCCAAACAATAGAAAAGAAAATTGCTTGAATGGATCAAACAACTCAAGTTTCTCGATGGATATGTGTTCAACCTAGTTAGATGTATTGACATACGAAATGACAAACTTTATGGGATGAAAAGTCATGACTTCCACATATTTATGTACGGATTAGTTCCAATTGCATTTTGGGATTTTTTGTCGGGACATGTTTGGCAAGCACTTACTTAGTAGAGATTGTTCTTCAAATAATTGACTTCGATAGTGATAAGAAAAGAAGATATGCTACAACTTCATGATGAGATACCCATGATTTTTTACAAACTAGACGTATATTCCCTTTTAGGTTTTTTGACTCCATGGAACATCTTCTAATCCACTTACCATATGAGGCATCTATTTTGAGACTCGTGTAATATCGGTGGATGTATCTATTTGAAAGGTATTGACATTCAATTTTAATATAAAATTAAATAAACTTCCAAATATTGAATATTAAATTAATTTAGACTAGAGGTATCTTCGAAAAATAAAAAATAATATCAAGAATAAGGCTATAGTGGAAGGATTAATATGTAATACACATTTGGTCGAAGAAACCTCTTTGTTTTGTTTATACTATTTTGAGCCTCTTGTGCATACTAGGTATTGAAAAGTGTCGCATAACGTTGAGTGTGGTGGAGAAGAGAGCGATCACATTGGAAGGATACCATGCATATTCAACCAACATGGTCGACTAATTAGTTGATACACGAGATAGAAATTGACAAAAGTCAAACACAAAACAATCCATCAATATATATTATTGAATTATGAAGAAGTAAAACCTTACATTGAGTGATTTTGGCAAAATTCCATTTCTAAATAATACATCTTTAATTACATATCATAATAGACACATTTACTCTCATTTGTTGTTACTCCTCGTTAGTAATTCCTTGCCAAAATACAACCAAACAATCCTTTTTTGCTCTAAAATGAAGTCGATGCTCTAATTGAACCCGAGTTTACATCCCGGTTTAGTCAATATGTTAGTATCCTCATTTTACTTGTATTTTGTTAGTGGGTAGTATTAATTAAAAGATAACCGATCTTTAGAGGATATAATGTCAAATTTATAGATATAAAATGCACAAGCAATTTTTATGACATACTAGTTCTTAAAAGATCTTATATAAGGCCCATTGTTTATTGTCAAGTTGTCAAGTCATAACGAGTTATTTTATTAATGGGCATAGGTTTCGCACACTAGTAGGGAGCTTCGAATAAGAATTTTCAATAGTGATGTATGCATTAAAGAAACCAATTACGAGTACAACCGAGAGCGACTATTATGAGATATTGATAAAAATTCTTAAATTAAAGTATCATGCATTACCAATTAAAAGAACATTATTGTTCGGATGCGATTGCTTTGATCCTACACTATAAAGAACAAAGGTTCATCCGTAGTATAAACTAATGGATATTAACTATATAAGAAATTCGAACGATTATGAATCCTTTATTTCTTTTTTTAGGAACATGGGCAGTACCTCGAAATATATTAATAATAAATGAAGTATTATAAGGGGGCAAACCGGCCTAGCCAACGATCCAAGAGGATAAGAAAGCCTAAACTCCCGAAAGATTACAGGAAAGTTCGTGAAATATACAAGATAAAACCCTATAAAACTAGGGCCTAATCTCTTATTGGGATAGGACTTCTAGCTACCTAAAACTAGAAGCTATGGACAATAGAACCGTTCTAAAGCTTAGTCACATAAAAACTAGAAATATATTATGAATCCTTTGTCCTTGCATCACGGTTGGTCTAGGTATATTATGCCGAGTACCTTAGCTTGAGGTGGGAGAATCGAGATTATGGGTTGTTTGTAATATCAAGCTATGTCCGTGTTTAAATTGCCCGAATCATCCATTGTAGTCCAATAAAATGATGAACCATTCCAGTAGGATGATCTAAAAATCCGACACAATTTGATAGAGGAAGTTGATTACGTTATTTTGTTGAATGATCCAATGGATCGTTTTTAGATATAGAAGTAGTTGTAGTTGATGAACATGATGAGAATGAGTGTGAAAATATGCCGGATGACATAGATGATAACTTAAACACCGATTATGATGGTTGTAATTAAATATATATTTTATTTATTGTATTAGTAGCAAATGATGAATTTTTCATTTCTTTATTTGTTACATGTAGTCTATCATATCGACTTTGTAATATTTTCAAAATCTTGGTTGTATGTTTTAATTGTGTTGTGTTTTAAGTAGGTTGCTTATCGGGTAATTAAGAATGTATAATTTATAAGTGAGATTTTCTTGAAAATTTGGGCTTTTTTTAGTGCTTGATATTGATAATATATTTGTTATGTTTAGTTTAATTATCTTAGTTTATATTATTTGACTATGATAAGTGATTTGGGCCGACCCCCTATAATCACTATGGGATCACATTTTGATAGTCATGGACATGCATCCTCGGCTAACGACAACCCACAAAGATCTCCTACTAGCATTAGTTAGGGATCTCCCACTTCAAGCACTATACGTGGGTCTTGTAGCTCCCATGGCTTGGGACTTTCTTCTTTTTCCTCCTATAGAGTCGGCACATCTAGTACGGCTTTGACTATAAAGGCTTCCCCACCAACAAAGGTTCTCGCATCGACCATAGAGGTTCTAGCGTTGGCCACGAAGGTACAACATCTACCAACGTATCTATCACCGTAGAGAGCTCTCAAAGCTCCTCTAGTTGGTGGAATGTTTCGTTGCTCATAGACGGTATGTAATTTTCTAAAAACAATATTATTATTTTTTTATTTTACTATATCATTTCAATAATTAATGAGCATTTTTTTCTTATTTTTTTGTGATGTTCGACAATTTTATTCTATCCAGTAGAGATTATTTCATAAGGATGACCATGACTTTCAAGGAGCAATTGGACATTAGTGGGTCGGCATGGAAGCCCATCTCGGAGCTCACTAAAAAGTTCTAATTTAGTAAGTTTAAGGTAACGAATTACTTATTTGTTTTATTATATTGAAAATATTAAGTTAACATTAAATGAACTAGTTAATGTTAAAATTTTTTATTCATGTAGAAATATTTTTACTAGGATCCGACTATCGAGGTGCAAGCCGGAGATGCTTAGGAGGCTACGGCTAGAAAGTGCTACTCCGACTTTATCTACAACCATGGTTCATTGCCTTACCGAGTGTAATTTGATTAGGCAAGAGGTCCGAGACTTGTGACATCAAGATTTTGCCACATCCGATCGCAAGTCTCATTCATAACGAGCATCGGAAAATTGAATGTTAGAGACTGGTGGCCTTGGTGCTAGCCCTTCGGCCCTTCCAAGCATACGATGGGGTCCATCTATTCGAAAGAACATGCCCAAGCACATGGTAAATCATATCTTATACCATTAAATGTTTAAGAAATTTTAATTTGCATCTCATATTGTTTGTGATTCTTTTTTTTTTTAAGTAGAAAAATTATGGTTTAAGCCAACGTATTTGGAGCTATTTGGGGTCACTCACAAGCGACGAGATAACTCTTTCATCATCTATGCGCCCAACATATAATGGTAAGTATTTTTAATTTTTATATTTTATATATAGAAATATAATCTAAAAATTATTTAATCTGTTAACATTATAGCTATTTTGATTATGTAAGAACGTATTGATGAGTTCATATGGAAAGCTATTGAGAAGTAGTGGGTGGAAGGAATCCTAGAACCATAAGTGGACAAGAATGTCATATACCTCGAGAATGTATAAAGGAAGAAGAGCATATATGGTGTAGGCACACAAACGTTGCATTATCTCGTCCTTGTCGAGTGATGCCGGCTCTCCTCCATGTCATCACGAGTATACCAATGATATTTGTAAGGAGGTTCGAAGGCAATACGAGAAAATGATGCAGTCCAAACAAGTTGAGCTACATGACATTGTCATGTAGTAGCGAGAGTACCATACGGGGGCTACGGTCTAAGTATGAGTCGTATGCCTCGATGTTGTGTAGGTTTGCACATATGTCCGAGTTGCTCGTAGATCCGCCCACCGAGCTAGGACTCCACCATCCCTCCCGCCGAGCCCCAAGAGGAGGATAGAAGGTTAGACAATTAGGATGATGATCAAGAGTGACATTTTATTTTTTACTTTTTTTCCTTACGTACTAACGGATTTTTTTTTAATATTAATTTAAATTTAATTTATATTATTAAAATTTTAATAAAAAAATAATTTTTTATAATATGTTGTTTGTTTTAATTGTTAGTTACTACAGAGAATATCATAAATTTAAAAACTAACAAAAAAATTATCAATTTTCTTTAGAATAATAATAATAAAATTAGTGATAGATTAGCATTGAAATTTTTTTACATTTAGCGATAAATTAGCAATGGAATAGTGACAATGAAATTAGCTTATAATATTAACGATGGAATATCGATCTTCATCGGAGAAGGATTTAACGATAGAATTGTGATGCATTATTTGGGTGGAAAGATGACATTTTCGATGATCCATTAGCAACAAAATATAGAGATTTAGTGACAGAAAAACCATCACTAAATTAGCAACGGATACTAGTTGTCCATTACTAGGATTAGCGACATGCGTTTTAGCGATGGTTTTTTTTTGTTGTTGTAAATTCGTCGCTAAACACTTTTAGTGATGGAATTGCCTTTAATACGGATGGATTTTTCCATTGCTAAATGGTTGTTTACTTGTAGTGAAAAAAAAGTATCCATGGTTGGATATAGTGTTGCTAAATACAAGATCGTCCGAGAAGAAAAATTTTATTTTGAAAAAAGCTAATTGATGCATTTATTTTTATTTATCTAGCCTATTTTCTCATACATCTTTATAAAAAAATTTCATTATCATATGCCGTTACATATTCACTTTGTCTTCCATATATCCTTTTTACTTTCTAAATGAAAAATATCCCTACAACTATCAAAAGAAAATTAAATTTTGAAAAAAAAAACTTGAAAAGCCATGAAAAAAATTCCAAAAAATATAAACACATTTGAAAAACGAGAAAAAAAATTGAAAACCCAAGAAAAAAATACTACCTTAGAAAAATGTATATAAAAAAATCATATCAATATAGCTTCATAAATATAAATATGTCTATGAAAATGAAATAAGTTTTTTGATGCGGGGTTTTCAAAATTTTCATTATTTTCTATTTTTTTAATACATTTTGTGGGTTCTTTCTTTCTTTCCCCTCACATTATGCTACCACTACAAAAGATAATGGAATTATCGTCGCTAATTTTGCAAAATTCATCGCTAATTTTAATTAGCGAAGGTTTTGCTACGGTTCGAAAAGCATTCGTAAAATGTCAATCGCTAAAATTTTTTGACGTTTTGGGTCGTCGCTAATTTAGTAATGGCCTAAACCATCGCTAATTTAGCGATGCCCTAAACCATCATTAAACTAAAGAAACTATCACAAAAAATGATTATAGAAGCGAGGAAATATTACGACGGTATAAAGAAACCCTCGCTAAAACCGTCGTAATTTAACAATGATTTTAGCGAGGGTTTCGGACCGTCGTTATAATTCTCAATTAGCGATGATTAAAATCATCGCTAAGATATTATTTTTATTTTTTTAACCCTTATTTTAAATTAACCAATTGCTATTTAAAAGTTTACAAAATACCCAACATAATATTACTTTCATAATTTTTATTATAAAGTTTATTAAAATGTAATAAATATTATTCAATTATTAAATTCTTAAAAACAAGTAGAAAGTTTGTTGTTATTACAAGAAAACATGATAGCTAGGAGAAATTGGCGGGATCGTCACTTAGAGCTTGGGTGAAGTCGTCGTTAGTATTAGTAAAATGCCGAGTCACTAAAATTTTACGATGGTTTAGGCCGTCGCTAATTTAATGGCAAACTAAACCATCGTAAAACTAAAAAAATCATCGCAGAAAATGGTTGTAGAAGTGAGGAAATGTTACGATGGTACAAAGAAACCTTTGCTAAAATCATCACAATTTAGCAACGGTTTTAGCGATGGTCCTAAACCTTAGCTAAAATCGTCGCAATTTAGAGGATTTTAGCGAGGGTTTCGAACCGTCGCTATAATTCTCAATTAGGGAAAATTAAAACCGTCACTAAGATATTATTTTTGGTTTTTTTAACCCTTATTTTAAATTAACCAATTGCTATTTAAAAGTCTAAAAAATACCCAAAACATAATATTTTAAAATTTCATAATTTTTATTATAAAATTTATTAAAATATGATAAATATTATTCAATTATTAAATTCTTGAAAAAAGTAGAAAGTCTGTTGTTATTACAAGAAAATATGATAGCTAGGAGAGATTGGCGGGATTGTTAGTTGAAGCTTGGGTGGAGTCGTCGTCGGTGTAAGGCACGACGGATGAACTGCCACCTTGCTGAAAATGCTACACAAACATCTGTTGCATCCGTGTCACCATCATATGTTGCTATCGAGTGTACTTGCTTCAACTCATTTGTTGTAGCCAACACGTTGTGACGAGTACCCTATAGCTCTTAGATCTCTAGTATATTTGCAGCAGTTCAATCCTCGCTTTCCTTTCGTTATGCCTCATCAACAACATGGAACCACAAAGTTGCCGAACCGGAGACGATATCGGCGTTAGAGTAATAATGAGATGCGTGTGACCCAAGTCCGTACATCATCTTCCTCTTACTATTTCCTCCACCAACGACCTTTCTAAAAATCTCATTAATGTTGATGTCGAGCGATGAAGTCCCCCGGTCTATCGACTAGCAACCTCCTCCTCATTTATTAATCTTTCTATGGTCTTCCGTATGATTGTGAAAGACATACTATTAAACGACTAAGTGAAATAACGTTATAAATTAATATGAATGAAATAACATTATAAAGTAATAACTTACACCAATAACTCTTGACCATTGATCGACGAAGACATATTGATCATCAATCTTTCTCTTATGAGTCCTCAAGAAAACCTCGTGAGGATCGGGTTCACGACCTAACACCTCACACTTGAAAAAAATATACGTAAATGTATTAAATATTAAATATACTCAAATATTTAATTAATTATTTTGATATCATTACAAAAAAATATTATATATATATTTACCATGCGTATTGCGTGCTCTCTATGGGTGATTGACCCCCGTATGTCTCGAAGGACTAGCTCCTATGCCACTAGTCTCACTCCCGTGGTTTCGCGATGCCATCTTTGTATAACGAGCGAGATTGGAGAATTAGTCTAAGATAGCTAGGAAATGCTAAAAAAATTGTTAAGTAAATGGAGGGGAATTGTCCTTCCATCTTTGTATTTTTTTATTTTCCGTACAAAATTAATTAATTTTTAATTATTAATTAATTTTGTAATTACTTAACTCCTTTACTTAATCAACAACTAAATAAACTTAATTACTAATTATTTTTTAATTACTAAGTATAATTTTGAAAATTATTAATTTTTTAATTACTAATTATTCTTGTAATTACTAAAAATTTAAAATATTTCTAATAACTTATTAACAATTTTCTAAAATAATTAACTTTCCAAAATACCATCAATTAAACTAACTAAATTAATAAATAACATTTAACAATAAACTAACTAAATTAACAATTAATAATTACCAATTAACTATAACAATTAAAATTAAACTAATAAAAACAAAAATTAAATTAACAACAAAAATTAATAACAATTAAAATTTCTTAAAAATAAAATTAACAATTAAACAATTAAACTCTAACAATTAACAAAAATTAATAATAATTAAATTTCGTTAACAATTAAACTAACTAAAATAACAATTAATAGTAAATTAACTAAATTAATAATGAACAATAACAATAATACAATTAACAATAACAATTAAATTAACAAAAAAATTTAAATTAAATTAAGTAAATAATTAAAAAAATTAATTAAGGGGTTAGATGAGGGAGAACCTTTCACCAACATAAGGAGGAGAAGGGGCTACACCGATGGAGGGGCTTTCTTCGGATCTGTTTTGGTCGAAAAATGGGTGGTTGAGGAAGGGGGAGAAAGGAAGAAAGAAAGAGGAAAAGGAGAAAGAAAGGGGAGAGATGGAAAGGAAAAAGGGAAGGAGGAGAGAGAGGAGGAGACTGGTAGGAAAATAAAGGAGAGGGGGAAGATTTGATGAAAATGGGAGGGAAATCGATGCTGGAAATGAAGGAGAAGAATAAAGGGAAAAAGAAATTTTTTTGGTGAACTTTTTGGGCGTAATGGTATGTAGGGGTTGAAAGTTTTAGTGACGGTCTAAAAAACCGTCACTAATTACTTGAAAATTTTGAAAAATAGTTGTTTCCCTCCAACGAACGTACAATTAGGGTCGTCGCTAATTTGATAATTTGCTATCGATTTTTTGTAAAAACCATCGCAAAAATGGCTGTAGAATTTTTTTAAAAAACAAAATTGGAATCATCGACTTTTGTTTTTTGGAAAAAACCATCACAAAAAATCGTCACTAATTTCCATGATCTACAACGGTTTTTTTGTAAAAAGCCGTTGCAAAAATGGATGTAGAATTTTTTTTTAAAAAAATTAGAATTAGAAATGGTTTTTTTTGGAAAAAATGGTCGGTAATTTCCATGATTTATGATGAATTCTTTTTTTTACAAAACCGTCGCAAAAATGGCTTTAGAATTTTTTTTTTAAAATGAAGTTAGCGAAGGTTTTTTGGAACAAATCGTCGCTAATTCCCATGATTTGTAATGGTTTTTTTTATAAAAAACGTCACAAAAATGGATTTAGAAATTTTTTTAAAAAAATTGGAATTAGCGACGATTTTTTTACAAAACCGTCGCTAATTTCTATGATTTTTAAGGACTAATTTAATGACGATTGTGAAGAACCTCGCTAAAGTGCTTCAAACCGTCACAATTTTAGTGAATTAGTGATGGTTTTGAGACCGTTGCTAATTTTTCCTCGCAAATCTCCTATTTTTTGTAGTGTACGGGTTGGACATAACATGTAAAATTATTTTAAAAAATAATTTAACTTTGATGGTATGTATTATATTATGAGTCTATTAAAATATATCAAATCAAAAGTAAAATCAAAACTTTTTTTTTAATTCGTGTTTAACTAATCATACATTATGTTTTTCATAATTTGTTTGGCTAAAAAGAGCATGATTTATTCTTTTATATCCAGAATCTTAACTAAAAACTTATGAGAAAATTAAAAAATTCATGGATTCTTAACTAAAATATTTTTTACAATTTTGTTTTTCAAAAAACGTTAAGAAAAATTATCTAAAAAACACTTTTAATCTTAGATTATAGATATATATATATATATATATATATATATATATATATATATATATATATATATATATAAGCATGTTATACCGCTTAAAAATTAAAAGATTTTTTCATGTAAATTATATCAATTATTTTAAGAGCAAATAACAATTTTCTAATAAATCATTAAAAAAATCATACATAGATCTCTTTCTCTCCCCCTTGGTTGCTAGGGACTAAATTACAATACAAATAAAATTGTGGATCGAAATAAAAATTGTTGGAAAAATGAGGGGCAAAAAAATACCGTGAGCAAAACTTTATATATAAAATGCTAGAAAAAAACAATTAAAAGTTGTGTGAATTGTGTTATAAATGAAATAAACGCCTAAAAAAAAATACTTAAAATAACAAAAACACCACTCTCTTAAATTAACAAAAATGCCATCAAGTGAATTAACCCCATATATTTTTGGGTTCGTTATGATATTATTTCAAAAAAGGATTAATTAATTAAATTGATAAATTTAAATTAACATAATTAATTTAAACCTAATTTAAATAAACCTAATTAATCAACTAACAACTAATTTAAATCAACCTAATTAACCCTAAATTTAATTCAAATTATCATAATACAATTCACCATAAGAAATTTAACCTAAGTCATGAACTAAGAATTATTTTAAATTAACCCTAATTAATCCTAAATTTAACCTAATTAACTCTAATTGAAATTTTATGTTACTTAAAAAATTCACCCTAATTAAATTAACCTAATTAATCAACTCATAACCGATTTATATTAAACCTAACTGAAAATGAATCAAAATTAACCAAATTAATTTAATAATAAATTAAACTAAACCTAATAAAATTAACCATATTTGAATTAACAATAATTCAAACCCAATTAAATTTTAAATATAATTTAATTAACGAATTGGCTATAATTAATATTAAAAATTAACGAATCAATAAAAATAACCGTAATTATTTTAACCCTAAATCAAATTAACTTAATTAAATTAATCCTAACTAATTACATTAATCCTAATTCAAACATTAATTAAATTTAAAATAAAAACTAACAAATTAACAAAATTAATCTAACAACTAACAAAAAAATAACAAAATAACGAGTTAACTAACAAAATTTTAACCTACCAATTAATCAACCAATTTATTTAAATTACCCTAACAATTACATAAAGTTTAACCTAACACTAACAATTAACAAAATTAACCTAAAAACTAAAAAAAAATTTAATTAACAAAATTAATCTGATTAAAAAAAAAAAAGAAGACAGAGAACTAACCAAAGGAGAGGAGGGAGGAGAAAGACTGTCGTAGTAGTTTCAACGTGGTTTTTGGAAAGAGAGAGGAATGCCTCATTGGAATGAGTGGGTCGGGGATGGAGTGGGGTGGTTGGTGTTGTTGGGGTCGGCGGCAGGAGAAGAGGAGAGGGAAAGTGGGAAAATTTGGGGGAAAAGAAAAGGGTTGAAAGTTTAAGGGATTTAGGATTAGCGATGAATGCGATTCCGTCTCTAATCTATCGTTACGTACAAAAGTGTATATCGCTAATTTGAATTTTAAACATGCACTCAATTTTCTGAACTTTTCAAAAATTTAGAAAATTACCAACAAAACACATTCTAACGCTAAATTAGTGATGATATAATCCGTCATCGATCAAATGATGATTTTTAGCGACATAAATGTTATTCCACCTCTAAATTCCCTTGCTAAGTCTGTTGTAATTCCATCTCCGACATTAGAGTAGCAAATGTCAAAGATGGAATTATTTCGTCGCTAATTTTCTCGTTATCGATACGTTGTAAATTATTGCATTTTTAATTTTGTCTTCATTCGATTGTTATTCGGTAACTAATTAACTATGAAATACAATCTATCGCTAACCGCCTATTTTCTTATACTGTTTTGAAAATAAAATTTAATTTGTGGAATTGATTCAGTTGAAAGAATTAATTGTATCTTCAAAAATCATGCAAAAGATGGATTTTTTTTTTCATGTGCAGTTGAAGATATATATATATATATATATATATATATATATATATATATATATATATATATATATATATATATATCGTCATTAAGGACTCAGAATGTGGTTTAAAACATTAGGGGAAAAAAGCAATTGTAAAATTTGGGGCATTCAAGTTATTATGAAATGATGCAATGTGTCTCCCTAACAGTTCCCTTTTGTTCTTGAAGCGAATGGATTGTTTTGGCATTTTAGGTATCATTTCTTCTGTGCATATATGTCCCCATTTTGCATGTATTAATCAAAATAAACAAATAAATAATAAATAAAATAAAATAAAAAATAAAGATAAAAAAATTAGATCACTTGAATGGCCAAATTAATGTAATATTGTTCTCATATTGTTCAAATAAGCATACTTTTAGCAATGAGATTTAGGTCCCACATGGCTAATTCTTGGTTATTAATAATGGAAATTCTTGCCAGACTCATAAATTGCTCTGATCATACATGCAAATTAGTTGATCAGAAGAGAGCTAGCTAAATATGTACTCTTGAAAGTGGCTTGAATTAATGTAAGGTGAGCATAATTCGGTTTAAATTGAAAAACTAAATACAATCGAAATATTATAAAAAAATGAAATATCAAAATTTAGTTTTTGAAAATTTTTGTTCAGTTTAAATTGAAAACTATTTTTTAATTATATATACTGAGAAAAAAAAACCTACACTTATCCTAGCAACAATGGTCTCTTAATTATCTCTTTAATTTTCCTCGTAGCTGTCGTAGCCCACCTCACCCTTAGCACAAACCTCAACTCCAGACTCTCTTTTCCTCGTCCCTTCCTCCTCACCACCCACCTCTTTATCCTCCTACTTCTAGGCTTTTACTACTCTTCCTCCTACTTTCCTCCTCACCGCCTAGCTCCCCAACCCCCTTCTATTACTCTTCCTTCAATTGTAGTGTTGCTAACAATAACACTCCTCAATCTTCTTGGCTTTCAATACCACATTCCACGGTTATTTTTTTTACTCTTTTTTTTATGTTCATAGATAATAATTTTATTAATTTTGATTGTCATTATTTCTTTATTTATGGTTTTAAAAAAATATAATAACAATGGCATGGTGTAATGTAAAGTAGAGATCTTCACTCGTTTAAAGGCTAAAAGGTTAAAACTTTGATCAAGAAAATAGGGTTTTTTTAGGGTTTCATGCAAGTTTTCTCCGCTTCTCTATGTTTATTTTTAATGTCTTTTGTCTCTCATTTTGAGTTTATTTTGTAAATACTAATTGGTTCGATAGTACCCTCAACTATCTATCAAACAGAGACTAGTAACTAAACTTAAATTTTTTAAATTTGAATACTAAAACTATTTTTTGATTTGTAATAGAGTCAAGCAATCTCTTTGACCAATATCCGGAGACACATGATAGATACATGATGGTGAAATGACCAAAAAAACTCAAATTTAAATTAAAATCCAAATTCTTAATTTTTTATAACCAAAAAAAAAAAAAAAAACCATGACTTTAAATCTAAAATAGGAAAACACAGATCTTAAAGAAAATAGTTCATCATATCAACAGGGGCTAGCATTTTGAAGAATCGGATTTATAAAGCTTTTCATATTCCTCAAACTCCTCATAATAAACATCCCGGACACATCTAACACACCAGCTCCCTCAACAATCTTTTGGCTACGACTTCTCGAGCAAGCAGTGGTAACAGAGGAGAGCTCTTTTTCTTCGATTCTTGCTCTCCTTATTTTCTCACTAATGTTGATTCAATTTGTTGAGTTTTATTTTTTGTTGCCATCATGGAATTGATAGTAATGTAAAAGAATTTGGGATCTTGAAATCTTAAATTAAAGGTGATTGTTTGTTTTTGTTGATACAAATATTGGCTTAAATGGGTTTTTCATAGAAAAGATGAAATGGTTTGGGTATTTTATGGGTTGTTGGGTA
Source organism: Dovyalis caffra (assembly GCA_963924115.1). Lineage (NCBI taxonomy): Eukaryota > Viridiplantae > Streptophyta > Magnoliopsida > Malpighiales > Salicaceae > Dovyalis > Dovyalis caffra. Next base: position 12,701,380 of record CAWUPB010001184.1, read on the forward strand.
GTGTTGATCGTAAGAGAAGATTGGATAAAGAAGAAGAAGATGATGATGATGAAGGCACTCTTTTCTCTCTCAATAAAGATCTAGAATTCATTAGTCTCTTTCTCTCTATGTCTCGTTGATTAGTAGGATGATAAACCCGCGATGAAGAAAAAACTCTTTTAAAGGTGTAAAGTGTTATTCCTCTTGCCGTAAACGAAAAAAAGAAGGAAAATTAAACTATCTTATTCTCTAATTCCTTATTGATAGGTTCAAAGTCAAAATGACTCATATTAAATGATCATACTTTAAAATAGTGATCCGAAAAAGAAAGCATGTGCAATAATGTTGATCTATAAAACTAAATGATGCATATTCAAGCTCTATGAAGTAAATGAGAGCTTCAAAATATTTTGGGATGAACAAATCTTGCACTCATTTTAAGAACTTTAAGCGAATGCAACATAATTAAGAAACTTATACCGATTTAATTATCTATAGTTGGTGTTAGGTTTGATCGAAGGAGAGAGATGGCTATGGCTAGAGGGTTTGAGAAGATGGTGGCTATGAGGATAAGGGTGGATGTGGCATGAGGGTTTAAGAAGATGAAGGTAATTTGTTTTTAGGTAGGGCTTATTTGTAATTTTATTTTGTCAAGTTGATCGGTAATATTCATAAGATTCATGTGTCTTTTATTCATTAGGCCATGTCACCATCAAGTGCAAACAATACACTCGGATGTTGGTCAATGGAATTTGATAACTTAATTATAAATAAAAAAATAATTGTGGTACTCGAATTGAAAAAATTAAAGTTTGGGTACCAATCTTTGTTTAAACAATAATACGAAATACTATCGAATTAATTAGCCTTTTGTAAAATATGGCTACAGTTTGTTATATCTAGGCTAAGTAAAAGTGTTAATAATGTCACTAAACCACAAACTTGAAAAGGCCTAAACTAGCAAGGACAACAATATAGTAGTGAAAATTAATAGCAAAGTATAACTATAGTACATAGAACACTAGAACATTAAAAATGGTGCAGCAAAGAATAGAATCAATTTGATTTGTCGTAGAACGAGGCTTGCAAATGGAGTAAATAGAGAAATGAAATGGATGATGTGTAACCTATAAGCAACATAGCAGCTTATTATAGCTTCATAAAAATCATTACAAGTAACTAAGCTAAATAATAGAGAGTTTAGAAAGTTGTTACTTGATAAACAATAAATGAAAATTTTTAAAAGTTAAACTAAAAAATTGATGAAACTTTTTCTCTAGTTTATGTTTTAATAATGTCATTTATATGACTAAGATTTAACATTGCATTCTTATTTTTTTTTCCTTGGGATTTCACATTTTATTTTTATCAATATATAATTATTTATGTAGATGTCGTTACTCAAAGTTACTATTATTGAACTTGTTAGTTCAAGCAATTTAGCACAATCAAGTGCAACTCCATCAAACACATAAGAGGATAAGAGAATGAAAAGGAAACAAATGAAGTCAAGATCAGTTGTATGAAATCATTTCTCCAAATTTGAAGATGAAAATAAAGACATAAAGGACAAATATAATAGTTGTGATAAGGTATTTGTCACTCATTCTATTAGAAATGGCATTACCTCACTTAAAGCTCATTTGACTATATATAAAAAGCACTCTTATAGTATTGACATTAAACAAACAAAACTAAACTTTAAATCAAATTCAAATGTTTAAGAGGGAGAGACCACTCTTGCATATAGAAGTTTGATCAAAATGATATTAGAAATACTTTAGCTTACATAATAATGGTAGATCAGCTTCCATTTAAATTTGTGGAGGGTGTGGGGTTTAAAATGTTTATATTTATTACACAACATAGGTTCAAAATTCCATCACATTTTATGATTTTAAGATATTACCATCAAATTTATTTAGATGCGAAATTGAAATTAAAGCGATTCTTGAAAAAAAAATTCTCAAAGAGTTTTTCTCACTATAAGCACATGGTCATCTATTCAAAAAATTAATTATATGTGTTTAATGACCGATTTCATTGATAGTGATTGGAATTTGTATAAAAAGATATTGATTTTTTTTCCTCATTGATAGTCATAAGGTGTAGATTTAGGCGATGTCGTTGAGAAATGATTAATTGATGGGAAATTAAAAAGGTTTTTAGTATTATAATTGACAATAGAAGTTTGAATGATGTGCCATTAAACACTTAAAAGACATTGTTGTTGCTCGACATATAACGAAACTCTTGAAAATTTAAGATTTTTATTTTTCTTATTTTTTTTTAAAATTATTCATAGGGACTTAAGTTATTATTGAAGGAACTAGAAACCTAAAATAGGCATTGGTTCGAAATCCTAGGGTAAGGAGTTGGTTATGGTTTTGGAAAAATATTAATCACCAAAAAGTGTCCTTTCCTAAAAAAGGTATTACGTCTACCTTAGTCCTAAAATTTATCTCTTGAAAAAGTAGTTCTATTTTTCCAACATTAATCCTAGTCAAAATTCTAAGTTTTTAATTTTTTCTATGTCAAACTAAGTTCTTATTTTTATTTTTATTTGTGGTATCATAATGAACCAATCGTTGGATCCCTTCATCGAGAGACACGTCACTTCAAACATTGGATACATTTTAAGTCTCGACACAACCAGATGTATCGAAAAATGCCTTAATTACTAAAATGATTTTTGGCTAACAACAATCCCTATTAGATAGGAGAATTTTTTAAATTTTTTTGTCTCTTTTTTTATTATTTATTATATATATATATTTATCAATGTGGAATTGTTGTCGATCCCAAAAAATTCGAAGACTTGACAATTCGTCCACCTATCAACCGCCTAATCTAATTATTAAAGTAAAATCTAAAATTAAAAATTTTACTAAATAAATTCAAGAGAATCCGAAATATTAAATCTAAATTAAGTAGGAAATATAAATAGATAAATAAAAATATTCAGAATCAATTTGTCTAGGAAAAAACTGAAATTAAGGTATTGGGTCCTCCTTTTTCTTTTTGGGCAACGACCGAAGGGCTGCTGGGCTGGGCTTGGCCTAACCCTTTTCTATTTTTTTTCTTTTAACAAAAACCTAACCTCACCCATGTAACATTTTTTTCTTAAGCCAATTCCAATTTAACAAAGATCAAACCTTATACCTTCCATCCTCTCCTCATTTCTCTGCTTCTTCCATTTCTTACGAAAACCCATCAAGATCGCGCAACCTCTTATCCTTCCTCTCCTTCTGTTCCATTTTCAACATGCTACAACAATAAAAAAAAAACAAAGAAGAGATAAGCCAAAATCATACTACCCCAATACTCTTCTCGCTTGGGTAGCTGCGGGTTATGCCCAATATTTGGGCTGTCGGATATGGTGCTGAGAAGCCTCACCACTAATGCCGATGTAAAGGATGAAGTGCCATTGGACTCGATGCTTTTGATTATTGCAGGTGGTTGATTCTGGTTTGGTGTAAAGAGTGTTTGCTGCATGATTTTCGTTGGGGTATGTCAATGGTGGCTAGTCGACTATCTTTAAGGTTTTTTTTGTGGGATAGGGAAAGTAATGGAGGCCCCTCAAAAAGAAGGAAAAGAGTTACTTGTGTAGTGGATTTATAGGGCTGAGGGATGAGTCATCTCCTCAATTATTATTGTTTTGTATTTTTTATTCTTTTTTTAATTTTTTTAATAGTAAATTCCAAAATAAAATAAAATGAGATAAGATAAATTAAGGATAAATAACAAACAAATAAAAAATGGAGGAAATTTTGGGTTATGATAGATGTGATTAAGAATTGAGATCATAATATTTTAGATGAGAAATTCCTTCATATGAGGTCTATAATATATATTTTGAATCTTGTTATTGTTAATGGTTTAAAATATATCAATCCTTCGGTTTTTCATATTCTAATGATTGTAAGATATATGAAACAATCTCTCGACTAGGCTGAAAAAAATTTAAGAAATACATTGAAATTGAAAAGATTGACTATAAGATTTTGTTACATTTAGATGTTGCAAATAGGTGAAATTCAATATGCTTGACATTAGATACGACTAAAAAGTGTAAGACGAGCTTTTAAGAGATATGAGCAAATTGATCCTTTATATAAGAGTCTTGATGTAGATCACGGTGATGAAGTCTATGGGTCTCCTAATGTTTATTATTTGAGGATTCTTTATGTCCTTGTTGATGGTGACATTGTCAAAAAATTTTATGATCTTACTTTGCTTGTTTCAGATTTTTTATATGTGATTTAAAATACTTACTTTAATGAGATTAGTTCGGTTGATTGTCTTTTGTAAAAATGGCAAGAAAGCACCAACTTAGAACTTTTAGTTGGCTATTCAAATGAGAGAAAAGTTTGATAAGTATTGGAGGATATTAAGAAAATGAACAAGTTGATTTCTATCGCGATGCTTCTTGATCATAACCGGCATAAATTTGACTATATTACACTTTCATTCAATGACATATATGGTAAATTGAACGGTGAAATGATAATAAATCTTATCAAGGAATCTACATATGTAATTTATGATTTATATTGCAAGTTGTTAACACCTCAAAGTGGCCAAAGTAGTTAAAGATTGAAAGTGTCAACTCGTAAATAAAGTAACGGTTGAGCAATAGTCAAAACGCTTGAAATTGAAAAGGAAGTCATGTTATAAAAAAATTTCAAAAGTGAATGTGGAGGTGGAGGAAATAAATTGGAGTTGGATAAATTTCTTAATGAAGATGTCGAAAATGATGATGATGAATTTGAAATTTTAGAGTGATGGAAGTACAATTCTTCTTGATTTTCTATCCTTTCATAAATAGCTCATGCTGTATTGCAATTTTTATATCTACCATTAATTCAGGATCAACATTTAGCACTAGAGAAAGAATTCTTGATAAGAACTTCTTTAGATCTCAACACAATGCAATGTTTTATACATGCTTAAGATTGATTTAGAAATTCATCAATACCACTTACTATTAAAGAAGATTTGCAAAATGTTGAGAAAATTAAAATCGATAATTTTTGTAACTTTATATTTTCATTTGTCATTTCTTTCCTCTATAATAATGATAAAGTGTTGAATTTTTTTTAATCTAATATTTTTTACGTTTAGAAAAAAAAAGTTTTTTGGAACCAACTATGATAGACATATGATGAATTGATGGTGTTTTGGCCTCTTGAATGACATGTGTAAGTTTTTGCTTTTTTTTTTTTTTTTATTAACTCACACACCTAAGGCTCCTAGCCAAACTAGTCTGTTAGAATTTGAACCGATGACTTCTTGTTGTAAGAAACCACTACCATTGAGCTACAAGCTCTTTGGTAGTTTTTGCTTGATATATTAATTTTTCAAATTTGAATATTTTGATAGATTATTTGGTTTGATGGGTGTGCCTTTTTTTTTTTTAGTAAGGAATGCCAAGACTTTGAATTTAATGGTTATTTTGATAGATTTTATTGCTTGATGCATTTTTGATAATGTATGCTAAATGGATTATATTTTTATTATGAATGCCAAAAAGTCTAAAATGATAACAAGTTCTTAGGAAATGAGTTTAGAAATAAAATTGAACTTTTGAGAATCAAGACCCCTTTATTTATAGCGATGCAAGTCCATAATACAATGCGCAACCTAAAAAAGAAATAGAATAAAAAAATCCAAAACTGAAAATTGAAACCGAAATTTCAGTTTTTTAACTAGAAAAACCGAATTCCAATTCGGTGCAAGTTTGGTTTATGTGCTTGATGGTTTGATTAACTGAAAATCGAATTGAAATTGTACAAAACTGAACCCCAATTCTACTTCAATGTAGTGGTAAAAATTTGGAGCTAGCTTATGATATTTTTTGTCACTGACATGCACACATGATACAGTCTAGTCTTGCCTGCGCACATTGATGAATTAATATGTCTTGTTCTATGGACTACAAAAGGTGTAGGGAATGATCATGGAATTTATGGTTTAAGGGAGAGATGAAAGTTAGAAACCGATAAGAACTATATCACATAGATGTGGTAGATGTTTTGTAAAATTTATAGGGTTCATACATTTCAAATCAATCAGGCATGTCACGAGTGTTGTTAACATATCTATCACACATTGAATTTCTTCACTGGATCTGTCGAAAAATAAATGCTTAATTTACGCAGACAATGTCCTATCACTATTGATAGGGACTGTGGCTTATGTATATACATCCATGAGATGGACTAGATCTAATGAAGAATTAAAGCAGAGGAAATTGCTATGAAATTCTAATTAATAGGAGTATTAATTAGTCTCACTCTTAATTTTCCCTGTGATTTAGTAGATAAGTATATATAGCTCTCAAGTCTATGACAGAATTTGTTTGCAAATGCCACCGTCTGAATCAAATAGTTCAAAATAATAGATAGAATCTTTAACGAAAAAACATAATTATACAATGGGGTTTAGGGCATGTTAGATAAGGAATTATTTTACATGGATGATAAAATGAAGAAAATATAGAAAGAACAGAAGGCGTGGCCTGTATGTGCAGAATGTATGGGGCCTCTCATTAAACACTAGGAAATAAAACCAAGCTGTCTTCCTGCCAGGACAAGGAAAGAATGTTAAACAATATTTGTATCTTCTAAATGTAAGAATTCTGCTGTAAAATTTTTGAAAGTTTCTCTTGGAATGGCCTATATGCTTGATTGTGCTGTTGCAGGACATTCTATTTGTCTTATCTTTCGCGAAAGTGCCATTTATGAATGGACTATAAAGGAGTCCATGACTTCCTTAGGTATTTCTACATTTGTGTTTGTTTTCCGGAAGGTAACATTTATTGATATATTGTACTAAGGCTTAATTATACCTTGCTACATCATTGCCCAAAAAAAAAAAAAAGTGCTTCGTAATCTTTAATTTCTCTTCAAATGACACAAAATCAAAAAATCTATGGTAAGGTAATGATACCCCTTGATTTTTTTTTTTTTTTTGGAAAAATTAGAGTTGCTAACTGATGCAAGATTACTTTTTGAATTAGGAAATTTCTGCGAAACTGAGACCAGAATAATTGTGGGGTTCTGCTAATAATATGTTCCCTGCAATATTGTGTTGAGAAATTGGTCATGAACGATCATCACTTGTCTAACTCATTGTTACTTTAAGGAAAATGATCAATTCTAAAGGGAAAAAAAAAAAAAAAGCTTGTACCAAAATTGGCATTGATCACACACACGTGAGCGACATGCAAAGGTATGTTACAAGGGCAGGACCATCTGATGTCCCAGTAGCTTAATTAGTAAAGTATCTCCAAGTTGATGGGTCTCTGTTGTATCATCCATTTATCTGACACACTGACATGGCTACTCGACTCGTTCTTATTACTCATATGATGTTCCCACCGTTGCCAAGTGAAGTTAAGCTTCGATCTTTGATATTATTATTATTTTGTGAGGGGACGAATTAGAAGGAAATCGTTATATACTTACATAGGCGCATGTCCCTTAATAGAGTAAATAGACGGAAGCTTAATGGAAACGGTCGATTGTTTTGACCCGATAGCTTAGGGAATCAAAATCAGAAAATCAAAAGATTAAGGATTAAGTTGAATTTAACCAAAAATTCTATAGATCGTTTTATGAATTCGCCATAGATTTAGCTCAGACAGTTCCTCTCAAATCAAGCAGCGCTTATCCTGGATCAAAGAAATGATATTTACCACAACTGTCTCTGTAGTCTCTATTATCTATGCCCTATCCATTTCTGTTGAGGGACCACGTTTACTCTGCAGCATTATTATTTACTTATTTTGTTACATTAGCAGCGATTTCAGTCGGATTATAATGCAAATAGCTGGATGTTCAAGGAAACTATAAAGCATCCAACATGATTATTTTGTCGTTTCAGGATTTTTTCTATTGGAAATTACGTACATAAGCATTGCTTGCAAACCAAATGCACAATTGAAGGTGGTTTCAATCAAACTTTTGTAAGCATATATACTAATAAATCATCCCTCAAATTCATCGAACACCTTAATTTTTTGGATGGATTGAATTTTTGATATTGTGTTGAAACTTCTTTCATTAATCGACAATTTCAAACTTGAAATCCTTCTTTTTTTAAAAAAATAAATTAACTTTCAACAGCGCTTTTACTTTATACAAATTTCAAGCTCAATGAGCTTTTCTATTTCAGGTGTAAGAAAATATAATACACACCATTAGTGCTTTATGCTGACTCAATTGACCAACTAGTTATTTTGGCTCAAAATTAGTGTATGTGTTGAGTTTTGATTGGGATTCTATATTGATTTGGAATGAGTTGAAATAGTTATTGTGATGACTAACGACGAAACAAAACAAGTAATTATAGACAATAATCAAAAGATAAAGTTAAATAAATTGTTAACACATAGCATTTATGTGATTCGACAAATTACTTACTCCATAAACGAGAGGGAAGTTCTATTAACTTATTAGCAGGAGAATACAAGAACCCTAGAGGCTCAATATAAAGTCTCTATCTTTCCACTTTATTTACTAAATAATGACATAAAGAGGTTTAAATACCTAATACCTATAAAGGAAAAAAATCAAATTGGCTAAATATATTATTAGCCCATAAAATTCAAGTCATATTCAACAAATCTCCACATTGGCTTGAATTCTACAAATCTTTAAGAATGTCATATAAGTTCTCAAGACATACCTCTAAGCTTATGTGAGATAACTCGGTGTAAGAAACAAGAGATGTGAAGAGAGAAAATACCGACTTCAACGAGTGAGACTAACGAATTTCTTCTCTCTAACAATATCCCAACATGCACGTACAAATGCTCAAAGCACATCGACAGTTTCATAACCACACGACTAAAACAACAAAATGACGCGTGGCCACAAAACAAAAGTTTCACATGGCCGTAAAAAATTCACATGGGAGAGAGAAGAAACTCACATGTTCGTGCCTCTTTACTTCATACAATTGTGTCTCTTTTTTCAATAGCACACATCACACGACCAAGTGAAACTACAAACAACAATATGATACTTTCTTTGATTTTCTTAATACTACTCGAGTCCAAACGATGCTTGAACTTATTTGTCGTAATGATTTGGTTAACACATTAGCTGAATTCTCTTTAGTGTGAATTTTCTTCATTGCAATCTTCTTGTCAAAAACTCGATTCATGGATGAAATGATACCCGATATCAATATGCTTGGTCCTCTTGTGATGTGTTTGATTTTTTGTTAAGTGTAGAGCACTCTAGTTGTCATAACTGAATTTTTTTTTAAAAAAAAGATCAAGTTCCTCTATAAGATTTCTCAACCAAATATCCTCCTTCATGACTTCAACTCGCTACCATATATTCTCGCTTCGGTAGTCGACAAAGCAACTATCAACTATAATGTTGATTTCTAACTAATATAAGAACCCAAAAGTGTAAAGATATACCTTATCAAAGATCTCATTTATTGGGATCACTTACATAGTCGAATCCATAAAGTCTAGAACGTAAATTTCGAAGCACTCGGTCCTTTTAAAAACTAAACCCAAATCCGTGGTACGCTTAAGGTACCTAAGAATCCACTTTACTACTTGCCAATGTACCTTTCCCGGGTGAGCCATATAGCTGCTCATAACACCGATTGCTTATGCAATGTCCGGATGAGTGCGGATCATAGCATACATTATGCTACCTATTATACTAGAATATGAAACTTGTGACATTTCTTTCACTTCTTCTTCATTCTAAAGTGACTAAGAAACCAAAAGTTTGAATTGAGTAGCTAATAGAATGCTAACGAGTTTGGCCTTTTACATACCAAAATGCTCAATCACTTTCTCAAAATATCCTTTATGTGATAGATATAATTTTTCGGACTTTCTATCTCTTTGAATCTCCATATCTAAGATCTTCTTCGATGCTCCAAGATCTTTCATCGCAAACTCATCACCGAGTTGTTTCTTTAGCACTTTAATTTTATATGTTCTTAGTAGCTCGTCATCTATATACAATAAAGATACACAAAAGATTCATATGCTAAATACCTAAAATACACACAACTATCATAAGTAGATCTTGAATAACCATATTTAAGAATAAAACTATAAAACCTTTTGTACCACTCGCCTTGGTGATTGTTTTAGGCCATACAAAAAATTTTTTAATCTATAAATATGGTGTTCTTTTCCTTCCATAAAGTATCACTCTAGTTGACACACATAAATAGTCTCCTCAAGCTCTTCATACAAAAATGTTGTTTTCACATCAAGTTGCTTGAGCTCTAAATCAAATTGAGTCACCATAGCAAGCAATACATGAATAGTGGTATGTTTTACAACTACGAGAAAATATTTCATTATAATCAATTCCCTCCTTTTGATTATAACCCTTAACCACCAATCGTACCTTAAATCTAGCATCTTTAACACCTGGTATACCTACCTTCTTCTTATAAATCCATTTGTATCCAATTACTCTTTATCTTTATGTAATGTCACCAAATCCCAAGTTTGATTTTTGTAAAGTGACTTAAGTTCTTATGTCATTGCAATGACCTATTTACTAAACTCTTTAAAAATCATTATCTCTATATAGGTAAAAGGCTTCGAATACCCATTATCTCAGCTCCAGTGAGGACATAGGCTACTATATCAGCGATAACCATATTTTTAAGGAGGTCTTATTTGTCTCATTTCTCGACCAATAGCTATTGAGTAAGCTTATTCAGATTCTATAGCATCTTTATTGATATCTAAATCTTATTGCATGTATGTAACTATAGGGGATACATCCGATGATGGTTTTTAAAGAGTCTTTCTCGTTAAACTCCACCTAAAGCTTCACCTTATCTATGATTTTCTTAACCTTTTCCGTAGAGTCATAAATAACTTTTTCTTGATCAAGCATATATCTCTTATTAAAAGTAACATCTCTACTAATAATAAATTTAGACAAATTAGGTTCAAAGCATTATAGATGATAACCTTTCACCCCATCAACATAGCTAACAAATATGCATTTCTTTGCTCTAGGTTCAAGTTTACTAACTTTAATATGATAATAATCGTGACATCTAAATACTTTTAAATTTGAAAAATCATTAGGTTTACTTGACCATACCTCATTTGGAGTCTTACAATTAATGGTAATAGAGGGAGAACGGTTAATATGATAACAAGTCGTGTTAATTACATCAATCCGAAATCCTTTTTCCAAACATGAATTCAAGAGCATACATTTAGCTCTCTCCATCAAAGTCCTCGTTCACGCACTCTACCATCCTATTTTGCTAAAGAGTATGTTTAATTATACGATGCTAAATAATTCTAGAGTTTGTACAAAACTCATTAAAATTTTCACCACGAATTCTAAGCTATTATCTCGTTCAAAGACGTTTAACCTTCTTCCCTATTTGATTCTCTACTAGAACTTTCCATTGTTTGAAAGTTTTGAAAACATCACTCTTATATTTGAGAAAATAAGCCTAAACCTTTCTAGAATAATCATTAATAAATGTCCAAAAATAAAGTACATCACCTTTGGATGGAACCCGAGCTAGTCCCCATAAATATGAAAGAATGTAATCAAGTGTGCTCTTTATAAAATAAGTGTTAACAAAGAACTATACTCTAGTTTGCTTTCCCGAGGCACAATGCTCACGTAAATCAAGTGATATCATTTGATCACCTGGAAAGTAAATACGAAGTAGTCATACCTTTCTCACTCATATGGCATAGACGTATATGCCATAATTGAGTCTTTTTTTTTCGCAGTAGGAAGTAATCACCCTTGTAGAATATGTTACTATACTATCCTATAACACATAAAGACGATTACTCTAAATAGCTTTCATCACAACCAAAGATCCCTTAGAAAACTTAAGAATTTCATTTTTACTAGAATAACTATAATCTCTAAAATCCAAATAGCTTAAAGAAATTAAATTCTTTTTTAAATCTGGTATATGTCTTACTTTCATCAAAGTTCTCACAATCAAATCATGATATCCGATATGAATTGTACTAATACCAATCATCTCACAAGCTAAATTGTTGCCCATCGAACTTAGCCACCACTTATAAGTTCATAAGTGGTAAGCCCCTCTTTATTTGGACACATATGATAAAAAGCATTTCTATCTAAAATTCACTCTTAATCGGAGTAACCATGTAGAGGACATACAACGAGTAACACTTTTAGTGGCATCAACATCGGTAGCTTTCGTCACATTAGCGGACTCAAAACTTTAACCCTACAATTTATTCTTCTTCTTTTTCGAGTAGGACAATCTGACTTATAATGTCCTTTTTTATGATAGTAGTAGCACTCAAAAATTATTCTTCTTATTAGAGAGTGATCTAGACCTAGAATAGAATTTGGGTCTTCCTTTACAACCTTCTCTATCTTTCTGTCTTCCCTTTACTAGTAAACCATCGACCGACCATCAACGACTTTACCATTCAACTTATGTCTTAGCTTAGCAAAATTTAAAAAGGCCTTAACACCCTCTAAAGTTATGGACTCTCTACTATAAAACATTGAATTAACAAAATTTTCATACAAAGCAAGTAATGAACACAAGACAATAAGACCTTGATCTTCCTTATCAAGTTTTATATCAAGATTTTTTTTTTATATCCATAACAATCTTATTGAATTCATTAAGGTGTTCTTGAATAAATGTACCTTTTTATATCTCTAGTGTATAAAGATGATGTTTCAAATATAATCTAGTTGTAAGAGATTTCTTCATATAAAAGCTTTCTAACTTCTTTCACACTCCTACCATCGTGTCTTCATCTACTACTACTCGTAGTACCTTGTTTGATGATGATAATTGTAGAGCACTATGAGTCTTCTCATCCATCTTTTTGATTTTAGTAGAATTCATGTCTTCTAGGTGTATTCCTTCAATTGCATTAACAAAACCGTCACCCTACAATAAAGCTTTCATCTTTATCCTCCATAAATTAAAATTATTTTGATCATCAAAAGGTGTAACATTGAATTTTAAAGCTACCATTACGAATAAAATAAACCTAAAGATGAGCAACTTACGCTCTAATACTAGTTTGTGTTGACTAACAGTGAAAACAAGACTAGTAATGATAGACAATAATCAAAAGATAAAGCTAAACAAATTGTCAATACATGGTATTTATGTGTTTTGGCAAATTGCTTACTCCACGAGCAAGAGAAAAGTTATATTAACTTGTTAGCAAAGGAATACAAGAACCCTATAGGCTCAATATAAAGTCTTTATCTTTTCACTCTATTTACTAAATAGAGACATAACGAGGTTTAAATACCTCATACCTATAAAGAAAAAAAAACTAATGGGCTAAATATATTATTAGCTCATAAAATTCAAGCCATATTTAACCTAAAGATAGATCTATAATCTAATGATTTAGGTTTTAAGCAAAAAAATTATATTTATTCATCAACATAAAGCCAAGCAAGAATAAGCTCAACAATAGACATAAAGATTTTTTAAGTGTAGATTTTTTTAACAATTACTATCAAAGCTTATTGAGAAAGATTTTTGAATTCCATATGTGAATAAGAATCTCATAAGCTCGAGAATAAGAAGTTTAGAGAACGTATAAATAAAGAAAAACATATAACCTAATAATTTAGGTTTTAGGATTAAAAATGATGTTATTCATGTTGTGAATTTGATCTCACTCCGTACAAATTAGATGTCATGAGAAAATAATCAAATAAGCACATATAATAATCAAAAGTATAAATTAAATCAATCACAAGAACACCAAATTTACATCAAAAACCCTTTTTATCATAAAGGAAAAAAGCCACGAGATCAATTCTGAAATAATCTATTATAATGAAGAAACTAATGCGATAACTTAAATAGACCTACTCACCTCATGTTATACATTATCAAGTAGAGAATCTTAATCTTTATGCATATCATTTCTCGTATCCATATCATCATCATTATCAATTATTGGTTCAATATCAATTTTATGTTCTTCATTCAACACTCTCTTGTATATGGCAATCTCATTGGCAAAAGTAACATAATACTTCTTTGTTAATCGTTTTTCATTCATTTTAAAAGTTTGTCGTCTAGACCATAATTTAAGAGAAATTATATATTTGACTACAATTTTCTCAAGTATGATCAACTACCTTTTTTTCTTGTATAATTTATTATAGATATTATCTCTAGCAACAACTATTGATTTCTTAGTGAGTTTTCATCTTCTACTACCAAAATAATTATAGTATCGAACAATATCCAAGGCATAAGTAGAAATCGGATTTATACATAAATGTAGTACATGCAACACATTCTTCAAAATCAATGTATAATTTGTACATGTCTTTATGCACACATCACCAACTCCTACAACACTAGTATAACTATTATTGTCCATCTTTGTTTTGTCAAAATGTCATGCTTTGTACACAATAAAGAATCCCTTCTAGAAATTGCATATCATGCAATGTCTTAGTCAACAACCCATTCAACATAAAGATCTACAACATTATACTTGTCCTATCTATATGAGAGCATCATTGCATTCCGATTTAAAATTAATACCTCAATGGTGTTCTCATTGTCTTTAACTCGATTCTTTAAATCTTTTTATTCTTTCTTTCATGCCTTGCAATTTCTTTTGATGTGACATTTCTTCCATAATGATAACATACAAAACATCCAATAGATTGTGATTTGCTTCTAGATTTATCATTCTCACTAAATTCTCAATTCTTACTTAATCTATTTTTCGTGACAAGAACATGTGCATCATCTACTACCATTCACTTTAACTTGCTTTTTAATTGAACAAGCTTTTGGATTATGAAAAACGACAAAATACTATTTAAAATGAAATACCAAATGTCACAATGAAAGTCTTCTAACTGTCCGGCAATGTCCATAATAGCAATGGTGCTTGTAACTCATCCTCTAACATTATTTTCATGACTATTTTGAATCATCTACTACCATTCACTTTAACTTGCTTTTTCATTGAACAAGCTATTTTGAATTATGAAAAGCGACAAAATACTATTTAAAATGAAATACCAAATGTCACAATTAAAGTCTTCTAACCTGTCTAGCAATGTCCATAATAGCAATGGTGCTTGTAACTCATCCTCCGACATTATTTTCATGACTATCAATTGATTAATCAAGTCTTGAAAGTCACTCAATTATTTAGCAATAGACCTTTCATCTCAATATTTCAAATTTATAAGCTTCCTAATCAAAGAAATTTTATTTCATATAGTGTTCCTTTTGTACACACTCTCTATTTTTTTCATACATCTATGACATTTATCTTTTTGGATACGTTGTGAAACACAATATAGTTCAACAAACGTCTAATAGTTTTGATAGCTTTTCTATGCTCATTTTTCCAAGTATCATTAGTCTTTCTCATTTTGCTTTACCTAATTCAATCGGATCAAACAAATCATGATGATAAAGTTTTTCCATCCTTGGCTTTCAAATTGAATAATTCAAGATAGTTAGTTTGATCATTATTCTTGAATTATCTTTCTCCATTTAATTTGCACAAATATGCCAACCAAAAATCCGATACCATAGTTAAAAATTTAAACTCACTTTGTGCAAATTAGATGTAGTGAAAAAATAATCAAATTAAATACACGCAATAATCAAGAGCGAGAAAATAAATCAACCATAAGAACACCTAATTTATGTACAAAACCATCTTTATCATAAAGGAAAAAAAACGAGAGGAACAATGCCAAAATAATCCACTATAATTAAGAAAGCAACACAATCATTCAAGTTTTTTTTTTTTTTAACTTCATAAGCAAAAATATTGACGAGTAACATAAATTATCCGTCTCATTAAATCCGTCTCACCATGAAAGTTTAGAATCCGCAAAATCTCTATTTTTCTATAAAGTCGAATACTAATGAGATCACCATATTGAATGCTCTAATTCTCTACAATTTTAGTGCTTAGGAATTAATACTAGAGAAAACTTTAATATTTTATATACAAAAAATTCTTACTTTCTTCCTATAGAATTTGTCCAAAGAATAAAAGAATTTTTTCTTTTCTTTTCACTCTTTAGGTTATATGTATGGCTCGGCTAAACATGAAAAATAAAACAAAAAAAGAAAATTTTAATGCACTACCTTGAATGCTATAATTCTTTGTGATTGTAGTACTTAAAATCAATAATAGAAAAAACCTCAATATTTTGTGGATAAAAAATCCTTACTTTCTTCCTATAGAGCTTGTCAAAATTAAAGAATAAGAAAACCCTTTCTTTTCTTTTTTCCCCTCTCCCGTTGCTCTTTTTGGATATGCATATCTCGGCTAAACATAAAAAATAAAATAAAAAAAGAAACTTAGTTTCACAATAATCTTTTGTTTTATTTTGTTTTTTTTTTTTCCTCTCTCTCTCCGGTTGCCTCTTTAGATTATATGCAAAGAGTATATGCGTGTTCGTCTAAATAAGAAAAAAAAAAAATTCATTTCCAATTTCACGTGTTTTTTTTTTTCTACTTAACTTCAATCATTTTCATTAATTGATCTTTTAATAATAGGTTATGGTAAGAGTGCTCGTGGGCTGGACTTATAGCAAATATCGAAATAGTGTTGAACACTATTAAATTTTCTCAATCTCAAAAACTAGTTCAAAAAATAAAGATTTTTTTTCAGACATGTAGCTAAATATCGAACTCTTTTTACAACGAATATAAGATAACTCAACAATTCACATACAAGCCTTCACAAGTTTAGCTCCCCGGAAAAACCTACAGGCTCGTAGGTACAATCTTCCAACCTTATTTAGTAACACAAGGTTTTTTTTTTTTTTTCCCTTTCCTTAAAGAAAACATTAGTTTAAGTACCTAGTTTTGCATCTCGTGTTTTAAAGAGTAAAACAAAATAAGTTGGGATTGAATAATGGGCATAATGCGGTTGATGAGGTAACGGTTTGACTCAGCAACTCAAGTCTTCTGTTTATCCATTTTTTAGTGAGCAAATCTGTAAAGTGATTTGAGTTAAATAATATATGGATAGGATTCAAAGTTGGGTTCAGTGTCTCAACATTTCTACATGTGAGAGTATTTAAGATCCCTTAATTAGTCATTTAGTTGGATTACTTAATAGCATTATTCTAATAATAAAAATTTTCAGTTGGGTTAGCATTAGCTGAAATCAGCAATCAGTGAAGTGAAAATTTATAAAGGTAATCAGTGCTGTGAATTTTTTGAATTTCTAATTATATATTAAAATGTCACACGGCGTAAAGACACAAAAGCATCATCTCTTT
This sequence comes from Dovyalis caffra, assembly GCA_963924115.1. Classification (NCBI taxonomy): domain Eukaryota; kingdom Viridiplantae; phylum Streptophyta; class Magnoliopsida; order Malpighiales; family Salicaceae; genus Dovyalis; species Dovyalis caffra. The sequence continues at coordinate 12,718,641 of CAWUPB010001184.1, forward strand.
TCCACTCTAATGGTGTTTTGTGAAAGATGAGCGATAAGGGTAATTTTGAGGCATAATTTCTCAAATCAAGAATATTATATATGTTTTAAATTTTATGGGCCAATAATATATTTAACCCATTAGATTTTTTCCTTTATAGATATAAGGTAAATCTCTTTATATCTTTATTTAGGAAACGTGAAAGACAAAAGCTTTATATTGAGCTTGCAGGGTTCTTATATTTTTCTGCTATCAAGTTAATAAAAACTTTTCTCTCGTTCGTGGAGTAGGCAATTTTGCCAAATCATATAAATTTTTTATGTTGATAATTTATTTAGTTTTATCTTTTAGTTATTGTTTGGTATTAGTTATTTTGTTTTTGATGTTTATCATAACAAAGATATTGTTGTTCATCATGGGATAAGATCCTAAAACTAATTACCAACAGTCTAAATAAGGTAGAGCTAACTGCCCTTGGTATTGCTTTTAGTGCAAACATTACCATCTCTATTTCTTCTTCGATTTTTGAAATCCTTGCAATTATTTTCCATTTTCTCAAACAGAATTATTAACCCTTTTTTCAGTCCTCAGAAATTTTGGTCCAAGGAATTACTTTCCCTTTTTGGCCTTTACTGGGCTGGTTTAAACATAGTATTTTGACATTTATTCTGAATAGAGATCTACTGTAAAAACAAAAGAATTCAATAAATGTTACTGTTTTCTTTCCCAACAACAGAGAGGAAGGCAGGGACCAAGACACGTATAAGTTAATGGAAGAGGAGCTGCAAACTGAGAAGCGAAGCTGAAGACTAAACAGAGTCTTTATTTATTTATTTTTTTTTTTTTTAAGCACAGAAAGCGAAGCTTCTCTTTCCATCATTATTACTACTCACCTTCTTGCCTTACTTTTCTCACACTCCCTCTCTTCTCTTCTTGACTCACTTTCCTTACAAAAACACACATTTTCATACAAACACAAACACCCACACACAGACGCAAAACAAAAGGTGAAAAATGGAGTTTGATCTTGAAAACCCTTTGACGAGCTTGAAAGAACACCAATCTGATACCATCCCAGATCTCTTTGCCTCTGAATCTGATCATATGCCGTCAAGAAATTTCCTACACTGCTTGAAAAGCTCTGACTTCTTTGTCTCTTTTCGTCAAGAAGCCATCTCTCTCATTTTACAGGTAAAAACACGACACTAATGACTGTAACCTCCTTTTATTGCTCTTGTGTTTTGTGCTGTAATAATATTGTCTTAGCTTTTGACAGGCACAATATTCTTGCAACTATGACCCCTTCATATCTTACCTTGCTGTTAATTACATGGATCGATTCATTTGCAGGCAAGAAATTCCGGTATGCAAAAGAACTAAAATAGATAATGTCTTTTGCTGTTTCGTTAGAATTCTTGATTTATTTTTGCTGAAATTCTTGGTTCTTTGAAGCAAGGGAAGCCATGGATTCTTAGACTTCTAGTAATCTCTTGCCTTTCTCTAGCTGCAAAGATGAAGAACACACACTTCTCAGTCTCCAATTTTCAGGTAATCATATCTCCCAGTTCATTAGTTGACAGTGTAATACAAAGTTGGCCATGGAAACTTAGGTGCATTACTTAAACTATGAAACAGGGAGAGGAAGCTGGTTTCATCTTTGACACACAAACTACACATCGCATGGAACTTCTCATACTTGATGCCTTGAATTGGAGAATGAGATCGATTACACCTTTCTCTTTTGTGCATTTCTTTATTTCTGTACTTGAACTCAAAGATCTATCATCCTCACAACCTCTCAAAGATAGAGCTACAGAGATTATTTTAAAAGCTCAAAATGGTAATAACTCATTGCTCTCGCAAACTTGCGTAATTACTTTTAGCTTAATCCTTTATTTTTATTTAACTCTTATGTTTTTGTTGCAGAGATTAAGTTTCTAGAGTTCAAGCCATCTATTATTGCAGCATCAGCCCTTCTTGTAGCATCCAACGAACTACTCCCATTGCAATTCCCTTCTCTCAAGTGCTCAATTTCCTCTTGTGAATTTGTAAATAAAGTAAGCAAGAAAAAAAACCAACACCCCACGATTTAATGTTTCAGTTTGTTTATCCATATATATATATACACACACACACATATTCTCTGCTCAGCATTGATGGTAATTAATTAAGGACTAATCATGGTTTAGGAGAAGCTGCTAAAATGCTTTAATGCAGTGCAAGAAATGGTGGAGATGGAATGGTGCGAGTCAATGTTAGATACAATGTCATGCACCAGAACCCCATTGAGTGTGCTAGACGGGCATTTTACAAAATCAGAGAGTGAGACCACTGGCATCACCATCAGCACCACCACCATCACCAATGGCAGTACAGTGCCAGAGATCAAGCGGCGAAAATTGAATAGCTACTACAGCAGCAAGTGATGACAATATTTGGTTCAGTTTTGATAACTTTGGGACTCTGTAATTGGTCCCTAGGACCATATCTTAGCATCATCAATGTCACCACCACAACTGAAACCCCCCAAAAAAAAAAGCCAAAAGAAAAAGAAAGAGCTACGATTTCAAGCAATAGAAATTTGTTGCTAGCTCAGTTGGTTGCGTACAAAAGAAAAAAAAAATTGTTACTCCTACTTGCAATAAGACTATCTTCTCCCCAAAAAAAAAAAAAAAAAAAAAATCGTTTGTTTTTTTTTTTTTTTAAATGAAATTTTGGGATGGACAGAGGAAGGGTATTGGAATGGGAACATGAAGGACAAGATGACAGGACAGAGAGCTTTGAATGTTCAACTTTTGTTTGTGTTTGTTGTTTATGGGATGAAGTTTGGTTGTGTCTCTTGGTTGGTGGCAACGAGAGGAATTTATTTACCAAGATAATAAATTGTTACTTGAAAAATGAAGTGCATTTTTTTGGGTCTACGCATAGGAGATAATTAAATCATGTTAAAAAAAGAAAAGGAAAGTGCCAGTAAAGAATTTGGAGGGAAATAAATTACAGTAGTTTTAGTTGTTGTTGTCGTTGTTATTGAATGGATCAAAATCAAGTGCATGTGTTTGTGGGGGTAAGAGAGAAGAAACAACGTTCAAGACCCGTAGCTTTCTTTAAGATTATGGAATCTTTGTCAAAGAAATAAGCCATTCATGTGCCTTCGAACATGAAAGCAGCTTGGATTGGGAGTATGCTATGGCTTATAATAGCTTTTGTTTGCCTTTAATTTAATGTTGTTTGTCTATTTAGGAAGCAAATTGTGGGCAGTTGTGGATCTTGTTTTGTTCGAGCTTTAGGACCATGCTTAGTAAGCCATAATTGTCTATTTATTTTCTATAACTACCTACTTAATTCTCGGAATCAAAATTAGGTCATGTTATTTAAGAGACCTAAATTCTATTTTCTTTTGTAAATCGGACAAGAACTGTTTTGTAATTATATTTAGTCTATGCTAGAAAGAGCCAGAGGTAGTTTGCCTCATAGTTAAGAATGTACTTTGTTCCCTGACTAGCAAAGAGTAAATTGTTTATAAATCTAACATCTTACATCTTTCAAATAATTCAAGAGATAAACTTAGGGTATGAAAAATACCAGTAAATTGTGAATTTGGGTTTTGGATATCCTGCCTGTAAATTTCTGGGTACAAGCAACCAATCCTCAATTATGATTTTTTTTTTTTTTTTAATTGAGAAAGGTTGACTTGAGGCTTAATTGCTGTTATTGTAGAGTGGTCCTGTTCATGATTATCGTGGTGCAGGAGGAGCTTGACAAGAGGTGTGGGCTGAGTCTAGTCTCTACTATGGATCTATCCCACTTCATGACCCATCAAATAAAGCTTCTTCTTTTTAATGAATTAGAAGCAGCAGGTAGATTTGCGGCAGACAGTAGAGCAAATTTTGGCAGATTACTGTCACAGACTTTTGGTAAAACGTACACTAATGAAACAAAATCAAGAACAAAACAGTCAGAAGTTAAACGACAGTAACTGAAGGATTGATTTTGCGTAGGCTAACGTTGTCCGAATTGTTTTCAACATGGGCCAGGCTACATAAGGAATAGATCAAATGTTCTAAAGTTAAAAAAATAGCCTAAGTGGATTGGCCCAAAGTATAAAAGGTTTATAAGACGACCACGAAAGGGATTCAGTGACCGCCGAACACAATTGAACCCCTCTACCCAATCACTAATATGTGCCAAGGTTCTAACATCAGCTGCGTAAGCGGTAACAAATCAAGCAAAAAGATAATAAATAAATAAATAATTACGTGATGTAAGATTTATGTGGTTTGGTAAGTAGGCTTATTTCACGGCTATATTAGAAGTCTTTATTAAATTTTTCGATCAGCTATAAATATAAAAAATATTATTTATATTTATAATGTAAACAAATAAAATTATTAAAAAGGCCTTTACTGACTTTTACAATTAGCAAGATTGATAAATTAACTCTAAGTAACGTATTAAACTACATGTCATTTTCACATCAGTTTTCACAACTTAATATTTACTTATTTTATAATTTTTTGGTATAATAAAGATACATTTATACAAGCTTATGCATCAATTAATAAAAAAAAAATGTATGTAAGAATGTATTTAGAGAATTTTAATAAATTTTCTCAGGCGGTGAATTAAAGGTTTGAATCTTAAAAGTTAAGAAAGAAAACAAATTTTTTTTAACTACTAGACCAACTTTTTAAGTCTCATTCAATTACGAAGAATGAAAAGTTTGATATAAAAATACAAAAATTAAATTAAAAATTAAAAAAATAAAATAATATTTATATTTTCATATTATATTTAAAATAATAATAAAAATTAAATTTTTTAATATTTAATTTTTAAAATAAATAAAAATAATGATTAAAAAATAATTTCATAAACTATTATAGCAATAAAAATAAAAAAACTAATTATAATAATGATGATGATAATGATAATGATAAAAATGACGTAGTTTTAGAATTTTTTTAAAACTTCAAATATAAATCAACTTTTGAACTATAAGTATCCAAGGCTATATATATAGCAGTTTATGGAACATTCTATCCATTGCATCATTTGAGCTAGTTTGGACTCTTTTTTATTCCAGCATGAAGCAGAAATGTTTTTATTCACAGTTCATTTACTGAAAATTGATTGGGATATTATTGCGATATAATTGGAAGCAAGTGCCTAAACCACAAGATCGTTATCTTGTAAGAAAGAGAAGTTTAGGTTTTTTTCTTCCACGATTTGAAGTGACCATCAATTTACTTCTTTTGTTCATATTTTTCCTGTAAATAAATTACATAAACAAAAATATTTAACTTTTACGTTAAAAAAAAATGAAGTTATAATTAGTTATTTGAAGTAATTGTAGCAGTTCTTAAAGTGAAAAGTTTATGGTGCCTGGTCCCCCAGATATTATAAAAGAAAGAGATCCTATGCCACTGGTCGTCACCATCATCACTGTTGGTATTGGGGCAATGAAAATAATATATTGCCTGTTTGAGAGGAGTCCAATCAAGCTTAGCAAATTTGAAAAAAACAAAAAAATTACAGATATTTGCAGCTGTAAAGCATACGAACAGAACTAGAAAAGTCCACAGTGAAGCTTAAAAAATCAAGAATCCTTATGGTAATGTATTCCACAATGTATTGGAGATTGGTAAGGAGCGACCATATGTTTCTTTTGGCTTCTTTTCAAACTGTAATTCACCTGAGTCAAAAAGCATAATTAACTAATTTATTATTTTCTCTTTCTCAGATATTGTATTTTTTATTTATATTTGTTCTAAATATTTTTTGTTAAAATTTTAGGTGACTTATTTTTTTAAAATACTTCAAATTAAAATTTATTTTGTAAAAGATTGTCCATTTCTAAAAAAATTTATATGTTTTTTGAAAAAATAAAAACAAAAAATATTAATATAATATAATAATTAATATTTTTTTTAATCTGAATGAAAAGCTAAAAAGAATATATATATATATATATATATATATATATATATATTAAAGTGGACCCTCCCAACAGAAACGCCTAGGGAGAAATTCAGTCCAAAATGTCACTTTAGTGCCGTGTAGGATCCACAACATCAATAGAATTATTTGATGCAAATTGATTGGGAGAAACCAAACAAAAGAAAAAAATCTCAATTTCACCTTCGTTGACACCATCAGCACATTACCTACCTCAACTAGGGGTGAGCAAACAGTTCGATTAATCGAAAACCGAATAAAACCGAACCGAATTATGAAATTTGGTTCGGTTTTAAATATAAAATTATATAATATAAAACCGAATCGAAAAAACCGAAATTATTTCGGTTCGGTTCGGTTTTTAGAAAAAAATTTCGATTTCAACCGAAAACCGAAATAAAAAGTAAACAATTTCCTAATTTCTAAATCCCTAACTTTTCAATCTTCATTCTTGTTGAAACCGAAACACGCAGATAGGAAGTAAATTTTGAGAATCGTTGGGGTAAGAAAAAAAGTGACAGAGTATAATTAATTAGGATACGAGTGTGTTTGAATGAGCAAATTTATTACACTTGAACTCGTTTTCATTAAAGCTTAGTTAAAATCTTCAATGGCTTTGTGATTGTTTATAAAAAGAATTAATTGATAACAAGATGTTACTTTATTGGCTAGTGGACTAAGTGCTAGTACAAAACATCTCTCCGTAATGATTTTTTTTATAGTAAAATATTTCGGTTAAAACCGAAATATTTCGAAACCAAACCGAAATAATTTGGTTACAAACCAAATTTACCGAATTTATTTCTGTTCGGTTTTGGTTTTTATTTTTTTTAATTCGGTTAACCAAGAACCGAACCGAATCGTACAAAACCGAACCGTTTAACGAATGCTCACCCTTAACCTCAACCCTAAGGGATGAATTGCATTCAAATTTGGATTTTTGAGTCGCAGGTAATTTGAAAGATAATGTTTTGATTGATTAATTGAGAAGCAATTGTATGTTCATAAAATAAGGTTATTATTTGAAATGAATTTGTTAAATTGTGTTAGAAACATGGAATTTTGTGTGCAAGAATGAGGAATTTGACCAAGACGTTGATGACGTGTGAGAATTTAAAGATTTAGGGAATAAAAACTAATGTTAAATGTGAGATTTCTATTGTGAGGTTTTGATTTTTTCTTTTTCGGTGATGTTGAATTTTTTTTTTTAATTGGTTTTGTTATATCTATGAAGAATTTAGTGTCAAAATGGAAGAAATATTTATTGCGGAGCATGTGCAATAACATTGATTTTAACGACTGGTTAATAATTTTTAATAGTTAAAGGACTGAAGAGTCGTAATATTTGAAACTTTAGTTTTGTATTTTTTATTTAAAATTTTTATTTAAATATCGTATGAAATAAATTATATACTACTAAACATTAGAATAAATCAATCCTTCGATTTTACATTTAACTAATTATATGAAGACATATGGTTAGTAAAAGTATATGAAAGAACGAGTTTGTTTTAATGTTCAATAATATAAAATTTATTTTATACTATATTTAAATAAAATGATTAAAATAAATAATATTAGATGGTATAAAGATAAAGTGAATTTTACCCAAACACAAAATACATAGGGATTGATTTGCAGCTACCTCTTTAGACCAACGTATGCAAGATCTTTTAGGTGTCATTCTAGAAATCGAAATGAAAATTAAAAAATCGAAATGTTATTTGTATTCTCATATTATGTTTGGAATACTAATAAGTAATTGGAATGCAATTTAAATTTTTTTAATGTATAATTTTTTATATAAATAAAAATAATGATTAAAAAAATAAATTTATCAAACTACAAAGATTGTAAAAATAACAAATGTGATGATGGTGATGCTTGTGGTGGTGGTGGTAGAAGTATTTAATATACAATAAATAGATAAAATATATTATTATTTTGAAAAAAAATCATTCATATTTTCTGTTTTTATTCTCACATTTTAAATGAGAATGACATTGTATGTAATTTTCATTTTCATTTTCATTCTCATTCTCATTCTTACTCTTTATTCACATTCTCATTTTATTCTTTTCAACTAAACGAGTTATAAGGTGAGAATGAAATTTTCATTCTCATTCTCACCACTCTATTTTTTAATTACCAAACAACACTTTACTCGTTTCTCGGTACTATCAAATAAAAAGGTGAATTTCCTTATAACAATAATAAAATAAAATAAAAGGTTTCCTATTTTAAACTTTTACTATATTTGTACTCCTAAGGGAAATCTCGTTTTAGTCATAAACTTATGTATTATTTTCAATTGCTTTTTTCAAACTTATAAATTTTATCAATTAAATCTCAAATATTTTCTATATTTATCAACCGTGTTCTTTTGTCAAATTCTTTTAATAGTTTATGTATAAAGTACATATATATATTTTTTTTCACTAAAATGGTGTTCATTAAAAAGTTAATAAACATTAATATTGTTGGTTTAATATGCATATTTATTCATTAAAAAGACATTATTTTGGAGAAAATTTGACAAAAAAAAACTGATAAACATTAAGAAAAGACATATTGAGAATTTTTTTGAAAAGTTTGGGATCTAATTGATAAAATTTATAAGTTTAGGATTTAATTGAAAATGAGTATATAGATTTGAAACTAAATTGAAGATTCCCTTAGATTTACTTCTTCAGTTTCTATCATTTAAAATTTGTTTTAAGTTTCTTTCCTCCCTCGGCGATTTTCCAAGCAATGATACTAAAGCAAAATCTAAACCCTCTTCCCCCTACCTAAGCTAAAAATTCCGAAATAGTCCGATCTTGGGAAGGGAAGTCGACAGAGAGGCTGCTGATATGGCGAGGAGATTGAAAGCTATCCAACTTATCAAAAGGTTAGGGAAGATGTTCAATCTAGTGAAGCTGGCTTGGACGGTGAATTTGAAGAACTGGAGAATATTGTGACTGATAATGTTCTGACTGGAAATCAGACAAGATCAAGTAAGCATTCCTTAATCTTTCTCAAGAATAAAATTAAGCTGAATTTTAAAAAGATCATGGAGAGGCTCAAAAACCATACGGAATCCAACGAAGTTCGAATGGGAAATGTTAGTTCACCCCTAGATGGTCTGTTGACCTCGTCTGATGTGAAAGAAAATCCCAACTGGAGTTATCGATCAATAGATCCATCCAAGGTTTATGGCTTCGGAGATGAGATAATGTCTTTAGAGGGCATGCTTGTTCGAGATGGGAGTAATGATAAGTTCAAGGCGGTTGGAATTGTGGGGATGATTGGTACTGGAAAAACCACACTTTGTCAGGTACTTCTGACCAGACTAGAAGTGAGGAACCACTTTGTTCTCAGGATATGGGTAAGCTTATCCGTAAAACCCAATAGAGGTTTGGATCAGAAGATAGAAACTGTCCGAAGAATGTTGCAATCGCTTGGAGTTAAAGAAGGGATCGTGAGTTCCGTTTCTGAAAAACATGGGCTATCTGGATTGCTGTACGCTCTTTACGTGCGGCTGAGAGGCAAGAGATATCTGATTGTGTTTGATGATGTTTGCGATGGAGATGAGTGGTACGGACAGTTGAATTCTTCCTTACCTCACAATGGCAAGTGGAAGGAACGCCTTGCATATGCGGTGCCGAAAGGATGTGGAGGAACAGTCATTGTTACAAGTCGGAACAAGGAATTTGCAAAGAAGATGGTTGGAGAGGAAAATGTGCATTACCATCCGCCCCTTTCAGATTCAGAGAGCTGCTGGTCTATATTCATGGATTCAATTCAGCAAGATGAAACACCATTTAATTTCATGAACATGGATGGTCTCAAAAACGAAATCATGCAGGCATGTGGGGGTGTTCCATTAGCGGCAAAAGTAATGGGGCAAATTGTGAATGAAAACATTGTTAAGCTTGAAAGAAACAAGAAACTAGGCAGGAAAAGCCGAGAGAACAGAGAGAGGGAAAAACTTGATTTTTGTATATCATTTATTTCTGCCATATCTATACAATTAATGAGCTGGTATTTATAAAAGTCTTTCTCTACTAAGTCAGTTATACAAGGAACTAATATAACTAACCTATAACAAACTACTAACTAACAACTAACATTAATTATATTCTCAATACTCTCCCTCAAGTTGGAGGTTTATATATGTCATAAACACCCAACTTGGAGAGAAGCTATTGATGTTGCTTATTGCCAAGCCCTTTGGTGAAGAGATCCGCGACTTGATCAACGAAGGCACATAGGCGGGTTTGATTAACTCGACTTTGAGCTTCTCCCGAACTAAGTGACAATCGATTTCGATGTGCTTAGTGCGTTCATGGAAGACTGGATTAAAAGTTATATGAAGAGCAGCCTTGTTGTCATAAAAGAAATCAGCAGCTCCTAAACAAGAGACACCTAACTCCTACAATAGGCCTACTAGCCAAACAAGTTCGCACGCAGCGAGCTGCCATAGCACGATACTCGGCTTCAGCGGAGGATCGAGAGATGGTGTTCGCTTCTTGGTCTTCCATGAGATCAAAGAAGAACCAAGAAACAAGCGAAGACCGATAAGGGGCTTCTTTGTCATGGGACAAGAAGCCCGATCGAATCACAATAAACTTGAAGATGAAGCCGACTGGAAGAAGACAACATGATGCCAAAACCGAGTGTACCCTTGAGATATCGAAGAACTCGTAAGGTAGAGTTCATGTGAGAAGTCTTAGGTGCATGCATAAATTGACTCGGGATTTAGACTACATAGCATATATATGGGCGAGTAACCATGAGGTATATGAGTTTACTCACAAGTCTCCGATATTCGGTAGGATCGACTAAAGTTTCATCTAGACAAGTAGTAGCCATATCATCCGAGACCTTATTAACAAAGCAAGTATCATATGCAAGCGAGGTAAGTTTCAAGTTCTATTCCGGAGGCATCTCCACCGGCTTAGAACCAAGTAAACCTGCATCATGTAACGACTTAAAAGGATATTTTCGTTGATTAAGACAAATACCTACCTTGGATCTTGCTACTTCTAAACCCAAAAAATATTTCAAAGGACCAAGATTCTTGATGTAAAAAGTATGATGAAGAAAAGACTTCGGTGCTTGTATACCATCTTCATCATCACCGATGATCAAAATGTCATCCACATATACCAATAAGACAACTATCTTACCATTTACTCACTTGGTGAAAATGGAATAATCATGTTGAGATTGATCATAACCAGCAAGTAACATTTTCTCTGTAAATTTTGAATTCCATTGCCTTGAAGCTTGCTTCAAGCCATAAAGGGACTTAAGCAACTTACATACTAGGCCCTCCCCCTATCGCCAAAGCCAGTGGGACCGATATATACACCTCCTCTAAAAGATCACCTTGTAAGAAGGCATTTGTCACATCTAATTGATGTAAAGACCATCCATGTATGGTCGCCAAAGCTACCACTCGTCCGAACAAGTAACCATTTTTACAACGAGTGAGAAGGTATCACTATAATCTACCCCCTCTAATTGAGTATAGCCTTTAGCCACCAATCTAGCTTTATATCTCTCCACACTCCCATCAGGATTAAATTTCACTTTATATACCCATTTGCACCCGATGGGACGTTTACCTATTGGCAAAGGAACTAGTGTCCAAGTCCTATTAAACTTAAGTGCTTGTAATTCTCGTTACATAGCATTTATCCACTTAGGATTCTTAACGACTTCTAAATATGAGGTAGGTTCTCAAATAGAAGAAAGAGATGATGCAAAACCGACTGACAAGATGAGAGGGAATCATAGGAAACAAAGTTGTGAATAAAATACTTAGGATTAGAAGAGACGAGTGTTGCAATTTGAAGTATGGATGGTAGGACAAGCAAAATTAGTGTGCCGGTAAGGAGGTTTGGTTGCTCTTATAGATTTATGAACAGCAACATAACGAAGGAAAAGAAGGCAATTGGGAAGGATGAGTAGAAGGAGATGATTCTGAAGTAGATGATGCAAGGGAAGGAGATAGTGAAGCAGTGTTTGTATAAGTGGAAGGAGAGGTAAGACTAGAAAAAAATGTGGAATCATCATCATATATCCATTGATCAACGGGATGACCAATATGGATATTGGAGGATTGAGACATAGGTTTAAAGGAAGGATGAAAAGGGAATAGACTTTCATGAAACAAAACATCCCTAGATACAAAAACTTTATGAGTAGCTAAATCTAAGACTCGTAGCCCTTTTGGGAGTAAGGATAGCCTAAAAAAGACAAGCTATAGATCTATGAGTAAATTTATCTTGGCAAGGTAGGATTTTTGCATAACGGAGACAACAAAAAATTCCGAGGTGAGAATAGATTAGAGGTTTACAAAACAAAACTTCAAAAGGTGTTTTGCCATGCAAAAGAGGAGTAGGAGTCCTATTAATGATGTAAGTAGAAGTCGAATACAATCCCCTCGAATTGGATTGGAACATGGGATTGAAACATGAGAGCTCGTGCAATGTCAAGGATGTGTCTATGCTTCCTTTCTACAACTCCATTTTGCTGAGGAGTGTAAGGAATAGTAGTTTCATAGATAACACCATGAGTAAAAAGAACTCTTGACGGGCATGTTGAAGGAATTCGAGCCTCCGTCCGTTCTAACCTTACGAATGGAAACAGAAAATTATGTATGGATAAGAGAAAAAAATGTTTGACTAAAGTGAGAGCTTGCGACTTATGTTGTAAAAGGAAGGTCCAAGTTCCCCTAGAGAAATCATCAACAATGGAGAGAAAGAATCTTTTTTGACGAGTAGGTTGAATGCTTATAAGGACCCCATATGTCCATATAGACAAGTTCAAAAGGAAATTGGGTATTTGATGTTTTATGAGGAAAAGGTAATCTAGTATGTTTTGCAAGAAGACAAACATCATAAAAAAATTCATGACCGGAAGGTATAGAAATATCTAGAATCAACTTAAGACAAGACAAGGAGATATGACCAAAACGTTTGTGCCATAGGGCTATATTAGATATACAACTTGTTTTACAAGCGGTAGGTGCACAATGAGATTTAGACTGATTAAAAAATGACTGTTCAAATTACAATTTGAATTTGAAGAACTAGAAGAGGAACTGTTATTACATGAATTTGAGACAGTGAAGAGTGCAAAGTGAGCTGGTATGACATGATAAAGGCCATTGTGATTTTTACCAATCCCCTTTGTCCTTCCAGATCCGTACGTCTTGAAATAGACAAAGATCGGGGTAAAAGCAAGCTAAACAATTGTTATCGGCAGTGAATTGAGCCACTAACAACAAATTGAATTTGAATTCGATAGATATGAAACGTTTTGAAGAGTAAAATTTGACAAACCGACGTAACCTACATGAGTAACAAGGGTCATAGTGTCATTAGGTAATCTCACGGTAAGATTGGATGCTAATTTAGTAGGATTAAGTAAGCAAGCAAGTTTCCCAGTCATATGAACATTAGTACCGGTGTCAACAATCCACTTATCATCATTTTCACAACTCACATTCAATAAACTACAAAAGAATGTACCTCTCATATTGGCGAGTTGGTATCGCAGTCGGACTACCTTCTTCGAATCCCTCGACGATAAGTCAAGTATTTGCCGATATTGGTGAGGTGTGAAAACCGGAGGCTTACTCAAGTAAGTTTGCTCGTAATTTGCTCGGATGAATTTTTAGATGCCGGATTGTTAAACATAGCGACTTCGTAGGCGCACGAACTATAGCTCTTGTAAATGCTCCGGAATTTTCTAGATAGCTCACATTGTGAGCATTAAAAGTTCTCCGACCACTAGCATAACCACCCCTGTGTCCACCTTTATTGCTTCTAAAAGGTCTTCAGAGGGATTGGGGTATCCATGTAGCTTGTAACAAGTTTCTTTCGGATGTCCGGATGTATGGCAATAAGCACAAACTAATTCTCGTCGATTCGAGTGTCCATGGACCTCTATCGACAACTTGTTTTGATGAATACCGATTTCTAGAAGAGAAAAAAGCGAGTAGGCACTTGTGAACTAGAACTGGAACTAATTCCTCTTTGAGATTCCTCATTAGATACTATTGAATATGCTCGTGAATGTGTTGGCATCGAGCTGCATTAATAGGATTTGAGACCGCACGACTTGAAAGTTGTCATTCAACCCCATCAAGAATTGCATTACCTTATGTTGCTGAGTATATGCAACAAAAGGTTGAGAGACTTCATGATTGCAATGTGGACAAATGCGAGTGGAAGAGGAATCGATGAATCTAGTTGATCCCAAACATGCCTTAACTTGGAGTAGTATATCACAATAGAGTCCGAACCTTGAGTTAAGGAGTTGATTTCTTTATGCAAGGAGAAGATTTTTGCTCCATGTTGCTTATCAAATCTCTCCTTGAAATCTTTCCATACGTCCACATCATCTTGATAATAGACTAAACTATTGAACAATTGAGCGAGATACGAGTTAAGTAACCAAGCATGTACCAATGCGTTGCATTCCTTCCATTAAGCAAAATCATCGGATTCGGAATCCGATCTTGAACATCTTCTATTGATGAACCCATCCTTACTCTTAGCTTCCAAAGATATCACCATAGCCTTACTCCATGAGCTATAATCCTCTTCTCCTTGGAGCAAATGATTAACAAGAATCAAATTAGGTGTATCCGAAGGATGTAGAAAGAGTGGGTCATTGAAATCTCTAGGTGCGGTAGGAATGCGATTCGCATTAGAGAACCTAGGGTTTTCTGTTTGATTTTCCATGATTTGGTGCGATTTTCTTCAAGAAAGGAAAAACACTAGGATTGAATAATCACCCAGCTAATTGATAAATCTAGTAGAGAGAAGAAAAATGAAAGAAGCTTTCTCGGATTCAAACAGCTACGATACCATGTTAAGCTTGAAAGAAACAAGAAACTAAGCGGGAAAAGCGAGAGAGAACAGAGAGAGGGAAAAACTTAATTTTTGTATATCATTTATTTCTCGCCGTATCTATACAATTAATGAGCTGGTATTTATATAAGTCTTTCTTTACTAAGTCAGTTATACAAGGAACTAATATAACTAACCTATAACAAACTACCGACTAACAACTAACATTAATTATATTCTCAATAAACATCAATGAGGGATCTATGCCCCCAGTGGCCATCCAAGCACAGCAACCAACAGAAAAAGATTCATCAACTGTTTGATGCTATATGGCGTTATAATTGGAGAAATTTTATAAAATTTTCTTATAATTGCCTCCATTTGAAATGCAATAGAAAATTAAGCGTCTCTGGTTATGCTTACATATGCTTTTTTTTTCTTTTTCCTTTGATCTCCATGGTTAAACAGCCAGCATAATCTGAATATTTGAAGAATAGAGAGAAACCAGAGCTTAGGCCTCCAAAAAGAGACTAATTCATAACGTCTGCTTCCTCTGCTTTCTAAAGACACTAGTACTTGATCGAGAAAGTTATTTCTCTGTTTAATCAAGCATTTCTCACCTGGAAAGAAACAAAACCGAAGAGAGAAAATGAGGCATTACGTGATGATACCTTAAATCAGGTTTGAATATGGTTAAGGTCCAGAGTCTTCCTGCTCTCAAAACCTCACATGGCACGAACAGGCTGTCTAAGGAGAGTAGTAATTTGGGCGTGAATTTTGTTATTTTTTGGTATTGTGCTTGAAGTTTGATGCAAGTTCCAAAGAATTGGCCAAGGATCCCATAATACTGGAGAGTAGGTGGAAGGCTTTGGAATTCAGAAATTTATTTTGTTCTCCAAGTTTCAATTAAGTAGCTGTCTTGGTTGATTTTATTGGGGTAGAAAACTAGATATTAGTCTAGATTAGGATCATCTATCGCGTTGCAAATTCAATAAACCACATTTTAAATTGAAACTATCCCACGTTAAAAAGAAAAGAGAAAAATAAGGTATTTATATATAAAATAGACTCATAACTCATAAATTTATACTTTTGGGTTAAGATGGTGTTTATGTGTGTGTAAACCGTCGTCAAGAATAAATAATGTATGATCAATTTACCTACGTAAAACAGTTGTGTAAGTTTAGCAGACATGGTCGAAGTTAATCTCTTTCACATAAATGTCATTGCAATAGACACATCGAAAATCACTGCTTAGAAGTTTTATACCACAAACGTTGATGAATTACGTACTTAATTGGTCATTGTAATAGAACACATCCACTAAAAAAAGAAAGTATGCTAAAAATGTCTCCCATCCGAAGAGAATTCATACGACTATAAATGGGATTCAGTTTCAACGTGAATGAAACTTCCCCAGTTCAATAAAAACTTACGATTATTAGTGCAATACGCTAGGATCGATCCATCATCACCACCTTGCTTGCTTCTTCAAGGACGAGGGAGCTTGGCTAAGTAGGTTAAAGGCCGCAATGCCTACGCCACTAAAAATGAGTCGGCTCACAGAGTACGGTAGCTTCCTTGGAATCATCAAAATTTTGGACAACCCCATGCAATTTGTTGGACCAAAAATTGGGCAGTCGTGATGGCATGATATCGATATATGAGACTGTTATACAAAAAGACTAAATGAGCTATTCATCAAACATTAAAAGGAAGGAGGAGGAGGAAGAAAAGAATGTCAAATTACCTTATCAATAAACAACGAGTGAGGGATAAAAAAAAATATGTTCAGGAGGAAAAACTAGTTCTACAGACGGTTGAGGACTGTACGGTAAACGTGGATTGCAAACAAGAACCAACCAACTATTGCCATACCCAAAATTTAGATTAGACCCAAAAGAAGAGAAATTCTGTAATACATAAAGAATAACTAATGACATATACACTAATAACATATGTCGAACCAAAAATGCTTTGAATGCACCTTTTGCATATGGGAGCTTAATCAATCCCCTACTTCTGCGTCCGCTCTACAGTATCTTTCAGTTTCTTCTTGACCTATTCATAGAAAGCTAATTTGTGATCATGGCTGAAATGTCTGAAAGCCATCTTTGTGCATGAGAGTGAGAGAGGGAGAAAACAACTAGTCTATCCTAATACAATGACTAATTTCTAATATTAACAAAATAAATAAATAAAATAAAGTAAAATGATCAGTTACTATTCATTACAATATTTAAAACATTGTTCATCTCGTTTTTTTACTATTCATCAAGATTCGCATTTACTATTTCTTTCACTATACAATGATATTTTTGTAATTTTTAAAAATTTTAAAGACATTTATTTCAAAATATTTCATGACATTACATTTTAGTCCTTCCTTTTTAGACATTATTTTTTTAGTCCATAAATATTTTTGTTTCATTTTGGTCCTTTTTTTTGTTGCATTTTGATCACTTTAGTCCTTTTTTCTCTCGTTTTTTTAATTAAAAATTTTAAGGTAAAAAATTATTTAGAAAAAATAATTTACAAAATAAGTTTTTAGATAAAAATCCATTAATTTTGACATTTTTTATACCATTATAAATTTTTTAGTTTATGAATAAAGATAAATAAATAATTTTTTGAAAATTTATGAAAAATATAAAGAATAATCAATCAAATCCAAAATTTGATTAAAAAATTAAAAAAATTAATGAATTTTTATTCATTTTTTATTTGATATATTTTGGTATATGCACATTATAACACGGAATATCAAAATAAAATAATTTTATATGTTCTATCCGATCTGCAATGCATCGTGGGTAAAAAGACTAACGTTATTCTATTCTAAAATGAGCCACTTATGTCTATATTATTTAAGTAAATTTCTAATAAATTACTTACTCAACTTTTATGTTCAAACCACGTAAAAATGTTACATGATCTTTACATAGATTTGCTTATAAAAATACCCCTCTTAGCTTAAAATGAAAAGTCTCCAATCTATATTTCTCTAATAGGTTGAATCTCTAATATATTCTTAAGCCAAAACAAAAACAAATACATATAACTGTGAATTTTGCTAACAATATATTGAATTATAGTGAATTTTGTTCATTAAAATTATATAAAAATAATTAGTATATGAGTGTTCAAGGAATTGTGATTTAATATATTTTTAATGCTTAAGAGTCCATTACATTATAGTAATTATAATAATTTATTTATATATAAAATTGAATAAATTGATATAGTATTTACCAATATATTAAATCGTCAATATATATATATATATATATATAAAGTGAATCGCATGCGAAAATGACTGATATAAATGTCATTTATTGGATTAAAAACTACACAATTATAATTAAAATAATTGTTAGTTAGTCTCTTAAGCAGGTAATTATTTATTTTAAAATTAAAAGTTAGTGAAAAGTAATTGAATTAGTAAATTAATATAATTCTTTTATAATGAAATTGTTAGAGTTTGATGGAGTACTTGAATTTAAAAATTCTCGAGTGACTAAATTATTTGATTATATTTTATTTAATTATAATATCTGAATTTAATTGTAAGAATGTATCGTTGAATAATTAATAATACAATAATTGACTCATTGTTAACCGCACAAAATGCTCTCGCAATACAAACATAAGCTTGGATTAAGAACATACTCGAAACTCAACTGATTGTATAAAGACAGATTGAAGATTTAACTCGTTAACTTGAGAGAAGTCTTTTCGTCAAAAAAAAAAAAAAAGAAGAAGAAGAAGAAGAAGTCATGCGCTGATATTTTCATATGGTTGATTTGGTTAGAAAAATTGACTAAAATAATGATAAGGATAAGAATTATTAGTTAGGATCATTGTCTAACTCTTTATTTTCATCTTTTTTATCCTTGTATAGTTAGAATCCTACTAGCTATATATGTATATATCACACAGACACACTTGCTGTAAACACATACAAAATATATATATATATATATATGCGCGTGTGTGTGTGAGAGAGAGAGAGATTCTTGTACTCTTTATGGTATCAGAGCAAAAAGATGCTTAACAATCCAAAACTTTTTTTTCCCATTCATACACCAAACGTTGTAACGCTGCCGTGACTTTTACAACACCACCAGACATTGATATTGTTCCAGTAGCTCTTTTATCATCAATGATCTACCCATCCCTTCCAAGTTTTAACTCCAGAACTTGATCAAACTTAATCCCACCAATTTTATCTTCTGGCAAAACCAAGTTTCAACCACTCTTACGTTGTCCTGGTCTCCTCCATCACATTGATGGCTCCCACTCCCCACTTGCTGCCAACCTCTATGAAACTGAACCAAATCCAACCTACACTACCTAGGACTGCCATGACAGTTGGTCTTCACCTAGATTTTTTGCTCACTCACAGAGGCAGTCTTTCCTCTTATGGTTGGCGCACCAATAGCAAAGGTAGCTTGGCTTAAACTCACAACTGCATATGGTTCAGGCATTCGGACTCACATTAATCACCTCAAAAGCAATCTCTATCACTTTGTTCAACGATCGTCTGAATCCATTTCTCAATATTTCCAGCAGGAAAAATACATCTATGACTTCCTTCACTCCTTTGGATCAATTGTACCTGAAGATGACTTGGTTCAAGCCGTATTACGAGGCTTCAGCACCTCCTATCGGCCTTTTGTCCACTCAATAGAATCCCTTATGATGGAGATTGGTATGCCAGGTCACACTCTTTTCAAAATTTGGTGTGACAATATATCTGCTACTTATCTCATTATCACGCCCATTTTCCACTCTAGGTCTAAACACTTAGAAATCGACTTTCACTTTAGGATAAGGTCAGAAAAGGTGTGTTACGTGTGTATTATTTGCCTTCGACTAATTAGATTAATTGCATTTTTACAAAACAATTGTCTAGAAGTTAATTTCAATTGTTGAGAGTCAAGTTGTGCATTCTTTCAGTTCCTGCACAATTTGCGAAAGAATGATAAGCATAAGAATTATTAGTTAGAATCATTGTCTAACTCTCTATCTTCATCTTTCTTATCCTTGTACAGTTAGTATCCTATTAGCTAACTAATTCTTGTATATACCAATATATTAAATCGTCAACATATATATATATATATATATATATATATATATATATATATATATATATATATATATATATATATATATATGTCATTTATTGGATTAAAAACTACACAATTATAATTAAAATAATTATTAATTAGTCTCTTAAGCAGGTAATTATTTATTTTAAAATTAAAAGTTAGTGAAAAGTAATTGAATTAGTAAATTAATATAATTTTTTTACAATGAAATTTGTTAGAGTTTGATGGAGTACTTGAATTTAAAAATTCTTGAGTGACTAAATTATTTGATTATATTTTATTTAATTATAATATCTAAATTTAATCATAAGAACATTGTATCGTTGAATAGTTAATAATGCAATAATTGACTCATTGTCAACTACACAAAACATTCTTGCAATATAAACATAAGTTTGGATTAAGAACATATTCGAAACTCAATTTATTGTATAAAGACAGATTGAAGATTTAACACATTAATATGAGAGAGCTCTTTTTGTCAAAAGAAAAAAAAAAAAAGGTTATGCGTTGATATTTCATATGGTCGGTTTGCCTAGAAAAATTAACTAGAATAATATATTAGAAACTTGCTTAAATAATAAAAATATAATATTTTAGGATATAAGGACAAATTGGAGATTTAACCTATTGCATAAAGAAAAAACCATACGTCCCAATTCTCCATAAAATTATATTGTAACTAGCTAATCAAATGGTTAAATTATTTGCTAACGGATTATAATTCAATTGACACTAATTAATTTCTTTCTTTCTTTTTTAAGAAAGGTTTAAATTGGAACTTGCTTTAAAAAAAAAGGAAAAAAGAAAATGACTTCCTTTGTTTAATTGGTCAAATTATTTTTTGTTGCCTTACTTATCAACCGTGTGCAACCATTCAAAAAATAATTCTGGATCCTTGTGTAACCCAATTTTCAATCTAAAAAGTGGCATCTATTGTATACCAAGGACTTCAAATCCCATTCGAATGCAAATCTTATAACATTAATTTACTAAGATAATATTAGGTTAATGGTTATAGAGGTTTTTATACTTTTTTTTGAACGGTTTAATTAAGTAGAAAATTTTATCACAAAATTTTAACTAAAATGATAGATTAGAAACTAGATCAAAATATAAAGACACGTTATAGGCGTTTTTTTTTTTTTTTTTGAAAATTTGGCTTAGTACATGGATACAGATTTAATGCTTCCTTTGTAAAATTAGGGGAAGTTTTATATTCTGCCAAGTCCAAAGCAGTAGAAATTTTGAAATTCATGAGTGTTACCAATTGCCATACTTAATTTAGCATTCAAATCATTGATGCATGGGTAGGGATGGAAATGGGTCGGGTATCCAGCCCATTAAGCCAATCTCATACTTTATTCATTAAAAAAAAATACTATATCTATTATCCTATTCATTATCCATTAAAAATCACTTGTTTATTTTTTCATCTAGTCCATATCTATTATATCATACCCTATTCATACCTGTTTACCTACTAATTTTTTTCCTTAAATTAAAGATTTTTTATTTTATTTTGTTACAAATACGGTTGACTCATCGATAAATTTTGCATCATTCATGTATTGCTTTGTAGCTATAAAGATTGCATGATTCGAACAATGTTTATCGAAAAAGCACACACAAAAAAATCAAATAGTTAAGATCCCGAAACCTGGTCTTGCAATCAATAAAGAAGAATTCAAAAAACACATAAAGATATAGTATCGGATAAAAGTATAAATTTCCATGAAGAGGTGGTTCAGCTAGGCCCTATTCCATTTCTATAACCTCAAGTTGCAGTGATTTCTGAATTGTGATGCTTTGGTTTTTTTTTTTTAAATTTTATGTTTTGGTATTCTTTTTATGTTAATAGATAAAAGATGAATATCATAGAGTAAAAAAAATACTTATATTTATGAATAAATTATTCATTAACATAAATAAATAATATTATTTTACTCATATTTAACTTATTATCTATTAAAATATTTTAATACCTATTTTGTGTCCGAACCACACAATTCTTTTTAGGAATCCGCAATGCCTTTAGGCTAATTGATTTAACTTCTGACATCTCGTTTTTATGATTTTAATATTTCGAACTATCACATCAAATCAATTAATCGACTCTGTTATGCTTACTAGGCTTCCCAACCTAAGAGGAAAAAAATAAAAAATTTTAGTTAATTGCTTTGACGTGTTGCTCGAGCCATTAAAAAAAAAAAAGATGAAGAATTAATCTGGATTTTAAAAGAAATTCAGGAGTCATTCTAACAATCAGCATTCCTTAATTCAACTGGGGGGGATGCAACTGGGGATGAATGGCTCTTTTGTTTGTCATCAAGGCGACCTACACCCAATAAATGAAATAATAGTTTAGGATCCTCAATGTCAACAAAAGTTTTGGTACGGTGTTATTTAATGTAATGGAACAAAGTGATTCATTATTTATTTATTTTTTTTGGTGTATATATATATATATATATGTATAGTACGTAATAATTATAATATAACGAGTCATCGTGATTGTAATGATCTTTTTGTAAAATCAAACTCAACTTCAGAATTTTTGTTTGTTTGTTTTTTTTTTTTTTAATCTTTGAGCTGTCAGATCAAAACATTTAACCGATTCCACTATGCTTTCTAGGCTTCCCATCTCAATAGAAAAGCAGAAAAATTTATATAATTTTGCTTAATTGCTTTGACCTAATTGCTCAAGCTACCAAAATAAATAAAAAAATCAAGAATTAATTTAGATTTTATCAAAAATTCGGGATCGTTTTACTAATTAGCCATTCCTTAATTCAAAATGCAACTGGGGACGAGTAGCTTTTTTGTTTGTCATCAAGGTGACCTACACCAAGTAATAAGGTTAGGATCCTCAATGTTAGCAACAGTTTGGTACGGTGATATCTAGTCACTTATTTAATGAAATGGAATGATGTGATTCATTACATTTTTTTTACTTGTTTTTTTTTAAACAAAAAAAAAAAAATCTTTGTTAATCTAGTGGAAGCTTCTAGAAAGTTTCGTTTCAGTTTTTTTTTTTTTTGAAAAATCTATTTTAGTCCTTGTATTCTATTTTTATTTACAAACATATTTGAAATTTTTTTGGTCATTGAATTGTTTTTAAATTACAATTTAATCTTTTTTTATGAATTTTTTTACACAATTAGGTTACGTAAGAATTGAATGTAATTAGTTATCATAAAGGATAATTACACTACAAGTATATCAATTTTCAACTTTTTTCAATCGAGTACATGAATTTTAATTTTTTTTTTAGTACATCAATTTTTTCAAAGTTATCAATCAAATATTTATATCAATTTTTTTTGTTAATTGTTAACTTGTCCGTTTCCCTCAAAATGCTAAATTTTAATTTTAATTTTTTTCTCTACCAAGTATATAATTTTTTTTTTTTAGTTTGATTACATCAACTTTTTCAAAACTGTCAATTAAGTACCTTCATCAATTTATTCATTAATTGATGAAGTATTCTAATATAAAATTATAATTTTATTCTTTTTTTAATGAATTTTTTTCAAATTATTTTATCATTTTAAAATTTGAAAAATAATTAAAAATATCATTTTTTTAATCTATAAAATTCAAAACTAAACTCGGTTAGGCTACCGTTTAAAAAATAAAATAAAATTTCAGTTAGGTTTAAGAGTGAAAATTGAAGAAAAACACAAATGAATCTTTTTTTTTTTTTTTTTGTTTATGAAAAATCTCACGCTTGTGTTCTTCAACTTTCATGCCCAAAACCTAATTGATTTTTTTTTTTTTAAACAAGCAAGTCTAACTAAGTTTAGTTTGAGATTTTATAACTAAAAATAATTTTTTTAATTCTTTATTAAATTTCAAAATGATAGAATAATTTAAGGAGAAAGTTCCTTATAAACAAAAGAGGGAAAAAAATTTAATTTGGTATTCGGACACATCATCAATTAATGAAGAAATTGACAAAAGTACTTGATTGACCGTTTTAAAAAATTTGACGTACTTAATTTGGAAAATTAAAAATTCATGTACTCTATTTAGAAAAAAAGATAAAATAATAATTTGGTATTTCGAGAATAACGGACATGTCACCGAGTTAACAAAAAAATTGACAAAAGTACTTATTTGTCAGTTTTGAAAAAGTTGGTACATCTAATAAATTAAAATTTATACACTTATTTGAGAAAAAAATTGAAAATTGATGTATTTATAGTGTAATTATTTCCGATATTACAATTTTCAAAACTACACAACTAAATACAAAAGTAAAGAAAAACCCCAAGGACCCCAGGATGCAACACCCAGCTTATTAAAATCAACAACAACCTCAAAAAATGTCCCTGCAATTCACCTTCACTCTAACTGCTTTGACACCATCAACACATTAGGTGCTTATATCTTCGGTCATTAAATTTGGTTTTTTAGTTTAATCAAATTGAATTTTTTTTTTTTTTTTAATAATAATGGAGATTTGGCCATCTGAATTTTCCAAGTTAAAATTTTTAACTAAAAATAATGGTCAACAAAAAATATAACAAAGAAAAATAATGTACAAAAAGGCATCTAATTGCTAGTAACTCCTATACATTAAAGTCAAGGTCTGAAGCTTACTCTTCAAAGTACAAAGAGCTCTGCAATATCACCTCTTATGTTGTATGTATTTATTTTCTACATCTCTACCTTTTTTTTTTTTTTTTTTCAACTTGACATCCAAGAAAATAGAATAAGAAGCTAACAAACAGCAATTTAAGCTTTATTGAAATTTGAAATGCATGACTAACAATTTCCTAATTTGTTATTTATATGGGCCAAGGCCCAATCTGAAACAGATTAAGAATCAAAGTGTTATAATTCATATAAGGGCCTAAAAAGTTGATGAGGGTCCAATGGACATGCCCAATGTATGAGAAAAATAATGAGGTCCACCACAAAAGGATTTAACATGAGGTGGTCCCAGTGCATGAAAAATTGGGCATGTCCATTGGACCTCACTACCTGTCTTGAGAACATTTATATAAAAATGGATAAGGAATAATAAATGTAATATTCTATTCTTATATAATACTTAAAATCTCTCTTTTATTTCTAAATTTTTTAAAAATATGTAATCTTTTTTTAATCAATTTTTTCGAATATAATTTTTATTTATTTATCAAAATGTCCTTATTTGAAATAAAAATTAAAGACTTTAAAAACAAAACATACAGTCATATGACTTTACATTGTTTTTTTTTTTTTTAATAAAAGATATTTCAACTAAAAAATTATCCATTATCAAAAACATTGATCGAAAAGACATATTTAACCTTTAAAAAATTTTCAAAAAAAGAGACAAGATACAATTAAAAACTTAATAATTTTGAATATAGCACAAAAACACACACGCATATATATATATATATATATATATATGTGTGTGTGTGTGTGTGTGCGCGCGCGCGCGCGCGCAAAAAGAAACGGATGATTCCAAGCCTAAAGCATATTAATCTTATCAAATCAAAAAGATTGTGCCCATCTTTGCAGCCGTAAAGCATACACCTAGAACTAGCTAGAAAAGTCGACAATGAGGCTTAAAAGATTTGGAATCTTATATAACATAAAATAGCTTCCTCTCAAACTGGAAAGTCATCCATGCTCGAAAAAGCATGCTTTAACCATAGTAGTTAGTTTAAGTGGGAGTAAATTAGTCTCTTTTGTTAAGTTTCTAGAGACGAATTAATTAATCACTATTGTTTTAAAAATTAATTATTTAATTCTTATATTTTAAAATTTATTTGTAATTTAGTTATTTTTAGTCATTTTTTAATTTATATTTATTTTTTAAGAAATAAAAATTTTAAAAAATATGAAAAGATTAAGATAAAATAATAGATTTTATGAAATAAAAATAATATTAACTTAACCATGATATCAAATAACTAATTAATTAATTTTTTAAGCAATATAGCGTTTTGCAAAATTTGAAAGACTAATTTATAATTTATTAGTGATTGAGAAAAACGAAGGAAAAAAAAAACCCAAGATGGAAGACCCAGCTAAGTCAACAACCTCAAAAAAGTCTCTTTTTCAATTCACCTTCCTTCTATCTTCATTGACACCGTCTACTCCTTCTTACTGGCCACTTCAATCTTCTATCTCCTGATTCATAGGGAGCCTAAGGCATCTCCTCTGTGTTTTCTTGTCATACCAAATCTTTGAATTCATTGAATATTCTGCAATCTTGGCAAGCCAGGATTGAGAGACTGCTGATATGGATGATGAAGTGGAAAGCTATCTGATGCAACAATTTAGCGATGGTCTTAGATCTCCCAAAGTGAGCTTGAAAAAAGATCTTCAGGAAGTGGAGAAATTGATTCAACAAAAACTTGGGAACTCATCTGCTTCAGAGAAGCCATCACTCAGGGAAAAGCTCTATCGCCTCAACAACATTTTGGCTGAATGCCAGACAGCATCATTCTTATCTCGTGAAGGACTAGTTACCCTGTGGAGAATCAGGAATCATTTGAAAGAAATCAAGGGGGAGCTTAAGCCGAAGGAATCCAACACAACTGCCTCGAATGGACACGTTAGTCCACCACAGAATGGTCAGCAGAACTCATCAAATGTTAGAGACACTGACCGGCAGAGTCATCAATCAGTAAGTCCGGTGGTGGTTCATGGGTTCAACGATGAAATAATGTCACTGGAGAAACTGCTTGTTTGCGAAAGAATTAATGAAAATTTCAATGCTGTTGGAATCACAGGGATGGCTGGTATTGGAAAAACCACACTATCCCAAGAGCTTATAAAAAGAGAAGAAATGAAGAAGCACTTTGTTCCCAGGATTTTGGTAAGTATGCCGAAAAGGTCTGATGGGAACAAAGACGTGAAGACAGCACTTTTGGAAAGAATGCTGTATTCACTTGGAGTTGAAGAAAATATCATTGAATCCATTTCTAACCGCGGCCTTTCATCTCTAATCTGTGCACTTCATGTGCAGCTGATGGGCAAGAAATATATGATTGCCCTAGACGATGCACAGGAAGCAGATAAGTGGTATGAAAACCTGAACTCTCCTTTGCCTAGCAAGGTTGAATGGGAGCAAAGCCTTGCGTATGGATTGCCGAAAGGCTATGGTGGAACAGTTATTGTCACTAGTAGGAATGAGGACCTGGCAAAGAAGATGGTTGGAGAGGAAAATGTACATCGCCTTCTGCCTCTTTCAGATAAAGAGAAATGCTGGTCTATATTCGAAGATTCTGTTAAGCAGGATGGGACACAATTCAATCCCCAGAATATGGAATTGGAAGATCTGAAAAGGGAAGTCATACAAAAGTGTGCTGGCCTTCCATTAGCAGCAAGAATGATAGGGGAAATTGTGAAAGAGACAATGAAAGAGGCACCTGTGCCTAATGGTCATAATGTGACTGTACAACCACAGTCATCAACCGAGAGCAACTCAAATGTTTAATGCTTGTTATGCTGACTATGATTCCTTTTAGACTTTTGACATGTTTATGGTTTTCAACTCTTATGTCTTTGATCTTACCTTGTCATATTTCTATTTGAAGTTTGAACGAAAAATTTCTCCTCTTTATAATTGTTTTGCAGTTGGGTAAATAGGTTAAGCAGACGATATTAGCTGAATATGGTTACTAGGTGCTTGGTTGGCTTCTTTCTACTGGCAATGGGACTAATTAGAATGAGGCAAACCAAAAAATTTGCATGTGTAAAGTTAGATGTTTGAATGACTTCGCTATGAAATATTGAAAAACAATTGCACATCAGCAAGGTAAAACAACCAGCAGTTAGCAGAATCGGCAGAATGCGCAGAAGGACTAAACATTTTAGTACTGATGTTTCATTATGAATTCACTGATTATCTATTGCAGTTTATCTTCTCTGCAAAGTTCTCTCTTATTCACCTGGCCTTCCACCCAAAAAGAAAAGAAAACAAAAGAATTATGGTATTCTTATATGATAATATAACTCAAAACTAGAGTATTGCAAGGCCAAGACTCTTCTTTAAGTCGACTTCAGGCTCCAAATTAGCCAACAATGCATCCTCCAGTCAGGATAATCAAATAGTTCTTACGCTGTTGGCATTATGGACTCTGTCATTGATTTATGATTGATTTGGCAGACAATATCAGCTGAATGCTTGGTTGGCTTCCTTCTACAGGAAATGGGACCAATTAGATTGAGCAAATAAAAAATTTGCGTAGTTGAAAACATCGATTAAGAACTAGATGTTTGAATGACATTGCTATGAAAGATTCAATAACAGTTGTACATCAGTACGGATAATCATCAGCTAGTAGAATCAGCAAAATATGCTGGACTAAACATTTCACACTTCACGGATAATCATCTATTGCAGTTTATCCTCTCTGCAAAGCAGTCTGTTATTAACCAGACCGTGCTGCCCAAGAGAGAAGAAATTTGACATCCTAATATGATGTTTTAACTCAAACTAGAATATAGTAAGGCCAAGACTTACTGAAGTCAAACTCAGGCTCTAGCTTAACCACAATGCATCCTCCTGTCAGGACAATCAAACAAATTATCTATTCGTACCTTGACGCTTAAGGGCCTGAATATTTTGAGAAAGTCTAAAACAAGTTAGGTGATGCAAATTCTTTCTGACCTAGTCTTCTGGGCATGATAGACGATCCAAAGTGTTTTCACATCTGTTAGTTGTCTCACAATATCAATAGACAACGAAATTATGAGGCAACGATAAGCATTCCGGAGTGGTTATTTCCATGAAGAAAATTTCTGGATCCAAGCAGGTCTCATGTTTTAATCCAAGCGAGTAGATCCAGCCCCTTGCTACCTGCTAGCAATGACATGGTCAGTTTGTGCGAAAAAGAGGTGTCATGGCTCAGCTGAACATGGTCCTCCTAATGCTGGTGTAAACTGAAAATCTTAAAACAAATAAACAACTAAGGAACATTGAAAACAAGTAGACCATCAACTCCTATGATCAACTAGTGCATCAAAATCCAAGCCTTCAGAGCTTGGTGTCCTGAGTTCCATGACAATTTTATATCAGAATTCATGGCACACAACCTCCGGAAATCAAAATCTAATTTCATTGAATGACAAAGATAGTGTTGGATTTCAAATATGCTCATGCTCTCTTTCTTTTACATCCAAACTATCTTTACAAAATGGAGAAACAAAGATTATGTAATAAAAAATCATCTCCTCATACAATAAATAACCTTGCAGATATAATGAAATGCAGAACAGAATCAAAATTGACAACGTCTGCCAGAACAGTATGACATACTTTTAACTCAAGTAGACCTTTTAGAAAGGAAAGACCATGTCAATTCTAATTCTTCCAATGGCTGGCGTGCTAGCTTTTCTCTGTCCAACCACACTCCGCTCCCGTCACAAGGGAAGAAAGACAGCTTTGGACAGTTGAATTTCTCCAAATAAACCAACTGTGGAAATGCACCATTCAGTACTATCCAATTCATCTTTAGTTCTTGCAAAAATTTTAGACGCAGTATCTTAACATTCCACTTGACATCTCCAACCTGATCACCCAGATCGTTGAGATGCCCACCTCTTATGTAGAGTTTCTTAAGGTTTTTCAGTCTGCCAGGCGACAGCCAAAGAGGAGCCTTAGTCTCTGGGTAACACTGAAGATCCAGCTTCAGCAAATCTTTCGGAAGGTCTGGATTGTCTTGTCTAGAGCCAGTTGACCTCGTCAGTCTTCTTGAGATGCTTGGCTTTCGCTCAAAGCTTCGATTTGGCTCATTGCTTTGGTTTGGCTCATCGCTTTGATTTGGCTTTTTCTTGGCCTGGGATTTCCCTCCCCATGCTATTGTTAGCTTCCGAAGCGTTGCGATACGCCTTAGTGCACCAAGGTCATGAAAACTTGGGAAATCCTTCTTAGTTGTATAGATGCTCAGTTTCCTTAGCTTTATCAATCCTTTTAAATCATCAAGAGTACCTGCAGTTTTTATTTTCAAATCACTAATTACAAACCCCTTAAGGACTCGGAGTTCAGTAAGTGACCCAAGCCCCTTGGGCACGAAATCCAGCATGTAGCACTCAGAAATATCCAAGTGCGTCAGCTTTTGGAGTGAAAAAATATTCTCTGGAATTGTCTCTAGATTGTGACATGCATTAAGATCCAAAATCCTTAGATTGACAAGCTTCTGGATGGTCTCAGGAAGCTCGTTAATCCTAGAGATTCCTTGAAGACTGAGAAACTTCAGATGCTTCATGTTCCTCAACCCCTTCAAGAATTCGGTGCTGTCAACTTCAACATGATGCTTGGTCTCCTCTGCTTCATTGTGCTTCTTAGATGAGTCCTCCCACCTTCCTAGGCAAAGCACATTAATGTTTCTCATCCTGGAGAACAATTCTGTCTTTAAATCGGGATAAGGATCATTGACATTGAACACAGCATGCAGTTTCTCTAGTTTCGACTCCATATCAGGTAACACCTGCCGCGAATATTTGTCTCCAGTTTTGATCAAACAAGCCCTCTGACTGGATAAAAAGTCTGCCGTGGGATTCCCCATTGAATCAAAATGGAAGAACCCCACTTTTGCTGCTACAACAATAACAGCATAACGAATCAATGAGCGCATCCTGAACCCAACCAATCTACGCTTCTTGATCTCAGGCTCAACAAACCCTTTCTCCAAGAATTTCTTCAGAATTTCATCAGCAACTTCCTCCGGATTGTCACCATCAATGAAACCCTCTCCAACCCACCAATACATTAGCAATCTCTTCTTGATAACAGCATTCTCTGGAAACACCGCAAAGCACAACAAACAAAGCTTGTCTCTTAAATCAAGACTCTTATAATTCTCTTTAAAATCTTCAAAAGATGAACACCCTTCAAATGCTTTATTATCCCGTATTTTAAGCATCTCATCAATCAAATTAAGGAAATCACCCCCACTAACATTTTGCGATTTCTTGTGCCCTTCATTGGCCAAATTAAGCTTGTATGGTGACGGTATGTCATGCTTCAACTCCACAACCATCCCTGCGATTAACTTAATATTATGCTGCAATCGCTTGGTTAGGATGGTATGATTACCAGTGGTGACACTTTTTCCTTTTATATTCTGAACGACATCTTGAAGCGATGCGCTTTGATCTTGAAGACTCTTGAATTGGGCACCAACATGTAGTTCTAGTTGTTTGAGTTTGTCACAGGCGCTTTGAATATACTTTAAATCTCTGGTCAATTTCTCCAATTGATTGTGCAGTTTTTGGTTGATTTCATGATCAGAATTAACACTGCCTTCATTGCCCACATTCACCGTGAAGTTGTTGTCTTTCTTCTTATTCGCATCAGTTGGATTCTTGTTGGAAAATCCCAACATCCAACAGCTTCCATCACTGATCTCGTCTTTGATATAAGCATTATTGCTGGTTGTGGTGTCGTTGTTGCCACCAACATTAGTAGTAGTGGCGATGGTAGAAGCAGAGGCAGCGGCAGAGGCAGAGGTAGAAGCAAAGGCTGAGGTAGAAACAGAGGCTGAGGAAGAGACCAGAGCAGGAGCAGGAGCAGGGGTGGAGGCGTCCGCGGCAGCACCATTGTTGCTGCTGTCTGGTGTGGGTGGAGAAGTGGTGGTGTTGCTGCTAGTATTTTCATCATTGTCGGCAACATGCTGGCTGTTATCGTTATCATTAACGTTGCTGGTTGTGGTGGTAGAGGAGGAGGAGGCAGCGGGAGTGGTGATGGTGGTAGAGGAGGAGGAGGAGACAGCAGCAGCCGCAGGAGTGTTATCGGTATTTGATTGTGGGGGTAAAGGAATGGATGCCTTGGCCTCGGAAACTATATCAATCAAATCCGGAATTGATTTGATAATTTCTTGAATGGTCAATGCATTACTAGAACTAAGATTCCGTTGTGCAGAACTACTAATAGAAGAGGACATGATTAAGTAGAAAACTCAAGAAAAGTAGAGAGTGAAAGACAGGACGCTAACCAAACCTGGACAAGATTTTCAGTTTGATGTTAAGCTTGAGTTCAGTTCGAGTTCGGTCCGAGTCCAAACTCCAAACTGAACAAACTTGAAAGTACAGCTCAGTTGAGACCGCCCCCAGCAAATGAAACATCAGCTTTTAACTTGGGGTTCGTATTTTGTGGCCGTGGAGCACAAATAATGGAATCTGAAAATTTTGTTCTTCTGCTGGGTGAAAGGTTGTGAAAACATGAATTAGCTAGACCATGGGTCAACTGAGTTCTTGTCCGTCCACTTGTATTTTCTAGCTGAAAAGGAAGACCAGGCCTCTTTTCTTGGTCTTTGCGTAAAGGGCAAAAGGAGGAAATGCAAAGGGGAAATTTTGCACATGATTCAGATAAGCCTATGTTTTCCTCCTCTATGATCTGTTTTTTGTTGGTTTCATTTTTCTACATAATTGGAGATTGATGAAAAAAATAGTACCAACGGACCGAATTAATGACACCATTAGAGTCTGTCTGATTTAAAGGTTGGATTGTGATGAAGTAAATTATAAATTAATCCCTTTTGTTTTAGAAAATAAATCAGTTAGTCCTTATTGTTTTAAAAACTAATCATTTAGTTCTCCACCTTAAGTGTTTGCAAAATCCATCAAATAAACACCTAATATCTAAAATATTTGTTAACATATATTGCAAAATCTGTCAAATTAACACCTAATATCTAAAATATTTTTTGACTTATATTGCAAAATCTGTCAAATTAACATCTAATATCTAAAATATTTTTTAGATAAGAGGGACTAATTTATAATTTACTCATTCTGATTTGACTATGATTGTAATCCTATTTTTGTGTTAATTGCATTGCAATCAAATTACATCATGCGTTAAAACGTCAATTTAGATCTTTAAAACATTAATAAAAAAAATTATTTTCATAAACATTTGCTCCATTTGAATCCAATCTAAGACCAAATTCTTTCTAGATTTACCCTTAGGCATATATATATATATATATATCCAAATCCATTTTATGAATAATTTCTTTATTGCATTGTTTTTACAATTAAATCCAATATAATATTATGCAAAACAAATTTACTCATTATGGAAACCAATATCTCTTTATTTATATTTCCTAATTTCTCTGTTGGAAAACGGAAGAAGTTTTAATGATAAATTGTTGACATAGTAGCAAACGAATTAATTTATAAACGAAATTTTTATTAATATGCAGAGTTTGAATTATAGAATTACATTTACTAAAAATGATTAAATTTTATTACTCAAAAGATTAATTATATCTTCAAAGTTTTCTATCAAGAATAGAATAAAACTTGCAAGTGCTACTGTATAAAAATTGAAGCAGCTGACAAACCATATGCTAATGGACAGAAAGAAGTCAATTAATAATCTGGGAAAAATTTTAAACATCTGACTTAGGTTACCAACATTAATTAAGCATTTAAAGAAATAGCATTCAGGCGCAATTTGTTATATATGACAGCCAGGCAATTGCGATTTCCAAAGAGGGATTTTTCTAGTGCAGGCTATCCTCCCATGGTCTGCTTACACTAAATTAATAAATTGTCCGTTTTGAATTACTCAAAACACCCAATTGCAGCAGTCTCTCTCTCTCTCTCTTAATTTTGGGAGGGCGTGTGTTCCATTTTCAAATATTTGTAAATCCTGGAGGAATAAATTATAAATTAGTTTTGTAGTTTTGAGAAATAAATAAATTAATTCTTTTTGTTTTAAAAACTAATCATTTAGTTTTTTATTGTTAAGTTTTTGTCAAATCTATCAAATTAACACTTAATATCTAAAACACTCTTTAACATAAATACCTATTTAAAAAAAATTCATTTTGGAACTTGATAAAAAAAAAGGGAGTGGAGATTAATAAAATAAGATGTGAAGATATGAGGAGAAAAATGAGTATTTATTTTTATGGTTGAGGAGAAAGGAAGGAAAAAAAAAAAAGGTGTGTGAATAAGAGAAATAATGCATAAAAAGAAGAACAATATAGAAATAAAAAAAATATTGTAGTAAGTATATATTATCATTATTCTAACAAAGAACCGATGAAAGAACTAATTTATCCACGAAATTAAAAACGGAAAAACTGATAATTAATATTTGAAACAAGAGAAACTAATTAATTTAATTTTTTAAACAAAAAGGACTAATGTATAATTTACTCAGCCAGGAGGGTCGAAGTTTTGTTCAACAGCAACAGAGAAGATTGTTGGTTCTGACGTTACGAAGAAGAAAAGGTTTAATTGGAATGAAATTGGTGTATGAGCAAGACAACGTCCAAAGTAGCTTTTCCTAATATTTTGTCAAAATTAAACTTCAAAGTAATTTTCACAAAAATAAGCTCTCTTGATTTTATTTTATTCTTAAGTTTAATTTGGACCATACTATTGTAAAATTGTCACTAATTTCAACTCAGAAACACAGAGCAAGATTACCAAATACCATATAAAACATCCGGTCACGCCAGTCAGGATTACAGGAATAAAAGAGTGTGTCCTCCTATTTCTTTACATGGGCCGTGGCCCGTCTAAGGATGAGAAGATCCTCACGGCCTAAGCGAGTTAGCCGATTCTATATTCTCTACCGGAGGCCCAATTAATATTAAAAAAGCCCATGTATCCATGAGAAGTCAAAAGAAGCCTAAAAAGCCACCGGTATATTCTTTATCTCCTGTTTCAACTAAATAAATAAATATACTCATATATTTTTATATAGTATTCAAAATCTCTTATATATTTATGAGTTTCTAATTATATTTTATTTTTTCTTGAAATTTTTTGAAATTTTTCGTTTGTATTTTCGATCAATTTTTTCGATTATATGATTTCTTTTTACTAAAATACTTTTAATTGAACTACAAAAAATAATATAAATAAATAAATAAAGCCTTAAAAATAGAATACACATTTCATGTGATTTTAAATGTGTTTTTTTTTCTATATTTTAGTAAAAGGTCTTTTCAGTTAAAAAAAATTTATCAATGGTTGAAAAATTTGATTAGAAAAACATATTAAATATTTTCAAAAATTTTCAAAACAAGTAAAATATAATTAAAAATTTAAAAATAGATAATAGACTTTAAATATTATATAAAAAAATGAGTATATTTTAAAAAAAATTAATAATAGACATTGCATGTGTAGCTAACTCCAAAACTTAATGCTAGGGTATCATTTCGTCCCCAAAACAAAATCCCATTTGTAGCCGATGTGTTTAAAGCCCTAAACAAATTTAAGGCCGTCAAACAAGTCGAAAATGAAAGATCCCTCGATTTTGATTTTCTTTTTTTATTTTTTATTTTTTATTTCAACCATTAAATTCTTTAATAAGGTGTTTCGATTAACGAGTCATTCTATTATATTCTATCTATTTTAATCACGAAATACTACATGCAAGTCACATTTTTTCCTTAGAAATTGTCAAAATATCATTAAAAGATTATAGACAATCGGAATTAATCAATATGGTTTTTAAAACGTATAAATTTCAAATTTCAAATATATTTAATCCTCGTAGCACACAATGGCTCACATGAACACACTTTTTGACACATAACCTTAAGCATATGTTTTATAGAAAATATGACTTAAACCTAATGGGTGGAGGATTAGTAAGGATTCTATTCCGACAAGATTTCCATTGTTAGGCAAAATCAATCCTAAGCCCATAAGGTTTGCATTGTCAAGTGTTTATACAATTAAGATTTAAATTCATGTCACTTCTCAACAAATATCCACCTTCGCTTAAACTCTTTTAATAGCAAAACTCTCCACCTTCGTCGTCAATCTAGTACTAGTTATAGAAATTAAGTCCAAGCAATGCTTGAATTTGGACAACAGAAGTGATTTTGTTAACTTATGAGTTAGGTTATCAGCATTATCAATTTTTTTTTTGCAATAATATCATTCAACATAGTAATATTATAAATGAAACGGTACCAAACATCAAATATGCTTTTTTAAAAAAAATAGAATATGTGATCCTTAGCAAAATGTACGTTATTTTAACTACCACAAAACACAATAGTCACTTGCAACTAAGCTTTTTTAATATATATCTTATTTAGTTCTTTCAATTACTGCATTCTGTCTCTATGGTAGACAATGCCACGATAGATTGTAAAATGACATTCTAACAAATAACACCGTCACCAATCCTTACCACATACTTTTGGATAGATCTACTACAATCAAAATCTTCAATATAATCAGAATCAACCTAACCAACAAGCAATTAACTTGTCTCCCATAGATGATCTTATCAACCATTGTTGTGCTTTAATACTAGGCTGGATTGCTAGTCCAGTTTCCGGTCACTTTCCTTTTTGCTGTTGTGATTGTTGAGTGCCCATTCCACTCCCTTTCTAGCTTGTAAACTCTTTTAATTTTAATTAATCAGATCATGATCCTTTTCACAAAATGGTGATAATACTAATAACTTCAAAATTTCCATGTTGCTGCAGTATCTTCATTAAATTGCAAATGCATGTTCAATTGTCAATAGAATTTCATTGCATTTTATCTTCTTCTTTTTTCTTTTTTTTCCCCTTTACATGGAGGGAAATTTACCCATATTCAATGACAATGAGCTATTTGATCAAATTATCATATTCATTGATATATGTAATGACTTCTAAATTCTAGAGTTATATCTGGATGACCAGTACTTAAGATCCAATCAACAAATAATTTAATCATGATATACGAGACCTGATCCAAAAATATATCCTTATCATTAACATAAAAAACTAAAAAAATAAAAATAAAAATCATACCCATGTAGTTAAATACCAAAACTTTTCATTTTATACTCCAAAAAACAAACTGTAAGCTCATAAAAAATAAGTTGATTAAATACTGATAAAAAAAAAAAACTGAATTAAGTGATTAAGGGACTTAAATAGTTTAGCGAGTTAGAGGGGTTCGAGACAATTTGCAAATAGGGATGAAGAAATATTTGAAGAAAAACAATGATAGAGAGAGCCATTGGTGTGAGCTCCAATTGTTTCGAAAAATTGATAAACAAAAATAAAGATTTCATTTTAGAATGAAAGTCTTCTATGTTTGAGAATGAGCAGGGACCAAAAGACCCAAAAGAAACTAGCAATCCTTACAATAACGTGGCGTGGTAATCCCACAATAATCAAACCTTAAACTTTCCCTTATACCAGTGGGAGGTTCTGCAAAATACACTAACCTTGTTGCAACTTGATCTCCTTTATAATGAAGAGCTGCCATTGCAATTGCAAGTTTGCAACAACGAAAAAACCTATTTCAGATTGATATTAGAAAAATTAAGATCATAGGTCCCGAAGTAAACATTAGCTGAAAACCTGTAGGTAAAAAAAGCATTATCCTTAATTTTACTTTTGCTACCAAAATGATCCAAATAATACAAAAACTACGGAATTTATAGAAATTTTATCTTTCACAATATGACACCGAGGTTTGAATCCCAGTAATCAAGGAAAGAAACCATAGGCAAACCCCTTAATTTATCATCTTCATATTTTGATCGAGGCAACATCTAAATACCATAGTGCTCATACATGTCCCAAATTTATTAGTAATATGCCTAGTGAAAAACTAGCTAGTAGGCCATATTAAAAATGGCGAAAACATACCCTATACTTGGATTTCATACAATTGTGCTTGCATCAAACAATCCATCCAAAAATTTTCGCCAGCATCAAAATTGGGAGAAGCATTTGGATAGTACAACAACTCTTGGATCCACATTTCATCTGTGTATGTTTCCCCATAATTATCCACCTTGCACATTTGACCTTCCATTGACAATGGCTCCCCCCACAAACCAAATTCTCCAAAAGATTCAAGTAATCCA
This sequence comes from Dovyalis caffra, assembly GCA_963924115.1. Lineage (NCBI taxonomy): Eukaryota > Viridiplantae > Streptophyta > Magnoliopsida > Malpighiales > Salicaceae > Dovyalis > Dovyalis caffra. Next base: position 12,756,344 of record CAWUPB010001184.1, read on the forward strand.
GGATTCTCCTCCTCCAGACCAGACGAGGTCTGGTTTTCGTTGAGGTCACTCACAGGACTAGAGCTTGATGTGAAATTAGAAGCAGATTGAATTGGTGACATGGGGAACCCCTTGGAGGAGTATTCTTCTGAATTCAATATTTTTGGAGCAGTGAGAAGTGAAGCATCAATATTGTCAGATGATTTCCTTTTCTTGGATTCTTCTTTAGATATTGGCACTCCTTGCACTTTAGGTGCTTGCACTGCAGTATTAATGATGTTGTTGTACATGCGGTTCTTCAAGTGGGTGTTCCAGTAATTTTTTATATCATTATCTGTTCTTCCAGGCAATTTTGCTGCGATTGCAGACCATCTGAGATACGTAAAGGAAAGAAATTACTAGGGTTGATATTATATATGTAGACAATCAAAGTCAATATCTCTTAAGATTGATATCATGAAAAGCTATTATGGATCTTTTAAGAGTTTCACTTCTTCTAGTTTTAAATGGTTTTACGTTTTCATATATAGCTTTTGATGATATCAATCTCATACTGAGTAAGGGGTGAAAAGAGTACTACCAGTAGCTGATGGATTACTGGAGCTGTATTTCTCTTCTAAAGAGCAGAAATGATAGAATGCTTCGAAATCAAAGAAAGTTCGCGATGAAATGGTAGTTTATAATAATATTTATGGATATGAAAACCTAAGGTTTACTAATGGAAACTTAAGAAAGAAATAATGCCTTAGCTACCAAAGATCATCCATATTTTAGGGTAAAATTACCTATTTCCTAACTTTTCATGCTGCTTGATTATTGTCCGCACTTCTTCCTTGCTAAACTTTCCACGCTTTATATCCGGCCTTAGATAGTTCATCCAACGAAGCCTGCAACTCTTCCCTGACCTTAACAAACCTAGGATTGGAAGGAAAAAAGAAAAAAAAGAAGTAAGAAATCATACCAGTCTTATTTTCCCTGCATTTTGATTTTATATGAAATATTTAGAATTCAAGTACTAATCATTAGTAATATAATTAATTATTAATTACCAGCAGCTTGGGGCATCTGATTCCAATTGCAAATGCCATGTCTCTTAATATAAGCTCTCAACTTATGATCTTCATCAGGACTCCATGTCCCTCTTTTCAAACACAAATTCTGTGAAATTCTTCTCATCGTCTCAGACCGTGGGAATCTATTTCTAGAGTTCACTTCCTCTGCTTTAAAACACCATATAGCAGCCGTTGCCGTACTGCACCCTATAAAATGTTCGACTGGAAAAACGACTTTCAAATTTCCATAGTTCCTATACCCACTATATATGTGTGTGTGTGTAGAGGGTCCTTCCTTGAACATTACGTAATACAATGCTATTGGATTGTCACCGTATAAATAAATTAAACAGCGTGGTTAGTAGATTGACGAGTTCAATAGAAAGAATACTGAAAAAGAATAGAGAAGTAAAGTACTCACTATCAAAATTGGTTTAAAGTCTTTTAATATATTAAAATTCAGTTAAGATTTTGTATTGATCATTCCGATTTTGCAATTCAATCTTGGTGAATTATATTAAGCTCAATCACTTAAACATCTATATATAATGATCAGTTGAAATATAATTTTCTTTTTATTCTCACAAATAAACTAATGATCTTCTGCAAATATGAACTTTTTTAATTTGATTATACTGAGTTAGCAAGCTGAGACTTACTAGTGTAGGTAAGTTATAAATTATTTTTTTTTCCAAGAAATGAATTAATTAGCCTTTCTTATTTAAAAAACTATTTATTTATTTCTCTTGATTAATGTTGACTATACTTAATTTAATATTATTTTATTTTAACAAATTACGTATTATGTCTATATTGTGTTACAATTGAGTGAACTCCCAAGTTTCAAAGTAAAATACTATGCCAAAGACATTTTCTATAGTTAACATAAAAAAATAAAAAAATAAATAAAAAAAGAAAAAAGAAACTAGTGTTATATTTCAACCTAAAAGTTTAAACTGTTAGATGAGATCTCAAAATATGATTTATATTATTCTCTAACAAAAATGACATTATATATAGAAATGCTCTTTCTAATTCTTTAATTACTATTATAACAATGACTAAATTTATATTTTTTTCGGTTCTCAAATATATGTTCGTTATTTTTCCTTTAATCTATCATGGAACTCCTTGTAAATACTAAAACAAAATTGTTTATTATTAGATGTTGAAGGTGAATTTATTCTAGTAATTTTTGCCTTTTTGCTAGATGTTTTGTTGAATGATAACAAATTTGATTAAATAAATTCACCGAATTAGTCTAGTGATTAAGGAGGTATGATTTCGGTATATATTTTTTTTTAACTTTAGAATCACTATCGGAGGCGGTCCTCCCTTTTGTGGTTGGTGCACACACAGCACGAACAACTTGGCTTAAACTCACTCGTCGCTTTTGGTTCTAAAACACGAACTCAAATCAATCATCTCAAAGGCAATTTATATCGTCTTATCCAGGTGACCATTTGAAACCATTCCTCACTACTTCCAGCTAAGAAAGTCCATTTATGATCTCCTCCACTCCTTAGATCACCAATACCCGAAGATGACTTAGTTCAAGCCTCATCGTGAGGTTTCAATGCCTTCTATCGGCCTTTTGTTTGCTCCTTTAAATCTAGACATGAGGCTATTCTTTATGAGGCCTTGTATGGTCTAGCCTTAAGTGAAGAATTTCAGCTATAAGATGGCCTCCAACCTCGCTGAAATTCGATATCCGCTTATTATACCATTCAACGAGTCTATTTATCGTGGCCATGGTCGTCATGGTGGACGATCACCATCATATAGTTCTCGCCAAAGGTCTTTTGTTCTTGTTACAGATACAGCTGCATCTAGTTTAGTTACTCGCTTCAATTGTAATGGCACTCGGTCACCTTGTTAATATCCGTCCTTATCCATCACGTCCAAGCAATCATCCATATAAACCCTCATTTCATCTCGCCTTCTCTAACTCCTCTCCTAATATCTCTTAATAGATTGTAGATACTCGGTGTGACTCACCATAAGGCAGCATGAATTGGAAAACCCGGCCATTCATAATAAGCATCATGGTTCGAAGAAGTGCAAGTAACTAATGGTAAACATGTTCCCATTTTTCATGTTGGTTTTTCGTCATTTAATCTTGCTAATCATTCTTTTAGTCTCAATAACATTTTACATGTTCTTGATAGCAATCAAAATTTATTATTTGTCGGTAATTTTATGCAAATTAATTCATGTTCTCTTGAATTTTTTCCTAATAAATTTTTTGTTAAGGATTTGGCTACATAGGAAATTCTCCATGAAGGAACTCTTGAAAACGGTCTCTACACCTTCTCCTTGCCTAACCTTTAGGTTGTTCATGCTCTATTCAAGCTCACGAGTACTACTTTTGGGACTTAGCATACTCGTTTTGGTCTTGCCTCCTCTAAGACTATCCAATGTGCCTTGAAAGATGCTAATTTATCTTTTTCTAAAAAATATTATGTTATGCATGTTCCATTAACAAAATACATAAATTACCACTTCATCAATCTAGTTATGAGGCTAAGGCTCTATTAGAATTAATTTGTTATGATGTTTAAGGACCTTTTCCTATACCTTTAATTGATGGTTACTCATACTATATCTTATTTTATGATCATTATAGCAAATATTGCTCGATTTTCTTTCTTCATCACAAATTTGAAGTACTTAGCTATTTTATTAAATTTAGACATGGTGTGGAAATTTTTTTTGACAAAACAATTAAACAATTTCAGTTTGATTGGGGAGGAGAGTACCAAGCTTTAACTAAATGCCTCACAAAAAATGATATCTCTCAAAGAAATGCATGTCCTAAAATACCGTAACAAAATGGGTATGCTCGAGCAAGATAATTGAAATTGGCTTAGCCTTACTTCATCATGCATCCGTCCCATTAACATTCCGGACCTATGCCTTTAATACCGTTGTTTATACCATTAATAGACTTCCCACACCCCTCCTCCACAATAAGTCTCCTTATTTCACTTTTTTTGCCACATTACCCTTATACACCGAACTTAAAATTTTTGGTCGCTTATGTTACCTACGGTTACAACCATATGCCAGATCATAAACTTGCTCATCGCTCCTTGCTCTTCGTCTTGTGTTTTTTAAGATACAACAAAGTTTTTAAAGGTTATATATGTTACAATTTATCTATCAAAAAGATGCATATCTCACTCCATGTCTTATTTGATGAACATGTATTTCTATTTGTCATGTCATTAAAGGACTCCCGTGTACTCCACAATCCATCAAAAGTCACTATTTTGCCACCGCCACTATCGAACCGGATACACTCCACCACATCCGATTTCCCATCACCTAACAATCCCGGAACACAAACCTTATAGCCTAACCCTTCTTCCACGGAGTTAATTCCCATCCCAAATTTTGTACAACAAGTCACCCGTGCTACCTCCATCTCCTATATCTTTTACTATGGATCTCACAACATATAAGCTCACTCCTCTAGCTTCTTAACACACACTCGTTAGCCTTTACCAATGCCCACCGTCCATAAGAGTCTTGTTCTCCCGTCTAGACTTACACTCACTCCTAACCTAGAAGCCTCATAACTAACACATATGACTACCCACTACCTCTCACCACACTACCACTAGTCACCGTACCTACCTAAATACGACACTCCACTACGCCCTCCTATAACAGTACCTATTTCTATTGACCCCCAACTTGTTGTCCCTATTTTAACAATTGGAACTTCCTTCACTACCGTCGACCCTTTACTTGGATACAGACTCCCTCTCATGGCATAGTGACTCATTTCAAAACTAGTAAGTCGAAGCTTCGTATCTTTTCTACCAAGGCCTATACTCTAAAACCATCCACTTACCATCGAGCTCAAACCGATCCTAATCGGCGAGCGACCATGGTCGCTAAATTTAGAGCACTCATTGACAATGGTACATGGGAGCTTATCCTACCATATCTAACATAGAATGTTATTGGGAACAATAGGTCTATAAGGTGAAGACTAATAGTGATGGAACCATTTATCATTACAAAGCTAGGTTGATGGCTAAAGGATTAAACCCAAGACCAGCTTCCGGACTTGACGAATACATACATCCCTATTATCAAACTAGTGGCTTTTCATTTGATTCTCTCTATTGTAGTCTCTCATGGTTGGTGTGTTGATCGGTTAGATATCTCCAATGCATTCCTTTGTGGCTATTTAGAAGAAGCCGTCTACATGATACAACCTCATGGATTTATTAATGAAGATCATCCCACTCATGTCCGCAGGTTGTGCAAGTCTTTATACGGGTTGAAGCAGTGCTCCACGCTAGTGGTTTAAATGCCTCACCGATAAGCTATCTCCTTAAGCTTTCAAGCATCCCGGACAAACGTGTCTCTCTTCTTCAAACACATTAGCAAGGATCTCACATTCCGCATTATATATGTCGATAACCTAGTTGTAATGGGCGGTAGCGCTATACTAGTAACCTCCCTCATTACCGCACTTCAATCTAGCTTTCTAGTGAAACATCTTGGTAGACTCGGTTATTTTTTAGGAAAGTGATGGCTTACTCATTCACCATCGTAAATATAAAAGTGACATTCTACATAAAGCACAAGTACTCGGCTACGTGCTCTGCAGCAGAGGCACCATTTGATGATCTTTCCCTTTATCGCAGCCTTGATTGGTGATCTCCTCTACCTAGGCATCACTAGGCCGGATCTTGCTTTATCTATAAATAAGGTGGCTCAATATATGTATGATCCAACCGAGGAACATTAGGTTGCCTTAAAACATATATTATGCTATTTTCAAGCAACACTTGACCATAGTATACGCATTAAAAAATCCTCCGATTTTGCCATTAATGCTTATACTCGATTCGGATTAGGGTTGTGATGTTAATGATCAAAAAAGCACCTTAGGCTTTGCTATATACTTAAGCAAGAACTTGATATCTTAGTGTTCTCGGAGACAACATACTATTGCTCGTTCATCCATTGAGGTTGAATATCGTGCCTTGACAATTGCAGCTTGCTGAAATTGAATGGATAGAATCTCTCATAAAGGAGATTGGTATGCCCTTTCACTATTCAACCAAAATTTGGTGTGACAACATCTCTCGCTACTTACCTCACCACCACACCAAATTTTCACTCTCGGTCTAAACATTTAGAAATAGACTTTTACTTTGTTAGAGATTTTACAAGTATGTTATTTGCCTTTCACCGATCAAATTGTCGACATCCTTACAAAACCGTTATCCGTAAATTAATTTTAACTGGCTAACGTACAAGTTGTGCATTCTCTAAATTTCTCGCTCAACTTGCGAGAGGGTGATAAGGATAAGATTTAATCGTTAGTATCATTGTTTAATTGTATGTCCTTATCCTCCTTATCTCTATATAGTTAGTGTTCTACTAGTTAACTAACTCTTGTGTATATATATATATACAACTACTGTAACACAATATAATACAAGGGAGATTATTCAGTTCTACATCTTGACTTCCATATTTAGCACGCTTTTGTAGTCGGAAAACTGATTCATACAATTAAATATTTTTTCTAGGTTGTGACTTATTGACTAGTTGACAAGCTTTATTGGAATGAAATAGGAAAAGACTAGAAGTCAAGCCCCGAGGTAAAATAGGAATAAGTTCATTTCAGAAGGTATCTTCATATATAGCCTCTGAACGTAAGAAATTAAGGGGGTCAAGAGCTCAAGTCATTTTTAATATTAGAACTTTGGAAATCAATTAGCTAGATTGAACTACGAGAAATTAAAGGTTAGAAATGGGAGAATATATAAATTTATATATATAGTTGAATTGCAACTTTGAAAAGCTAGCGTGTCGATCAAGAAATTGCGAGCAGCCTAGATAGAAATAAGTACGCCTAAAGGTGTGGGCACACCTTCTTCTTTTTTAGACCCAAGATAAGCAAATATAGAATCTTATGTTTTGATGTAAATATATTAATTAACAAATAGTGGACAAATCATACATAAATCACATATTATATTCTTGATTGGCTAGCTACAATTGAAAAGTTGTCGAAAGTAAATGAATGTCAGAAACAATTTCTCTAGTTCAGGGACACGATCAGAAAGGGCTGGTGGGGACCCTTTTTTAGGCGCATTTTTTAGACCGTACTGTTTTTTGGTGAATAATTAGTAGACTTGAGGGAAAAGAAAAGGAAATAATGCAATGTAGATATATATAGCCGCCCATAAGATGTCCTGATGCAACCAAATTATCATTTTCTGATTTTAACTCTTAAAACTATAAGATGTTTTTTTTACGTTATATTTATTCTTTCATTAAATAATATTTGAGTTGTATGTATTTTTCACACACACACATATATATATATATAACCAAATTATCATTTTCTGATTTTAACTCTTAAAACTATAAGATGTTTTTATTACGTTATATTTATTCTTTCATTAAATAACACTTGAGTTGTATGTATTTTTCTCTCTCACACACACACATATATATATAATGAAAATACCACCAAAAAATCAATCCTCGCTCTTTCTTTATTCTTTTTCTTCTCCCTCTCTCTCTCTCTTTTCTTTTGACTTCTTTATGGATATATGATTTTGCTGAAAACAAGTTACATGTGATATTTAACTATTAAAATGGATGAAACATAATTTAATGGATGTGATTCAAAAGTTTTGCCATAACCCAAATTTTGGGTTAAATATTTTCCTTCAATTTTATCTCTTTTAGGATTTTTTTTTATTATCCTCTTCAATTTATATGTTTCTTATTTTTATTTATTTAATTTTGGTATTTACTATGAAAAAAAAGAAAAGAATAATACACACACACATACAAAATTAAAAAAATTAATTACGTTAGGGAACATAATTGAATAAAACAAAACTGAAATTGAAACAATTAAAGATACAATCGAAACAATTAAAATTCTAAAACCGAAATTACAAGATACGGGACCTAATTAAAAAAAATTAAAAGTACAGGAACTATAATGAAACATTCATATGGTACGATTGAAACAAAATCAAACTCACATGGACCTAAATCAACATAGGACACAACCAACAGGACCAATTCGGGATCACTCGAACGACTCGTTTTCCAAGCCTCCACAACAACATTCCAAGCATGCCAACTCTTGTATTTTACCATCCTCCGACCTAGTTCATCTTCACCAATGAAGATAATAAGCCAAAGGGATAGCAAGCCATCTTTTTCTTATACTATAATTCCCGTTCACGAATTGTAGTGTACCTTTTCATTTGTCATGTTGCACCGGACCTACACATACACAAAACACAATGCACAAACATTAAGCACAAGTTTTGGCTTTGTTCATACGAGTCAAAACGAATAGTAAGTTGAAAAATTTATTTTATTGTGAGGGAGTTTGGATTTAAGGGAATTGAATCCCGAGTGTGAAAGGAAGACTTTCGGGTATAAATAATGGTCAAATTAGGGTTTTAAAAGGAGGAATGATTAAGAGCAAAGAAGATGAACAATTGAGCAAAAAAGAGTAAGAAAAAGAGGAAAGACAAGAGCAATTGGGAGACAAGAAGAGAAACAGAGAGAGAAAGAGGGAGAGTGAAAGGGAAAAGGAGAAAAAAGGGATGTAAACAAATTTCATAGAAATTTAGAGGCTTAGGGTTCTTATCAAGTTGTTGGAAAAAAGGTGATCTTGGGGTTAGCATAACCAAGTTAGCCATCGTAGCTCTTATGTTTTAGAAAGACTCGTTTCACCAGTTAAAATAGCCATCATCTATCGCCATTGCCCATCCTTAACCTAGGCTCCCTCAATGGGAAACCCGGATAAGATTCTCCCTTTGGTTTCTAGTTCCCATTTGCATCAATATAGCCTTTAGCAGTTCCAGAACAAATGATGACAGGTGATATTCATCACTACCATCGAATAGAAAGCATCACCCCCTTTAATTTCTATCATTGTTGTATTTGATGTTGCAAGAGGAAAGTGAAATAAGGGTTTTGATTACTCGTAAGGGTTTGATTTTATAATTATTGGTTCAATTTTGGGTTTAGACTTAGGATTTAGGGCTAGATTGAGACAAGGAATGCGACTTAGGGATTAAGGAATTAAAAGATGGAAGAGAAAAGAGGGTTTTGAGGTTGCTTGGAGGCTCGATTTTAGGTTTTCCTATTCAATTTTGGGTTTTGATCGAAGGTCGGGATTGGGTTAAGGTAGGAGGCAAAACTTAAGATTGCTAGGTTTGAGAGAGAAAATAGGACATTGGTCTATTCTTTCTAAGAGATGAGGCTTATAACAAAAAGAACATTCAATCTCGAGTGAGAGTTTCAAAACACTAGGTTGAGGGAGAAGCGAGAGAAGGAAGAAGATGAGTGATTTAGGGATTTGATTTTGGGAGGAGTTAGTAGCTTAGCTTTTGGGTTTGAAAAAGGAGAGAGGAGACCAAGCTTTTCTTTTTGAGTGATTGTTTATGGAGAGATTAAAGAGGAAGTTTAGGTTATAGACAAAACTAGGGTTCGAAGGTGGATAAGAGAAGGGAGAAGGTGAACAATTCAAAGATTTGATCTTTGTGACTTGGGAATGGCTTAGGAAAATATTAGTAGGCCTAAGGTTTAGTTTGACTAAAATAAAGTAGGAGAAAAGCTGAACTAGCTAACCTTTAACCCCGCCTACACGTGACTAAGCCCAACCCAAGCTCGAGAGAAGAAAAAGGTTGACTCGCCTAGCTTGCCGACCCAATGGGCCGAAAGCCCACTGGATCCAAAAGGTCCAATAACCCTATTTTAACCATTTTCTTAGGTAAATTAGTTCTAAAATTGTAATACATACTTTTTATTTTATGCTTATTTTAGATTTAATATGTTGAATTTTTGAGTCTCTTATATTTATTTGTTTATTTAATCAATGTTTTGATATTTAGATTATATAATTAAAGATGAATGAGTTGTCAAGTCTCCTAATTTTTAAGAACCAATGATGATTCTCCACCAACCAGCAAATATAAAAAGAAAAAATTAAAAAGAAAAGAAAATTAAAAAGAGAGAGAAAATGTTAGATGAAAAATAAGAAAAAAACGATTAAAAAAAGAGAAAAAGAAAAAAGATAGAAAATACTAGGTTTAAAATTAACAAAGTCTTATACTCAATAGGGATTGATATTAGCCCAAAACAATCACATGTTAGTAATTAAGTCATTTTTTGACGTAATAATTATGTTGAGACTTAAACTCGAATTTGATATTGAATTGATGAGACTCCGATGGCGAAGTCTAATGATCAATTCAATACAATGCCATAAGTAAAAAAAAAAAAAAATTATTTTGGCTTAGGAAACAAAACTTGGAATTTTGACTTAGGATCAATGTTGGCAAAAAAAGAAATTTCTAGGAGATAAATTTCAGGACTAAACTAGATGTGGTACCTTTCTTAGAAAATGATGCTTTTAGGTGATTGTCATTTTTCCAAAAGCATAATGAGCTCCTTACCTTAGAATTTCTGAATTAGTATAGGTTTCTTATTACTTTTAATACTAGGTGGCAACTTTAAAATTAATAATAACTCATATTCCTAAATAATTTTTTTTTAATAAATAAACCATAAATTTTGGTAGTCCCGTGAACGTCCGGTAGCAACGGAATGACGACTCTATTGAAAATTAGAGTTAGACCATAGGTTTAGTCTTTTTAATTTATCTCTTTTATTTATTTTCATCATTTATTTTTCAAGTTACTTATTTTTGTCATTTAATTCTAATTTATTTATTCTTGTGTATATTTTTATTTTTTTAATTTATGTAATTTAATTTTTTAATTTTTATACATATTTTGTGAACTAGGTTGGATGTGTATGCTTTGAATTGTTGCACACACTATGAAAAAAGCATGCGAAGCTCTAGACTTAAGCTAAAACCATATTAGCTTTTAGATAGAGAAATTCATATGCAAGTATGATGAAAGTCTATCGATGCTTATTCAAACTCTCGTTTGGATTGGAACTCACCCTATGCAAGAGAAATTATAGAATGACATTCTTATAACTCCCGGTACATAAAGTTAGAGACTCGGATTACCCTATTGGTAATCTAGATAGTCCGAAGACTTGAAAAGACTTTAGAATTCGACAAGGTTTGCCTAAACCTTAGAAAAGCTAGATCCTATCCATTAAGCTTGACCCGTTAAGACACAAACTATCTTCAAATGATGTCAAAAGTAACCTTTTTTCTACAGGTTATCATCTAAATAAATCATGACAAAGAATGACATTGAGGATTTTATGATCAAATAAGAACGAGCTTAGTTTGAAGAGGAAGAATGTTTATCTTTAGATTTTGTGTCGAAGTTGACAAAAAAAAAAAAATGACACCTACAAACAATGAGTACACCACTCGAAGAGGAGTTTATATAAGACTCAAAAACCTCATAGCCACTACTACCTTATATTCTAGTTTGGAGTTGTGAATAGTAGAATAGGGATATGTTATAAGCATTATAATATGATTTAAGTGGTTGTAACGTGTGATCATTGTTATATAAATCAAATAATATCTTTTTCCTTCAATAAAAAAATAGCTCTAAGTCACATTTAGAATATGCATGAAGTCCAAATTTTAATTTTTCATGTATGCTGTCACAAGATGTGCTCATCAATTACGATCCTAAAAAAAAATTATGTCAAAGAAAAATTTGATCTAGGGTAGATATATATGTCGTTTGAATTGTTCAAGTATCCGTGGGGTTATACCCTTAGTGAGTACTAAATTTGATCCGGCCTATCCTCGGTACAAACTCTATCATAATTTGAAGTCTACAACAACAAATCAATGTATCCAATCCAAGTTCACATTGTTGCATACATGCATTTTTTCCTATATATATTCATTATACATATTACCTTGTGAGAATAAACAAGATGAAATAAGTATAAGCTATACTTAACGAAAGCTCAGCTTTTTTCCAACGTCAAAGCTCAAAAAGAAAAGGAAAACCAAGAAAGGGCTTAGAATGAACCATCAAAAAATGATTGACATTATAAGGGGCAAAGTCGGTTTGAGCAAGCATTGCAAGTGCTGTCTTTTGCAAGTGTTGTCTTTTGGTAAAGATATTTCACTCATTATTTGGTAGTTTTTTTTGAAGTATCTATAATTAGTATTAAAAAAAATTAATGTTGATAAATTTAAGATAATATGCTCTTTTTTTTATTAATTTCAATCAACGCTAATATATTGAGTTGTTATCTTTATTATTATTATTATTATTATTTATTTTTAATTAACATGTCTTCATTTGTTTTTTCTTATCGTATTTACAATTTTCTTCCTAAAAAAATATTTTCAACTTTATATATATAACCAACAATTTAGATAAGTAATCAAAATATGTAAAATAATTATTTGTAAAATGATTTTTTTTAACGAAAACATTACCCCGAGTGCTCAAATATAATAAATGGGCAAAAAATTAGCTTAAAATTATTGTCATTGCCAAGGTCTCTAATGCGTATGTTTTCATTGGTTTTTTTTTTTTTCATGCATAACGAGTACTCAAATGAATATATTAATTTGGTTAGCCTCAAGGACATCATAGTATGTACGGTCTTTCGTATATGGATTTCTCGATTTACAAAAAAAATGTTGTGCTCGTGACTTGGTCAAATCTTAAATAAGTCCCTCATTTATATAAAAAATATCAATTTAGCTTTCAAGAATGTTTTTATTTTTTATTTTTTTGAATTACATCTCGAAGGGACAAGGTCCAAATGTTCTCAATTATATTCATTTATCTAAAATTTCAATAAATTTCTTAGACGAATCCATTGATGCCTAGGAGAAGGCCAAAGTGTGATCCATTGATGGATAAAGCCAAGTGTCCGAATTGGAAATCTCTTAAACTTGAGGGATGCAATTGAAAAGATATTTCTTTTGGTGATGCAATAAAAATATAGACCGGGAAGTTTGCCCACACGACTTCCTACCAACTCCGAATATGGACTTTTTGTCTCTTAAAGACTTCAGTAAAAGCATGTCATGATTTGCAACTTTTCTTTATGGAAGAAAGAAAGAGCTTATGACAATAGTCAATCTTAACAGCTAGAAGTCCCCGCAACACGATACGGAGGCTCCATGATGCTTGGACCGCAACATTAATATGTACTTTGCATCTTAAATGTTAGCACCTATTTTTTCCTAAAAAATATATAATAAAAAAAAGAGTAAAACAAAATAAAAATACAATTAGGGATGCAATTAAAAGGGAAAGGAGAGAAGAATCAAAATAAAATGAGTTTATGAAACGAGGGAGCAAAACAAATTTTAGCCAAAAAAAACCCTAAAAACCTAGCATAAAAACACCCTTTTCCACTTAAAATCTTCAACTATTGTTCACCATCTCAAAAAAGCCGCCGACCTCTACCCACTAGCGTCCCACTACCCTCTCTCATGCCCCAGCCTAACCTCCACACACCAAGCTCTTCCAGACGCCATACCATGTCTCAGCCAAGATTGCAGCAGTCCTCCCTAGCGCCCCTAAGCTTGTTGCAGCACTGACCCCCTTTTGCCCACGCCACAACACCAACCTCTCGCCTATACAACAAGTCCTCCAAGACGTAGCTCAACCCTCTAGCACACATGCTTGCACATAGTAAACCTTACATGCCTACCTCACCAAGCACCCTCGCGCACGTCTAGCTTCGCATGCTTGCTCACCAACACTCGCGCGCATAACCCATACACTAGCCTCCACCGGGTGAGCCTTTGCCGGGCCAATCACCATGCGCATCCTCGCTCTATAACTCCGGACCACCACGTGTACACTCAACCGGGCTCTCTTGTAGCACTAGCATGCCTCACTCATGTGCAACAAGCAATCGAGTACAACGACCACCACTTGTGCACGCACCCAGAGAATCGCCATATTCGATCCATCTCCTTCAACGGACAACCACCTTTCCTCCTCGATTGACTAGTTGTCGATCTCCATTGGGGTTGAAAAGGTTGAATCCGATCTCGTAATCGTCAAACAAATCCATCGGGCTTGTTTCCTTATAGTAATTTATTTTTAACTTTTTCACTTTATTTCACTTTACTTTTTATTTGTTTGTATTAAATTTGATTCATATTAATATGTGCTCGTAGTTTATTTAATGATTGTATTGAGCAATTAATTCAATATGTGGTTCATTGTGTGGCTTATCCGATTTGTGGTAGCGGGTGATTAAATCAAGTTATTCTTATATTTGTGATGGTTAGATATTTTATTGCTTGAATGTGTTCTAATGTTTACTATTGTTTTATGTGTTTCTTCTTTATTTGAAAAACCTATTGGTTCGGATCATGTTTTTGGAGTCATGTTATCAATAATAACGACCTAATTTAATCACGTGAAAATTTTATTAAAAAAAAACACAACATTGAATCAAGTTTGAATTTTTGTCATGTACACTCGTTTTCATCAAACACAATCAATTATACACGTTGAGACAATTAATTTCATCAATTTTTGTCTTTTGTCGATTTTAGTTCGATTGCTAATTTTCGTCGATTTTTGCCTATATTTGCTTGAGTTGTCGATTTTTTTCTATATTTGTCTAAGTTGTCAATTTTTGCCTATATTCGCCTAAAATGTCGATTTTTGGCCATTTTTATCAAAATTATCGATCTTTGCCTATATTTGCCTAAGTTGTCGACTTTTGCCTATATTCGCCTAAATCGTTGATTTTTGTCGATTTCTTGCCTAAATTGACGATTCTTGCCTTACTTTTGCCCAGCTTGTCGATTTTCGCTCATTTTAGCCTATTTTTGCTTAAATTGTCAATTTTTGCCTATTTTTGCCCATTTTTGTCTAATTGCCAAATTTTGCCTTATGTTTGCCTAATTATTGTTTCTTGTCCTTTTTTGTCAATTTTTCCATTATTTGCCTATTTACCCATTTTTTCCAAGCTCGCTTACTTGTGCCCATCCGTCGATTTTGCCCATCCGTCAATTTTATCTATTTTTACCTATCTACTTATTTTTGTTCATATTTTTAGTTTACTTTATTGACTAGCCAATTTTGTTTATTTGCTCGCTTTGAGTCTCGTTATCACGTGCGTTGTTCCTTCTGCACTCATCACCTTTTTCGAGCCATCGTCTACGGAGTGAGGATAAGGCCTTGGGTTGACCAAGTCCCAAATCACTCGATTAAGAGAAAAATATTAAAAAAAATAAGCATAGTCTTACATCATTGAAAATTAAAAATTAGATCAATGTGACATACAATGCAACTTGCCTTAGATAAGACAAGGTAAGGTGATTTTTAATCTTTTCTACATGTAATAAATCCTTTATCTAGAACTCGAATAGACCATTCATAGGGTTTCTTGGTGACCATAACACTAGGTGGTGACTCAAGTCATTTTTGCTCATTTTCACATTTTTCCCAAATTTGTCATCCTCGACCTCGACGTTGCCCTACGATAAAATAGTGATTCCACCGAAAATCTAACTTCGGGTTAGGCTTTTGCATGTAATTTTTGAATTCTCGATTTCTATCGATATGATGAACTATTTTGCCTTATACAAACTTGTCTAATTTGCCTCGCCTTTTAAGTTCATTTATTTCCATCCTTATTTGCCTTGTATTTTCATTCCTTTCTATTATTATTAATTCATTTCATTTTTTGTCTTTGTTTTTATTTTTATTTTTTTGTTTTTTTTTTGTTGAGACTCGGATATGGAGTAATGCCCATGCACTACATTGCATAATTTCAAATGTTATCTCGCATTCGCTTTAAGATCTAGGGAACACTCACGAAACCTTAAATTTTTTGGAAAGCCGCCACTATCACGATAATTAATTGATAGTCCCTACGATTACCATCTTTGCACTTGGTTAGCCTCGGTTCCCTCGAGCGAAAAGAGACCCTTTGAGACTTAGATAGATCCTACCCAATCATGGGCTAGAACCGGACCCTAGGATCACCTTTCCCGTATAAATTCACTAGGCAAGTTGGACATGTCAAAACCTTGACCAAACCCTCCGATCATAAATGTTTCGGGATAGGTGACAAAAGAACTCATTTCCCGATTCACTTGGTTCCCGAATTCAATAAAAATTCGAGGCTTTGCAACAAACAAAGGGAGACCGCCTAGGATCGAATTTTAGAGCAACCATAGGGAGATCACACACTTTCGATCAATGATCAATGACACTCAAAAGTCGCTTGATTGTTAGAGGAGGTTGAGCCTTGATGATCGGTATAGGTTTCGAACTAAATATAAGAATCTTATAGTGTTCCTAGAGGTACCAATTCGAAGCCTACTCTCAAGGCTTTAACCCACCTATGGGACCCCTCATCTAGATGTTTCACTATAGGGGGACTAGATGTGACCCAATCTTAGAGGAGTACCATCGGCTTCTAAATATGTCAAGCACTTTATATAGGGTCTACCTATACCAAAGACGGTTAGATGCCGAGAAAAAGGTAGAGGACCGGCTAAACATCGGCATGAGTCATGGTAAGGCCGAGGAAAATGTTAGAGGTTGGCATTTTGAAAGCTAGCTGGATATGTTAAAAAAAATTGAGGTATCTAAAAGCTACCTCTAAACGTATCAAAATTCTTACATTTATGATCTTTAGGCTAGTGCTTTTCCCCTTATATGTTAGTTTAATCAATCTAGATGCAATCAACGTCTTCATCGAGGTAGAGAAACACTTTATAAATCCTATTGTTGCCATTCTAGTTGAAATGTTTACCTCATTGAGTCACCGTAGAAGGTTTGGGAAAGGAAGTATGAAACGTTGTGTTTAATTGCTTTTTGTATAGGGAATCGGCCATGTCGAAGCTCATAAATCAGCTTTTAAGACATGTTGGTGCACCGATCAAGAACCATTAAAGGAGTTCCTAGTCGACATGGAAGCACGGAGTTAGAAAGAGAGTGGTTTTCATTATTTTTAAGTTTGTCGATCGAGGGTTTTCTATAAAAGACGGTTTGGATGAATCAAATATCATATTTAGCTTACTATGGGACGTAACCCTAGGTCCCTCTAATAGAGCAACTGGATATACTTTTTATGCTCCCTTCATGGTATCAAAACAATATGGCAATAAATAGGCTATCCCGGAACGATGGGCCTAAATAGATATGAAGGAAAGCTCGAGAATGATGCCACTATTGGGTTCCTTAAATAGGTTTTACAAGATTGATTAACTTTAGAAATAATGGATGGAGGAACAATGGATCATGAAATGGCAAGCAATCGAGAAATACCCCATGTGGCAAGCATATTGGGTAAAAGATCGTAAACATCCGGCTAACTCGACCAAGGTGTGAGAAATGGATGCCAAAGCCAAACTCGTTTAAGGGAGTGAACTCGATCATACTATAGGCTCCGAGTGTCGTGCCTATCCGACTCTACTAGAAAAAGAGGAGAATGGAGGATTGCCTCGAATTAATTCCCGTAGACCATCAAGACCTCACCAAATAAATTGAGAGGATCAAGATTGAGAATAAAAAGCCGGCAAGTGATTTGATCAAGGAAAAAATATGAGAGAAAAGATAAAAAAAAAGATACTAGACTTGGAGCAAGATTTAGAGGCCTAACAAAGTTAGCTACCAAAGAGGAATACCGGAAATTGATCTATCATCGAGCTCGAGCGAACTAGACGCCAAATGTACCGAGTTGGATAAGTTACACTCATAAGATAGACAAGTTGAGTATGAGTTAAAAATTTTGGGGTAAAAAATACGAAGGCTTAGAGAAGATAATGAGAACTAGCAATTATCTTTAGGCACTAAATACAATCATCGACGAGGTTCAATAGAGCAATTAGGAGAGGCACAAAGCTAGATCCGGCACTCAAGAAGGAGAATCGACATCTAGAAAGAGAGCTAATTAAGTTATCCTCGTATTGGGCCACCATACACAATCACTTAGCTTAAATCGATACCGAATGAGAAAAAACTTAGCCGTGTTAGATAATCATGCAAAAGAGGTCTCTAAAGAAGCTATAAGTACTCGTGAGAGCTAAGCCCGGCCATCGGTGAGCATATGATGAAAAATTATAATGAATTTGTGATCGACTACCCGAGGAGGTGTGATTACTTGCCGTTTGAAATGGTTAAAAAAAAGATCTTTGGAGTCCGATTGAACTATCGAGCAAATCGCTCTTTTTGCTTTATTTCATTTTCCATTGTGTGAGTTTTTTTTTTTTGTTATGTAGAAGAAAGATGTATCTTGAACTAATTGGAGCCCTTATACTCCTCATTTTGAATATTTAGATAATAAAAGCTTTGGCATCTTTCATTAAATTGTGTCGACTCGTAATAATGGAGAATCCCATCCTCATCGACTAGATTTAAGAAAATTCAATGGTCGTGAATGGGAAGCGGTTCTAGGGCTAACATTGCTGGTACCAAAGCCACCAAAGTTACTCATTTTCATTCTTTAGAACAAAGCAATGCTGTAATCTAAAAGGAAAAATATGTTAGATATCATTAGGATTCGAATCTAACTAGCAATCAGCATCACAATTTCTCGAAGCGATCCTCTTTTTAGAATCCTTAAAAGTTACCGATGAATCCGAATTCATTTTTAAACTTAAAAGGATTGAGCAATCAACACTATCATATGTCAAGGCAACCCCTCTCATAGAATCTTTAAAAGTTACCAATGAATATAAATTCAACTTTAAACTTGAAAGGACCAAGCAATTAATGCCATTATTTATCAAGATAGTTCTCTTTTTGTAATCCCTAAAAGTTACCGATAAATCTGAATTCATCCTTAAACTTAAGAGGATTGAAGAATTAATGACCGAGTTCTTTTGTCATCCCCATAGATCGTTACTCTATATTCGGTCTCGAGTGTCATTTTCTCTTTAATATGTTATTTATGTCATATTTGTTATCTTTTGCTTAAATAAAAACGTAGGTCGACTTACCAAAACTATACTATTCTCGTGCATTCATCACACTAGAGCTAGAAAAAGGATGAAGAATAAAGAAAGAGCTCTACTCGAGCGAGAATCATCGATGGGAGGTAGAGATTCTAAAAGAAAAGATTGCTAAGCTTACTACTCTGCTGGAACAAAGTTAATAAAATCGTATGATGCTTCAAAGAGAAGTCATCGTCCAAAGAGAAGTCGACCAACCATCGATATCCCTAAAAGTGTTCATTACCATGACACCGTCGATCACTCGGACTCATCGTTTCCACACCGTCTTTTAGCATACCCCATGTGGAGCCTACCGATATCGCTAATCATGCTAACCATCGGATGCTAGAGGGTGCATATGATTTTGTCTCTCATGCTTCAAGCCTTACCTTGGTGTTGCCTCGGATCGTCCAAACATCGATGACATTCACTCCCGATTTCGTCACTAAAGAGCTAGCTAAAGAAAAGATAGGCTCAATATTGGAAACAAAAAAGCTCATAGCTATTGAAGAACATTTAAGAGCCATCGACTGTGCGGACATTTATGATCTCCTTCTCGGTATTGATAAATATCTAATGTTGAATATGATGATTCCTAAGAAGTTCAAGGTGCTCGACTTACCAAATACATCGGGAGCTAGTGCCCTAGGACTCACTCGAGGATTTATTTGAATAAAATGGTTAAAGTGACATATGATGAAAAGTCGTTGATCTACTTCTTTCTCGAAAGTCTCGATAAGTCCGCCTCGGTTAGTTCATTGACCTAGATCGGACCAAGATCTAAAAATGAAAGGATTTGGTGGACATATTTATGAGGCGAGTATAAATTCAACCTTGAAATAATGCATGATAGGTGAAGTCTATAATCTATAAAAAAGGCTTGAAGAAATTGGTTAGGGAGTATGCTCAAAGATGACGAGAGACAACGTCCCGCATTCGTTTGTCCCTTGTGGAGAGGGAGTTGGTTACCCTTTTTGTCAACACTTTTAAGGCTCCGTAATATGATTATTTGTTGAGCAACCGATCGAATAACTTTGTTAAAATTGTATCCGTAATTGATCGGATTGAACAAGCCATCAAGTTGGGAAGGATAGTCGACCCTTCAAAGTCCAAGCATAAGAAAAGTAATTTTGGCAAGAGGAGGGATTCGAAGTGCATCGGATTAGGGAGTTTACTATCAATCCTAGAGGGAGATGGAACAACTCGTGGAGAAATGGTAACTAATACACTTCACATAATAACATGGCCAACCCGAACACCTAGTTCGCAATTCCTACAAACACTCGTCGACTAATGTAGCTCGAATGACAACCCAATCACTAACCTTCCCATAAAACAAAATGCCATAAAACCTTTATCAAACTCGTCCAAACACCAGCTCTACCCCAACGCCAGACCTCAAACACACTATCAAAACCCATAATCGTTCACAAACCAACCAAGACCATTGAATCCAAACTTCTCGAGAAACACTACCAGGGGCAATGTAATGACATACTACCACCGCTTCCTTCGATGATCTCTTCAAACATCTCGTAGCCATTAGCCAAATAACCCATGTGATCCTCCTTCCTCTTTAACTATCATTCCCACATTAGTATAAATCAAATGAATTCTTTGTGACCTTTAAAAAGGGTACGAAGTATGATCAATCAAGACTTGATCACATTCAAGAATTCCTCAAATGCCCCAAATGCCAACTCTAACCTTTATCAAATCATGCTACGGAAGGGATAAACATGCTCGCTGATAGAAGATATAGAATAAGATGAGAGAATATCAGCTTTGAAAATATCCATGTGAAGTCCGTTTGACATATTAAAGGCCAATGGTTTTGAAAAGAGGCTTGTCAAGTCTCGGACTTCCATTCATGTCGAGTAGTTTTGTAAGTTCTATAAGTTGAACGGGCACGACATTGATGATTGTCGTGAGTTCCACCAAGAAGTTCAAACCATGTTGACCTTGGGGACCTAAAGGATAGAGAAGAAAGAGACGAGCTTATGGTGAGCACTCGACCTCAAATTTTAAAAATAAGGAATTAGAATTAGTTAGATATGAGGTGAATGGAATCGATCCTATAAAGTCGATCTTGAAGGCTCAAACTCTTATGAATGTCAATTATTGAGCCCCATCTCATAATTATGGGAATTCTCCTCTAGCCGAGTGGATCAAGTGTTATGATGAAGATCTCTTTTAATAGGATAGTTGATATAGGAAAAGTTACACACTCGGAGAGATGCTTTACTATAGAAGAATTGAGCCAAATGAAGGGGAAAAAGGTCGAGGCTACTCCTCCAAATTCCATGGTGAGCAAGCTTGTGAATGAGGAAGAAATAGTGAAATTCTTAACATTATGAAACACAACAAGTATAGTGTGGTAGAGCAAATAAACGAGACCCCCGTTCGTATCTCCTCGTTGGCATTAATACTCGGCTTAGAGCTTCATCGTAAGGCACTTCGAAGGTTCTAAATGAGGTATATGTTCCGTAAGACATCACCTTCGAATCAATGGAACATCTAGTTGGTAGAGTATAGGCTATCAACTATCCGTATTTCATAGAAGATGAGTTCGGACTCGAGGGCATTAGATATGTCGCTACATGACGTCGGACGGGACTACCTAAAGAAATTAAATCTAGGCATTAATTATTTATAAAATTTTTTACGAGTGTTTTGGAGTCTCCACCTAGTATTTAAGAAACTAGAAACCTAAAAAATAGCATCGATTCAAAGATTCCTAAGGTAAGTAGTTGGTTATGTTTTTAGGAAGATATTTAATCACCTAAAAGTGTCTTTTTTTTTTTTTTGAGAAAGGGTACCATGTATGGTTTAGTTCTAAATCCATCTTCTAAAATTCCATGTCAAACTATTTTCTAATTTTAAACTCCTATTTTTTTCAAAGTTAAAAAAAAAATTAGTTTGGGCATGGTATCTTATTGAAACGATCATCGATCCCTTTCGTTGAGCGACATGTCGGTTCAAACATCATATCCACTAAAAGCCTTGATACAATCGACGTGTCGGAGGATATCTTAATTAAAAAAGATGATTTTTGGTGACGTCGGTCCTTATCAAATAGGAGACGTCATCGAAAATCTTGAATATTCTTTTTGGTGACGTCGGTCCCTATTGGATAGGAGACTTCGTTGAATTTATTTATTTCTTTTTTTGTGTGGCGTCAATTCCTACCAAGTAGGAGGCTTTGCTAAAATATTTAAGCATTTTCTTTTTGGTAACGTCGGTCCCTATTAGATAGGAGACTTCGTCAAGATTTTATATAATTTTTTCTAATAATACATATTAAAGAAAAAAAACTGAAAAAAAATTAAAGCAACAATTCTAAATTAATAAAAAAAATGACAAGGAATACAAATAAACAAGTAAAAAAAATAGACGAGATAAATAAATAATATCGTAAAAGAATTCAGCCTAGACCTAATCCATGAACCCACAATCTCTTTTTTTCTTCTTCTTCTTCCTTTCTCCTTTTTTTCTTTTTGGGAGAGGGAAACCGGTCGGGCTGAATTCCGGTCCAGCCCTCTTTTATTTGGGGCAAGGGGTATGGTCGGACTCGAAATATTTCAGCCCACGTGTATTTTCTTTTCCTTTTTAATTTTCTCGGGCTTAAGCCCGAAATAGGCCTGTGCGAAAAAATTTAAACAAAACGGATCAAATGGCTTCCCAACCATCTCTCTCCTTGTTCGTAGTTTATTCTTTAATTTCTCTCTCTAGTTCTTCAAATTTTTTCGAAATTAAGGACCCTCTTCAAAATGAAAAACTCAATCACTTAAACCACAATTTAGAACATGAATGAAATAACGAACCAACAATTGAAACTAAAACAAACAACGAAATTAGAAGCTAGAGAATCAAACCCAAGAGCTAACCTAAAAACGGGAAGAGTATCAAGAACGAGCCCATAAGGAACTCGGAGAAAACCTAGAAACGCGGAACCAAGAATGCTAATTTATCACGAATTTCTTAAAGCCTTACTCTCGATTTCCTTTCCTCCACCCTAACGAACCAAAATTTTTCTCAAATCAAGGTTAAGGATGCTTCAAACCGGCTCGGGGTCGAAGAACACAAACCCGTAAATATGAACACCTTCGACCCAAAACCCAAAAAACTTAACTACTAAAAAATCAAAAATCAACCTTTTGTTTTTTCTTTTTTGCTTGGATTGTCCTATCTCTCAACCCGAATTCCTCTCCTTCCAATTCTTACTCCTTTCCTCGGTGAAATTAAACCCGTTTTATAGCTAGAAACTTCCTAGAATCAAATCTAAATCCCGAATTTTCTCGTCAAAATATTTCCTCTTTAATTCATGATTAATGTGAAATCAAAATAGGAAATTTGGTCAATGCTTTCTATTAGTATTGATTTTGGCAACGAATCCATGATTAATGCACAATCAAAATAAGAAATTCGTGAAGGATTTGGGCGGATTCTCCCAAAGATTTTCGAAGAGAATTTGCATTAGAAAGGATGACAGGTCGTCTTCTCCATTTTGATCCCGTTTTTCACTTTAAACTTTCGGTTTGGTCCTCGTGCATTTCAAGTCCAAGCAATCATGCCTTTCGATGGTACAATTTCGGTCTTTATAAAGTGCAATCTTATCAATTAGATCCCCGTAAGAAGAGCAATCTAGGTTCTAAATTTTTCAATTGGTTCAATTATACCTCTAATTACTTTAATTATATCGTTATTTAAATGTAATTGTGCCCTCGAATGAATGTTTTTTAGTTTTTTATCATTTTTTATTTTTTTGGTAAACTTCAATTGAAATAAAACAAAAAATACATGAAATAAAAAATAAAAAATAACAATAAAATAATAAAAAAATAAACAAGTAAAAAATAAAATAAAAAAGAGGTAAATTTGGGTTATTACAAGGCACAATAAAGCCTTGTACATTACTATCAAGTGTAAGGACTACACAATAGCAAATGTGCTCGATTGGCAAAGGATCCGCACTCAATGTGTTACCTAAATGCGTGTTAGATCGCTTACCAATTGATTCTTCTCATATGAGGTCGAGTAAGATGATGGGGCATGCATATGATGGTATGCCTCAACCGGTCATTGGTGATATAGACGTGGATCTTGGCATCGAGCCTCATCAATTCTAGAATACCATGTAAATGATTGATACCAAACCTACCTATAGTATGCTACTAGGAAGGCTATGGATTCATTCTATCGATGCGAGTTACATCTTTTTTGCACCAACAATTGAAATACATAGCTGGCGAAAGGCTAGTTATCATAAAGGCTAAGGAAGCGGTAGCAATGGTTCGGAACATATCGGTCCCGTATATTGAGATAGAAGGGGCACGTGATAGAGATTTACATGCCTTCAAGGTGGTAAATGCTAAACCGATCCTAGAGAATTCATAAAAGAGAAGACTCGAACTATCGGGAGTCGTGAAGATGATAGCTAAGTACATGACAAGATATGGGACACATCCATCTAAGGTGAGTGGTGACCTATCGGAGGTAGGGATTCATATGAAGTTGAGATAAGGAGACTACCCCTTCGAGTTAGGCTTCAAGCCATGTAGAAAAGACTACTAGGGATGCCGAGAGCGTAAAGAAGAAAAAGAATAACTCATATCAAGAGACGTGTCTCGAATGATGAGAAGATTGATATCCCTCATATTCGTGTCACATTTTCAAAGCCTTCATATATAGTTCATGTGAAAGATGATGATTTGAGTTTGGATAAGATATTCAAAGATATGATAGTGAACACTTTGGGATTTGAAGAAATTAATGATGGAGGCTAATTTGTCCAACCAATCCCGACTCTTAGCTGATGCAAGTACAACTATTCCGCTCTAACTCACAATCAATACATCGGGAGACACCTTTGATCTAGACCAACTCATACGTAAGCTCACCAAAGGAGAAGAGTTGCATAATTAGTTCGATGAAGAAGCACCTTCGATCTTCAAGATTGAGTAATTTTGTTGTTATTTCCATTTTTGTTCTTTAAACATTATAGCATACGAAATGTATACTATCCGTTATTATTATTTTTCATAATGAAATTAATTATTGGATTACGTAAATTTTGACTTGAATTTTAGCCTTTGCTTTCTTCTATTGTTCTTTATTTGCACTTTATTTTCATTTCGAGACAATCAATATGATAACTTCTTAAAACCTCAAAATAATTATTCTAAAAATATTTGATCTAATTTTGATGAAACCTTAATTGTAATGGATAAGGAAGAATGGGATGACAATGATATTCAAGAATTCTCTAAGTCTGGTTAAAAACTTAGAACAGTCTCTTCACTCGTATAAAAAGACTTAGAAGTAGTAAATGTGGGGACTAAAGAGAATAAGAGGGAGTCGAAGATAGGCACCCCGATGGAGAGTGTAGAAAAAGAAAGGTTGATTGCACTTCTAGGAGAATATGTTGATGTATTTACGTGGTCGTATGTTGATATGCTAGGCTTAAACATCGATATAGTTGAACACATACTACTTTTGAACCTAAGGAGCAAGCTAGTGAAATAGAAGTTGAGGCGAACTAGGCCGGATATTCTATTGAAAGTCAAAGATGGGATAAAAAAGCAATGGGATGCCGGATTTTTAGAAGTGGCTTAGTACCCTTAATGGGTGTCAAATATTGTCATCGTGCGAAAGAAAGATGGTTGAATCCGAGTGTGTGTGGACTTTCATGATCCGAATAGGGCTAGTTCGAAGGATGATTTATGCCTTTTGGTTTAAAGAATGTCGGAGCTACCTATCGGAGGGCTATGGTGACACTCTTCCATGATATGATGCATAAAGATATCAAAGTGTATGTAGACGATATGATTACAAAGTCAAAAGAAGGCAAAGATCACACTCTAACCTTAGGAAAACTCTTTGAGAGGTTGAGAAAGTACATATTGAAGCTCGAATCTAGCAAAGTGCACATTCGACGTGAAGTCGTGCATGAGGTTTGTGGTAAGCGATAAGGGAATTAAAGTTGATCCGGATAATGTTAAGGTGATCCAAACCATGCCAGCACCTTCATCTAAAAGGAGATTAGAAGTTTCCTAGGCTATTTTTTTATACTTAATAGAGGTAGCTCGTAGGTTACGTCTTGGGTTAATGTGATGAATCAAGAAAGAAGGAGCAAGCTATCTACTACTTAAGCAAGAAGTTCACCGACTGCGAGTCCTAATATAGTGTGCTCGAGAAGATGTGTTGTGATTGGTGTTGTGTGCAAAAAGGCTTAGACAATATATGCTTTATTTTACCACGTGGTTGATTTCAAAGATGGATCCACTTAAGTAAATCTTTGAAAATTTGAACCTATCTAGTCGTATCGCATGATGGAAAGTCATGCTATCCGAGTATGATATTGTGTATATAATGAGAAAAGTAGTAAAAGGAAGTCTTATAGTCGATCAACTAGCAAATAATACAATCGATGACTATGAACAATTGAAGTTTGATTTTCTTGATGAGTTAATTACGGTCATAGATGAAGAATTTGAGTCTAAAATTGGCAAATGGACCATGTATTTTAACGGGGTAGTCAATATGAATGGAAACGGTGTTGGATCGGTCCTCATCTCACTAGATGAAAAGCAGTTCCTATTGTTGTCAAATTATAATTTGAATACACAAACAACATAGCGAGAATATGAGGTGTGTGTGCACGGATTAGAAGCAACCTTAGAAATGAGGATTCAAAATTTAGATGTGTATGGTGATTCATTACTAATAATCTATCAAGTCAAAGGGAATGGCGGACAAAAGATGAAAGTCGAAGCCGTATCGTGAGTATTTAACAAAGCCAGTCGATCATTTTGATGAGATAGAGTTCACCTATTTGGGTTGAGATAAGAACCACTTCGTTGATGCCTTGTCCACACTAGCTACAATGATAAAGATAACATATGTATAAAGACCCATCCCATATGTATTAAGGTTAGAAATGCCCCAACGCATTTATATTTTCTCGATCGAGAATGAGCCCGATGAAAAGCCATGGTATGAAGATATTAAGCAATTCATAAAGTGTCAAGAATATCCATCTTGTGCTTCGAAGACCGATAAGAAGACATTTCAAAGGTTGGCAATGGACTTTTATCTAGATGGCGAGGTGTTATACAAAAGAAGTTTTGATAGAACTCTACCGTGATATTTAGGTTCTATCGAAGCTAAGAAGGTGATTGAAGAGGTTCATGAGGGGATTTGTGTAACCCATGCCAACGGTCATATGATGACTCATCAAATTCGAAGGTATGGTTATTTTTGGACTACTATGAAAAAGGACTCGTATAGACTATATACAAAAATGCCATAAATGCCAAATCTATGTGGAATGGATAAATGCTCCTCCCGTATCCGTCCACAACATGGTGTCTCCTTGGCCATTCTCAATGCGGGAAATGGATATGATTGCGTCAATAAACCCAAAAGCTAGTCATGGTCATCGATTCATCCTAATAGTAATCGATTACTTCACCATTCACCAAATTGGTGAAAGCAAGCATCGTTCGCACTGAGCTACCTAAAGATTTGTTCATCGATTTGTATAGAAGGACATCATTTGTTAATATGGACCTCCGAAGACCTAGATCATAGATAATGCATAAAATTTCAATGACAAGATGATCATCGAACTATACGAACAATGGAAAATCAAGCATCGCAATTCGTTGCCATATAGACCTAAGATGAATGGGGCCGTGAAAGCTACAAATAAGAATATAAAGAACATCATATAGAAAATGATAGTCATATACAAAGACCGGCATGAAGTGTTATCGTTTGCATTACATTCTTATAGGATGGCAAGTGAGGATGTCCATGGAAGTAGAGATATCATCTCTAAAGGTATTAAAAGAAATAGAGTTATATGAGTTAGAATGCGCTTGAATTTGGTATGAATAGCTGAATTTGATCGATGAGAAGAGGTCGATAGCTATCCGTCATGCATAGTTGTATCGTAAAAGAATGGCCCGGCATATGATGAGAAAGTCCGCACCATAACCTTTTTGTGAAGGGGATCTAGTTTTGAAAAGAGTACTCCCGATTCCGGAGGTATAAAGAAGTAAATGGGCACCTAATTATAAGGTTCTATATATGGTGAGAAGAGCATCTTTCGAAGAAGCTCTCCTCTTGATGAAGATGGATGGTGATGTCTTATCGAAGCTAGTGAATTCCGACATTGTAAAAAAATATCATGCTTCGAGCATACAGAGTTCTTTTTTTGTTCCATTGCAAAAAGGAAATAATCTGAATTATGTTAGATATTTACTAGTTTAATCATTTTACCTTTGCTTCTTATTTTTTTCTCCATCCCATATGAATGATCCTCGAATTTCAATCCATCAAAACAACCCGCATCCTCATAAAGGTGATCAATTCATGAAAAACAAACAAAATCTTTTATAGGTCTCATGCATAATCCATGTTTTAATGTGATTTATGAAACATGATAACATGAAAAAGAACAAATGATAGGAATTTTATTCGCCCTTAATAGATGAAATGGCTTTTTTATGACCCTTTTTTGCAAAAAAGAAAAAAAAGGTGAAGTGGATAACAAACAACTATAGTCAAAGATTGATTTGACAATTCCAGAGTGCACCCCACCAATATGCAATGGCAAGGAATAAAGCATTTGAAAATAACCGTCCGATTATGTGTGTAAAAAGCTAGCCGGCCTAAAAAAAAAAATTGATTCAAGAGAAGTACAATTAAACAAACAAAAAGTTCATAAGACTAGCTAGCCAGGAAACCACGAACCTATTCCAATGAAGATGGATTACAACCGAGAAGGAAGTGTATGTTTTGGCAGTAATAATTCATGTTTCCTTGATGACAATCGGTACATCGCTTACACTCTGTGAGCATTCGTCGAGGGGAGGTTACCTTCCGGACCCTAGGGATGGTTACTCGTATTAAACTCGTTTGGAGAAAGCCTTCTACAATGGATTTTGTCGATTGATTGTTACCTTTCTATGATTTTATTTACAGTGCTCACTAAGCAAAGCTAAAGAAAAGTTAAATTTTCAATGACTTCACATATAAGCGTTGTAAAAAGGGGGCAACTCGTTAGTGCCTAATGTTTTTCAAAAAATATATAATAAAAAAGATAAAAAATGGTAGAAAAAATAAAAATAAAATTAGGGATGCAATTAAAAGGGAGAGGAGAAAAGAACCAAAATAAAATGGGTTTGTGAAATGAGATAAGGGAACAAAATGAATTTTAGCAAAAAAAAAAAAAAAAAAACCTAAAAACCTAGTATAAAAATACCCTATTTCCCCTAAAATCATCAAATATTGTTCACCATCTCCAAAAATAACCCTCGTCGCTAGCCTTTACCCACTAGCCTCCCACTACCCTTTCTCACGGCCCAACTAGCCTCCACACACCAGCCTCCTCTAGTGCCACCGTACGTTTCAGCCAAGACACAGCAAGTAGCCTCCTCGAAGACGCCTCGCCTCGTCAGTAGCACCAGCCCTCCTTCCGCCTATGTCATAGCACCAACCTTTGCCCATGCCGAAAGTCCTCCAACGTGCAACAAGCCTCGCACGCATGCATCGTTAGTGCCCTCACACACGCCAAGCTTTGAATGCTTACTCGCTAGTGCCCACACGCATAGCTAACATGCCAATCTCCACCACAAGTGCCTCTGCTAGGCCGGTCACCATGTGTGTCCTCGCTCTACAGCTCCAGGCCCCCAGCCGTGCATGCTCGCCTAGGTTCTCCTCACAGGAGTCGTGTCAAGTAGCCAACACTTGCACAAGCACCCGAGTAGCCACATCATCCAGCCTAGCTCCTTAAATGGACAACCACATTTCCTCCTCTCGTTGACAAGTTGTCGATCTCCATTGAGGTTGAAAAGTTTGGATCCGATCTCGAAATCGTTAAACAAATCCATCCGACTTGTTTCTTTACAGTAATTTATTTATAACTTTTTTCACCTTATTTTGCTTTACTTTTTATTTATTTGTATTAAATTTGAATCGTATTAATATTTTTCTATAATTTATTTAATGATTGTATTAAGTAATTAATTCAATTTGTGGTTCATTGTGTGGCTTATCCGATTTGTGGTAGCGGTTGGATATTTTACTACTTGAATGTGTTCGATGTTTACTCGTTGTTTTATGCATTCCTTCTTTATTTAAAAAACACATTGCTTCAAATCACGTCTTTTGAGCCATGTTATCAATAATCATGGTTAATTTAATCGTGTGGAAATTTTATAAAAAAAGCACAACGTCAAATCCTCGTTTGAATGTTTTTCATCTAAACTTGTTTTCGTCAAACACAATCAATGATGTATGTTGAGACAATTAATTTCTTCAATTTTTGTCTTTCGTTGATTTTAGTCCAATTGTCAATTTTTTTCAATTTTTGCCTATATTTACCTAAGTTATTGATTTTTGCCTATATTTATCTAAGTTGCCAATTTTCGCCAATGCTCGCCTAAAATGTCGATTTTTGGCCATTTTTTTCAAAATTGTCGATTGTTGCCTATATTTGCCTAAGTTGTCGACTTTTGCCTATTGTAACCCCTCGCGCCCGTACCCATTCATGATGGCATCCCAAGCGAGGGAGATGTTACAGATCAATATAACATATATATAATACAAACTTCAAACAAAACCAAACATAACTCATTTTCATGTCCTCAAAAGGAACTTGATCAAACAAACATACATGACTTACAGCGTAAAAGGCATCCGGCCATGTTGCTTTAAAACATAAATTGTATAAATGTTTGAACTAAACATGCAACAACACTTTATCGGCTAATAAAAGGGCAAAAGCTAAGATATACAAAAGGCCCTTAAAGCCACTTATGTCTCACATTCAAACTAGACAAAAGGACATGTCACAAGAGTTCGTTCAAGGCGCTCTAGTTGCATTGTCAACATCCATGGACTCATCACCTACACCACAAGACATAAAAAAATGAGCTAACGTCCAATAAGCATGGTCATGCATGACATTTCATAAACTTTTATGATGCGTGTAAATACATTTTTTCTTAATGCGAGTACCCCACTAGACGCCATGTCTAGTCCTCTTTGCCTTTACCAAAACCTTTTCTTTTACCTTTACCAAAACGTTTGCCTTTACCAAAACCTTTACCTTTCATGCATATATGATTTCAATGCATTTTTTGAAATATGTAAATCTATGCTCATGACGTGAATGCATAGGGTAATATACTTTAAGGCTCAATTAATCACATAACACATAACCATTAATTAAATATTTACTTACCACATTCAATCACATAATACACATCCATATATGGTCATTTTGGTGAGTTGAACCATACTTACCTTAATTCCTTAGCACTTCAACAATATTTTCCTCAACCTAATCAATTCCCATAATTAAAAAAACCATAATATAACCTCTAAGTAAATCAATAAGTCATCAAAATTCTCATACTCCACAAAGTCCGAAAGTTCATACATCACAAGTCATCATCTTCCAACCTTTTCAATAACCAATATTCACAAAACCTCGCTTCGAGCATAACATCACAAAATTTTCCAATTAATGAAATCTAGCTATTTAAATCTCAATTTGTCTTAATAAAAAACAAGCCCAAAACAAAACAATCATTAATTAATCAATTAAAATCACTTAATCAACTTTTTCTTAAATTGGGTATCAACCCTAACTTCATTAATATCACTTCAAAAAACTCATCAATATCACTTTAAAAGATAAATCCATCATAATCCGACATCAAAACACCATATAACATCCAAAAATAACTAGAAATTATGGCAAGAACATACCTTTCTCTTTTAGGTTCGAAATTATCCTCTAGAACAACAACTCTTCAAGCTCTAATTTTGCTTAAAGCCCACTTTGATCATCATAACTATCTTAATACAAGGTTGTTTAGTGATGAGAAAGGTTAGAAAACAAGTGTGGAGAAAATGGGTACTTGGTTGGGTTATGGAGAAAAAGAAAAGGGAAGAGAAAAAGTGGGAAGAGAGGGAAAACTAATGGAACCCGTATGGTTCCAGCAAAGGCATAAAAAAGGGATGTCAAAATTATAACATGGCCCCTATAATTATATCCAACTTTTAAAGTAGTCTCTTAACTTTCAATAAAACTCATCCATAGCCTTAAATCTATTCAATTAGCTCCAAAACACCTTATTTCCCCTTAATCTCCAAGACACATATAATCCAAAACACCACAACTAAAGGATAAACAAATTAAAAGATGTCATTTATATGCAATATATATATATATATACACAAAATCAAAACATATAAACACAACCATACACATGCATAATATGGAAATTTTATTTAGGGTGTTACACCTATAATCGCTCGCCTAAACCGCTGATTTTTGTCGATTTCTTGCCTAAATTGATGATTCTTACCTTACTTTTGCCCAATTGTTGATTTTTGCCCATTTTAGCCTATTTTTGCTTAAATTATTGATTTTTGCCTATTTTTGCCCTTTTTTTTTAATTGCCAATTTTTGCCTTAATTTTGTCTAATTGTTGATTTTTTTCCTTTTTTTTGTTGTCAATTTTATCTATTTTTTCCTATCTACCTATTTTTATTCTTATTTTTTTGTTTTCTTTAGCAATTTGCTAATTTTCTTTACTCGTTTATTTGCTCGCTTTGAGTCTTAATACCACATATGTTGTTCCCTCTTGCACTTATCACCTTTTCTAGGCCATCCTCTATAGAATGAGGACAAGACCTCGAGTCGACCAAGTCCCGAATCACTCAACTAAAGGATAAATATTAGAAAAAATAGGCATAGTCTTGCATCATTAAAAATCAAAAATCAAATCAATGTGACATGCAATGCGACTTGCCTTAAGCAAGACAGGGTAGGATGATTTTTAATGTTCCTTACATGTAATAAATACCTTATCTAGAACTCGAACGGACCCGTTATAGGGTTTCCTAGTGACCATAACACTAGGTGACGACTCCGAGTCATTTTTTCCCAAATTCGTCGCCTTCGACCCCAATTTCACCCTACGACATTAAACATATAGTATTAAAAAAAAAATTTCCAAGGGTGAGAATTTGTTTTCTTGTTGTTCTTGAAAATTAAGATACATATTTTTCTACTTGTTTTTGTACATCTAAATTAGTTTTTTTTTTCCCTATTTGATTTGAAGCAAGTCATTCATATTCATAATGCTTATAATATATATATAAATTTGAACTCGGTATAACGATGTAGAGAGAATTCATTTACAATATGATTCAAGTCGCCAAGGATAGCTGAACATCTTTGATTCTTCATCTCTTTTTGGATTTGTTCATTTCACAATGGTTTTTCTATTTTTGTTCTAGAGTGCTTCCTCTTCCTATATTATATGTTGTTCCCGGCACACAAAAAGAACATAATTAAATAATAAATATTAACACAATAAATAAATAAATTTATTATAAATTAAAATAAATAAATAATTGGAACTTTTTACCTTAATCATTAGAGAATTCTTGATTAAAATCACATTATCATATTTTGCGAATAAAGATGACCGAACCACCAAAATAATTTTATCATAATTTTTAAATGATTGGTTGGAGGCACAAACAAGTTACTTTCTTGAGACGATATATGTCATCCATAAAATTTATCTAATGTAATGAATCAAAAATATATTATATGCCATCTCATGGATACAACAAGCTTAGCCATCTTACCATGTCATAACAAATTTGCACTATTTGTAAAACTTCAAACTCTAAAAATAATAGCACCACTCTTACCCAAAAATAATTTTAATAATAATTATATGGCTCTTTTTGTAGTGGAAGATTAAAAAATAAAAAAATTTATATATATATATATATATATATATATTATTTAAACAAAGCAAGAGAAGTGCCGCATATTTTCCTTTCCTTAGCAAAAGTATATCCCGCACTTTTGTGAAGAAAACAAGTATAAAACATACTCGCCCAGGTTGCTAAAACATGGCACATATATATAGCTCCAGCAAAAGAGCTATTTATTGCAAATAAAACCAAAACGATAAGTAACGATTTTCTTTTTAATATTGTATTTATACTATTTCCATAATAGTAAAAAAAATAATGGCAAGTAATATATGCTTTAATTATTTTTATCAATCATTAATATATCTTTTAATATTTTATTAAAAAATATACCAACAATCCCCCACTTATTTTTTAATAAAGTATAAGTCATGTTTTTGGGTAAATAAACGAACATAATACACAATAAGGGTGCTAATAACTTGAACCCTTACTTAATGTTTCGATAATATTTATCTCAAGCCAATAGTGAGCATTGTCTTGAACTAAGACTTTTTAAGTGAAACAAATATTATATTACACATATTATATTCGAGTACTCGTGATGCGTTTTAGAGCCAGCACATTAACGATCTTGTGCTTGATCTCGACTTCTATGAGTGTTTTAGAGAATTAGCTTGATTCTCATAGGAAACGGCTCCACTTCCTCACTCATATAGGTGTGTCTATCAAGGATGCTCCCATAACTCTAACATCACATTCAAAAAGAACTATAGGCTACATTAAAAGTTTTATTTAAAGAAACTTAACCTCTCTTTTGTTATGAGATTCATGCACTAGACCATAGAGATAGACATATAAGCATTGTAACTCAAATAAATTGTGAATGTATTCAAATCACTCTATGCTAGTTCTTTTCCTTGAACCCGGTTCTTGGGATCTCCATTCTCTAGGTAAAGTATCCACATAGCTGATTTTAATCATTTATTGGCTTAGTCTCATCCTCCTCGATGTATCATCTAATCTTTTGACTTTAGTAAAAGATTTACTCCCATAATATTCAATATACACCAAAAGGATTAAGTAACTAGCACTAAATCAATTTATTAGTGCTAAAATAAGTGGTAGGAATTTTTCATCCTTACTATTTTAGACAAAGCAAAAGATCCACTTGTTTTCCTTTTCATTAGCATCCATTTGCATTGGCTTTGGCTTTTTAGCCAATTTAAGTTTTACTATACATACATGAGCCAATTGTAATCATATTTATTTTTTGCATCCCCATCGTTATGCTAAAATATGATGGTATCATTGTATTTTCTAATACAATGGAAAATATTTAATATAATCACATTGAAGTGAATAGGGATATTTTCTAATCTCTAGTTTCTCATACAAATTTGACATCAACGTACCTCATCTATACAATAGGAATGTCAATATTTAGCTAGAGATTTAAATTTCTCAAAATATCAATAATTTTCTTATTAGACAATATCATTACAACACCATTGTATCTTAATTATACAATATGAGTATCTCTAATTTTACTTATTATATAATATTATTAAAACACCATTGTACCTTAATTGTATAATAAGAGTGTCACTAATTCCATCAATTCTCTCAATATTTTTGCCAAATATTCCATAAGCATCATTATACCTTTTGTATAATAGGAATGCTTTTACCAAATATTTCAATAGCATCACATTAAAAATTTAAATGTGGTAAAAAATTCAAACATCATGAGAAAAATTATGATAATTTATCTTCATGAGAGAATTATAATAATTTATCTTGAACTGCATAATAATTTTCTCAATCACAATTTTAATGCAATATCTTTTTTATGCCCCCATTATTCACATAATGAATAATTTTCTTGCTACCATTATAGACAAAGTGATGACATGAATTATTTTATTATTTCATTATCAACATTCACAATTTATTTCTTGTGACCTACCAATCAATAAGATATACTTCTTTAAAATAAGATAAAATATCAAATTTTTTTCCACACAGTAAAATATTACATGATAAGCTCTTTATTAATTCATATACCTTGCCAATTTATCTTACTAATAATCTACTAACAAGATTATTATTTTCATAATTAGATATGGTTGTCAAACATCAATTATAATGACAACTTCAACGAAATCGCATAAACATAATTAGCTTTCTATCATAATTGATTTTAATTATATTAATACATGACCTTTCAAATCTTAATAAATCAATCATGTGAACCAACCTTTTAGTAATATTTAATTTACAAAATATTCAATAACAATATTTTATATGATAATTCACATTTTCCCCTTTGTTTTTTTTTTTTAGATTAAACACTTATGCATGGATCATTAAATATCCATACAAAAATCTAAAATTACTTGCAATCACAAGTATCACGTACTTTCATCATAAAAAATGATATCAAATATATAGAACAAAAATCAAAGTACTTATAATTCAATATTTAAAATACTTATTTGATTTTTTATACTTATTGTATCATAAGTATTGCTTGGAGACTTGAAATAATTTTATATTGACCAAGCTTCCATTGCCTCCAATGCGACATAAATTTGTTTTTATTTTTCTTTGCTTCCAATATGATCAATATATCCATATAAAAATATTAGATATATTTTCTTCGTTAGCTTCTCATTTATCTCGGTCACATAACATCACAACACAACAAGTAATTTTAATGCCAATTATCATTGAAAAATATAAATAAATTTATAAATCATTTTTCAAATTATTTAAATTTGTAATGGCAATAAAATTCACACAAAGAAATTAACAGCATGGTTAATGTCACAAAACACTATCAATATTATTGACCTTGAATGAAATATTTGATAGGTAACCATAAGATACAAAATACATTATGGATCAATATATTTGTCATACAATTCATCTCATAAATATTCACATAAAATATATTAGGAAAAAAATAATATATATTTTTTCATTAAACATGATCTTGATCTCATTAGCCATATGGTAGTGATAATTTCATTATTATTATTTTTTGTAAGAACAACGCAATCACACAAACAAAGGACTCGATATAGAAATAAGTTTATTATCTTTAGAGCTCAATAAAATAAAAAATTAACAATATATGTATATTATCACATATAAAGAATTATCAATTCACCCATAACAATATATGGTCTAGATGTAAGAGTAAAATAAGACAATAAATGAAATGATTTTTTTTTACAAGGGTAATTAACATCTACAAATTTATGTTCAACTAATGAAATTTGTTAGATGTATAAAACCAACTAAGATGTCAGCAAAATAATATATTTTTTTTCAATACTTGCTTCATTCTTAATTAAGTAGCTAAAATCATCAAATATCAATCAAAACCACAATAGACAAGTAATGACATCGATATTATAATATATATTTATTTTTAAAAATTTTCATGCCCCAATTTATTTTCAGTTTTAATCATTAAATCACAACATAGAATCGTCTCAAATTGTTGTTCCTAGCACACAAAAGGAACATAATTAAATTGACACAATAAATGAACAAATTTATTGTTAATTAAAATAATTAAAGAATCGAAGTTTTTGCCTTAGTCATTAGAGAATTCCGGATTAAAATCATATTATCATATTTTACGGATAAAGATGATCGAACACCAAAATAGTTTTATCATAATTTTTAGATGACTAGCTCGGGGCACAACCAAGTTACTTTCTTGAGGCGATACTCGCCATCCGCGGAATTTATCTAATGCAACGGATCAAAAATATATTGCACGCCATCTCGGGGATACAACAAGCTCGACTCACCTTGCCGTGTCTTAACAAATTTACACTATTTATAAGACTTGAAACTCTAAAAATAATAACACCACTCTTACCCAAAAATAATTTTAATAATAATTATATGGCTCTTTTTACAGTAGGAGATAAAAAAATAAAACAAATGTTTTTATATATATTATTTAAACAAAGCAAGAGAAGTGCTGCATATTTTCCTTTCCTTAGCAAAAGTATATCCTACACTTTTCTCAAGAAAACAAGTATAAAACTTACTGCCCCAGGTTGCCAAAACATGGCACATATCTATAGCTCTAGCAAAAGAGCTATTTATTGCAAATAAAAACAAAACGGTAAGTAACGATTTTCTTTTTAATATTACATTTATACTATTTCCATAACGGTAAAAAAAAAAAAAAAAGATGAGTAACATATGCTTTAATTATTTTTATTAGTCATTAATATATCTTTTAATATTTTATTAAAAAATATACCAACATTATATTCTCCTTTTGGTTTTGGCTTTGCTCTTGGTGCTTTAATGAATTTCATTAATTGCCTTTAAAATAAAGTCACCAAGTATATCTAGCTAGCAACTGCATAATTTTGCATTAAGAATGTTCCTATTTTTCAAATGTCTAAAAGGTCAAGATTAGCCATCTATGGTTGTGTAGGCATAACTAAAAACAAAAAAAAGACTAAGAAACATTATCCATTTACTTTGGAGGAGCTTATCAAGATGATTAACTATTATATTCTCATGTTATTGACGATTAATTTTTATCATTACAATGAGGTGGGAAGCCGACATTTTGGAAGAATATGGTAAAGGACAAATGATTTATTTATTATTATTATTTTTTTTGGGCTGTTGTTTGGGGTTGCGCACCAAGAAAGAAATTTAAGTTCGCTGATGATGATTATTTTTAAAAATTATATCAGTAGTAAATTAAATAGCCAATTCAAGGTCAGCCTTCATGATGATATCAGATGATCATCTATTCCATTCTCATACACTTAGTTCCATACGTTTTCAGGAACATTTTTGTTTCAGTGAATAGCGTTGAAAGTGGAGAGAAATTGTTCAATGAAAAGTACAAGAAAGTAGGGAGAACTGAAAAGGACCAAACCAAATTGATTGATTAAGGCCAAGTAAAGATTGGGCAGAGAAAATATCCGCTAATAGTCCAGTGCATTCTGCCTTTCCTTGGTCCTAAAATACCGAAAAGCGTTATTCTCCAAGCCAGCCCAAAGGGAAATATATACATATATAATGGAGCTCCAACCTGAGACACGCGCTTGATTGATCCTTGTAAAATTTAATCAGCAGAGTCCAAACTCAGCAATGTGAAATTAATGGAGCGTTACCTCAAAATCCAACTTGTAATTGCAATTTATATTTACCCTTTACACCTTTAAGCGCCTTAAGAGCAAGGATCTAACCAATAACCCCACACTTTATTAATTCAAGTCAAGCTCTTGTCTACATGGACTGCAAATATTATCTTCATCGTACGGTAAACTAGGTTATTTTTTACTGATCTTGAAAGGCAACAACGTCCAGAGTTTTTGCAGCAAAAGCTCCAGCCTCCACCCGGCATGCCGATAGCTTCTCGTCAACAACTTGAGGCAACAAGTCAGATGGATGAATCTGTTAAATATGTCTTGAATTTTATGATAGATCAACCATTTTAATTATGGCCCGATCTGAATATTTGTTAGCCTATTAGGTTTCTTTTTACGCCTGAGGTATTTAAACCACTTGTTCTCCTCTTTTTGAATTAAGAGAAAAGTAGAGAACTAGTTTTGAGCTACTATATTATATGTTCTTGTATTCTCTCTTTAATCATCTAGTGAATACTTTTCTTCTAGCCTGTCGATGTAGATCGCTTTGATTGAATCATATAAAATTTTGTCTCGATTGTTCTTTGTTTTCAATTTATTTGGTTTGGCATTACTTATTCATTTTGTTGTTTGATGCAATTATCGTTGTCCTAAAAGGTTCTGCAAGAAGTCATCAATGAAGAAACAACAACAGAATTGTAGAGAAAACTTGAAAGCCTCTACCTAAAGAAATCTCATACAATAAGATTGTACTTGAAGCAACATCTTTACACACTAAAGATGCGAGAAGGTACATCTATTTAGAAACACTTAGATGAATTTAATAAAATTATTATCGATATAAAGAA
This sequence comes from Dovyalis caffra, assembly GCA_963924115.1. Classification (NCBI taxonomy): domain Eukaryota; kingdom Viridiplantae; phylum Streptophyta; class Magnoliopsida; order Malpighiales; family Salicaceae; genus Dovyalis; species Dovyalis caffra. The sequence goes on from CAWUPB010001184.1 coordinate 12,796,011, forward strand.
TCTAGAAATTAAACTTGGCGAGGAAGATCAAACCCTCATTATATTATGTTCACCACTTGCTTTGTATGAGAATTTTGTAAATTCAATATTGTATAGAAGAGAATCCATAACTTTAGAGAATGTTAAGGCCTCTTAGAATTTTGCTAAGTTGAGAAATAAGTTGAATAGCAAAGCGATTGAGACGGTTTGCTAGTTAGAGGTAGATTGTAGATCGAAGGATAAAAAGGGTTATAAAAGGAAATAAAAAAATCTTTCAAAGTCCTAAACTAGTGTTTGATAAGAAATATTGAGTGCTACTATTGTAATGAGAAAAGACATTATTAATAAGAATAATTGTTTTTCTTTCAAGAAGAAGGAGAAATAACAAGGTCACAATTTTGATTACGTTAATGTGGCAAAAACTAATGAAGTTGATGTCATAGAAAATGTTCTTGTTGTATATCTCTTGAATGGTCACTCGAATTAAGAGTGGATTATAGATAGAGGTGCCTCTTACCATATGTTTCCAAACGAGAGATTGGTTTACTATTTATAAACTTGTAAGTGGTGGTTCGGTTTTGACGAGCAATAATATATTTTTTAAGCTGGTTGGTTTTGGTACGGTTCATATCAAGTGCCATGATAAGATAGCGAAGACTTTGACAAATGTGAAACATATACCAAACTTGAAGAAAAATCTTGTTTGTTTAAGCAGTCTAAATTCCATCGAGTGTATGTACACCGGTAACACTACAAGAAATTCACTAAATAGCGACGGATTTAAATCATTGCTAAATAATGATTAAATAACATCGAATAGCACGTGTTACATTTAACGATAGAATAAAGATCAATTTCTTATTAATTACCAACAACAGATTAATTTTTGTCACTAAATATGGTGCTAAAAACTACCCGAGAGTTTTAGCGACGGATTAGCTAAAGAAAATAGTGACGGATATTAATCGTATTGCTAATATTTTTTTTATCTTTTACCGATATAGCTATTTAGAGATGGGAATCTTCTCATAGTTAAATGAAATTTTGGGTAGCCTCCGAAAACTCAAAGGCAATGCTAAAGCTCACTATTTAGTGACAAAAACAAATGTCCGTCGCTAAATAGCAACCGATCATCGATAGAAATGTTCTCGTCATCGATTTGCTATTGTTTTAAATCTAGCAACGAGACCCACCTCCTCCACTCCCTATCAATCCACACCCTCTTCAAACTCATTTCTCTCAAAAAAATCTTGTTTTTTCTTACTTCACTTCGACCAATTTCATCCGAATTAGATAAGTTTTTTATTTCTTTTATTTTTTTAATTAAAGTTAGTAATTTGTTACAATTGTTAGATTAATTTTAAGTATAATTGCTTGATTTATAATTGGGTATATATTTAATTGTTATTTTATTTATTTATTTTTTAAATTGTCAATTCTTGTTAATTGTTAGTTTAATTTGTTGATTTTTATTAATTTTTGGGTAAATTTTTTAATTAAATATAATTTAAATTTAAAAAAATTGATTTGTAATTAACTAAGTTAATTTTATTTATTTTTTGTTATATAAATAAGGTTAAATATGTTTAATTGGTTGAATTAGAATAAATTTGTTAATTTATAGTCAATAATTAATTAGGTTAATACTTGTTTAATCGGTTGAATTATAACTTTATTTATATTAAAACTTGTTAATTTGTTGTTATTTTAAATTTCATTTGGTGAAAATTGTAATTAATTAAGTTAATTTGATTTATATTTAATTAAATAATTAATTAGGTTAATTATGTTTTATTGATTGAATTATAAATTTATTTATAATAAAACGTGTTAATTTATTATTATTTTAAAATTAATTTGGTAAGAATTTGAATTAATTAAGTTAATTTAATTTATAATTTATTTATTAATTAGGATAATTATGCTTAATTGTTTGAGTTATAACTTTATTTATATTAAAACTTGGTAATTTATTTTTATTTTAAATTTAATTTTAAGAATTAGAATTAATTAAGTTAATTTTATTTTTAATTAATTAATTAGATAAATTACATTTAATTATTTGAATTTTAACTTTATTTATATTATAAATTGTTAATTTTTTGTTATTGTAAATTTAATTTAGTAAGAATTATAATTAATTAAGTTAATTTGATTTTTATTTATTTAATTAATTAGGTTAATTATGTTTAATTGGTTTAATTATAACTTTCTTTATATTAAAACTTATTAATTTATTGTTATTTTTAACTTAATTACATTAGATTTAGAATTAATTAGTTTAATTATTTTGCATATAATTATTGAAATATGTCGAGATACATCATAGCATATCGAATCCGTAGGGTCGAAGACCTTCGGGAATTGAGTAGAAATAAAGTTAGTTCAATGCTCTGCAATAGAGCTCGAAGGACGAGCTTGGAATTTAATTTTGATGGAATATCCGAGACAATTATTGGTCTTGGTGTGTGTAATTTGACTCGTTGATTGATTTAATTTGTTGTTTGTATGATTATTTAGAGTATTTGTTAATTGAGAAAGGTTCAATTTACAAGGGATCCTCTGCTAAAAATTTATTAGATGCTTATAAAAATTATTAATTAAATAATTTTGTGTTGCCTCGGAAATACGAAACAAAATAATGAGGTTAGATTTTGAATAGATGTATGTTAGGTGTATAGATGTGTATTTAAATGATGATTTTATGATTGGGGTTGAGAAATTTATTTATTTGCTATTAGTCATTTTGAATGTATGGACAAAAGAAAGTTAAGGTGTCATTGCAATCATTGTAAGTGTCGAAACCAAAATTTTAGAAAAGTTCTCATTGTTAAATACCATTTAGTCGGATATAGTTTTATGCCCGGATATTATGATTGGATACACCTTGGGAAATTGACTTGAGGAGTTATACTCGTGTTGAAAAATTTTCATGAAGGCGAAGGGACTTGTAGTTAACCCCTCAATCTATATGAAACAATAATGATGGATGTAGTCAAACCATTATTTAATCAATTCAGCACGGACGAGGTACCTAATCTTGACGCTAGAGTTTTTTTATGACATATTGAATACAACAAATAAGGAGATGTGGCTTGGTTGTGACAATCACTCTCGGTTGTCTATAGTTGCCCGATTGCTAAACCTTAAGTCAAAACATCATTTTTTTGAAAAGTGTTATGATGAGATATATGGACTTATGAAGGAGTTGACGCCGGTTGATAACCGTATGACGGATGATTTTTACAATATTAAAAAGTTAGTGAAGATGATGGATTTACTACTAGAAAAGATTCTCAATTATAACGAGATCGCATGATTTATTGGAATGAAGATAATGAATTAACCACTTATAAGTCCTATGAACATCCTTAATATCAAACTTCAAAATAGGGATCGGTACGAGCAAAAAATGTTTTATTCAAAAAATTATATTATTTTTCACTTACCTTATGTTTTCAAAGATTGTATGCATTAAATGCCACAACCGAGCACATGACTTGGCACACCGAACATGAGGTTAAGGATGAAAGAGTCATATGTCATTGCTCCGAATTTATTGCATGATGCTTGTCACAACCCCATGAGTGGGCCATGACCAGCATGAGAATCAAAGGGATTGTGAGGCCCACCTCAACCCAAGCAAGCCTCGGATAATAAACTAAAATCCTCAAATCATTATTAGTCTTATACCGTAGTCCTCAAATCAATATCACTTTAAATATTATTTTCATTAATATTATCATAATTTAATAAACATTTCTTACAATCTCAATACAATTCATAATTCCATATTCACAATCAACTCCTAATACATCACCTACATCTATAACTACAGAGCTTCTAAGAATACATTTAAAACAAACATAGGTTCTATGAATTACAAGTAAAGTAAGTCATACAATCAATGTGCCGACTTCAAACAAGTAGCTGAATAGAAGTAAAAGTAATCCCTCAATATCCTGTAAAAATGAAATAATGAGGGGTGAGCAATCAATAGCTCAATGAGTAGATATTATATAACACATTTAAAGGAATGGAAACAAAGTGAGACTGATATCTTGTCAAATTCATATGAAAATGCAATGCTAATTTTTCAACACAAAGCACATTATAAAATCAAATAGTATATCATAAATTTAAATGGTTCAAAACTATTTCATATCAAATCATTGAATCATTTGTGTGTGTGTGTGTGTCCGTATGTGTGTCTATATATATATCGCAATCATATAAAATCTCATATACAGATTTTTATATACCCATGGGGTAATAACGTATCATTGGGGGTAAATGCCCAAAGGTCACATCCCTCGTGATTAGGTTTTTATATGTTGACCAACACATGGGCTACCACTACACATTTCTTAATACCCGGAACCTCATATCATTAAGTTCAAAGGCTACGCCCGCCCCTCCCCCGCGTAGCCGGGTTCCCTAGGGTCTCAAAAGTATTTTTAAAAACCAAACATACTTATACATTTTTCAAATCAATATTTCAAATACTATGTATGTATTTTCGAAATTATACGAATTCTTAAAATACCGAATATAACACATTCAAATCTCTTTTTCTATTCATGTCAAATCATTTCAAAATCCATGTAGTTCGTTCCCATCTAAGTTATAATGGAATGCTTATAAATCATTCTTAAATCAATGATGCATGATAGACATAATTCAAGAAATTAAAGCATAGTGTGTTATATAATATCCACTTACAAGTACAAATGATGGATCGAACAAATTTGAACGAATCAAAGTGGTTATGAAGAAGTCGTCCACTCGAGGAATCTAATCACATAATGATGGACAACCATTTATATCATATAATAAGGAATAATTTGAAATAATTGAATTATTCAAGAGTTAGGAATACAAGATTATTCATAGGAATAGAACCAAACTAAATTCTATAATCTATCTAGCAATTCTAGATAATTACCTAACTATATCCCATCATCAATCTTCAATTGAATTCTTTAAATAATCGATTCTTAATGAAATGATCAATTCTATTCTAATTTATCCAATACTCATCCCATTAATATTTAATTATACTTTTATGACTTAATTCCTTATTTTTCCTAAATTCTTTCTAATTAAAACCTAAAGTTTGGATTTTTCACTATTCATCATCTTTAGCCTCTCAATTTATCAAATTCACTCAATTCCACTTCAAGCTAACTTCTTAATTCACTTAATCAAAAAAATTAGACATCATTAAAGTAATCACTTAGAGTCCTATTTTACTCAAATGAGTCTCAAAGCCCTAACCTTATTCTAATTAATTCCTCAAACATTCAATAAATCCAAAGCAATTGCATTTCAATATCATCACTAGCCACATGTAAATCTCAATTCAAAGATTAATTGATCATAAATCTTACCTTCATAATTTACTCTTCAAATCCCAAACCAATCCTAGCTCTCCAAGCTTCACAAGCTCTATGCTAGCTAAACTCCATTTAAATCTTCTAATTTATGATTCTCCTAAACTAATTTTAATAATGAATTAACTTAGGAATTGAATTGAGAATTTGAGAGGAACTTTGGAAGAGAATATGTGAGAGAGGGAAAGGAGAAGAAGAAGAGGGAAAATTCTAGAGAAGAAGGGCGATTCATTGCCCTTTTTTATACCAACTCAATATATATATATTATTTTTAGGTTATTATAGTGGTTTTTTTATTGAACATATCCTTTTTTTGCATTAGAAAGAAGAAATATTAGATTGGAAGTTTGCATTGATGGCTTTGAAACTTTTTTGGTTAATCTGGTGCTTAATATTCTTCTTGGTCGATAATTATGGCACTTTACAATTTACTACCATAGATATGTGTGAAAGAAGAACACATATTCTTAATAGTTACTATTTTAGGACCATCAAACCCAAAGCACAATTTGGATATGTTTTTACAGACCTTTAATTATGGAGTTGCTTCATTTGGAGAAAGTGGTATGGTGACCTACAATGTGTACCGAAAGAAAAATTTTCTATTATATGCTATTCGATATGGATAATTAGTGACTTTTTTGCATATTTAATGTTGTCTAGTTTGAGTATTGTGAAGAAATTTGCATGTCTTTATTGTATGAAGAATTTTGAGGATTTCGTCCTTCCTAATGAAAAAAAGACCTCATGGTTTGACAATCACTGAAAGTTTCTACCTAAAGATCATTTATTTAGGAGGAACAAGAAGTCATTTAGTAAAAATGAAGTTGTAAGGAATGGTCTTCCTCTAATTTGGTCTAAAGAAAATATTTTTTAGCAAATAACAAATTAGAGGTTGATGAACATGAGAAAAGAGTATGTACATTAGTATAATAGTAGAATATCGTAAATGTCCGGTCGAAAGAAATGTAGTATAATCTAGGATTTGCTATATTAGATTACCAATCTCATTTTATACAATCTGGATGTTATGCATATAAAAAAACATATGTTCGATAATATGTTTAACATAGTAATGAATGAGCCGGACAAAACCAAACACAATATAAATTTCAAAGAAGACTTGAAAATTTTTTGTCGAAGCTAGAAATAGCAAGAGATGAAGCTTTAGAAAAATACCCTAAAGTAAGTTTTATGCTTGACAAAAAATAGAAAAGGGTATTGCTTGAATGGATCAAACAACTCGGATTTTTAGACAAATATGTTTTCAACATAGCTAGATATATGAATATGAAGAAACTTAGATTGTATGGGATGAAAATTCATGAATATCATGTATTTATATAGAGGTTAATGCTTATTGTATTTAAGAAGCTCTTACTAGAAAATGTTTGGCAAGCACTTATTGAATTAGGTTTGTTCTTTAAAGACTTGACTTCAACTGTGATTAGAATAGATGATATGATATGTCTTGAGGTAGAGATACCTTTAATTCTATACAAAATAGAGTGTATATTCCTTTCTAGTTTTTTTTTTTTTTTTTAACTCTAAGGAATATCTTTTAGTCCACCTATCATATGAGACAAGGATTGTGGGACTAGTGCAATATTAGTGGACATATCCAATTGAAAGGTAATGATATTGATTTATATTGTTAAACAAAATTATTTTATAACTATTAATCATTAACCAACTTATTGTTTTAGGTATCTTCAAAAGCTTAAAAGCAATGTAAGAAATAAAGCAAAAGTGGAAGGATTAATATGTAATATATATTTAGTTAAAGAAGCCTTGTTGTTTTGTTCGTACTTGCTATGAGCCTCATATAAATATTAGACATCAAAAAATGCCACATAACATTGAGTATGATGTTGAATCAAGTGACCACATTAAAGAATGATTTTCATATTTAAATAGCATGATCAATTAATTGGTCGAGCCATAGCATGAAGGTTGATAGAAGAAGTGCACAAAACAACCCATCAATATATATTATTGAACTATCAAAAAGTTAAACCTTACATTGATTATGTGTCTAACATTTCATATCAATATTATTAAATGGATACATTGGCCAACTATAACAAAATAATCCCTATATGCTCGAGCATGAGGTTGATGGTCAACTTGAAATCGAATTTGCTAAATGGTTTAGTGAATATGGAAGGATCCTTATTGTAGTTCGAGCTAGCTGAATGGTTTTCTTTGACTCTTAACTAAACTTCTTATCGTAGACCTTGATTTTTCATACAAAATATGCACAACCAACTCGTATGATAGGCCGTAACATAAAAGATCTTAAAAAAATGCTTTACATACTATAAAGTCATTTCGGGATACACCGAGAATGGATATAGGTTTCACACACAAGAGCATGGTATAAATAGAGCAAGCATGAGTAATAAAGTGTGCATTAAATGATCTAATTATAATGCAAATGAGAGTGATTATTATGTTATATTTATCAAAATTCTATAGTTAGAGTATCCTACACTCCAATCAAGAGAATAGTTATGTTCAAACGTGATTGGTTTGATCTTATATCAAATGGAGTAAGCGTTCATCCGTAATATAGACCAATGAAGATAAGTCTGTAGAAGAAGTTTCAATAGATACAAACCTTTTTTCTCTAGTAACACATACAACTCAAGTATATTATGTCGTGCATTCTAGCTTAAAACGTGACTATCGAGATTGGTGGGGTATTTGCAAGATAAAAGCTAGGGTTGTGGTTGATTTGCTAGAATCATTTAATAGAGTCTAGTAGAATGCATATCTATTTTTAGAGGAAGATTTAGAAATCCAACATAATTCCGGGAAGATGGTGAAGAGTAGTCATTGAATAATCCAAATGGATTATTTATAGATATAGAAATAATTAAAGCTAATGAAGAAGATGAGAGTGAATATGTATTAGAATCGCTCGAAGGAGAAGAAAACCTAGAAGATTATTATAATACTTGTTATTATATATATATGTGTGTGTGTGTGTGTGTGTGTGTGTGTGTGTGTGTGTGTGTGTGTGTGTGTGTGTCGTGCATTTTGGATATGTTGAATTTTGTTTATTTTAATTTATTATAATTTATAATATATTTTCTTTTGAATTTTTATTCATTTTTTAAACTATTTCAAGTACTATTCTTGAGTCATGCCTTGTGGATTAAGCGAGTTCTAATTACGATGTTAGTGATCGTGGCTCTACCGTTGATCGTGCGATTGATAGTCACGATGTAAATAAATGTGGCACTCGCTTGTTCAACTTTTTAGGGTCACAAACTTGATAGTGGTATTGGTATGTTTGCATCCCCTTTAGTGGTGCCCTCGCCAATAGTGCCTCTTATCGTGGATGATCCCACTATGATTTCCTTCGATCCAAGAAGTTTTACTAGATCTCATGATGGATGAACCATTTGGGTCATGAATAACTAGTAAGTAATATGTTTTACATATGATAATTAGATTTATACTTTTATTTATTAAATTGGAATCATTAATTCACTTATTTATTATTTTTTTGTTATGTTCGATAGTTTGATTCCATAAGCAAATGCTTCATAAAAGTCACTATAATTTTCAAAGAGTGATTAGACGTCACTAGCTTTACATGAAAGTCTATCTATATGAAAAATAAAAGAATTCTACTTCAATAAGTTTAGGATAACATATTAATTATTTACTTATATTCCTTTAAATTTTTAATTTAACATGAAAAATACTAATATTATTTTTTTCTTTATATAGAAGCACTTTTTATGAGATGCGATCGTCAATGCACCGATTAAAGATACGTGAGAGAGTCTAAGAGGTATGGTGACATGTTCAACAAGCTAAAACATAAGGATAATAGACTTGTGTATGTTAAACATGAGGTGTGGGAAGTACGACACCAAGATTGGGCCACTCTCGAGTATCGAGTCCGATCTTAAAAAGCATATCGAAACCACATGTTACAAATGGATGGTATCGGTGTTGGCCCATCCAAGAATACTAGAGGGTCAATCTCTTTGATTGAATACATTAAACGTTTGGTAAATACTATATTATCCATTGTGCTATAAATTTTTTTTTATTTCATCTTATATTATTTTTATTAGCATCATAAATTAGGTCCTAACTCAAATTCTTACGAAGTCGTTTGTGACTACTTACAAGCAAAAAGATGGGATATTCGTCAACAAGCAATCATAGAGAGTAATGGTAATTTTTATATGTTTTTAAATATATGTATATCTACTAATATAATCTAAAAAATATATTTATAATTTAATATTATTATTATTTCAATGACTTAAGAGTGCGTACAATCAATGTAAAAAGTTCGTTGCTAAATAGTATGAGAGTGGTGCATCTTCTCAAGATATCGACATGTCTAAGATATATTCGGATGTTGATAGAGGGAAAAAGAAGTAGAGAGTGTATGGCATTAAAAATTATGCTTATTAATGTTATGCGTATTCTTGCTCTAATTCCTCCTCTACCACTTCACGGTATTCGGTGGTAATAACTAAGTGGTTTCTATCTAGTATGAAGATCAACTCAAAGGGATGGACGCTACCATCCAGCAATAGATCACTTAAATTAGCGAGTATGCGAGACTTAGTTATAGAGAGTTATAGAGTTGATAAAGAACCTCTAACTACCTTTTGTCCGTCATGTTAACCCTCCCACAATCCAACGATCGAAAGATGGTGCAAGAGATGATTATAATGAGGAATAAATTTCTTGTTTTAAAAAAAAAATTAAATTTTTTTTTGTACATTTTAACATATTTATATATTTATTTTATTTTAATTTATACCATTTTAGTTTTATTTCATAATATAACATATTTTAATAAGTTATTATTTATATTTGTTTGTTGTTACAATTACCAATAAATGGTAATTGATTAAATAATAATGATGAAGTTAGCAATGGAATAGAAAGGATAATTTACAACAAATTTATATTCGGTCGCTAAATAGTGATCGAGCTAGCAATGAGTTTGCAAGAATATTAGCAACCAAAATTTAGCGATAGACCATTTCGCCACTATTTAGCAATATATGTAAGTGAAAATAACGACGGTTAATAATAGATATGAGATGTCATGGACAAGCTGATTTAGGTTGATTTAGAGACGACAATTCAACAAAGTAACGATAAAAAAATTCATTCGTTAAAAAAATAGCAACCATCATTTTAGCAACGGATTGAATGTTGTCTCGACCTATTGCTAATTTCATATAGTGATGAATTTTTGCCAAATAACGATAGAAAAATTCGTCACTATTTAGCAAAATTTTTATACTATGTAGCAAAATTTTTGTAGTGTAAGGATGAAACTCTTAGAGTTTTCAAGGATTCATTGGTTGTGATGAAAAGGTAGTGAGGTAAATATTTTTTATGTTTATAGGGTAGCATAGTGACGGGTTCGACATGTGATTCTTCTTCTTATTCTAATAGAGACACGACTCAACTGTGGCATATGTTTTTAAGCCATATGAGTTAGAGAATGATGGTTATTTTGAGCAAATGTAGTTTGCTCTATGGTGATTATATGACATCACTCGACGTATGTGTGCATTGTATCTTTTGAAAGCAAACCGGAGTGAAGTTCCGTACTGGCACTCATTCAACAAAAGGGCATACTTGATGTTCTCTATTGGCACTCATTCGATAAAAGGGCATACTTGATTACATTCACTTGGATTTATGAGCAAAGGTAGTACACTTTATTTTCTAACATTTATTGATGATTACTCTTAGAAGGTTTGGGTTCATTTAATTAAATATAAGAGCGATATTTTTAAAACTTTGAAAAAATAAGAAGTTCTAGTTGAGAACCAAATAAAGTAGAAGATTAAACAACTCTAAATAGATAATGATATAGAATTTTATGGTGGTAATTTTAATTAGTTTTATATAAACTTAGGGATCGTTTGGCATCATACGATCATACATATTCCTAAAAAAATAGGATTGAAAAGTGTATGAACAAGACTTTGATAGAAAGAGCTAGATGTATGCTCTTAAATTCTAGATTAGAAAAGGATTTTTAGACTGAAGCGAGTCAATACGACTTGTTATCTTGTGAACCACTCTCCTTTTATTGTCATTGATCGTAATAGTGATTTTCAAATTTTAAAATATTTGAATGCCTTGCTTATTATCATGTTAAAGAAGATAAGTTTGAATCTAAAGCAAAGAAATACATATTTATTGATTATGTTGATGTGATGAAATGTTATCATTTATGGTGCTTTAAACCTAACTTGTCTAAATTTGTTATTATTAGAGATATTACTTTTAATGAAACATCTATGCTTGATAAAGGAAAGATTTCTTATGAGTACTGTAGAAAAAGATGAGAAAGTCATTGGTAAGGTAAAGTTTTAGGTAAAGCTTAATAGAGAAACTTTTTAAAAGTCATTTCTAGATGTTTCTCTTGTAGTTGCAAATAAGCAACTCGATTCAAATATGAATGATGGTGCCACGGAACCTGAATAAACTTATTCAATAGCTATAAAGAATGCAAAAAGACATATTAAACCTTTTTAAGAATATGGTTATGCTAAAATAGTGGCTTATACCCTCATAAGAGCTTAGTTGATTGGTATTTAAAAGCATTCTATATATACGGAGGTCGGCACTTATGGTGAATCTACTCAATGAGCCATTGCAATGATAGAAGAACTTGAGTCATTTTATACAATCAAACTTAGGATTTTGGTGAAATTACCTAAGGATAACGGAGTCATTAGAAGTAAATTGGTCTTTAAGAAAAAGGAAGGAATACTAAGGGTTGAAGATGACAGATTCAAGACATGTTTGGTGGCTAAATGTTATATCAAGAAGGAGGGAATTGGCTATAATTAAGTGTTTTCTCCATTTGTGAAACATACCACTATTCGTGCGTTATTTAATATGGTTGCTCAATTTTGTTTAGAGCTTGATGTGAAAATAAATGTTTACACAATGAGCTTGATGAGACTATATATATGTCTCAACCGGAAGAATATTTTATGATAGAGAAAGAAGACCATGTTTTCATATTCAAGAAATCTTTATATGGCTTGAAATAATCTCTAAGGTAGTGGTACAAGACGTTTGATAGCTTTATGCTTAGTCATAGGTATTTGAGATTTATTTATGATAGTTATATGTACTACAACTAGTTGGAAGATGTTTTTTTATGTATCTTTTGTTATATGTTGATGACATACTTACTACTACTAAGAATAAATTAGAAATTCAAGTTCTAAATAAACAAGTCAATGATAAGTTTGAGATGAAGGATATAGGTGCATCAAAGAAGATCTTAGGGATAAAGATTTGGAGAGACAAAAAGATTGGATAATTAAATCTTTTACAAAAAGGGATATATTGATAAAGTACTTGAGCATTTTAGTATGCAAAAGGCCAAATCTATTAATACTTATTTGGCTTCTTACTTTAGGCTTTCAACTTTACATTCTCCTTAAAGTAAAGCTAAAGAGAAGGAAATGTCTTGAGTCCTATATTTTAGTGTAGTTGGAAGCATTATGTATGCTATGATTTGGGCCTATCAAGACATTGCCTATGTAGTCATTATTGTGAGGAGATATATAGTTCATCCAAAAAAGTGCCGAAATATATTCTTAAATATCTCAAAAGTACCACAAACTTAGGTTTAGTCTTTGACAAAAGTAGTGCTTCGGGAACTTTGATTGTAGGTTTTGTGGATTCTAACTATATAAGTGATCTCGATAAAAGAAGATCTTTGACAAGTTATATCTTTTCACTTTATGTCTACTAGTAAGACAGAGTATATGGCAACGATTGAAGCGGTGAAAGTGGCTATTTGGTTGAGAAACCGTGTGGATAAGCTTGGGCTTCAACAAGAAGCAAATTGAGTTGTCTTTTGTGACAACAAAGTGCAATACATTTGACCAAAAATCAAGTACATCACAAGAGGTTCAAGCACATTGACATCATGTTTCATTTTATTGGTAAGACAATTTTTTAGATGAACATTATGGTGAAAAAGGTTAATATTACGGACAATCCAGTTGATATGTTTTTTATACTTGTTTCAACCAACAAGTTCAAGCACTACTTGAATTTGGGTGGCATTCGAAATTGATTGGTGACCCTATTTTAAGGCATTAGTGGTAAGAGATAAGTTCACTATTTTTTTTTTTAAGTTGATAATTTTTAATTTCATATTTCATATTTCTTATTTCTTACACTCGAGTTAGCTTACGTAAGCTTAAAGATGTGCCTTGAGAAAATGTTCAACTTCTTGAAGATTTGAGAAATTCAAGCTAAGATAGAGATTGTTAAATATGTTTTGAATTTTATGATGGGTCAACCCATTTAGGCATTGCCCACTATGACATATTTTTTAGCCCATTAGTGTTTTTTTTTTTTTTCATACTTAAGACATTTAAACCACTTGCTTTCTCTTTTTGAATTGTGAGAAAAGTACAGATTTAGTTTTGAGCCATTATATAAGATGTTCTTGTATTCACTCTTTTATCATCTAGTGAAAACTTCTCTTCTAGCCTGTAGATATTTATTGCTTTGATTGAACCATGTAAACGTTTATCTAGGTTATTCTTTGTTTTTAATTTATTTGATTTGTTATTACTTGTTTATTTTGTTGTTTGCTACGACAGAATCCATACATCATCACTAAGGTTCATTCATTTTTTATACACGCATTACATTATTAATATGGGTTAATTTATGGATGAATTCATATATAGACCAAGTATATAATTTCTTCGTTAATCCATGTAAACCTAAGATGCCAACCCAAAAAACCATTTGAGGTTTACAAAACATAATAAATAAATAAATAAGTGAAAATTATAAAGAAGGGTTAAAGGGATAGTTTTTTAGAGGTAATAATATTTAATCCGATAAAAATAGGTAATAATTAAAATCGGTCGCATATATTACTAGAATTTGTCCAGCAACAAATTAACACAATTTTATACCTTGGTTGTTTGGGCCAATGTATAAAGAATTTGAAATTAAATCCCTAAACCAAATCGTGCATATAAATGAAGAGAAATTATTAGATACTTTCGTGTATTATTTTTCCAATTACATGAAAATGAGATTAATGAATAATTATTATGATAGGTTCTATTTTTTATATGAGTAAAAATAGTATATATAGCGCAAATACGTAATAATCTCTTCGTAAATTAATGCTATTACAATAATCAATTTGTTTTTCGAGAGGTAGCAATGGCCTCTCTGCTACTCGTTCCATCCCATACTCATCGTAAAACTATTACTACCTGTTTTGAGTCCTAATTTAAATTAATGATATTTCTCATAAATCGATCTGAATAAGCTTGCTTAATACCTGAAAAAAAAAAAAAAAAAAAAAACTTAGTCTTAGGATAAAAAGCTGATCACAATTCTGTGCATGTGTCTCCATGCAATAGTCCTTGGACCCACATTTCAACTGTGCACGTATCTCCATAATCCTCCACCTTGCACTTTTGACGTTCAGTTGAAAATGGCTGACCCCATAAACATTGTTCTCCAGTTAATTCAGGCAATCCAACCTTATCTTCTATGGTCTGATTTTCGTTGATTGTGAGATCATTCACAAGATTAAAGCTTGAAGAAAAATTAGCTGTAGGCAGCTTTGGTAATCCCTCGGAGTCTTCTGACTTCAATAGTTTTGGAGCAGTGGGAAGTGGAACATAAATTTTAGATAATTTTCTTTTCTTGGATTCTACTTTGGATCAGGAGCTTGCACTGCAATGTTAATATTTTTCTTCGAGTGTTCCAGAAATGTTTTATCTCATTATCTGTTCTTCCTGGTAATTTTGCAGCCATTGCACACCATCTGAGACAGGTGAAAGAGAGTAAAATCATTGATCTTGTGTGGAATAAATGAGTTGTTATTCTTTTTTACGATCAAGCAAACAAAAATCTAGAAATACATCATAGCAAAAGTAACTTTTAATCAGTAGTATATATGGTGAGAATTTTGCACCAGCTGTGCTGGAACAATATTACATAAAAGTTTAAGATGTTGTCTCAGACTCCAAAAGAGTCAAATCCACTCCATGTCTCCGCACTTTACTGAAAATATTATTGCAACCCTTCTATCCAAATATAACAAATCTTATATCATTAGACATCGATACAAATCAGCCTCTTTATTAAATTTTTCCATCTATTGACTAATATTTTTACTTTTTCTATCCATTGACTAATTTTTTTAGTTCACTAATATTTGAGTAACTAAGTGGCAACAAGTGTCAACTTAAAATAAAAATTCAATTTTCTTTTAAAACAATTTTTCTATTTTTTTAAAGCTAAAATAATTAATAATTATTATAAAATCATTACAAATTGAAAAATTTTCTAAAAGAAATTTTTTATAATAATCAAAATTTTGTATGATTTTATAATAATTAACGATGAAGAAAATTTAAAAAAATATATATATAAAGAAAAAATTTTCAATTTTCAATTTTTTATAATAACAATTAATAAAAAGTTTTTAAAAAATATATATAAATATTTTCTTTTCAATTTTATAATAATCACAACTAAAAAACATTTAAAAAAGATCTAAATAAATTTTTAATGATTATTAATTATTTTAATAAAAAATTTTGAAAAAAAAATTGATTATTATTTTTTTCAATTTTTTTTAAAAAAATTTTCTTTAGATTTTTTTTTTGAAAAATTCTTTATCAATAATTATTGTAAAATCAATAAAATTTCTTTAGATTTTTTTGTAAAAAAATTATTTATTAGTCCTTATTATAAAATCATTAAAAATTGAAAACATAATTTCCTTAGATTTTTTAAATTATTTTATGCTAATTATTATAAATCCATTAATTATTAAAAAAAAAATCTGATTATGCTAAAAATTTCTTTATAGTTTTTTTTTTGAATTATTTTATATTAAATTTTAATTATTTTTACTTAAAAATTTGAAAAAAAGGATTTTTTTATAAAAAAAGTTATATTCTTATCCTTAAGTTGAGATACGTTTTAGTTAGACGTTAATCAACTAATAAAAATTAGTCAATTTAATAAAAAAATTAACTGAATGACTATTTTATATCAATGTTTAATAGTATAAAGTTTGTTACGAACTATACTTACATAGAGAGATTGCTACAGTATTTTCGATATAATATAAGGCCACAAAGTATGTTAAACCAGATTTCAAAAATGTTTTTGTGTTATTTTCTAACTCACTTCTAGACATCCTCTTAAATAAAAATCTTTTGATTTTGAAATTTATACAAAATTACTATTAATTTGTGATTAATTTTTAATTAGAAGAGAAGATAAAGTGGTGAAATTTGTGACCGTTAAGTTTTTAAGGTTATTGTATAACATTAAAAAACTTTTTCAACTTAATTGTTCAAGGAATCACCCAAGATAGAACAGCAGGGAATGGAATTGGAGAAACAAACGGTGCCTTTGCAAGGATTACCTATCATTTAGATTACTTAACTTATCTATTTCTAAGAAATTTCATGGAGCTTGAGTATGGTTTCCACTTCTTCCATGCTGAAAGTTTCCAAGCTTTATATCCGGCCTTAAGTAGTTCATCCAACGAAACCTGCAACACTTTCCTGATCTTAACAAACCTAATCAAAGTGGAGAAAAAAATAAAGAAATGAATGTTAACCTTACTATCGTCATTTTCTTTGGTAACATATTTGGAATTCAACTAAACATTAGTACTGCTTGTTTCTTACCAGAAGCTTCCGGCATTTCTATCCAATTCCAAATGCCATGCCTGTTACTTGGATCTTCTTCGGGACTCCATGCCCCTCTTTTCATCAATAATCAAACCTTAAAACTTTCCCATATATAAGTTGGAGGTTCTGCAAAATACACTAACCCTCCTGTCAGTTGATCTCCTTCATAATGAAGAGCTGCCATTGCAATTGCAAGTTTGCAACAACGAAAAAAACCTATTTCAGATTGATACTGGAAAAATTAAAATCATAGGTCCCGAAGTAAACATTCGCTGAAAACCTATGGGTAAAATATGCATTATCCTTAATTTTACTTTTGCTACCAAAATGATCCAAATAATACAAAAATGTGGAATTTATAGAAATTTTTATCTTTCACAATATGACACCGAGGTTTGAATCCCAGTAATCAAGGAAAGAAACCATAGGCAAACCCCTTAATTTATCATCTACATATTTTGATCGAGGCAACATCTAAATACCATAGTGCTCATACATGTCCCAAATTTATTAGTAATATGCCTAGTGAAAAACTAGCTAGTAGGCCATATTAAAAATGGCGAAAATATACCCTATACTTAGATTTCATACAATTGTGCTTGCATCAAACAATCCATCCAAAAATTTTCGCCAGCATCAAAATTTGGGGAAGCATTTGGATAGTACAACAACTCTTGGATCCACATTTCATCTGTGTATGTTTCCCCATAATCATCCACCTTGCACATTTGACCTTCAATTGAAAATGGCTCCCCCACAAACGAAATTCTCCAAAAGATTCAAGTAATCCAGGATTCTCCTCCTCCAGACCAGACGAGTTCTGGCTTTCGTTGAAGTCACTCACAAAACTAGAGCTTGATGAGAAATTAGAAGCAGACTGAATTGGTGACATGGGGAACCCCTTGGAGGAGTACTCTTCTGAATTCAATATTTTTGGAGCAGTGAGAAGTGAAGCATCAATATTGTCAGATGATTTCCTTTTCTTGGATTCTTCTTTAGATAGTGGCACTCCTTGCACTTTAGGTGCTTGCACTGCAGTATTAATGATGTTGTTGTACATGCGGTTCTTCAAGTGGGTGTTCCAGTAATTTTTTATATCATTATCTGTTCTTCCAGGCAATTTTTCTGCGATTGCAGACCATCTGAGACAGGTAAAAGAAAGAAATTACTAGGGTTGATATTATATATGTAGACAATCAAAGTCAATATCTCCTAGACTGATATCATGAAAAGCTATTATGGATCTTTTAAGAGTTTCACTTCTTCTAGTTTTAAATGGTTTTACGTTTTCATATATAGCTTTTGATGATATCAATCTCATACTGAGTAAGGGGTCAAAAGAGTACTACCAGTAGCTGATGGATTACTGGAGCTGTATTTCTCTTCTAAAGAGCAGAAATGATGGAATGCTTCGAAATCAAAGAAAGTTCGCGATGAAATGGTAGTTTATAATAATATTTATGGACATGAAACCTAAGGTTTACTAATGGAAACTTAAGAAAGAAATAATGCCTTAGCTACCAAAGATTATCCATATTTTAGGGTAAAATTACCTATTTCCTAACTTTTCATGCTGCTTGATTATTGTCCGCACTTCTTCCTTGCTAAACTTTCCACGCTTTATATCCGGCCTTAGATATTTCATCCAACGAAGCCTGCAACTCTTCCCTGACCTTAACAAACCTAGGATTGGAAGGAAAAAAGAAAAAAGAAAAAAGTAAGAAATCATAGCAGTCCTATTTTCCCTGCATTTTGATTGTATATGAAATATTTAGAATTCAAGCACTAATCATTAGTAATATAATTAATTATTAATTACCAGCAGCTTGCGGCATCTCATTCCAATTACAAATGCCACGTCTGTTAATATAAGCTCTCAACTTATGATCTTCATCAGGACTCCATGTCCCTCTTTTCAAACACAAATTCTGTGAAATTCTTCTCATCGTCTCAGACCGTGAGAATCTATTTCTAGACTTCACTTCCTCTGCCTTAAAACACCATACAGTAGCCATTGCCGTACTGTACCCTATAAAATGTTCGGCTGGAAAAAACGACTTTCAAATTTCCATAGTTCCCATACCCACTATATATGTGTGTCAGTGTGTGTGTGTAGGGTCCTTCCTTGAACATTCCGTAATACAATGCTATTGGTTTGTGACCGTATAAATAAATTAAACCGCGTGGTTACTAGATTGACGAGTTCAATAGAAAGAATACGCAAAAAGAATAAAGTAAAGTACTCACTAGCAAAATTGGTTTCAAGTCTTTTAATATATTAAAATTCAGTTAAGATTCTGTATTGATCATTCTGATTTTACGATTCAATTTTGGTTAGTTATATTAAGCTCAATCAATTAAACATCTATATATAAATTTCTTTTTTTATTCTCACAAATAAACTAATGCTCTTCTACAAATATAAACTTTTTAATTTGATTATACTAAGCTAGCAAGCTGAGACTTACTAGTGGAGGAGTAAATTATAATTTTTTTCCAAGAAATGAATTAATTAGCTTTTCTTATTTCAAAAACTACTTAATTATTTTCTTAGAATAATGTTGATGATACTTGATTTAATATTATTTTTTTAAAAAAAAATTACTACTATGTATATATTGTTACAATTGGGTGAATTCCCAAGGTTCATAGTAAAATACTATGGCAATAATATTTTCTACAGTTAAACATAAACATTAAAAAAAAATAGTCTTTTATTGACAAAAGAGATTGTTATTGAAAAACTATTAGATAAGGTCTCAAGATATAATTAATTTTTATAAACTCACACTATCTTGTATTTAATTAATTAAAAGAGAAATGAAGGTGGTGAGATTCGTACTCGTCTTATGACCATTTGGTTTTCAAAGTTCGATACCATATCAAAAGACCATCTTAATCCAAAAACTTAGGTTGTAGTGAGATCTTAAGATATGATTTATATCATTTTTTAATAAATATGACATTATAAGTGGTTTTTCTAATTCTTTAATTACTATTATAACAATGGCTAAATTTATATTCTTTTCGGTTCTCAAACATGTGTTCGTTATTTTTTCTTTAATCTATCATGGAACTCCTTGTAAATACTAAAACAAAATTTGTTTATTATTAGATGCCTAAGGTGAATTTATTTAAGTAATTTTGCCTTTCTGCTGGATGTTTTGTTAAATGATAACAAATTTGATTAAAGAAATTCACATAATTGATCTACTGATTAAGGAGGTATGATTTCAGGTGCCATTTTTTTTTAACTTTAGAATCAATATTCAATTTTTTTTAATTAAATAATCTAAATACACTAAATCGATAATTTTTAAGATTATATATAAAAATAATAATCTCACTTAAAGCACAAATTAATATCTTTCACCTATCAGAAAAAAAATAAAAATAGATTAAACAACAAAAAATGTAAAAAAGCTTGCAATGCTTCCCTAGCCTTAACAAACCTAAAACTCGATGGTTTGGAATTCTCCGATCACATCAATTGTATGGCATTCGGCTAGGATAGTCATCACTATTTTGCTTCTACTCTGAAATATCTGGAATCCAACTACTCGTTATTAATTGTTTTTAATTCCATGTCTCGGTATATGTAAGATAGTATAGAAGATTCTGATATAGTTACTTGGAATTTTTTTTCATGGTCTCATGACCCTTGAGAATTTATGTCTAGAATACAGGTTTTAGCTGAAAACAGCTGGAGTCTTGTCTTGACTTCCATATTTAACATGCTTTTGTAGTGGGAAAACGTGTTTCAAAGTTCAAAATTTCAAATCGTTTCAAAGACTTGTAAAGAGCCATGCAAGTGCATACAATCTATCCTGGATTATATGTAAAATTGATTCATACAATTAAATATTTTTATAGGTTGTGACTTATTGGCAAGATGACTAGCTTTATTGGAATGAAATAGGAAAAGACTAGAAGTCAAAGCCACGAGGTAAAATAGGACTAAGTTCATTTTAAAAGGTATCTTCATATATAACATCTGAACGTAAGAAATTAAGGGGGCCAAGAGCTCAAGTCATTTTTTATATTACAACTTTGGAAATCAACTAGCTAGAGTGAACTAAGAGAAATTGAAGGTTAGAAATGGGAGAATATATATATATATATATATATATATATATATATATATATATATATATATATATATATATTGCAACTTTGAAAAGCTAGCCGTGTCAAGAAATTGCAAGCAGCCTAGATAGAAATAAGTACGCCTAAAGGTGTGGGCACGCGTTCCCCAGATAAGCAAATACAGAATCTTATGTTTTGATGTAAATATATAAATTAACAAAGAGTGGACAAATCATATAAGAATCACATATTATATTCTTGATTGGCTAGAATTGAAAAGTTGTCGAAAGTAAATGTATGACAGAAACAATTTCTCTAGTTCAGGAACACGATGAGAAAGGGAGGGTGGGGACTGTTTTTTGGGTGCATTTTTTAGACCGTACTGTTTTTTGGTGTAGACTTGAGGGAAAAGAAAAGGAAATAATGCAATGTAGATAGCGACATAGCCGCCCATATGATGTCCTGTGATGCAACCAAATTATCGTTTTCTGATTTTAACTCTTAAACTATACGATGTTTTAATTACGTTACATTTATTCTTTCATTAAATGACATTTGAGTCATATATATATATTATGAAAACACCACCAAAAAATCAATCCTCGCTCTCTTTTTTTTTTTTTCTTTTCTTCTCTCTCTCTCTCTCTTTTACTTGTTTATGGATATATGATTTTTGGGAAAACAAGTTACATGTGATATTTAAATATTAAAATGGATGGAACATAATTTAATGAATGTGATTCAAAATTTCTGTAATAACCCAAATTTTGGATTATATATTTTCCTTCAATTTTATCTCTTTTAGGTTTTTATTTTTTTTATTATCCTCTTCAATTTATTTGTTTTATTTGTTTCTTATTATTATTATTATTATTATTTCATTTCATTTTATTTAATTTTGGTATTTACCACGAAAAAATGGACAAGAATAATAGATATATAAGTTACTTACAAGTTACATGTGATATTTAAATATTAAAATGGATGGAACATAATTTAATGAATGTGATTCAAAATTTCTTTCATAACCCAAATTTTGGGTTATATATTTTCCTTCAATTTTATCTCTTTTAGGTTTTTATTTTTTTTACTATCCTCTTCAATTTATTTGTTTTATTTGTTTCTTATTATTATTATTATTATTATTATTATTTCATTTCATTTCATTTTATTTAATTTTGGTATTTACTACGAAAAAATGGACAAGAATAATATATATATATATAAGTTACTTACAAGTTACATGTGATATTTAAATATTAAAATGGATGGAACATAATTTAATGAATGTGATTCAAAATTTCTTTCATAACCCAAATTTTGGGTTATATATTTTCCTTCAATTTTATCTCTTTTAGGTTTTTATTTTTTTTACTATCCTCTTCAATTTATTTGTTTTATTTTATTATTATTATTATTATTATTATTATTATTATTATTTCATTTCATTTTATTTAATTTTGGTATTTACTACGTAAAATGGACAAGAATTTTCCTAAGCCTATTTTTAGCCATTTTCCCGGATAAATCGGTTCTAAATTTTTAATACATGCCTTTTATTTTATGCTTAGTTTAGATTTAATATTTTGAATTTTTGAGTCTTGTATTTATTTTTTTATTTAATCAATGTTTTGATATTTAGATTAGATAATTAAAGATGGTTGAGTCGTTAAGTCTCATAATTTTTTAGAACCGATAGCAATTCCCCACCAACCAGAAAACATACAAAAAAATTGATAAAAAAAAGAAAAGAAAATGATAAAGGAAAATGATAAAGGGGGAAGGGAGAGAGAGAGAGAGAATGTTAGGTGAAAATAAAAAAAAAATGATTAAAAAGAGAGAAAAAGAAAAAAAAGGATAGAAAATACTATGTTTGAAATTAAAAAAGTCTCATACTCAATAGAGATTGATGTTAGCCCAAAAGGATCACATTTTAGTAATTAAGTCTTTCTTCGACGTATCGTTATATTGAGACTTAACTCTGGATTCAATATTAAATTGATGAGACTCCCAACAATGGAGTCGGATAATCAATTCAATACAATGCTATAAATAAAAATAAAAAATTTATTTTGGCTTAGAAAAGAAAACATAGAATTTTGACTTAGGATCAATGTTGGCAAAAATAGAAATTTTTAAGAGATAAACTTTAGGACTAAACTAAATGTGGAATCTTTTCTACGAAAAGATACTTTGGGTGATTGACATATTTTCAAAGACATAACTAACTCCTTACCTTAGAATCTTTGAATTAGTATCCATTTTAGGTTCCTAATTACCTTTAATACTAGGTAGCGACTTTGAAATTAATAATAACTCATATCCTTAAATAAATAAAATTTTTAATAAATAAACCATAAATTTTGAGAGTTCCGCGAACATTGGATAGTGACGGAATGACGACTCTACTAGAGAATTAGAGTTAGACCATATGTTTAGTCATTTTAATATATCTCTTTTATTTCTTTTTTTCATTTATTTTCCAAGTCATTTTTTTTCAAGTCACTTATTTTTGTCATTTAATTCTATGTTATTTATTCTTGTATATATTTCAAATCTTTTAATTTATGCAATTAATTTTTTAATTTTTGTACATATTTTATGATTTAGGTTGGATGTGTTTGTTTTGAATTGTTGCACACACCATGAAAAAAGCCGACAAAAGCTCGGACCTAAGCTAAAACTATATTAGCATTTAGATAAAAAAATTCAAAGGCAAGTATGATGAAAGTCTACCGATGTTAATTCGAACTCTTGTTGGATTGGAACTCACCCTATGCATGAGAAATTACGAAATAACCTTCTCATACCTCTTAGAGCATAAGGTTAGAGGTTGGATTAGCTAATCGGTAACCTAAATAGTCTAAAAACTCGAAAAGCCTTTAGAATTAGACAAATTTTGTCTAAACTATAGAAAAGCTAAATCCTATACATTAGGATTAACCCATTAAGACACAAACTATCTTCAAATGATATCAAAACTAACCCTTAATTCTATAAGTTATTATCTAAACAAATCATGACATAGAATGACATTGAAGATTTTAGGATCAAATTAGAACGAGTCCAATTTGAGGAGGGAGAATGTTTATATTCAAATATTATGTCGAAGTCGACAAAAAAGCAAGATGGGACTCGCAAATAACGAGTACACCATTGAAAAATAGCTCATACAAAACTTAGAAACCTCATAGTCACTATTGCCTCATATCCTGGTTTAGAGTTATGGAGAGTAGAATAGAGATATGTTATGCAATGAAAAATATCATGAGCATTGTAAGATGATTCAAAAGGTTGTAACGTTTAACTATTGTAATATAAATCAAATAATATCTTTGTTCTTAAATGAAAAATGCCTCAAAATCACATTTAGAATATGCTAGAAGTTCAAATTTTGAATTCTTTCATGCGTACTATCACAAGATGTATTGTATTCATCACTCGGAATCTCAATATATATATATATATATATATATATATATATATATACATATATATCTTATCGGAGTAGATATGTATTTCAAATCGCCTAAGTATTTGTTGGGTTGTACTGATCGGCAAATACTAAATCGATCTAGCTTGTCCTTAGTACAAACTCTATTATGATTTGAAGTCTACAACAATAAAACAACTTATCCAACCCAATTCACATTGTTGCATGCATACATTTTTGCCTATATATATTCATCATATATATTGCCTTGTGAGAATAAATAGGACCAAAGAAATATAAGTTGCACTTAACGAAAGCTCAACTTTTTTCAACGTCAAAGCTCAATGAGAAATAGAAAACCAAGAAAGGCCTAGAACAAACCATAAAATGAAGATCGGCGCTATGAAGGGCAAAGTTTGTTTGAGCAAGCTTCGCAAGTGTTGCCTTTTGGGGAAGATACTTCACTCTCTATTTGATAGTTTTTTTGTAGTGTCCATTGTTAGTATTTAAAAAAAAAAAAACAATTTAATGCTGATAAATTTAAGATAATGTGCTCTATTTTTTTAATTAATTTCAATCAACGCTAGTATATTGAGTTGTTATCTTTTATTATTATTATTATTATTATTATTTATTTTTAACTAACATGTCTTCAATTTTTTTTCCTTACTGTATTTACAATTTTCGTCGGAATTTTTTTTTTAACTTTGTATACATAATCAACAATTCAGATAAGTAACCAAAAAATGTAAAATAATTATTTGTTAAATGATTTTTTTTTTAACGAAAACATTACCCCGAGTACTCAAATATAATAAATGGACAAAAAATTAGCTTAAAATTATCGTCATTGCCAAGGTCTCTAATGCGGATGTGTTCGTTGTTTTTTTTTTTTTTTTTCATACATAGCAGTACTCAAATGAATATATTTGGTTAGCCTCAAGGACATCACAGTATGTACGGTCCTTTAGATATGTATTTCTCGATTTGAAAAAAACGTTTTGCTGTGACTTGGTCAAAACTTAAATAAGTCTCTCGTTTTATATAAAAAAAATATCAATTGAGCTTTCAAGAATTTTTAAAATTTTTTTAATTACATCCCAAAAGGACAAGGTTCAGAAATTCTCAATTATATCCTTTTATCTAAAATTTCAATAAATTTCTTAGACGAATCCATTGATGCCTAGGAGAAGGCCAAAGTGTGGTCCATTGATGGATAACGCCAAGTGTCTGAATTGGAAATCTCTGAACCTTGAGGGATGCAATTGAAAAGATATTTCTTTTGGAGATGCAATGAAAACATAGATTGGGAAGTTTGTCCACACGACTTCCTACCAGCCTGAATATGGACTTTTTGTCTCTTAAAGACTTGTGCAAAAGCATGTCATGATTTGCAGCTTTTCTTTGTGGAAGAAAGAAAGAAAGAGCTGGTGATAATAGTCAATCTCAACAGCTAGAAGTCCCTGCAACATGGTACAGAGGCTCCATGCCTGGACTGCAACTTTAACATGTACTTTGCATCTTAAACATATAGTATTAAAAAATATGTAACTTCAAAGAGCGAGAATTTGTTTTCTTGTTGTTCTTGACAATCAAGATACATATTTTTTCTACCTGTTTCTGTACATCTAAATTAGGTTTTTTCTTTCCTATTTGATTTGAAGCAGGTCATTCATACTCATAATGCATACATAAACAATTTTATTATTATTATTGTATAGATATCTTTTAAAAAAAAAAATTGAACTCAATATAATGACGTAGAGAGAAAAATCGTTTACAATACGATTCAAGCCACCAAGGATAGCTGAACATAAATGATTTGTCATTTCTTTTCGGGTGTGTTCATTTCACATTAATGGTTTTTCTATTTTGGTTCTAGAGTGCTTCGTCTTCCCATATTATATTCTCCTTTTGGATTTGGCTTTGGCTTTGCTCTTGGTGCTTTAATGAATTTCATTAATTGCCTTTAAAATAAAGTCACCAAGTATATCTAGCTAGCAACTGCATAGTTTTGTATTAAAAATGTTCGTATTTTTAAAGTGTCTAAAAGGTCAAGATTAGCCATCTGTGGTTGTGTAGGCATAACTTAAAAAAAAAAAAAAAAAAAAAAAAAAAAAAAAAAAGACTAAGAAACATTGTCTATTTACTTTGGAGCTTATCAAGATGATTAACTATTATATTCTCAGGTTATTGACGGTCAATTTTTATTATTTCGATGAGGTGGGAAGCCGACATCGTGGAAGAATATGGTAAAGGACAAGGGTGGGTTTTGCGCACCAAGAAAGAAATTTAAGTTCACTGATGATGAATATTTTTAAAATTATCTTAGTAGTAAATTAAATGGCCAGCTCAAGGTCAGCCTTCATGATGATATCAGATGATCATCTATTCCATTCTCGAACACTTAATTCCACACGTTTTCAATGCACATTTGTAGTTGTACAGGAACATTTTTGTTTCGGCGATTGGTGTTGAAAGTGGAGAGAAATTGTTCAAAGAAAGGTAAAAGAAAGTAGGGAGAACTGAAAAGGACCAAGCCAAATTAATTGATTAAGGCCAAGTAAAGATGAGGCAGAGAAAACATGTGCTAATGGTCCAGTGCATTCTGCCTTTCCATGGTCCTAAAATACTGAAAAGGGCTATTCTGCAATCCAGCCGCCTCTCTCTCTCTCTCTCTCTCTCTCTCTCTCTCTCTCTCTCTCTCTCTCTCTATATATATATATATTAAAAATTGGTTGAATTATAACTTTATTTATATTAAAAATTATTAATTTATTGTTATTTTTAATTTAATTAGGTTAGATTTAAAATTAATTCTTTTAATTATTTTGTGTATAATTATTGAAATGTGCCAAGGAGATACGCCGTAGTGTATCGAATCCAAGGGGTCAAAGACCTTCGAAATTTAGGAAAAAGAAGGTTGGTTTGATGATCTGTGATGGAGCTGGGAGGAAAAATTTTGAATTTAATTTTGATAGAGTACGGAGACAACTTTTAGTCTCGGTGTGAGCAATTTGATTTTTGGTTGATTTAATTTATTGTTTGTGTGATCATTTCAAGTGTTTGTTAATTAGGAAAGGTGAAATTTATGAGGGAGATTCTATCAAAATTTTATTTGATGTTTAGAAAAATTATTAATTAAATAATTTTTTGTTGCCTTAAAAATACAAAAACAAAATAATGAGGTCCGATTGTGAATGAATGTATTTTAGGCATATAGATGAGTATTTAAATGATAATTTTGTGAATGAGGTTAAAGAATTTGATGTATTTGTTGTTACTTATCTTGGATATATGGATGAAAGAAAGTTAAGGTGTCCTTGTAATTATTGTAAGTGTCGAAACTTAAATTTTAAAGAAGTTCTAAGGGTTAAATGACCTTTACTTGAGATACAATTTTGTACCCGGATATTATGACTAGATACACCATAGGAAAGTTGACTATAGGAGTTATGTTATGTTGAAAATTTTATTTTTTTTAAGGTGAAGGGAGTTGAAGTCAACCCCCCATCCATATAAAACAATAGTGATGGATATAGTCGGGTCATCATTTAATCGACTTAACACAAACGAGGTACCAAATCCCAACACTCGAGTTTTTTTATGACATGTTGAATGCAACGAATAAGGAGATTTGGCTTAGTTGTGACAATCACTCTTAGTTGTCTACGGTTGTCCGATTGTTAAACCTTAAGTTGGAATATCATTTTTACGAAAGGTGCTTACGATGAGATAAATGGACCGATGAAGGAGTTGATGCTAATTGATAATAGTAAGATAGAGGATTTGTACAACCCAAAAAAGATGGTGAAGGGGATGAGTTTACCAATAGAAAAGATTCATTATTATAACAAAGGTTGCATGATTTATTGAAATGAAGATAGTGAATTAACTCGCTTGTAAGTTCTATCAACATTCTTCATATCGAAGTCTAAGAGATAAATCAATAGGAGCAAAATGTGTTTCATTAAAAAAATATATTACTTTCTAATTACTCGATATTTACAAAGATTGTATGCATCGAATGCCATAGCTAAGCACATGTGTGGCACGTCGAACATGAGGTTGGGGATGAAGGAGTCATATGTCATTACTTGAACTCTATTGCATGACAATCTTTTGATCAAATACATCCTTTTTTTTACATCGGAAAACAATATTAGATTGAGAGTTTGATTAACGGGTTTCAACCTTTTGGTCAATCCGATGTTCAATATTCTTCTTAGTCGGTAATTGTCATGCCTTCCAATTTGCCACCATGGATCTATACGAAGGAAAAATATATATTCTTAATAGTTATTATTCTAAAACCATCAAACCCAAAACATAATTTAGATGTATTTTTACAACCTTTGATTGCTTGAGTTGCTTTATTTATGGGAAGTAGGTATGGTGACCTACGATGTTTATCGAAAGTAGAGTTTTGTATTATGGCTCATTGTGATATGGACAATTAATGACTTCTCTGCATATTCATTGTTGTACGATTGGAGTACTATAAAAAAAAATTTCTTGTCTTTATTACATGAGAGAATTATGATGTTTTCGCCATTCCTAATAAAAGAAAAACCTCGTGGTTTGACAATCTCTGCAAGTTCTTACCAGAATAACATCAATTTAGGAGGAATAATTAATCATTTATTAAAAGTAAAGTTATGAGGTAAAATCCTTCTCTAATCTAGTTTAAAGTAGTGATTTTTAAATAAATAACAGATTGAGGGTTGATGAAGGCAATAAAAAAAGGTGCGGATCAATATAATAGTAAAATATCTCAAATTTTTTATTAGAAAAAAATATAGTATATCTCAAATTTGTCACATTAGAGCACCAACCTTGTTCGGTACAATCTGGATGTTATACATATTGAAAAAATATGTTCGATAATAATGAATACGTCAAGTAAAACCAAAAATAATGTAAATTTCAGAGAAGACTTGAAAACTTTTTTTTAGAGGCCGAATTAGCAAGGGATGAAACTTCGAAAAAAATACCCTAAAGCAAGTTTTACACATGAGAACGAGAAAAGAGTATTGCTTGAATGGATAAAATAACTCGGGTTTTCAAATGGATATATTTCCAACATAGCTAGATGTGTGGATATGAATAAATGATGACTTGTCATGTGTTTATATAAAGGTTAATACTCGTAACATTTAAGGAACTCTTATTGAGAAATGTTTGGCGTGCACTTACTTGGTTGGGTTTGCTCTTTAGAGACTTGACTTTAACCGTGATAAGGCTAGATGATATGATACATATTGAAATAGAGATACGTCTAATTCTATGCAAACTAGAGCATATATTCTCTCTTAATGTTTTTTTAACTCTATGGAACATCTTCTAATCCACCTTCCATATAAGACAATGATTGCGGGACCGGTGCAATATTGATGAATGTATTTGTTTGAAAGATAATGATATTAATTTGTAGTGTTAAAAAAATGATTTTGTAATTATTAATTATTGGCTAACTTAATGCTTTAGGTATCTTTGAAATCTTAAAAGCAATGTAAAAAATAAAACAAAAGCGAAGGGTCGATATGTAATGCATATTTAGTTAAAGAAGCCTCTTCGTTCTATTCACATACTTCGAGCCTCATATGAATACTAGGCATCAAAAATTTTCATGTAACATTGACTACGAGTTGAGAATCGAATGACCATATTGAAGAGATGTTTTCATATTCAAACGAGCATGGTCGACCAATTGGTGGAGTTATAGCACGAAGGTTGACAAAGAAGAGCATAAAACAGCCCATCAATATCTATTATTGAACTATTATGAATTAAACCTTACATTAAGTAAGTGTATAATATTTAATATCAACATTATTAATCTTTAATTAGCCATCATAATATACAAATTACTATTATGTGATTTTTTTTATAGTAGATACATTGCCTAATTACAATAAAATAATCCTTATATGCTTGAGCATAAGATTGATGGTTGACTTGAAACCGAGTTTATCAAATGGTTTAGTGAATATGTAAGTATCCTCATTTTAATTCGAGTTTACTTAATGATTTTCTTTGACTTTTACCTAAACTTCTTGTTGCGAATCTCATTTTTTATACAAAATATGCAACACCAACCTTTATGAAAAATTAACTCATAAAAGATCTTGGAAAAGCCTTTTTACATGCTAATTCATATCTAGAATACATTATGAATGGATATAGGTTTCACATATAAGAGCAGGGTGTAAATAGAGCAAGTATAAGTAATGAAGATCTAACTACAATGTAGATTATAATGGCTATTATGGGATGTTGATCCAAATTCTAGAATTAGAGTATCTTACACTACCAATCAAGAGAAAATTTATGTTCAAATGTGATTGGTTTGATCCTACATTGAATAGAAAAAGGGTTCATCTATGATATAGACTAATAGAGATATGTTATAGAAGGATTTTAAACAAATACGACCCTTTATTCATGCGATACATGTGATTTAAGTATACTATATTGCATATCCTATTGTAAAGTGTAACTCGTTAGGATTGGTGGGGGTGTTTGTAAGATAAAAGCTAGAGTTGTAGTTGATTTGTCGAATTGTTGGATAGAGTCCAATAGAATATATATGCATTTTAAGAGGACGATTAAGAAATCCAACATAATTTAGTCTAGGTTGATGGTGAAGAGCGAGTCATTAAATGATCCATATAGATCATTTATAGATATAGAAATAATTGAATCTAATGAAGAAGATGAGAGTGAATATATATCGGAATCAATCGAAGGAAAGAAAAACTTAGAAAATTATTATAACAGCTTGTGATTAAAAATCAATTTTATTTATAGTATTCATTAAATTATATCATTTTATCTATTATGTATTTTTTTTATGTTTGCTATGCATTTTGGACGTGTTAAATTTTGTTTATTTTAATTCATTTTAATTTATAATACATTTTCTCGTCAAATTATTATTCATTTGTTAAACTCGTTTCATACGCTATTCTTGAGTCATGCCTTGTGGATTGGGCGGATCTTGTCACGATGTTAGTGGTTGTGGCTTTGATGTTGATCGTGCGATTGATAGCGGTGAGTTCATGGATGTTGCATTCTTAGTCTAACTATTGGAGGCCATAGAATTATTAATGGTATCAACACATCTACATCCCCTCCGGTGGTGCCATTGTCGGTAGTGCCCCCGCCGTGGATGATCCCACTATGGTTTTTTACTCTAAGAAGTTCTACTAAATTTGATAAATGATGAACCATTTGGGTCATAAGTAACTCATAAATATGTTTTACATGAGATTATTAGATTTATATTTTTGTATATTATATTGAAATTATTATTTTTTTTTTTTTTGATAGTTTGGTTACATCAAGAAAATGTTTCACAAAAATCACTATAATTTTCAAGGAGCGATTAGATGACATGGCTCTATATGAAAGTTTATCTCTATGCGGATGAAAGACTTATAATTTAATGAGTTTAGAGTAAAATATTAATTATTTGCTCATATTTCATTTAAAGTGTTAATTTAACATTAAAAAAATACTAATATTATTTTTTCTTCATGTAGAAGTACTTTTTATAGGATACGGCCATCGATGTACAAATTAAGGATATGTGAGAAAGTTTGACAAGGAGGCGGTACGATCATATGCTCAATAAATTGAAGTGTAAGGATAATAGACTTATGTATGTTAAACAGAAGGTGTGGAAAGCATGGCATTGGGATTGGACCACTCTTGAGTATTAGGCCTAATCTTACTAGGTATCTCGAAACCGCATGTCGGATATAGGTAGTTTCGGTGCCGACCTATCCAAACATATTAGAGGGTCCATCTATTTGATAAAACACGTTAAACGTTTGGTAAATACTATATTATCCATTGTATTATAAATTATTTTTTTCATTTTTTTCATCTCATATTATTTTGTTTATTTTTTTTCAACATTGTATATTGATTCATAGCCCAAATCCTAATGAGTTGTTCATGACCACTTACAAGCAAAAGGATGAGACATTTTTTGACAAGCAATCGTAGATAGTAATTGTAAGGTTTTATATTTTTTAAAAAATATATGTACATCTACCAATATAATCTAAAATATTTATATTTATAATATAATATTTTTATTGTTTTAATGATTTAGGAGGACGTATAATCAATACAAGAAGCGACTACTAAAGAGCGATAAGAGGGTGATGTATTGCCTCAAGATATTAACATGTTTAAGATATATTTGGATGTTGTCGGATGAAAGAAGAAGTAGAGGGTGTATGGCATCGGGATTTATACATCCTAGTGTTAATCGTATTCGGCATCAACTCCTCATTTGCCACTTCATAGTATCCTAACGGTAATATTCGGGAGGTTTCTATCTAGTACAAGGATCAAATCAAGGAAATAGAGGCTACCATCCAGCAACGAGGCTAGTCAAGTTAACGGCATATAGACTCAATTACACGAGTTATAAGGTTGTTAAAGAACCACTAGCCGCCTTTCGTCCCTTCTACTATCTCTCCTACAACCCAACGGTTAGTCGTTCCTCTCAACAGACTAGTAATCGAAAGATGATGCAGGAGATGGTGATAATGAGACTAAATTTTTTATTTTTTTAACATTTTTTTGTATATATTAAAGCATTTATATATTTATTTTATTTTATTTTATACAATTTTAATTTTTTTTAATAATATAGCATATTTTAATAAGTTGTTATTTATATTTGTTTATTGTTACAATTACCGATCAATGAAAATTGATCAAAAAAATAGCAAAGCTTTAGCAATAAAATAGAGAGGATAATTAACGAAGAATTCATACACAATTGCTAAATAGCGATGGAACTAGCAACAGATTTATAAGGATATTAGCAACTAAAATTTAACGATAGACCATTTGATGGATGTAAGTGAAATTAGCAATAGTTAACGACGGATATGCAACATCATGGATGACTAATTTAGGTCAATTTAGTGATGACAATTTAACAAATTAGCAATAGAAAAAAAAATTGGTCGGTAAAAAAATAGCAACCACCGTTTTAGCTATGGATTGAATGTTGTCTCTAATCCATTGCTAATTTAATAAAGTGAATCAAGGAGATAGAGGCTACTATCCAAGCAATAGGCCGATCAAGTTAACGACATATAGACTTAGTTACACAGAGTTATAGGGTTGTTAAAGAACCTCCAGACTACCTTCCATCCCGCCTACTGTCTCTCCTACAACCCAATAGTTAGTCGTTCCTCTCAATAGCTAGTAGTCGAAAGATGATGCGGGAGATGACGATAATGAGGACTAAATTTTTTATTTTTTTAATAAATTTTTTTTAACATTTTTGTATATCTTAATGGATTTATATATTTATTTTATTTTAATTTATACAATTTTTATTTTTTTAATAATATAGCATATTATAATAAGTTGCTATTTATATTTGTTTGTTGTTACAATTATCGATAAATGACAATTGATTGAAAAGAAAATAACAAGGATTTAGCAACAGAATAGAGAGAATAATTAACGATGAATTCATACTCAATTTCTAAATAGTGATGGAACCAAGCAACAGATTTATGAAGATATTAACGACTTAAATTTAATGATAAACCATTTGATGGATATAAGTGGAAATAGCAACGAGTTAACGACAAATATGAAACATCATAGATGATTGATTTAGGTTGGTTTAGTGATGACTATTTAACAAAATAGCAATAGAAAAAAATTTGGTCACTAAAAAAATAGCAACCACCATTTTAGCGATGGATTGAATGTTGTCTCTAATACACCGATAATTTCATATAGCGATGGATTTTTCCCAAATAGCGACAAAAAAATCCATTGTTATTTAGCAAATTTTTGTGTCATAAGGATGAAACTCTTAAAGTTTTCAAGGATTCGTTGGTTGTTATGAAAGGTACCAAGGTAAATTTTTTTTTTTTTTTTATGTTTTATAGGGTAGCATAGTGACGAGTTCGACATGTGAGTCTTCTTCTTGTTCCGATAGAGACACAACTCAACTATGGCATATGCGTTTGAGTCATATGAGTGAGAGAAGGATGGCTATTCTAAGTAAACATGGTTTGCTCTGTAGTGATCATATGACGTCACTTGATTTATGTACGCATTGTATCTTTGGAAAACAAACCAGAGTGAAGTTTTTTATCGGTTCTCATTCGATAAATAGGCATATTTGATTACATTCACTTGGATTTATGGGGACGAGCTCATGTTTCATCTAAAGGTGGTACACTTTATTTTCTAGCATTTATTAATGATTACTCTTAGAATGTCTGGGTTCATTTAATTAAACATAAGAGTGATATTTTTGAAACTTTCAAAAAAATAAAAATTTCAAGTTGAGAACCAAATAAAGAAGAAGATTAATTAGTCAATAAGGTTATTGTATAACATCAAAAAACTTGTTCAGCTTAATTGTTCAGGGAATCACCCGAGATAGAACAGCAAGAAATGAAATTGGAGAAACAAATCCCGCCTTTGCAAAGATTGCCTATGTTTTAGATTACTTAACTTATCTATTTCCAAGAATTTCATGGAGCTTTAGTATGATCTCCACTTCCTCCATGCTGAAAGTTTCCAAGCTTTATATCCGGCCTTAAGTGTTTCATCCGAAAAAAGCCTGCAACTCTTTCCTGATCTTAACTAACCTAATCAAATTGGAGAAACAATAAAGAAATGAACGTTAACCTCACTATCGCCATTTTCTTTGGTAACATATTTGGAATTCAACTAAATATTAGTACTGCTTGTTTCTTACCAGAAGCTTCCGGCATTTCTATCCAATTCCAAATGCCATGCCTGTTAATATAAGCGATCAACTTCTGATCTTCTTCGGGACTCCATGCCCCTCTTTTCATCAATAATCAATCCTTAAAACTTTCCCATATATCAGTTGGAGGTTCAGTAAAATACACTAACCCTCCTGCCACTTTATCTCCTTCATAATGAAGAGCTGCCATTGCAATTGCAAGTTTGCAACAACGAAAAATACCTATTTCAGATTTATATTACAAAAATTAAAATCATAGGCCCCGAAGTAAACATTTGCTGAAAACCTATGGGTAAAATATGCATTATCCTTAATTTTACTTTTGCTACCGAAGTGATCCAAATAATACAAAACTGTGGAATTTATAGAAATTTTATCTTTCACAATATGACACCGAGGTTTGAATCCCAGTGATCAAGGAAAGTATACATACTTTCAAGCAACCATAGGCAAACCCTTTAATTTATCATCTACATATTTGATCGAGATAACATCTAAATACCATACTGCTCATGATTATCCCAAAATTATTAGTAATATGCCTAGTGAAAGACTAGCTAGAAGGCCATATTAAAAATGGCGAAAACATACCCTATACTTAGATTCCATACAATTGTGCTTGCATCAAACATTCCATTCAAAAATCTTCGCCATCATCAAAATTGGGGGAAGCATTTGGATAGTGCAAGAACTCTTGGATCCACATTTCATCTGTGTATGTTTCCCCATAATCATCTACCTTGCACATTTGACCTTCCATTGAAAATGGCTCCCCCACAAACTAAATTCTCCAAAAGATTCAAGTAATCCAAGATTCTCCTCCTCCAGACCAGACCAGGTCTGGTTTTCATTGAAGTCACTCACAGGAGTACTAGAGCTTGATGAGAAATTAGAAGCAGACTGAATTGGTGACATGGGGAACCCCTTGGAGGAGTACTCTTCTGAATTCAATATTTTTGGAGCAGTGATCAGAAGTGAAGCATCAATGTCAGATGATTTCCTTTTCTTGGATTCTTCTTTAGATATTGGCACTCCTTGCACTTTAGGTGCCAGCACTGCAGTATTACTAATGTTGCTGTACAAGCGGCCCTTCAAGTGGGTGTTCCAGTGATTTTTTATCTCATTATCTGTTCTTCCAGGCAATTTTGCTGCAATTGCAGACCATCTGAGATGGGTAAAAGAAAAAAAAATATTAGGGTTCATCTTATATATGTAGACAATCAAAGTCAATATCTCTTAGATTGATTATTAGATAATCCTATTAATCTTCAAATATATCGTAGTTTGCTATATATTCCAAGTATATTAACTGAAACTGTTGAAGTAGCAACGGTTACTATATCGGAACATCACCAATCTGCAACATGGTTGGCGGCTTGTCGCCTACCACGAGGCCAACCATGAGACCATATTGTCTGATCACCTGTTCCAAGATGGTGATATGTAGTCTCTGACCCCTCACTCAATATGAGAATGATATCATGAAAAGCTATTATGGATCTTTTAAGAGTTTCACATCTTCTAGTTTTAACTGGTTTTACATTCCATAAATAGCTTTTGATGATATCAATCTCATATTGACTAAGGGGTCAAAAGAGTACTACCAGTAGCTGATGAATGTACTGGAGCTGTATTTCTCTTCTAAAGAGCAGAAATGGTAGACTGCTTCGAAATAGAAGAAATTACTTGATGAAATGGTAGTGTATGTATATGAAAACCTAAGAATTGTAGGTTTACTAATGGAAAAGAAAGAAATCATGCCTTAGCTACCAAAGATTATCCATATTTTAGGGTAAACTTACCTATTTCCTAACTTTTCATGCAGCTTGATTATTGTCCGCACTTCTTCCTTGCTAAAGTTTCCACGCTTTATATTCGGCCTTAGATAGTTCATCCAACGAAGCCTACAGCTCTTCCCTGACCTTAACAAACCTAGGATTGGAAGGAAAAAAGAAAAAAAAAAGTGAGAAATTATAGCAGTCATATTCTCCCTGCATTTTGATTGTATATGAAATATTTAGAATTCAAGTAGTAATCATTAGTAATATAATTAATTATTAATTACCAGCAGCTTGCGGCATCTCATTCCAATTCCAAATGCCATGTCTCTTAATATAAGCTCTCAGCTTATGATCTTCATCAGGACTCCATGTCCCTCTTTTCAAACACAAATTCTGTGAAATTCTTCTCATCGTCTCCGACCGTGAGAATCTGTTTCTACGCTTCACTTCCTCTCTCTTAAAACACCATACAGCACCCATTTCCGTACGGTACCCTATAAAATGTTCTACTGGAAGAACGACTTTCAAATTTCTATAGTTCCCATACCAACTATACCCACTATATATGTGTGTGTGTGTGTAGGGTCCTTCCTTGAACATTCCATAATACAATGCTATGTGGATTGCGACCGTATAAATAAATTAAACCGTGTGGTTAGTAGATTGACGAGTTCAATAGAAAGAATACGGAAAAAGAATAGTAAAATTGGTTTAAAGTATAAATTAATTTGAATTGAAATGCAGATGATGTATAAATGGTTCAGGCATATCAAGGATGCAAGTCTTTTAATATATTAAAATTCAGTTAAGATCCTGTATTGATCCTGATTTTAAAATTCAATATTTGTGACTTATATAAAACTCAATCAATCAATTAAACTATCTTCTTCTTCTTCTTCTTTTTTAATTCTCACAAATAAACTAACCTCTCTACAAATATGATTTTTTTTCCCCTTGTTGTGGCATGATTGGTGAAGTTTTATTTCGATTATTCTGAGTTAGCAAGCTGAGACTAATTAGCTTACAAGTAAATTATAAATTAGTTCTTTTATTTTTTAAAAATGAATTAATTAGTTTTTTTTTATTTTAAAAAACTACTAATTAAATTCCTTGACCAATATTGATTATGTTTAATTTAATAATATTTTATTTTAAAAAATGACATATTTTCTCATCAATCTTTTTGTGATTTTTTTTTTACTGTTTATTAGAATAAAAATCAAAATAAATTGAAAAAAATAAAAAGAATTAAGTTACAATAAATTTTAAAAATATTGAGATTAAAGTATTAGTTTTTAAGATATCCTTCATCTGTCCGGAAAAAAAAAAGTTAAAAAAGCTTGCAATACTTCCCTAGCCTGAACAAACCCAAAACTAGATGGTTAGGAATTCATTCTCGGATCACATCAATTGTATGGCATATGGCTAGAATAGTCATCACTACTTTGCTTCTACTCTGAAATATTTAGAATTCTATGCCGATCTCCAGTATATATTGGCTTGTTTTTAATTCCATGTCTCAGTATATATTGGCTTCCGATCTCCAGGACTCGATCCATGCCGCTCTTTCGGAGGAAGATTCTGATATAGTTATTTGGAATATTTTTTTCATCACCTTATGACCCTTGAGAAATTATTTCTAGACTACAGGTTTTACCTGAAAACAGCTGGAGTCTTGACTTCTATATTTAACATGCTTTTGTAGTGGGAAAACGTGTTTCAAAGTTCAAAATTGCAAATCATTTCAAAGACTTGTAAAGAAGTCATGCAAGTACATACAATATATCCTTGGATTATATGTAAAATTAATTCACACGTACAAATAAATATTTTTTTAGGTTGTGACGTAATGGCAAGTGGACAACCTTTGTTTGAATGAAATAGGAAGAGACTAGAAGTCAAGCCACGAGGTAAAATTAGACTAATATCTTCACGTCCGTATAGCATCTGAACGTAAGAAATTAAGGAGTCAAGAGCTCAAGTCATTTTTTATATTAGAACTTTGGAAATCAACCAGCTAGAGTGAACTAAGAGAAATTGAAGGTTAGAAATGGGAGAATATATATATATATATATATATATATATATATATATATATATTGCAACTTTGAAAAGCTAGCCGTGTCAAGAAATTGCAGGCAGCCTAGATAGAAATAAGTACGCCTAAAGGTGTGGGCACACCTTCCCCAGATAAGCAAATACAGAATCTTATGTTTTGATGTAAATATATTAATTAACAAAGAGTGGACAAATCATATGATGAGAATTGAAAAGTTGTCGAAAGTAAATGTATGACAGAAACAATTTCTCTAGTTCAGGAACACGATGAGAAAGGGAGGGTGGGGACTGTTTTTTGGGTGCATTTTTTAGACCGTACTGTTTTTTGGTGAATAATTAGTACACTTAATTTAGGCGAAAGAAAAGGCAATAATGCGATGTAGATAACGACATAGCCGCCCATATGATGTCCTCGTGCAACCAAATTATAAAATTTTGATTAATATATACCATTTAAATTATATTGTTTTCTGATTCTAACTCCTAAATTATAAGATGTTTTGAATTATACCCTTTTTATTACGTTCCGCTTAAACTATAAGATTTGATCCAATGGACTAGCTACGTCACTTCCATAGAAAAATCACAAGTTCAAGCTACACACTACGTACAGAAGCTTTTAGGATTTATTCATCATGCGACAAAATGGTTGTGTACATTTGATCAGTACTTGGGTGACCACTGTGCTATTACGATACCGAGCCATTTTAAATTTTATTTAATTTCTAATCTAACTAAAAATGTACAACATCCGATTACATATAAATAAATCTTAAGCATTCAAAATAAAAAACAAACTTGTGAACTATTTGCTTCTCCTAGTTAAACTTACCAATATTAAAAAAAAAAAAAATTAACAAGAATTATGAATCCCTACAATTTGAAAATTATAAAAAATAAAAAAATAAAAATAAAAATAGAGAGCAAAACTTTTCGGCTACCAAAACCGCCAAAAGTATGATCAAACGAAAGCTCAAACTATGAGTTGTCTTTGACCAAACCTCGAATATTTGATACTTCTAGCACCAAAATATATAAAGTAATTGTTTCTAAAATTAAGCGATTTTTATTTTTTATTTTTTATTTTTTAACGAAAACATTACCACGCGCACTCACATAGAATAAACGGACAAAAGATTAGGTTAAAATTATCTTCATTGCCATTGTCTCTACTGGGGAAGCTTTCGTCGTCGTCGTCGTCGTCGTTATATATCAAATTAGGTTAAAATCAGTACTTAAATGAATATATTTGGTTTAGCCTCAAGGACATCACAGTACGTACGGCTCATATGGATTTCTCGATTAAAAAAAAAAGTCGTACTATTACTTGGTGAAATATCAAATAAGTCCCTCGTTTATATATATATATATATATAAACCTCAATTGAGCTTTCAAGAATTTTTTTTTTTTTTTTTTTTGAATTACATCTCAAAGGGCAAAGATTCAGCAATTATCAATTATATCCCTTTAATTTAAAATCATCAAAAAAAATATGTAAAAAGAAGAATATCTACTTCTTTTCATTTCATGAATTCACGTCTCAGATGAATCCGTCGATGGAGAGGCCAAAGTGTGATCCATTGATGGATAAAGCCAAGTGTCTGAATTGGAAATCTCTGAACCTTGAGGGATGCAATTGAAAAGATATTTCTTTTGGTGATGCGATGAAAACATAGATTGGGAAGTTTGCCCTACCAGCCTTAATATGGACTTTTTGTCTCTTAAAGACTTGTGCAAAAGCATGTCATGATTTGCAGCTTTTCTTTGTGGAAGAAAGAAAGAAAGAGCTGATGATAATAGTCAATCTTAACAGCTAGAAGTCCCCGCAACATGGTACAGAGGCTCCATGATGCCTGGACTGCAACATTAACATGTACTTTGCATCTTAAACATATAGTATTAAAAAATTATAATTTTAAAGGACGAGAATTTATTTTCTTGTTGTTCTTGACAATCAAGATACTTGTTTTTGTACCTGTTTTTGTACATCTAAATTAGTTTTTTTTTTTTCCTATTTGATTTGAAGTAGGACATTCATACTATATATATATATATAATCTGAACTCAATGTAATGATGTAGAGAGAAGAGAGAAAAATCGTTTACAATACGATTCAAGCCACCAAGGATAGCTGAACATCAATGATTTGTCATTTCTTTTCGGGTGTGTTCATTTCACATTAATGGTTTTTCTATTTTGGTTCTAGAGTGCTTCGTCTTCCCATATTATATTCTCCTTTTGGATTTGGCTTTGGCTTTGCTCTTGGTGCTTTAATGAATTTCATTAATTGCCTTTAAAATAAAGTCACCAAGTATATCTAGCTAGCAACTGCATAATTTTGTATTAAAAATGTTCCTATTTTAAAGTGTCTAAAAGGTCAAGATTAGCCATCTATGGTTGTGTTGGCATAACTAAAAAAAGACTGATAAGAAACATTGTCCATTCACTTTGGAGCTTATCAAGATGATTAACTGTTATATTCTCATGTTTTTGAGGATTAATTTTTATTATTTCAGGTGGGAAGCCGACATTGTGGAAGAATATGTTAAATGACAAACGAATGTGTTTTGGGGGGGGGGGGGGGGGGGGGGGGTGGGTTTGGGGTGGTGTCATGAAATTTAAGTTCACTTATGATGAATATTTTTAAAAAATTTATTAGTAGTAAATAGCCAAGTCAAGCTCAGCCTTCACGATGATATGAGATGATCGATCTCAAAACCTTAATTCCACACGTTTTCAATGCACATTTGTAGTTGTACAATAACATTTTTGTCTCAGTGATTAGTGTTGAAAAGGACCAAACCGAAATTAATTCATTGATTAATTAAGACGAAGTAGAGATGGGGCAGAGAAAATATGCGCTACTGGTCCCGGTCCATTTTGCCTTTCCTGAGTCCTAAAATACTGAAAAGCCAGCCCAAAGAACAAAATTACCCAACCCACAGAAAAAATATATTTAAGGGAGCTCCAACCTGAGACACGCGCTTGATTGGTCCTTGTAAAATTTATTCAGCAGCAGAATCCAAACTCAGCAATGTGAAATCTGATGGGAGAAAAACAATAACAACAATCTAAAAAATATCGAGCTAAATAGCAAAATAATTTTCTCCCTACTATTGTATAAATCTAATAAAAGAATAATAATGTAGAGAAATAAGCAATTCAAATAACGCACCACCAATGACAAGTAAACGCAAACCAATGTTGATGTGAAAAACTT
Source organism: Dovyalis caffra (assembly GCA_963924115.1). Taxonomy (NCBI): domain Eukaryota; kingdom Viridiplantae; phylum Streptophyta; class Magnoliopsida; order Malpighiales; family Salicaceae; genus Dovyalis; species Dovyalis caffra. The sequence continues at coordinate 12,838,450 of CAWUPB010001184.1, forward strand.
CTTTGATGTGAGTAGTAAAAACCATGGAATCGTAATCCACAAAAAACTCCATTATGAATTAAATAATGGATTCCCAAAGTTCTTCTTTAACTCTACCTAGAGGCATACACAACGTTATCATAAAAAATAATAATCTTAGAATAACAACCTATGAAAGAGATCAATACGGATAAATCTCTCCAAATAAAGTTATTGTTCACGTCCAAAACCCAATGTAGGGAGCTTCAATTGACGATCCTACTGTTGAGATTGACGAATCGTGAGTCATAAGTATGCTCGTCAAAATTTCAAGTCAATCACACCACAAATCAATACTAATCGTCATTTTGATGAAACTGTCGTAATTTCTCAAAAATCCAAATTTTCTACTATATCTTATTTGCTCTCTCTCACATTTTTCCCCTTTTTTCTTTGAAGTTTTTCTACCCCTTCAAACAACAACCAAAACCTACTTATTCAAGTTTTAGGTCTCAATTGTTTGGCTTTTCTCCACATAAAAAGTGACTTAACCCAATAAATCTCTCCCTCACGACGATGTGGATGAATCTACCATTCTAGGAATAGAATGACAATGTTTAAGCTTCTTTCTTAGTAGTGTCTTTCTCATATCGGAGCAATTGTGGTCTATACGAATCTTCTCAAGCTCCAATAATTTTTTCATCCGGAGCATTCATTATCATAATATCTAACATCAATATATTTCGATCTAGAATGAAAAGAGGAGTTCTTACCAAGATGAATCAACCATTCTCATTGTCACAAATAACACATATCTCTTTTCTACAAAACCAATTTCTCCCAATAACTTCTTTATCCATAGTAACTTTTTACTAGCTTTCATTACCGCGATAAATTCAGCTTTGGTTGCGTAAAGTGCAATACATTTTTATAACTTTGAATTCCATGACATAGCTTCATCGAAAAAGAAATCAAATAACATAAAGTATATTTTCGAGTATCAATATCTCCAACCATATCCGAATCCGTGTAGCCAACCAACTCAAGTTTCTCATTCCTAAAGCCGAGCTTCAAACTAAAAGTTCCTCAAAGATACCTCCTAATCCATTTTATTGCATTCCAATGGTCTCTTTTTGGATTTGACAAAAGCTACCGACAACACTAACTCGCATATGCTAAGTCCGATCGTGTACATATCATGACATACATTAAGCTTCTTACCGTGAAGGCATATGGAACACTTTTTATGTCTTGCTTCTCTTTATATGCTGAAGAATTTTGCTTGGTGCTTAATTTAAAGAGGGCGATAAGAGGAGAGGTAACCACTTTCATTTTGTCCATGTAAAATTTCTAAAGAACCTTCTCGACGTACTTCTCTTATGACAATAACAATTTCTTTGTATTTCTATCCTAAGTGATTATAATGCCAAGAATCCATTTCACTAGGCCTAAGTCTTTCATGAAAAAAAGGACTTACTTAACTCTTTCTTAAATAACTTAATTCTTGAAGCATTTTTGCCAATAATCAACATATCATCAATATACAACATGAAAAATAATAAAGTCATCATCAAAAAAATTTTGGACAAACACACAATTATCTAAAGTAGTCGTTTTAGCCATGCTCTTTTATAATTGACATAAACTTTTTATATTATTGTCTTTGCGCTTGCTTTAGACCATAGTGACTCTTCTTCAACTTTCACATATAATCATCTTTTCCTTTCACCTTAAAACCTTCTAGTTGGTCCATGTATATCTCTTCCTTCAAGTTATCATGTACGAAGGTTGTCTTTACATCCATCTACTCAATCTCTAAGTCTAGGCATGTTGCTAGGCTTAAAACCACTCGAATAAAAGACATTTGCACAACCACAGAGAATATATCACCAAAGTCAATACCTTTTCGCTAACCAAATCCCCTAATAACCAATCTAGTTTTATACCATGGTTGTGAAGCTTGTTCATTTTGCTTCAACCTTTATACCCACTTGATTTTTAAAACTCTTTTGCTTTTAGGCAACTTCACCAACTCAAAAGTATGATTTTTATATAGTGATCTGGATTTTGATTTTTATATAGTGGCTGCATTTCATCTTGTATGGCATCAATCCAGTTTTCTTTTTGCATTCATTTTCAATTGCTTCGCATAAAACTCGGTTCACCTACATCAATCAACAAGATATATTCATCCGAAGAATATCTCGGTGGAAGGTCGTTGATCTCTAACGGATCTTCGATTAAAACCTCTAGTTTATGAATCGTATCATTAACATCTAAATATTTTAAGATATGTGATTTTTTAAAATCATTTAAGGCATGTTGGCTCCCTTCAACTTATGTAAAAATATGTGCGAAGGAACTAAGTTTAAATCAACAAGATCATCACTAACTCCGAGGTAGTTTAATCTTCAATTTTTCAATGTTTTATATTGTTTCATCTTTCTATAAACACAACATCTCTACTTCTTATAAGTTTATTCTCAACTGAATCATAAAACTTGTAGCCAAACTCATTTTGCCAATAGCCAATGAATATGCATTGCTATTTTTTCATATCAATTTAGATCTCTTATTTTTGAGAATATGCACAAATGTCTTGCACCCAAAGACACATAAATGGTCATAAAAAATGTCTTTACTCGTCCAAACTCTATTAGGAGCATCAAGCTCTAATGGAATACATGGAGTAATATTTAACACATGTATAATCGTACCTAAAACTTCACCTTAAAAGGATCGAGGTAGTTGTATTTGTGAAAGTAGGCTTATCACCCTTTCAACCATTTAACCGAGGAATCTTGGAAGGAGTCCTTTGATGTTGAATTCCCTGTTGTCTATAATATTCATCAAAAGGTCCAATGTACTCTCCTTCGTTGATAGTTTTGATGCATTTTAACTTTTTTCTAGTCTATCTCTCACTCGAAGCTCGAAACTGCTTAAAACATATAACACTTGGTCTTTAGTCTTCAATGTGTAAACCTAAAGCTTCGTGAGTGATCATTTATAAAGGTAACAAAATAAAGAGAGCCACCGAGTGTTTTTTTCTTTATAGGATCACAAACATCGAGTGCACTAAATCGAGTATACCCGGCTTTCTTGAAGGAGAAGAACTTTTGAATGCAACTATCTTTTGTTTTCCATCCAAGCAATGATGACACTTTTCGATGGTGTATTTTTTATTCCCGAAAGTAGTTTCTTTTTAGCCAAAACTACCAACCTTTTCTCACTAATATGATTGAGCCTTTTGTGCCACAATTCAATTATACCCTCATCATCTGTTGCATTAATCTTTTCTGTGGATAACTTGGCCAATATAACGTACAAAAAAGAACATTTCATGCCTCCGGCAATAACCATAGAACCTTTAGTGAGCTTCCACTTACCATCACCGAATGTATTGCAATACCTTTCACAATCAAGCTTACATGTAAAGATCAAATTCAAACGAATATCGTGTATATGTTTGACATTATTCAAAACTAACCTCGTGTCGTTGTTGGTCTCTAAACACACATCTCCAATGCTTATAACTTTGGCCAATTCATTGTTACCCATCTTAACAAATGCAAAGTCACCAGATTTGTAAAATGTAAATAAATCCTTATAAGATTTCACATGAATAGATGCACTCGCTATCAAGCACCCAACTAGTCTCATGACATACAAAATTCATAACATCACCATCAAAAACAATGAGAAATTCTTCTAAGGGTATGGTAATATGATTGTCATCTCTAACCTCTTCGTTTTTCTTTTTTTTACCTTTCTCTTTTTTGTTATCCCTCTTCAACTAACGACAATACTTCTTGATATGTCCTTTTTTTATGGCAACAATGACACTCAACGTTAGCAAATTTATTGGATTTTCTTCGCTTTTATCTCTATTCTTCGAACCTCGAGTGTAACTTCTCTCTCTTTTTCAACAATTATGACATCAAAGTGTGAGAATGATCATCATGTCTTTCTTCTCATCTCCTCATTTAACACACTAGTTTTAGTAATTTTCATGGAAATCTTATCATCTAAGGTCGAGTTAGACAAAGATGTTTGAAACATCTCTCACAAGTCCGATAAAGTACCAAGCAAGCAACCATAAACCTTGCATTTCATCATCAAACTTGATACCCGAGTGTAACCAATTGATTAATAATCCCTTGAAAAATATTTAAATGATCAATCAAAGGAGTTCCATCTTGATATCTCGTAGCCATCATCTATTTTATCAAAAATAATTTATTATTCCCTGTCTTTTGAGCATACAATTGCTCAAGCTTATTCCACAAACTACGTGCATGTGTTTCTTTACTAATGTGATTCAAAACATTATAATCCACCCATTGTCTAATGTAACCACATACTTTATGGTGAAATATATTCCATTCAAGTATCGGTTTTATTCTCGTGTTTCTCTTAAAAAACACCGACAAATAATAATTTTTCACATAAAGAAGATTCTCCATTTCCCCTTTTCAAACATGATAATTCAAACCATTCAATGTAACCATTCTACTTGTATTAGTTTTCGTTATTTAACACAATGCAATAAAAACACTTCAAGCAAGAACTAGGCTCTGCTACTACTCAATCGGAGAAAAACAATAGTAACAACGAACTGAAAAATATCGATCTAAGAAACGGAATAATTTTCTCACTACTCTTGTGTAAATCTAATTGAAAACAATAACGTAGATTAATATAGCAATTCAAATAACACATCACCAATCACACGGATGCAAGCTAATTTTAACGTGGAAAACCTCCCCGATGTGAGGAGTAAAAACCACAACACCACAGTTCATCACAAACTCCTCTATGAATTAAATAATGGATTCACAAAGTTCTTCTCTAACTCTACTTAGAGCTATACATCAACATTATCATTAAGAATAACAATTTTGGAATAATTAACAACTCCGTGAAAGAGATCAATAAAGATAAATCTACCGAAATAGAGTTATTTTTTACACCAAAAACCTAATGTAAGAAGCTCCAATGGACAATCCGATCGTTCGGATTGAAGAATCGTGACTCTCAAGTATGCTGTAAAAATTTTCAGTCAATCGCACCACAAATCGGTATCCGATCGCCAGTTTGATGAAACTATCGTAGCTTTCCAAAAATCTAGATTTTCTACTTTCTCTTATTTGTTCTCTCTCACATTTTTCCCTTCTTTTCTTTAAAGTTTTCCTACCTCTTCAAACAGCAACTAAAACCTACTTATTCAAGTTTTGAACCTCAATTATTGGGCTTTTCTCCACGTAAAGAGAGTGACTTAGCCCAACAAAGTCGATGGGATGCTACTTCAAAATCCAAATTGTAATTGCAATATTTAGAATTTCCACCTTTAAGCACCTTAAGAACAAGGGTCTAGCCAATAACCACACACTTGTATTAATTCAAGCCAAGCTTGTCTACATCGAATGCAAACATTCTTTTCATCTTACTGTAAACTATAGGTCATATCTGGTCATATTTACTGATCTGGAAAGGCAACAACGTCCTGAGTATTTGCAGCAAAAGCTCCAGCCCCCACCCTACCTGCTGATGGCTTCTCGTCAACAAGTTGAGGCAACATGTCAGACGGATGAATTCATACATCATCACTAAGGTTCATTCACTTTTATACTCGTATTACGTTATTAATGTGGGTTAATTTATGGATGAATTCATATGTAGATCATATCTAAAATTTCTATGGAGTAAAGGGATACTATTTTAGAGGTAATAATATTTAATCCGATAAAAATTAACATAATTTTATACCTTGGTTTTTTTGGGCCAATGCATAAAGAATTTGAAGTTAAATCCCCAAACCCCATCCCTAAATTTGCGTAAATTAATTAAGATAAATTATTAAATACTTCTAGTGTATTATTTTTTCATTTACATAAAAATGAGATCAATGAATAATTATTATGATAGGTTCTATTTTTATGAGTAAAAAAATAGTATAGTGGAAATACCTAATATTCTCTTCGTAAATTAATGTTGTTGGAGTACTGGCCAACATTCTAGTAATTCATAATATTCATAAAAAAATCGAAGGGTAGCAATGGCACACTTTGCTACTCGATTCATCGCATACTCCTTCTAATACTACAACAATTTTGAGTCCTAATTTTAAAAATTATTAGGAAATAGAAATTTCTCATAAATCGATCTGAATAAGCTTGCTTAGTACCCGACCGTGGAAAAAGGAAAATACAAACTTAGTCTATCGTATAAAAAGCTTATCATAATCCTGTGCATGCATCTCCATGCAATAGTTCTTGGACCCACATTTCAACGGTGGGTGTATCTCCATAATCCTCCACCTTGCACTTTTGACCTTCGGTTGAAAATGGCTGACACCAGAAACATTGTTCTCCAGTTAATTCAAGCAATCCAACCTTATCTTCTATGGTCTGATTTTCATTGATTATGAGATCATTCACAAGATTAAAGCTTGAAGAAAAATTAGCTGTCGGCAGCTTTGGTGAGCCATCGGATTCCTCTGACTTCAATATTTTTGGCGCAGTGGGAAGAGGAACATCAATTTCAGGTAATTTTCTTTTCTTGGATTCCACTTTGGATGTTTGTGTTTCTTGAGGGTTATCAGGAGCTTGCACTGCAATATTAATACTGTTCTTCAAGTAATTTTTCTTCAAGTTGGTGTTCCAGAAATTTTTTATCTCATTATCTGTTCTTCCAGGTAATTTTGCTGCAATCGCAGACCATCTGAGACAGGTGAAAGAGAGTAAAAGCATTGAATTATTATTATTTTTTATGAACAAGCAAAAAAAAAAATCTTGAAATACATCATAGCAAAAAGTAACTTTTAATTAGTAGTGTATATGGTGAGAATTTTGTAATAGCTGTATTGGAACAATATTATATGATAATATTCGTGTTAAGTCCCAAGCTACATGGCTGGTGCATCAACAGGAATTATCTCAGTTCTCTTGAGGTCGAGGGCCTTGTCCTTGAAAATTGCACACCTTCTGAGAGGATTTGAACCTAGCTAGGTATATCTTGACTTCTAATCAATGGAAGATTGGTATCATCAAAACCGATTTTTGGTTCTTTTAAAAGTTCTATATCTAAAGTTGTTATATTAAAGAATTATCTTAATTTAAAAATTTTAAAAACCTAAATAAGAGTTTTTTAGGCTTGAACTATTTTATGTTTTATTTTTAATTTATAATTAAAAATAAAAATAGAAATGATAAAATTTGAATTCGTAATCATTTAATCCTTAAAACTTTAATATTATATTAAAAAATTATATCAATTTAAAAATTTAAACTATTGAGTAAGATCTTGAAATGATTTTTGTACTACTCTCTAATAAGCTAGTACTTTTAGGTGCTCTTATAAGATTTTAGTGTAGAAGTGCTAGAATGCTTTGAAAATGATAGAAACTTCTTGATAACAATGAGAGGAAATATTTATGGGCGGGAAATACCTAACAGTTGTATGTCTTTGTATACAATGAGAAATCTATACAAATAAGAATATTGATTAATTTCCAATCCAATCTTTATAAGTCTTGTGCATCATTATAGTGATTTAGGATGGAAATTATTGTGAGGTTATTGCTATATGGAATGGCCAAAACTTCCATTAATTAATTTAGGTATGTCCTGGTAGTCATAATTGTTCAAGGAATCACCCAAGATAGAACAGGAGGAAAAGAAATTTGAGAAATAAATAGTGCCTTAGCAAACATCATCTATATTTTAGATAACTTACCTATTTCCAATCTTTTGATGGAGCATGAGTATGGTTTCCACTTCTTCCATGCTGAAGTTTCCACGCTTTATATCCGGCCTTAAGTAGTTCATCCAACGAAGCCTGCAACTCTTTCCTGATCTTAACAAACCTAATCAAATTGTAGAAACAAGAAAAAGATTAACTTTTACCTCAATATCGCCATTTTCTTTGGTGAAATATTTGGAATTCAACTAAAATATTAGTACTACTACTTGTTTCTTACCAGCAGCTTTTGGTATTTCAATCCAGTTCCAAATGCCATGTCTGTTAATATAAGCTATCAACTTCTGATCTTCTTCGGGACTCCATGCCCCTCTTTTCAAAGGCAGATTATGAGAGTTATATTGTTGAATTCTTCTCATCATCTCCAGCTTGCCTTGAGAATCTATGCCTCTCTGGAGTACACGCTGATCTCTCACTAGGTTTAACACCTAAAGGAGTCAAGTCATTGCCATATATATCATATATTTTCTAGTGGGAAAACGTGTTTCGAGGTTCAAAATTATCCAACTATTTTACAGACTAATTGTAAATTAACCTTCTCACTAGCAAGTTCACAAGTTACGTGTTTATTGGAATTATAAGAAACGACAAAAACTCAAACCACGACGACAAAACGGACTATAACTAGTTGATATTTTCGGATGCCGTATGTTATTCCACGGAGACATACAACCTTTTACTATGAACGACACAGGTGTAAATAATCTCTTTTTTGGCATAACAGTATACTTCGGCAAAAACTTGAATGACAGAACTACACTGGAAATCATAGATTTAAATCACAGATAGTTGAAAAAATAAATTTTTTCGTTATCGTGGATTGTGATTTATTATAATAATAAAATAACAATAACGAGATATGTCAAAACTATTACATAACGATCGTTATTTAAAACTATGCTTGAAATATAAAAAACACCTCTACATTACTAGAGAACACCTCACAAGAAAAACCTGATTAGCTACAACCCAGTAAATCAAACCAATTGAAAAGAATAAAAAGTACAATATTTAATAAACGAGGACATATTTTCAAAACTATTTTTTTGTCTTCCCTACACCAACAAGGATGTCATCATACTCTTCCAATAGCTATTAATTAACATTAAAAACACTTATTTCCCAACTAGTATCAAAGGTTGTTGGAGATAAAGAAATGAACCATTCAATCCCTCATTTCATATAATTTGTCTAGTCTCTTGGCTAGATAAACAGTAAAAAAAATACTAAAGTTAAGGATTTTGAATCGTTCCTTTTACTACTACTACTCATCTTCTTCTTTAAACCTATATCATAGCATTATTTGGCTATTTTCTCCATTCTTAAACTAAATTGATTGTTGAAAGGAAAGGTCCTATAAGAAAAATAAGAGGACTTGTTTTGCCAATGTTCTAGCTAACACGTGCACCTCTCGTCAATGAGCATTGCCACCCTATCAGCAACCATTAAAGAAACCCATCATATTGCAAAGCTTAACAACCTCATCATTAGTATAATGCAAACTATACGTGCATATATATAGGATGCCTTCCAAAACATCTCCTGTTACAAGTTATATATCATAAGTAGATTTTGTTATAGGTTGTGACTTAATAAATCTAACCATTAAATTAGCAATGCAGTCATGTTTAATGTATAAAGCTGCACTTGTGGTTAATAGCTATATCTATAGTTATACAAAAAAAAAAAAAAAAAAAAAAAAAAAAAAAAAAAAAAAAAGAGCTCATTAGTCTAATTGCTCATACAAGACTCAAAATAAAAAGTTGTAATCAAAAGTTTAGCTACACTAAACATACTTTGCTATTCATTGTCTAGCATTAAAAATTTGTGTCCTACTCGTCAATCAATCTAGATTTCTTCTTCCGTCTTATGTTGTTTGCAATACTTGTTGAACCCTTCTAATCTGTTATCTATCACCGTTATCATCCTTCGTTTATTTAGCTTTCAATTGTTTATTCCTTCTATTAATTTAACTCATATCTTCTAAGTGCTGAGGAGTCATGACTATATAATTTTCAAGTGGAGTCCTAGTTACCGCCCCAAATAAAAGCCCTCGAGCTCTTGTACCGACTTATAACATAATGGTCAATTTTAACAACTACGACCACAACCATAATCATAAATTTCACCAATAAATTCATCTATAAATCAGACTATTGAAACTAAACTTATATTGAGTACTATATTAGCATTATGTGGCATTCTATTTGCACTTGTTTGTGTACCATAGACTTCACTTGCACATTGTTTGCTCGTCATTGTCATCTCCAACTTAACTATAACTAACATCAACAGCAGCACCTCTAGCTTCGAGCAACAAGTTCATTACTCACGGTATTTGAGTAATTCTTAGGTCTTCATTACTCCGAATAGCTCTAAAAGTTGATTTCTTCTTCTTTTTTTCCTTGTACTACACATGACATAAAATAGTTATTAAAAACAAAAAAAAATACAAATGGATAAAAAATTACAAAACTAAAAAAGAATAAAGACTTACAAATTATTCTCTTGCTTTAATTGTAAAGTTAAAATTCAATTTGTTTGGGCATGACATTTTATTATGGCTTTGTTGATAGAAAACTAAGCATCCTGTCTTCATATCCTTCTTCAATAGTGTCGTACCATTATAAGTTGGCTTTCCTATTTCTTTAAATCTACTCTTCTTAGGTCTTCTTGCATTTTCTTGAATCAAGGTGGTTACGGTGGTTTTTTTTCACTGTCTTAATCTAGAACTACTCTCTATTCAAGTGGCTTCATTACAAATCGATATGCTTCTAAGTATTTCACTTTGGTTAGCCAATGATACACATATGTTTCTAGTTCATTCTCTCATTTGTCAATGATTACACGTATGGCATAGCAACATGAAATTTTTGAAAGTTTTCTAACTCTATATGAACATGTCTTATTAGCAAGCTTAACCATATAGCTTTCAGTTGCTCCATACTTCTTAATTTCATAACTTTAAACCTCATTCCAATGTATATACCAATTATCATAACCGACAGCTTTATTTGCAAACAACTTTCTCATAATCTTGTGACTAGTATTATCAATTTATTTTTTATTTTTTCTCTCGTTGTTATGCATCATATTCATCACATGTAACCTGTCTATTCGGACATGGACGGGATTGATAAACATCTTGCATCCATAATTGCCCCCATTGAATGCTTTTGTTAAGTTGTTATCCATAACATTACATCTAGTTGTAGTAAAAAAGAATGCCTTACACCAAGCATCTTAGATCAACTCTTAAGATGTCATTGTATGCACTCTCCGATTCTTTGAACAACAAATCCATTTGTTTCTCAAATTGTGACATGTTTGTTGATTTTGAACATACCTAGATCGAATCTTGAAACTTTTTTCCTCCATATTTTTCCTCCAAGTAGCAAAAAAATGCTTAGCACATGCCATTCTCTCACTCTTTAGGTAGTAAATATTGAAAGCAATCCTTAGAAAGAAAAAACAAAAATCGGAGATTGTATAAAATAATCTACCAAGTTTAAATTACTATTAAAAACATAAAAACACACACACATGTGTGTGTGTGTGTGTATTGTCTAAATTACTTTGTGTTAATCAATAATAAACACTCAATCCTTAACTTGATCAGTAATGCCAAGGTCCGAGATAAGCTACCGAAAAAACCATATTCATGTATCTCTTATCTCTCCAATGACAACTATCCAAGCTACTGGAAACATTTGATCTGTTTCCATCTATTTCTATAACTATTAGCAACTCTCTTTTAACAATGCCTTTAAAAAAACATCCATCCATAACACCCTCGTGCAATTAGCCAAAAACCCTTACTTGCAATAATTGAATGACATAAATATTCTATCAAAAATAGGATCAATATTTGGGAATAAAGGAAGGGTCATATCAATACAATCAGTTGTAGTTCTAATATTTGAATTCCTTAACTCTAAATAGTAATCATGCAACTTAGCATATTAAATCTTATAATCACCATTTGATTTCTCTAACACTTTCTCTCTAACTCTTATCCATTTTATGAATGTCATTTCAGCTTGAAAATCATCTCACAAATTGTCTTAAATCTGTAAGTGTGATTGAATTCATTGCCCTTGCTTTCCTAAAGTAATTTTTAGCTAACCAACTATTACTTAGCCTTATGTTTCTATTAACTCGATTACATCTATATTCATCATGTAGTGTTTTAATTTGGAATGTATTAACAACTGAAGTTTTGGTAGCATAAATTTTTCATGGACAACTTGTAACCACACAATTAGCACTAAATTTATCTTTAATATTCATGTCAATTTTAATATCCCTCATACTTAGTACTCTATAATCATCAACTCGCTTCCTTTAATTCTTGTTTATTCTTATATATCATGCCTAACACAAATTGAGGTATCTTTGTTTGACCTTTTTTTAACCTCTTAAATCTGCTCTTTTTTATAGCAACATAATCTTCATCATAACTACCATCATTATCATTTGAATCAACATAATCTTTTTCAACCTTTTATACATTCATCCTTTCAATAAGATCTCGCTCTAGGTCTTTCCGTTCTACCATAGTATGTAGATCTAATTTTTTTTAGTTCTTATAGCCCTTAGCTTGTGAATTTCATCATGTAACTCTTCTTCTTCTTCATCGTAAAAGATGAAATATTATTCAAATATGTTTCCTTCTCATCCTTACTACCGTGACTAATATTATCATCATCAATATTTTTTTTATCATCGTATGCGAGCATAATTGCATTTTTAACATCCACATTATATAATTTCTCATAACCACCTACTCCAACCTCAATTGCATCTTGTTCAATATCTTCGTAACCTCCTCATAAGCTCTCAATTATCTCATCGATTGTTTTAACCCTAATATCAACAACCTCAAGCCTCTCTTTCACACCTCCCACTTCCTCAAATCTCTCTTCAACGAGTCTTAACCCTTTCTTTTATACACATATCCTCAATTACATCTACATTATCATTATCAAAATCTATATCAATAGTCTTCACCTCAACATAATCAGCCATATCATAATCAATATTATAAGCCATATTATCATCGTAATTATCAACAAAATCATCATTTTTCATCATCTTCAAAATTGACAAGATGATCATCTAAATTGTTAACATTATCAAACACATTTTCATTAAGACATTTACGGTTATAAAACTTTTTCACATCAATATAGACATAATTAACATTCTCATTCTCATCAACATCAAACAAATCCATCGAATCTACATGCTCTATAAATACTTGGATCGTCTTGTATTGATTGATTATTTTGCCTATTTTATTGAACATCTACCATTCAAAGCAAGCTCTAATCCCCGTGGCAATCTCATGTCGGGGACCTCTATACCAAACCCTAAAAACATCAAAATCACCTAATTCACTAGGTCATTCTCTTTTAAAATCAATTAAGCTAACAATGTTAGAATCCACTTCTTTCACTATTTTTTTACCTCCAATATAACTCATATCGAGCTAATGTTGTAAATACCCACCATAACGATGTTCAACATAACCCATAGTTTTGCTAAAAATAACAAAAAATACTAAGTAAGAAGCAGAATCACTTTTCATAATACAATGAAAAGACAAGGTTCAATATTCTTATCCAAAAAAGAACAACCACAACGCAAAGATAGAGAATAAAGAGAGAAACACAAACAAATATTGAATAATTGACTAACCCTAACTATACTACCCATATAAACAAACATAATACCCCACATAACCCTACCATTAAGCACTAAAACAAATGTACCCAACATTATTATCAAAAGAATCAAACAAATCAATAAAAAAAACAAGATTAAAGATTCATTTTGTCGAAAAAACTACCCTCGTTTCTCCATACTAATACCTTTTTTTGCTTCCATCCTTCGTTGATTTTTTTGCCTCGTTTCCTACCCATTTTTTTCCTTTCGGTCTATCTAATATCACCAAGAATGAAAATTTTTCCTAACTAATTTAGGGTTTTTTCTCTTCTTTCTCTCTCCTCTTGATGAAAATTCAAACAATCTCTTTTCTCTCCTTGTTTTCTCCAAACATATTTGCTTAATTGTTGTTTTTTTTCTCATTAAAGTTAAACGCTTCATTTAACTTTTAATCTTTGATTTTTTTTTTTCATACTGAATTTAAAAAATAAAGCAGTGATAAGACAATTTAGGGAAGAATTTTTTTTCAGCATCTCAATCTAACAATAGCTGCATGGCAATAACGAAAGGTCGCATGGCATCTCTTGCCGGATACATTACCGAATTGTATCTCAACCAATATCATGTACCAAAAAAAAAATCGAATGTTAAGTACCCAATCATAAGAAATAAAAAGTTAGGCATCAAAATGGAACCAAAATCAAAGATTGGGCACTAAATTTATAGTTTTCTTATAATGATACTAATAAAAGAAAGAGAGAGATAATTTTTTAGCGACAAAACAAGCACAAACTACCATCAAACGAAAACTTACACACTAAAAATCTAATGACATTAAAAATTAACTATTTCATCTCCGGAATTAAGAGTTATGGGGATTTAAAACTTTGAATTTAAAAACTTTCAAATTGAATTTTGTATTTATTAGTTGTTTAAAAATGCTTTTGAAATTATATTTGAGTTTAGAAAGGAGAGTGTTTGGAAGTTTTTTTTTTGTGAAAAAATGAAAAGAAAATAACGACTTGCTTAATTATCGTCAATCTAGAATTTAATAAATTGCTCGAAATTTGGCTAGCTCATGAAAAAGAAGACTTGAACTACGCATCATCCACGAGGATGATGCGCCGTCCAAGCCTCAAGTCATGACTCGGCCTCTAAGTCTCGTTTTTCCCCTTTTTATTATTATTATTTTTAAAATTTAAAATTTTTTTATTTTTATTTTTATTATCTTAGACATACAATAAAATATGGCACTTTTTTAAAAAATATATTTTTTTTATGTGATTTTATATGTATAAAAGTCATTATATAACAATTTTTCTATTTTTAACTATTATAATTTTTCCAAGAAAAAATTATTACTAAAAATTATAGTTATTCATAATATAATGAAATAGAAAAATATTTTTGTCCAAGTATGCTAACTTTTAAATATAAAGACAATATACAAATTAATCTATATATTTTATCTTAAAACTAAAATATTTTTTATTAAGCGAGAGGATATATGTATGTGTGTTAAAAAATATATATGTAAAACATATTTAAACATATGTCAAGCATAACATGCTCAAGAAATACATTATAAACATAAATTAGAAATTTCTTATATTTTATTCCATCTCAGCTCTTACCACTAAACAGAGACATGAACAAAAATTTATATATTGTCTTACTACTAAACACTATCAAATTTTTATTATTAATAATATTTAACACTTATCCATCTCTTCAAAAAGTTGAAGGTTCGAGTTTCTCCTATCTTATATTGTTTTTGTTTTTGTTTTTGTTTTTTTTTTTTTTGATAAAAATGCATGATTTGTTATTCAACTATAAATACACATATTTTAATAAGTGATGTAATATTTTAAATTTTTGGTAGGTAATATTCTACTCTATTATAAATATTCATAAGATTTATTCATTTTGTTATGTAATTTGTTTCTTTGTAAAATAATCAACACGAATAGTTGATTTTATTTTTATTATATACTTATTTCAAATTCTTACATGATCTAAGAATATAATCATTACAGCTATAATAAAAACTACTATCATCTAACATAATAGTACATTTGTCAATATAATCACTACAACTACGACTATAATTACCATCAACACCAATGTTATTACCACTCTAACTACACAATCATTAATATTATTAGCATCATTATCAGTATTATCTTTTCTCTCGTCTCATTACAATCACTCTACAATTATAAATAAAAAATAAGTATTTTTATTTTTAGATAAAAATGTTTTTCTTAACATGTAAAAAAAAATTAAAAGTGACTAATTTTCAAGAAAAAATTTTATAAAAAAAAAAAAATGTTTTCTTTAAAACAAACACACCACTAGCTAGTGTTAAAAAACAATTTAATTTTGATGAACTTAAGTTAATATGGTCTATTTTTCAATTAATTTCAGAATATTAATTGTTTTTTTATTGTTATCTTATTTTTTATTTAAAAGAAGGGAGCAGCATTCTAGAATTTGCTGTTCAATAATTATGCTTTCACTTTTGTTTACAGGGCCGATGCGAAAGAAAGAAATGATAATCATAACGTGAGAACCTAGTTCCTAGGAGTCCCCGAAACGTGTTCCATCTCATATGCAGATTCCCTGCTATCTCGACTTCAACATCAGCGTGTTTTCTGCGTTGAAATTGTCTGGTGACGTACTTTTGCTTAGATCATTACTTTTTTATTTATTACTTAATTATTTCGTTAAAAACTAAATAAATACTCTCTCCGTCCAAAAAAAATAATGTCTCAAAATAATTATTTGATAAAAAATTTAAATATTAAAATTTTCTTTTAAATATACCTAATCAAAAAAA
Source organism: Dovyalis caffra (assembly GCA_963924115.1). NCBI lineage: Eukaryota > Viridiplantae > Streptophyta > Magnoliopsida > Malpighiales > Salicaceae > Dovyalis > Dovyalis caffra. The sequence continues at coordinate 12,854,672 of CAWUPB010001184.1, forward strand.
ATTTACCATTTTTTTATCTTTTACTAACTAAAAAATCAATGAATATCTGAAAGGGTATTTTAGAAAATAAGAATAAAAAATATAATAAATTTCTTTCTTAAATTGTGTGAAAAGCGAAAAAAAAACTAATATTTTAACAGAAAGAGAGAGTACTTGAAATCAAATTTGGAACTAACACTTGTCTTGGGATGTTCAGTGAATGTACATGTATGAAGAACAAAAATTCAAATAAAGCATATTTCATTTCATTTCATTTTAAAATTATAAAAGGAAATTAAAAATGTAATTAGATGGTAACTTATTGACAAGTAAATATTGACTTATAAGTCAAATTCAGGATTCGATTTTTGTCATAAATATTTTTAAGAATTTATTTTTAAAATATATAAAATCATACGTTGAAGATTGCTTCTTACTCACATTAAAAAAAAATGAATCTTAAAATACATAAAAGTTAATCTATAAACATCCTTGCTGCTGGAAAAAAAAATCATTAATTCAGACTCCTTATCAAGATCATTAACTATATTATATCTTCCAATTATTGAGGATTAACTTTTTCAGTTTCAACAAGTATGACACCGACATTGGGGAAGAAAAACGGTGTATTTAGGGACAAATGGCCGTGCAGCACACGGTTTGATGTGATTGTAATTGGAAAAAGCAGACAGCACTAAATAGCTGTATGCCACTAGTCACCCCACATCACATGGTCCAGGCAAAAAATCATTCAATTTGAATAAAATAGCAAAAACTGTCCACAGACCAAATCCAATGATTCCAACTGTCCTCCAAGTATACATTCCATTCATGTACACTTAATTCAATATGTTTTCATTCCAAACTTGAATAAAAAAGTTTTTTGCTCATTGATTACTGTTGAAAATAGAACGAATTTAATCCCAAAAAAGGGGGAAAAAATAAGTTAGAGAGAATTTAAAGGCTTAACTTATCATTGTATACTAACATTTGTCTCAATTATCTCGAAATTATGCATGTGTTAATAATTTGAATAACACTCTGTGTTTCTAAAATTAGTTCAATTGGAGTCAATAATTAATTTTTATTCGCTTGTTCTATTAATTAAGTATGATATAGAGAAATAATTTTCACATAAAATAAAAATTAAATATGTACATCAAATAAATGATATCACGCGACCTACATATGATCAACAATAAAAATTATTTCACCTAACTCATACCAGTTATAATTAATTAGTAAAAGATGCGACCATTTTCATATGAAAATCTAAATCTTAATTTCTTCTTCAAAATAGTTGAAATCTGTCCAAATCTTGATAAAATCATCACATGGCTCGAATTTAGTCAACATTTTGAACAATCTTTTTGCTTTTATAGATTTCTAAGTCAGAGAATCCAATTTACGTTGGCATCATTCATTTTGTACGGATCCAATTTTCATTTTAGGTGGAAATTGTTTGTTCATATTATGCATAATTAGTGGAGCAATTGGATAACAATTAACTATTAGTCCCAATTGAACCCTTTTCTTTTTTAATAATTGAACCAATTTTGCAAATGTGATTGAATAAATTATTAACAAAAGATCAGTTATGAATCATCGAGACAAAGCCTATCATATGATAGGCTTACCCGAATTTAAAATACCAAACTGAATAATCAAGACCAAGTAATGGTGGTCTTGGGGGTCCAGTGTAGTCAGCCTCTCCTCTTTAGTCCTAAAATAATGAAAAGGGTCATTCAACCAGCCCAGAGAACAAAATTTTAATGGAGTCCCAACCCACGAGGATACCTTCAAAGTAAATCGAACTCAGGAGTTTGTGGTGTTCGAGATTCAAGAACTTGGACAGTTAATACAATTTGGAACCCAAATGTTTTGCTTTAAAGGTTTGTGTAACTTGATGGTGTTAGTGGGGAATTATTGCATTTCATAATCTAGAATGCCTCAAGGCAATGGCACCATTATTTTATAGCAGACGCAAGTATTTGCTGGCAACATTAGTTGAACAATTTGTCAGCTCCTCGGCTCAATCTGCTAGTGGAGTGATGATCCAATAAATCAATTTCTAAGCTATTATCAAGAGTGCTCTTTTAGGGAAGAGGAAAGCAAGAATGTTGATACACTTGATTTCTCCTGGTGAAATCTTAATCAGTAGAATGACACTCGGCTATTGTGAAATAAATAGTGTTGCTTCAAATTCACAGAACAAATGTAACTACAATATTTACAAATATTTCCACCTCTAAACAAAGCAGATTAAGAACAAGGGTGTAACCGATAACCCAACACTTGTTAAATGCAAGTCTCCATTGTCTGCATGGACCGCAGACACTTCTTTATCAGATAGTCTAAAGCAGGTCATCTTCCCCGCGATTTGAAAAGGGAGCAGTCTGAGTACAGGCAGGAAAAGCTCCATGCTACCCTCTGATGGCTTCTCATAAACAAGATTGGGTGACACAGACTGTATACGAACCCTTTCTTCAAGAAATAAAATTGAGCGGAAACCAGTACTTGTTGATGCAGAGATCAAGGTCTCAGAAGCCCAAACATCTCAAGTTGACGATTGGTCACTGAGATTAGTACTCTTTTGCATGCTGCAAGTGTCAGGGGACTTGGTTGCAACAGCGGGAGGCGGGTTCAGTTCCAGGAACGCTTTGTTTCCTTCACTATAACTACCTACACATATAGTATCACCCCGACCATGCCAGGTACCATCTTGGACATTGTTCATCTCCAATGTCCTGGATTCCTGCTCCATTATAGATGAAATGCTTATAATCAGGTTCAAGAAACGTCCAAGTGTTTGCTATGATCAACAACAATCAAAATTTATAAGTAGGTTGGCAGTAAACAAACCTGGGATAACGTGCAGCAGGAGCAGATCAGATGGTAGAAGCAATCATCCAAGGAACTATCACTACCCTGAAATGAACAGATTCCAAAAAAAAATAATAATAAATAAATAACACTAGACTCAGCGTGATTTAGCTGCAACTTATAATCTTAAAGATAAATGTTTCAGAAACAAAAGTAAAAGAGTCAGGAAGCCTCTAATAACTAATAAGTAATATCCCAATGAAAGAAAATAAGAGACAATATTTTCATAATCTAAATGTAGATCATGTTAAAATCAAACTAAAATCTATTTGACAGAAGCACGATTCCTCCTCTAATATGTTTAATGTAAAACACAAACAAGATAATCTGACCAAAACTAAAATTTAAACTGAAAACCCTCAGGTTTATAATACAGAAGTTCAAAGTAATACAAGGATATAGACAATATAAACAAAACTCTTAAGTAATGAAAGAACATGGTCAATGCGTTTGAACTGAGAAGTTTGGAGGTCACACATTAAAAGTAGTACGACTCTCAAACCAAAAACAGTTTGGAAAATGTACCAATAAGCATGTAATCTATGAAATGAACTTCTTAAAAAGAAGAAACAAATTTAGATGAAGAATTTTTGCAAGCAAGAGAAGTAAGTTTCCTTTTGATTCTGAGAAACATCAAGGCAAAAAAACTTGAAGCCATTCCTTATAGCTCCGCTTCACATGCAGTAGCACTAGAATGTCCAGAACAAAAAAAGTAATTGCATGATTCTCATAAATGCCAGTAAACTTTGAATGCTCATTTATGTACGTCTTCCAACGAATTCCCATTTCATTTGACAATTGAAGGCATAGTGTATTGAATGGTCCAAGTTTGATTCACAAAAAGGGATGGCTAATGCGAAAGTAGCTGTGCACATAATCTAAAAGATAAAACGAGAAAGCAAAAATCTAAGAACATAGCCATCTCATGGTGCAACAAATTAAAAAAATCTGAAAAAATTACAAAGGGAGACATCAATGCTCACCCTGATATTGAATTTCTTTCTCGTCTGTGTGCGGAAGAAACCCAAATACATTCCTATAGAGAAGGTAAATGCAACTGATAAATACAGAAAGCAGTGTCGCTTTGTCACAAAAAAGGCAACGAAGTTGAGAAGGGCACTGAAAGCAAGAACGTAATATACAATTCCCTGCAAAATCACATTAATGGATTCAGTATTCATTAAAATAAAACAGGCTAATTTGCATAAAGATCACATTTTGAATTTATAAAAGCCAGCATCTTACTTTAGTTTTCTAAATTCTTAAAATTCAAAGAATTGCAACAAAATGTTACCTGAAGAAAACAACACCCAAAACCAGCTCGTCTCATGTTCTTTCCAAATCTACAGCATGGACAGCTGCAATGTCAAATGCACAGTTAGTTTAAGTCAAAGCAAAATTCAGAACATATAATATCAATAAAACAAAGTTGAAGAATCCTTTTTTGCCTCACAAACTCTATGTTCAATGACACAAAGACGGCATAATTGACCAGACTAGACAAACCAAGATGGCATAATTGACCAGAATAGAAAAACAACATCGAACGCAATTTACCATAGCAAAAAAAAAAAAAAGAAAAAAATCCCTTTGGAGCATTGCCTCTGAACTCTTAATTCCCAGAAAATTAAAATCAATATCCACAAAAACAATTTCTTAAAATAAAACCATACAAGTAGACATTTAAAGCTACAACCATGAATATTTCACCTTATATTACACAAAATTACAATCAAGTAATAACATGTATAAACCAAAACCAAACTGAAATTAAAAATAATAATAATAATAATAATACAAATTTGAAGCTGCCACGATGAAATTTCCATATCCAATTAAACTCCCAAAACCCATTAACATTAAAAGCCTCCAACATAAACGTAAACTAAACTAAAATCATAATTCGTTAAATTTAACGCAAAGCAATAATTTTCCAGAAACACAACAAAACCAAAGGAAAAAAAAGTTCCATCTTTTCTTTCTGAGTTTAGCTTCTCCTTCTAAATTATAATGATGGCACCCTCAGAAAACAGAGAGAGAGAGAGAGAGAGAAATACCAAAGAGATTCAACGGCAATGCGGTGGTCATCAAAGCAATCAAGAACTTCACCTTCCCACATCCTGAAACCACCACCACCACCTCCATTATTACAATGATTCAAATGATCATCTTCTTCTTCTTCACTGCTTTCAAGTTTGGCCCAATATTTGCCTTGTGTTTGCATAGCCACAGTAGAGCACAACATATCAAAATCCAATACGCTCATTCCTTCCATTAACAGCTTTTCCTCTTCTTCTTCCTCCTTCCCTCCATTCACCACTGCTTGCTTTTCCAAATCCCCCATTTCTCAAAACAAGGAAAGTTTGACAATTCTTTTATCAGCAAACAAACAGACCAAAGCTTTTCTTTCTCTCTCTCTCTTTCGTTCTTATCCTCTGTGTATTAAAAGGGACTTCTATCCATTTTATAAATGACGATGTATTTTCAGTTTTATTTTTTTATAGGACAAACTTATTTTAGTCCTTATGGAGTTAGAAATGTTCCAACTTGACCTTATATGTTAAGCATTTCCATATTAACCCTCTGGTTTTGGAAAAACTTTAAATATGTCGAGTCCTCTTTACATTCCATTCCTTTTCATGCTTTTCCATCATTTATTTTCCTTCTGTACTTTTCCTTCTTTTTTTCACTCATATGTAGTAGCAAATACAAAATTTTCAACAATAGAGACAAGATGTTTTTGCCTATTGAAAATTAAACATTGTAGCAAAAAACTATCTATTTTTGTAATTAAATCATTAAATTAGATAAGCACTTTATCAACAAAAAATAAATTAAATAAAAAAAGAAATAATATAATAGCTAAAGATTGGGTAAAAAAAATGAAGAAGAAAAATTTTCTTCTTCTCTCTTCATTTTGTTGAAGATAACCAATTTTCTTCTCTTTGGTTTTTTTAATTACTATTAACATGCTAACGTTAATTACTATGAATAATTAAGACAATTCAATATATATATATATATATATATATATATATATATATATATATATATATATATATATATATTCTTCTAGCTTGATGTTTTTACTATCTTTTATCGTTGTATCATATGTTTTGCAAAATTATTTAAAAGTATGCAACAAAGTTATTTTAATTTATATTCTTAAATCCCATATAATCAACTTCAAAATAAATATTTAGTATTATTTTTAAATCAAAATTATATATCTATTTTTTAGTAAATATATTTGGTAAGAGACACGATTGATTAGTGATTTAAATGATCGTTCAATAGTGAAGAAAATACTGTCCATGCATGATTTTATAACCAAATTAATTTTTTTTAATTTAAAAGGTGGATTTGCTGTTAACTTTCGTTAGCTATTAAATAGCTAGGATCACTTTGAAATATTTTGGAAACCATAGCTAATAAAAAAATTGTTAAACTATAAGGACTGAAGTGAACATTTCTGAACACAAAGAAACTAAATAATAATTTGACCTTATTGGAGGCCGTTGCTGTTTGGTTTCTCCAGGGACGATTCTCTTTCTTCTAGTTGGGTGGGGTAGGCGGGCAATTAATGAAACTGGGACCCATTTGGATTATTGACGATACAGCTGTTGCCACGTAATAAATTAATTTTGAGCACCTGCTTCTCTGCTACCCAATTTAACGGTCTAAACTGTGCTTACAGCTTCAAGTAAAAATAAATAAACAAATAATAAAAATCTGAAACCATCCGAATTTGAAAACAGATATTCTAATTATATATTCTCAGATTCTTTGCCGAAAAATCAGCTATCAGTGATTAAGTTTAGATTAATCAAATCCTTTCTGCCAATAATAGTTAACCTAATTATTATTATTTTTTAGTGGCACTTTCTTATCTTTTTCCTTTTTTTTTTTAATCATTATCCACTTTGCAATGCTATTGTCAATTATAGAATGGTGTTTGTTAATGATTTTTAATGTTGGAAATTTAAAGATGTGATTATTATATATTCATTTGAAAATGTTTTTATTATTTGCCATTATGAGGTATTTTTAGATTAGTATATAATCAAAGTTTTTATTTTAAATAATTTTAAAAGAGCATCTCTCATATTTAATTAGATGCACTTAGAGAAATTGATTAGTCGTACTTTCTAATCATGAAGAATAATTCTAGTTTCTCAAAACAAAAACAAAACACAAAACACCAAAAAAAAAAAAAAAGGCAAAGAAAAAGTTTATTTTCGAATTTTTTATTTATTTTCTTGCTTCATTTTAAAATAACATTTTTAATCTTGAAATTTATCATATTGGGTCTAAATCTAGAAAGGATATATATATATATATGAACCTATGCAATTTTCCTTGTGAGGTGACCTACTAAAGATTGAACTTGAAAAAAAGAAAAAAAATTATTTCCCATTCATGAGAAATGGGAAAACCGGTTTGCAAGTGCATCAACCATTAAAATAAAACTATGATTTTTCATTCTTTTGACGTTGTCACCTTTTAGTCCATTGAACATGAAAGATACAAAAAAGAAAACATCCAACTTTTTGCATATATTCTAACCAAAAACTACAGACGAGAACAGCTCTCGTTCACTCAGATTGGTGGTGGCCGGTGGCTAATTATGGGGCAACATTAACAAGGAACGGATGTTTTTCTTTTATTGGAAGGAAAATTAGGTATCAAGTTGACAAGTTGAGTGGAAGGGAAAGAACAGCAAGCCGTCAGGTGTCCACTGTCATGCCATTGATGAACCAATTTCACACGTATATGCCTAATCAGATACCATCCATAATTAACAAACAAATCTGTTGTTTATCAAATCAGCATCTCTATCTCTATCTCTAATCTCGCCAGTGGAGCATTCCTTCAACAGCAATCCAACCTGGTGCTGATCTTGGTGGTGGGACCTTTAGAAAATCATGTCTGCATGGGGTTTTGTTTTTGTTAAGATAAGCTTCTGATTCCCAATAAAGGCCACTTTTTGTGCAACTCTTATCTCAATCACTCAACAAACCCATGTGCAAAAAGCGATTTTGTACTAACGAAATAATAAAAAATAATAATAATAATACTTTCAATGGAGCACCAGGTTGGTGCTCGAATTAATTACATTTTCGTGTATAAAGTTACTAATTTTTTCTATTTTTTTATTTTAATATATCATTTGAGTTTATTAATTTCTAATTTTTTTTATTTAAATGGTTCCTCAACTTTAGTTGACTATGGTGGTTAACTATATATGTGATATCGACATGTAAGCTCCACGAAAAATTTTATAATATATAAAAAATAACTAGTAGCATATATAATAATTACTTTATACATCCACTTTGATAAGAGAAATAAAAAAAAGAGAGAGAGAGAAAGCAAGAAATAGAAAATTAAAAAAAAAAATTAAGCAAACTTGGAAATCTTTTTATCACTTTTGGTGGTTACGAATGTAATCTAATGTGTCTATCTCTCTCTTCAAAATAGATCTATAGAGTAACTACCGTACATATTACTAATTGCTCTTTGTATAGCTCTATTGTCAAACACATCACAACTACCAAAAAAAAAAAAAAAAGAGTTTATCATACGGTTAGTATACAAATTTGTCATTTTTTTTCTATTCTAGTGTATAAACTTTAATATTTACTATTTAAATGTACCAACTTATAATTTTTTTTTGTTTGAGTGGTTCTATTAATTTTAATATGATGTGTTCTTTGAGTGAACACACAATACTATCATGGGAGTCCAGTGTCAAAAACACATGGCAACTAAAAAAATTAAAAAAAAAATGTAAAAAAAATCCATCATCATTCTTAGATAGTAAAAAAGAGTGCAAATAAATTACATAATAACAATTAGATATTATGGCTTTATATAACAATGTTTTTTGGAAAAAAAAAAGACAAATAAATTATTTAAAAATAGCCGGATACAAGAAAAAGATTGAAAATTTAAAAAAAAATTTAGTTTTGTTCATTTATCAAGACAACGATCCATTCTTATCCTCAATAACAAAAAAAAAAAAACTAAAATTGTGATTGTCTAAAAGATGACGATATGAAATTGAGTTTTAATTAAGAGTGAAAAGTAGCTCGAATTTAAAGAGGATAAGATAGATAATTATAAAAAATATATATAATAAATAAAGAAAAATGATCCATTCTCATTCTCATATAGCAAAAATAAATAAATTATTTAACAACAATCAAATATTTATGACTTTACATAAAAGTAATTTTTTCAAAAGGCCAAAAAGTTAAAAAATTACTTAAAAATAACCGGATATAAGGAAAAGATTGATAATTTTATCCAAAAATTTTATTTTTGTTTATTTACGAAGGTAATAATTTATTCTTATTTTTAGTAGAAAAAACTAAGAATGTCTGGTTGTTTAGAAGATAACAATGTAAAATTGAGTTTTAATTCGAATTGCAAGAAGTGGTCTGAATCTAAGTTGGGTAATGTAGGCTGATTAGAAAAAAAATTTATTTAATTTTATATATTTATTAGTTGATTCATTCTCGTTTTTGTAGTAGTTTTTTTTTTTTTACAAATATTTGTTAAATAAGAAATATTTTTGTTTTAGTATTTTTTTTATATAAAAATATTTGACAATTGGATCCACATAACAGTCCTAAGAGTGTATTTGAAGGATAAATTAGTCTAGAGTTAGTTGAACCATTCAAATAAATAAAAAAAATTATAAATTTATACACTTAAATAGTAAAAATTAAATTTTAAAGACTTAAATAAAAAAATTAACAAATTTATAAACCAAATAATAATTTTTTTTATTGTCACACATTTAATAGTAAAGTCAACATATCGTTGTTATGTATGAAATTAATGATCATATCATCATAAAGTTAATGGAACTTGATGAAATCACTATGATGGAAAAGAAAAAAAATGCAACTTAGTATGTTCAAATATATAAGATTAAAATTCATACACTTTAATAGAAAAAAAAATTGATAACTTCCGTATACTAAAAATGTAATTAACTTGTTGATATGCCTACCTGCGAAGGCAGGCTTGGACCAGTCGAAAATGATACCAAGAAGGAAAAAGCATCACATGCCCATCCTTATCAAAACCGTGCAGCCAATCCATGCATATTATTCCAATTATAAGCAACAATCCCAACCTAAGTCGTTGTCACCCTAATTATTAGTTTATGGCATGCGTATTATCAATATACGAGTTCTTTAAAGTTATCTTTTTCTTTTTAATTGGACTATTAAAGTGATCCTAGTTTAACTTATAAGAGAACTCCCTAACAGATATGATAGATCCCTTTCAAATATTTGAGGGTTATTCCATTACCAATTAGATCTGTCCCAACGTAGGGCAAATAAATTTTGCAGGCGGGAAGGTCCAGCCTCGTAGGATGAAGGGTTCCCTAAAGAAGCATGCCCAAGCAGTCAAATGGGTAGGCTTGTACGCCCAGAAAACATCAGAAATTATGTTTACGCCATGACATACCAAAATTTATCGACTTGATAACAAAAGATGTATTACCAGTAGTTATTATCTTACAGTAAACAAACTCATAACAACACATCACAATGCAAACCGAATGGATGCCAATCTAAGCAAAGCGACCATGGTTTGCCATTTTCTGATGATGCAAAAGTAACTGGAGTAAGAAACCTTATTGTACAATCGCTTTGAGTTCAAGTCTTCGTGGCTGGTCTCACGAGTCCCAATCCTGAACCACTACCCAAATGCTTGAAGTCTGTTGCCATAAGATGATCCCCATGACCGGCAAAGCCTGTTCCACCTTTTTCCAAGTTCACCAAATTACGCTCTTTACAACCCTTACTGCAAACCAGACAAACCTTATCGACAGCCATAAATTTGTCCGCACACTTCTTGCAGAAGACATGACCACAGGAACTAAGTGCGACCAGTGATAGTGAGTTGGTGAGAGTAACCTTGCAGCTAGGACAAATGTAGGTCTTATCGAGATAACTGGATGATTTCTTTTCACTAGTGTCTTCTGTAAAGTAGACAGGGAACAGGCTCTTCAGCTTCAGCTTTTCCTTGCCTTCTGGGCAAACGGTACTTGTGGAAGGGATGTCCACTTTAACTGGAGCATCTGGTGTAGCTGAGGGCAGCCAAAATGCTTTCATTGTCCGGAGAGCTTCCTCTTCATATGAAGTGACCTTTACACTGTTTGCCCCATGGAAACAATTCTTGTCTTGGCTGTGGTTTCTATCGCTGTACTGTGGAACTGCACCGTGATTTTGCTGATCGAACGCATCAAGCTCTCTGGCTTTCTGCAATATTAACTTCTCTTCTTCCTCCTCCTTTTCCTGCTTCTTCTGTAATTCATGGGCAGCTAGCTTCCTGACAGATAAGAGAAAAACACACTTCTCATCGCAACAATGGCACTGTAAAGAATAAAAGAAGCTAACACACTACACCAAAACAGCTAAAAAATGTACAGAACTGTTATTTCCTTCAGGCAAAAAGGCTGGGTAGCACAGGGCTCTCTTATCTTTAATTAATGTTCCAACCTGCCTACCTTTCAGTCCAAATCATAAAAGAAAGAGGAAAGCAAATTGCACTTAAGGCCAGTTCCAGTTGAGGTCTAAAATAAAATTGCACATGACCCTTTTCCATCTAAATCTTTCCCCATGAAATACAAAGACGAATATCTTCATAAATTTTTAACTAATAATTGGGAAAGAAGGAGCAAAGTAATACATATCCAAATAAGCAGACTTCCAAAGTAGAATATGACAGTTCAGACTACAATTCTATGGCAACCTCTGAGACAAGACTCCTAAGCTTCTGCCAAAAATTAGTTGTACATTGCTTTGCAGACCATTGAGCTCACAAACACACAATCAGCATGAAAATAGTCGAACCTGGCTAGTGGCCTAAGATGACCGATTTGGTTGTTAAAATGACCAACTTTCTTTCACCATGAATTCCAACCACTCAATTGCCTAAGATCCTAATTTCCAAGATTCTAAGAAACAGTGCCAGCATCAGATCAATGAGAATTTCATATCTAAGCTTACATAATATAAAGCAATACAGTCATAGATCTACAACAGCATACATTCAGAACACACAAATGTTAAAATAGAGGGGAAAACTGAAATAACGCGTTCTTTCCTGATCATCAAGCAGTTCAACAAAAACCTTCCGAACACAACATGTCGCAAAAAAATCTAGAAGGCAGGAATACATTCTCACCGTATTTCAAACACAATCAAACGGTTACTACCCAAATAAATCAGAGCACTAATAACAGTCTATTCATGTCTTATATTCATTACAAAACTCAAAGAGCCTGCACTTATCAACAGAAAAAAACCACAGCCTGCCACAATAAAATTTCCCAATTTAACCTCCAACTCACATTTTAGCCTATCAATCAGAATTTAAACAATCATCTTTCACTTCTCATATCAATTTCAACTCACAATTTCACATTAAACTCAAAATTCTACTTAATTCAGCTTCTATTTTTACTATGAACCCAATTGAATCGCCAACAAAACAAATCCTCCAAGTAAACATTTAAAACAAAACCTAAAATCCGGAAAAAAAAAAAAATCTTCCTCTATTACCAACATGACATCCACAAAGAACCCACGAAAACCCAAATCTCATAAACAGAAAAGAAAATAAATTCTTAAAAAATAAAAAGAATTTAAGCTGCTGTTACCTTTGAATGTCTTTCTTTTGGGCTAAGAGGCACTCTAATATGCACTCTTTACAAAACACGTGACCTTTTTGACAAGACATTGGATCTATAAATGGTTTCAGGCAGAGAGAGCAAGCATCGAATGGCTTGATCGAATCCTTTCCAAGTCTCTCCTTTTGCGTCCCATAACCTAACTTTTTCTTCTCATCGTACGTGAAAAAAGCTAAATCGTTGTTATTTTTAGAGTGTCTTTGAGGCATTTTGTACCGAAAAAAGTTTTGGGTTTGACTGGATCTGAGAGAGGTGAAGCAGAAGAAACCCTAGGAATTGTGAGAATTTTGGGAATTCTTTTGGGGGTTTTAATTGTGACCGACACGCTGGGGAGAGAAAAAATTGCCTACGAGACGACGCGTCGTCTACAATTTGAACTGTAAAACGAGAGGAGTAGCTTACGGTCCCTCGAATATCAATATTCGGTCAATTGACTCTTCTAATTATTAGTATTGCTAAAACTAGACCCTATACGTTCGACTTACAAATAATTAAAAGTCTGTACGGGACGATTTATCATGTTGGATGTAAATTTTTCTCTTTTCCTTTGTCTTCCCTCTTTTCCCTTTTCCTTTCAAAATGATGTTTGTGCTCTGTATGAATCATATGAAATAGGTCACTATTGTGAGAAATGAAGAAGGTGGCAACTCTGTCTGCACTGTGGTGTTACGAGGAAGTACAGATAGTATACTGGATGACCTTGAAAAAGCTGTTGATGATGGAGTCAATACTTACAAGGTAATAGTTGCTTAACATTCATGATATAAAATGGGTTATGTCTTGTAGAAAATGATTTAAAATATTTTTTTTGAAGAAAGAAAGTACATAGGATAATTAGAATTATGAGTTAATTTTTTGTTAAATAAGAAATTTGACTCAATTTTACAAAAAAAAAAAAATTAGAATTAAGTAAAAAATTATTTTAATCCAAGCATATTTATGTTTTTATGAATTAAAAGTTAAAAAACAATTTAAATCAATTTGTAAGAATCATGTTACGAAACCTAAACCCCCCACCTCCTTATTCTTGTACACATTTTCATATTTAGTATGATAAAATAACTCAACATTCTATTTATATTTCACAAGAAAAAATCTGTATATGGTAGAAATTTAGATAACCCGATTGTGTTTATAAAATTGCATTTTATCTGATATTTTGATTAAAATCTCGTTTTTAACTATTTAAGATGAAAATATTTTCTTCTCTTCAAACATTTGATGAAAATTAAGGAATTACTTTAATTTAATTTCATTTTTTTTTGTTAGGATAAATTATAACAATCTACCTCAAATATTGTGCAATCACACAAGGCCTTTAAAAGAATGAATATTTAACAAACCCTCCTTTTGTTTAAGACGTTTTTACAAAAAAAAAAATCTCTTTTATGTTCAAAATGCTTTTGAGATTTTAAATTCATCGACTTTAGTAGTAAGGAAAATTTTAAAATGTTTTATATCTTCAATTTTTAGATAATCTATATAATTCTATAATACCTTAATAGTGTTATTAGCTAATTTAATTTCTTCATTTGCCTTTTAATTAAGGCATATATGGCAAGACATTTTCTTCCATTCTTTAGTTTTATAAGTAAAATTCAATTCATTAGTATTGGCAAGGTTGAATAAATGTAGTTAATCATGTAGGATAGTTTTGAATTAAGAATCTTCATAATACCTTTCGAACCTACAATATATTATAGAATAATATAAAATTATATTTTTAGATATCATAAACAGTAGTGGATTTGTACAAATTTTAAAATGAAAATTTACTTGAAAGGATATATTTAAAAATAGAATAAATATATCAATATGTCTTTATATAATATTTAAATTTTTCTATCTATCCCTAAAATTTTTTAAAATATTTAATCTGTCTTTTCAATCATAAATTTTTTTTTTGATTGAACTACCTCCGATTAAAATGCACCAAAAAAAATTAAAAAAACTTTAAAAATAGAATATGAAAGTCATGTAACTTTAATTTTTTTGTTTTTGTTGGTTAACTCACGTCCCCATAAAAATCAATATATAATAATAAAAGAAATATAGATTTTTTGAAAGTTTTCTCAATGTTGGATAGCGACGAGCATGACAACTCTAATAGGGATTCAAAATTAGACCATAAGTTTAGTTCTTTTTTAATTTATCTCCTTTATTTATTTTTGTTATTTGTTTTCCAAGTTCTTTGTTTAATTTCAAGTTATTTATTTTATATAATTCATTATTTTTTTTATTTAATTCTTGTATATATTTATTTCAAGTTATTTATTTTATACAATTTATCTTCTTGTATTTTATTTTTTGCACATATCTATTGTGGATTGGGTTGGATATATTTGCTTTGTATTATTGGAAACACCACAAGAAAAGCCCACATAAACTCTAGACCTAAGCTAAAAAACCTTATTGAGTTTAGATAGAAAGATCTAGATGGCAAGTATGATGAAACTCTACTAATACTCATTTGAACTCTCATTTGAACTCAAACTCACCCTATACATAAAAAATTATGAAATGACATTCACTTACCTTCGGTGTATAAGATTAGATATTGGATTATCCAACTGGTAATCTAGATAGTTTGTAGACTTGAAAAGACCTTAGCATTAGATAAAATTTGCCTAAATTCTATTTAGAAAAAGCTAGATCATATCCATTAAGGTTGACCCATTAAGACACGAACTAGCTCGTGATAATGCTCATTCTAACCTTTTTTTGATAGGTTAACACCAAAAAAAATGATGAAAGAGGAAGTGAAAAATACTACATAAGATTTTAGGATCGGATTAGAGCGGGTTTTATTTGAGAAGAGAAACTATCTACCCTCGGGTTTTATATCAAAGCCATTAGAAAAGATGAGTCCCGCAAACAATGAGTACACCATCATAGAGAGCTCATATTGTTTTATACAAGACTAAAAAATCTTGTAGCTACCACTAGGCTCACATCATAGTCCAAGGTTGTAGATAGTAGAATAGGAATATATTATGTAATGAAAAATATTATAAGCATTGTAATATAAGCTAAATGGTTGTAAAATTTATTTTTTAGTAATCATTATAGTATAAATCAAATAGTTGTACTATTTTTTTCAATAAAAAATGGCTCTATATCATAGTTAGAATGTGTTAAAAGTTTAAATTTCAAATTCTTCCGTATATGTTGTTACAAAGATGCATCCATCACTTACGATCCCAACCAAAAAATGGTAAAAAAAAAAAAAGTAGGGTAGACATGTTTCCCAGATTGCTCGAAGTATCTATAGGTTAATACTCTCAACGAGTACTTAAAATCCGATCCGGCATGTCTTATGTACAAGCTTTGTCATGATTTGAAATCTATAACGTTAAAGCAACGTATCCAATTCGAGTTCACATTTTACATGCATATATTTATTATATATCCAGTTCAAATTGCGTTTTACCAATTAAAATATAAGTAGTCTCGTTAAAACTTAATTCTCCTCTCGAATATACCACACTCGACTTTGGCAACAACAAATGGAGAACAAAGAGGAGACACAATTGGAACATACTCACCAACAAGAACTTAATGCCATGAAAAAGGAAAATTTTCGTCCGTCCAATCCGGTGAAAAGGGAGTTACAATCATTACCAAGTAGAGGGGACACTTCACACTAAGGTCAAAATCAAGGTGAAATGCCATAAGCTTTTTCGATGCCAAACCTACGGTTCAAGACCTTTACTATCCCACCCACTAATTCGGAGGTAACTATATTTCATGTTGAGACCCTCATTTTCCGTTGGGTCATTTTCTTATACAATGAGTCGATAAGCTATGCGGATGTAAGGTACTCCTATTACGGATATTATCGGTGAATAGACTCATAAGGTCAAGACAAGTAAAAGGACTTAACTTGAACATCCTATCAATAATTGAAGAGTGCCTTGAGAGTATTGACATGTATGATCTTATGAGAGTGTTGAGATGTGTCGGATGCAAGATGTGATAATTTCCAAGAGGTTTAGATTTTCAAAATTCACTAGGCACTCAACATCCATGTGAGTATACTATAGCAAGATGTATGAGATTGTGTATGGTGAAAAGTTGCTAATGCACTTTTTTCATGAAAGCATGAGTGGATCTACTCGAGTCTGGTTCATACAACTAGATAGTGCTAAAATCAAGAAATGAGAGGATTTAGCGAAACTTTCATAAAGGAGTATAATTTTAACATGGAGGTCGCTCCAAATCAATCCGATGCACTTCGAGTCTCTCTACTTGTCTAAATTACTCTTTTGTGTTCAAATTTTGAAAGGTTAGCTATCCTCCTCGACTTAATGGCTTGTTCAATCCGATCAACGAGCAAACACTATCTCAACAAAGTTATTTGACCTACTACGCAATAAATAGTCGTAGTATAGAGCTTTGAAGGTGTTGATTAAAAGAGTAACCGGTTATTTCTCAAAAAGGATGGGCAAATTCGAGAAGTCGTTTCTCGCCATCGTTGAGCATATTCCTTTATAAACTCATTCGGGCCTTTTTTCATAGATTATATGATCAATCTATTAGGTATTATCTCTAAACTAAACTTATACTGCCTTATGAATATATCTATCAAAACCTTCCACCTCTTGATTTTGGTCTAGTCTAGATTAATAAACTAGTTAAGAGTAGACCCATCAAAACTATTAGGAAAGAAATGGATCGATAGTTTTTTATCATATGCTATCTCAAGCATTTGTTTAAATAGATCCTTAGGTGGGTCTTAAGACATTAACTCCTTTTTCTCGCCATCGTTGAGCATATTTCTTTACAAACTCATTTGAGCCTTTTTACATAGATTATAAGATCGATCTATCGGATTTTATCTCTAGGTTAAACTTGTATTGTCTTATTAATATATCTATCAAATCCTTCTACCTCTTGATCATGGTCTAGTCTACATCGGTAAACTAGTTGAGAGCAAATCCGTCGAGACCCTTAAGAAAGAAGTGGATCAACAATTTTTTATCATATGCTACCTCAACCATTTTGTTTAAGTAGATCATTAGGTGGGTCTTAGGATATTAACTCTCAATGTACTTAGTAAATTCAAACAACTTGAATTTCTTAAGAATCACCACGTTCGACATTAGACATTTAGTCGCACTAAGGAGAGGGCCATACATATTTGCACTCGTGATAGCTCTCAAAAGTTCCTCGATAGTCACAAGCTTTTCAATTTCTAGTTACGAGGCTATCTTTTCCTTGGCCAACTCTTTAGTGGTGAAATCGATAGTTGCTTGTTGCCAATGCTTGGACGAGTCCAAGGCAATACAAGAGTAGGCCCAAAGATCTAGAAGCAAACTCATACGTGCCTTCTAGCGTAGAATGGTTGGCATAATTAGTACTACCAACGGGCTCGAAATGAGACATGCCAAAAGGTGATACTAAAGACACAATCCGAGTGATCGGTGGTACTAGAGGAAATTTGATCACTCGTTTTTATTTTCGAGGCTAGTTACCTATGACAACCGGATCAACGTTTTTATTTTCAAAGCTAGTCACCCATGACAATTAGACCGTTATTTTGTTTTCGGGACTATTCATCCATGACAATCGGATCGACATTTTGTTTTCATGACTAGTCATCCATGATAACTAGACCATCATTTTATTTTTCAGGGTTAGTCACCCAAAACAACAAGACATTATTTTATTCTCATGTCTAGTCAACCAAGAACAACCAGGAAATGATGAAGAGAGCAACATCATGGAATTGACAAAGGAAATCAATGGTCTACCTAAAATCTGTTGATCGATCCTTTCCTTGCCAACCCATTTCCTTCCACTGCTCAGATATCAAACCATTAAGTTCTTCTTAAGGAAAGGCAGCGTTCCATAAGGCCTTCAAGCTTCCTGGAGGAAAGGAGCAGAACTATAAAAATAATGCAATCAGGGAGCCTTCACGTTTCAAAAAATTAATAATCTAATTACATGTATGAAATCTATGAATTTTTAATTCCCTTACTCATAAGAATGACAAATCTAGCAAACAAATAATTCATCTGTTATTGTAAATGGATTTCCACTGATTCTATTTCTGTAACACCCAAAACTTCAATAGAACCTTCAGAAGAAGACTGCTGAAAAAGCAATCTTCAAATACATGGACTTTAATAATAGAGATGGTAACATTAAAGAATCTTAAAACATGAAAAAGTAATGCAAAACTAGATGACTGGTAAGTTCACCGCAATTTTTGCCCTAATTTTTACGTTTCCCAAGTTGAGTACTCGCACAGAAGATGACGCCACTTTGAATAACGTGAAGAGATAATTTGAAATCCAATATTATTGCATGAAGAATCAAACTTCATAAAGGGCACTAAAACAATCTGATGAACGGTTTTCTTCATAGAAAATTTTGAAGTACTTTTTCAAAGGGAAGGAAGAGAGACAAATTAAAATCTGAAAAAATTCGACCGTTACAATTGTTGAGCGACATGTATTGGATTGTCTGTTTTTTTTTCCTAGAAAATTATGTGAGAAAGGGGAGTAATAAGTTACTTTTTTGCATTTTTTTCCCACTCAGTTGTTACAGTTACGTCAATTAAATGAGTTTATTAAAACAAAAAACCAGCTTTCATTGATACATACTTACATCAATCAAATTTATATATAGAGAGAGAGAGACTAAATTTTAAATTAGTTCATCTCGTTTCAAGAAATAAATAAATAAATTCTTTTATTTTAAAAAATTAATTATTTAATTTTTTTATTTTTAATTAATTTTGATTTTAAAAATAAAAAATAAGTAAATATATAAAAAAATGGACGAGAAAATAAAACATTAAATCAATATAGTCAACCTTTGTTTAAATAATTAAATAATTAATTTTTCGAAAACGGCACATCATCCTTTATCCATTCAACCTACAGACATGTCATATTGTCATTCCTATACTCATATTTGTAGCGAACTTCTTTTTTGCTCATATAGAATCATTAGGCTCCACTTCTATCCTTATAGTTTTTTTTATATAAGTGTCTTTATGAAATATTATCATACTTGAGAGGACTTGAGAGGAAAAATAAAAATAAAATAACATGCGATTATGAAAAAGAAATCACCCTTTAGTTAGATATTTAGTAATAAAAGATTAATTAACTAATAATGAACTTTTAACTTAATGTTATTCTTGTACAAGTAATAAGAATTAGGTCTCGTCTTGATAGAAAAAATCTGATAAAATTGAATCATGCTAGTATAAAAATAAATAAATAAAAGGTTTTTAAAATCAAAGAAATAATATTGGAAATTTTTAAATAATGGGGACAGAAATGAAACATTGGTAAATATATAAGACCAAAAATATAGTTTATCCAAAATCTAATCAGGTATCATCCATCAAGCCGCTGGATAATAACATTTTACTTTTGCAAACCAAAGTACTGCGACATTTCCACCTGTCATCCTAACACTTCCTCTTGTCTCTCACGCCTCGAAGAACCCTCCTTTTCCTTTTCTTCTCTCCTTTTCCAAAACAACCAAGGTACCAATCTTTTTAACACAGTTTCCGTTTTCTCCTAAATATTCCTTTCTCAAACTCCACAAAAACAAGAACCCAAATAGCAGAATACGTCCTTTTTTGGTTGTTTGTCTTGTTTTTCCTGTCTTGCAGCAGCTATGTCATCTTCACCATCACCTAAGAAAAACCCACCAACAGAATCGGCTGTGGTGGTTCAAGTCGAACCCTCATCACCGCGTTTCCCTGTCACCACTCCAACATCTGGTGCTCAAAGGAGAATAGGAATTGCTGTTGATCTCAGTGATGAAAGTGCTTTTGCTGTCAAATGGGCTGTTCAAAACTACTTGCGTCCTGGTGATGGAGTGATCTTAGTCCATGTTCGGCCCACAAATGTTCTTTACGGTGCTGATTGGGGTGCATTGCCAATTAAAGAGAACTACAATTTAGATGATCAAAATGAACAGAATCAGCAAAAGATTGAAGAGGATTTTGATCTCTTTACGAGCACGAAAGCTAATGATATAGCACAGCCACTTGTTGATGCTAACATACCCTTTAAAATTCATATTGTAAAGGATCATGATATGAAAGAAAGGCTTTGTTTGGAGGTTGAGAGGTTGGGGTTGAGTGCTTTGGTAATGGGGAGTAGAGGGTTTGGTGCTTCAAGGAAGAGCAACAAAGGGAGGTTAGGGAGTGTTAGTGATTATTGTGTCCGTCACTGTGTTTGTCCTGTTATTGTTGTGAGGTGTCCTGATGAGAAAGATGATGGTGAGGGGTCAGAGAGGGATGACAAGGCGGCTTTGGGTCCTGTGATGGAGGAGAAGGAGCAGGAGGAGCACGACATGGGCGATAAACAAGCAGGTTAGAGTTTGTTTGTTGCTTTGTTATGTTTAATTGATTACGATTATCTTGGCTTGATTAATGTCATTAAGGCTGATTGTCTGTTCATTAGGTGCAATAATTGATTAGTTCTGGTGTGTTTTAAAGCTCAGTATGATCATCTTAATGATTGTTAGCCGAAGAATTACATGTTTGAGTTGATGCCATTTGTTTGTTCAGTTTAGCTTCTTTCCATTTAGGTTTAGATCATTTTATTTGATTATTCAGTCAAAGCTTTTTGCCATTTTGGGTCCAATGTGTCATCATTCTGATTATAAAGGCAATCTTATGCAAGATTGATAATGCAAATAATGATGAGAGTGCATGGGATAGTGAAATTTCCTTTCAATGTCGCCACTGAATCTTATTAGGTCAGAGCTTGTTTCCTCCTTATGGTAATGATTTTGATTAGGGTGTTTAGGACTAGGGAAGAGATGATTTCTGGTAAGTGATAATTGATATTGGTGTTAAAGACTTTTTTGTTGTTACTAGTTTTATTGGTGTTCATTAACACTTTTCCTTCGTGTCAACCCATACCTTATTACTAGTTAAGAACAGCTCCATTCAGCAACATCGATGGTGTGGATTTTGAATCATGATAGTGTACTAAGAGAGAAAACATATGACACTTTGTTACAGGATTTTTTTATATTTAACAATGAACTTGAGAGATTATTTCGAATGACGAGCAAGAATCCACTTGATCAACTTTGTATTTCAGCATTTATTGTTTGGACGGATTATTAAGGAATAATATCAAAATAGGACCAGTTTAGTAACATTTTTGTAGAATATTGATATTTCCCATGCTTTCAACTTCAGTTCACGCTACTTGCACAATGTTGATGGTCGACTTGTCAATGCTGTGAACTTCTTTTTCTGCCAATTTGGCCGTTTTATTTTGATGTGAACTAGGAAAGAAGAAGACAACCTTATATTCCGGGTCTGTTTTAATCTAGTCCGTTTCAAATAAATCCAACTGTTTCTGCATCTTTGTCGTTTCCATTGAGGTAAAGGTTTAGCATGGTGTATGATTCACGCAACTCAGATAGGGGGCTGTTTGTTATTTTAGAGATTGGTGTAGTGTTAAATGCACATTTCATTTGTTCCCTTTTCGTTTGCTTTGCCTCTTTCGTTGCCAGAGTGTTACCCTAGTTTCAAGTCTCTTTTCCTTATGCTATGCCAGGCCTTCAGTCTACTCACCAATTATTTCATAAAACATCAACTTAGGGAGCATTCCATGTTTCAAGTCTTAGTTACTTAGTTCAATAATGAAACTTTAAGGTTCTGATTGGAACTAGCATGCAACTTTTTGACCTTTATGTTTACTTCATAAACTTCTTGGAATTCAAATTCACCAATCTGACTTTTAATTTTTTATCTACTTCCCCTTGTATGGTGATAAATGCTGCCAGTTTTCGAGACCTCTTGTATATCTGATTTATTTTTTGTTTCACCCTGATAAACTCTGACTGCATTCCTGAAATGAAAACTCAATACTCGTGGCACTTATCCCTATCAATGCATTCAATTTTTGGGTTGATTGGGAGTTGTTAGCTAGGTCTTTGAACTTATATTGTGTCATATTAGCAAAACATGGGCATGTTTTAGCTTGTGTCCAGAATAACAACTTGAGGTGACATATGAAACTTGACCAAGTATCAGATGAAAAATTAAATTATGTGCTAATTCCACGGATTAAGACTTTCCGTCTTCCTTTCTTCACATTAAAATTCAAATTTGGTTTCAAGATAGGCTCCCGTGTTTTGCTTAGGAGGATGGTTTGGGGTGGTGTGTGGTTTCGGGTTGTTGGAACCCAGTGGGTTGCTGTTAAGTGATGGAGATGCATTGATGATAATTTTAACTCTGAGATACAATGTACCTGAAGCCAAAAGGTACCTTTGGCATACCAGGACCTAAATAGGCATACTTTTTTTATGAAAAAGTGTTTTATAGAACGACTTATGATCGAGTTTATAAGTGCCGTTGATTACAGCTTGGTCTAATGCTATTACTATCACTGATAGCAGTTTTCTTTTTGATATATATACAATATCAGGAATGGTCGATGTACTTAACATGCCTAGGAGCAACTAGCCAATCTAAGAGAATTGGTGCATTTAATATTTTCTTTTGTGGGTGTGTTTATCAAATGTTAAGTTAAAAAGTGAAATATGTGTTCATTTTGGAGCAGTTATTACTCTATAGACCTCCTAGAGAGTTGGTCTCTGGTTAATGATTGTCATCTAATATATAATCCTACCTTAGAACCAAATATTGTCATGTGCTAGAAATATCAAAATGTGTCTACAGTCATCTTTATGATTGTTGGCTTAGTTCTTTTTTTCATTTTAGTTTCTTTAGCTTGTTTCTTTTTAGGTCTAAATCATCATCTCTCACAGACCACTTAAATGAATAGCAAACAAGAGAGACAGTGATTGCAGTAGAGGATTAGTTGTGGTGGCCCGAAGGGACCCTTTGATACCCCACCGCTGGTAAATATCGAGAGAGATTCTATGTGCTTGATTGGCAGGGAACTACTTTTCCTTGTAGGTAATATGGTGGTGGTGATATTATCACCCATAAGCCCTGCTGGGTTTCATTACATGTGACAATTTGATAAAAAACAACTAAATCACAAACATCAAAATGGCTGTCAGTAAAATGTGGTGACAAACTCGTTTAAGCTCCAGAAATGCCACTAAACCAAGTTACTACCAGTTTTCATTTCATGCTGACATTAGATTCATTTCTCAAGTTTCTAACCGTGAATCACTGGCTTTCAACTTTTGGAATGCTTCTGAACTAAGTAGAATGATGGGTATGCTATATCTAGAGCAGCCTTGGTATTCTCCATTGTGATGGTTTGGAGTTTTGTGTAACGGTGGGAATTTTTTGTTATGTTTTGTTTTGAGCTGGGGGTGGGGAATCAAACGCAGGTTTCTCTAGACCCAGTTGGGTCGTCTAACGGTGATCTTATGTTAACATGAGGATATGTTGTGTTCCATCAGGATATATGCATTTGCCTCAATTGCTATTCTCCTCAATGCTTTAACTACCACATTCAGACTTCAAAGTTTAATGATTTTATCAATTCTCTTGTTTGAGTCAATTGGATTAACTCATTTTTGTGGGAGGATTATGATACCGGTGCATGAGTCGATCATAGACCCCTTCGTGGAAGTTAGAATTGCAATTGCTGAGTGTAATAAAATCAAAGTACTGAGTACTTTTCTCTTTCTCTCCCTTTCTATATTCAAGCTTACATACTCACGTATTTAATGGACACACATACATGTACATGATGTGTCTATAAGAAAGTTGATTTCAGTATTCCTTCTCTTGTGTTAAAGCTAAAGTTAAACAACCTTTTCTTTGCCTTGCAGATATGGAGACGGCTTCTTGAAGATAAGATGCTGAAGTATCAGAATGTTCGATTTGTCCTGATGGTTGCATGATCAGTCTTTGAAAATGTTTGGTAGTACTGTTCTCTATTTCTCCAGCTTTTTTCTACCTTTCAAAATGTTTAGTTTACTTAAGTGTGTAGTTTGGATGATGACACTGCTCCTTGTGAGGTTGTAATATAAATAGGTTGCACTTTTTTATCAGACTCGTGAAATTTCTGCTAGAAACCTCTTTTAGGAGTGTGCTTATTTTATAGTGTCAATGCCCGTGTCAGGAACTCAGGATGTGTATAATCAGTGATGGTTCCTTTGGCTTTCATGAAAACTGCTAAATTAGAAAATGAAGGGTGATAACTTATTGCTTAATATGGGATTGCTGCATTATTAAGAATGAAATGGCAGCCAAATACTGCCTTCATCTTCAACCACAACTGATCTACTGTTTTTTTCTTCATTAAAAAAAAAGAAATCTTCCTCCCTTTGCTGGTCATAATTCTCGTGGCAATCTAGTTCAGAAAAGAAAGATTGGCATGCCATTTAGAAGAAAAGCCATATCAGGGTTAACCTTTTTCGGTATTTAGAATGTGTTTAGTGTGAAGGATCATCTGTCAAAAGAGGTGAGCGAGCTGGTAGTCAAATAACGCGTTCTCTCTATTATCTTTACATTTTCAACAGGAACCATCGAGCTACTCTTGCAAATTAAACCATACCTTGCATTACACATGCTACATTATTAAAATGCTGCAAGTGTGTCATGGCAGCACCAAAATGGCTTAGAATAAATTTGCCTGACCAATCTTAACATTGTCTTTTATCAAGCCCAAAAAAACCATACTAGCTTGCCCCTCTTAAAATTGACTCTAGATTACTTTGCATGATGACAATTTTTTTTTTTTAAATAATTAGGGTATATATTCGAACTTCAGCAATTTTAGCAGATCATCATGACTCAAACTGGGGAACAGATTCATTTATTATCAGAACTAAACCTCAAAGATTTACAGTTTGACAAACAAAACAAAGTAATGTAATGAGATCGAATTTGAGGAGTCTAAAAGTAATTCTATTAAAAAGCAGTGGCAATGTGCCAGCTGGGGTGGCATGCTACAGATTTTTTATATTGAAACTTTGAATGCTGTCAAGAAGATAAAGAAAACGTTATCGTCAAACTTGCTAAAAAAACTGAGCTCCTGTCATTTTCCAGCAAATCATTTCATCTGGGACTTGATGACAGGAAAAACCGATAAATGGTCCATGTTGCCATTTGCCAAACTGTTTCAATGAGGATAAACTACTTGGGACCTCAAAAATTGACCGCCAACATTACTCAATTCATTTTTTTCCTCTCCTCTCTTCAACGCCTAATTATCTGAGCCTACTCAGTTTTCTCCCTTCAGTTCATTTAATTTTGGCCACATGGTTTCCTAGTAGTTTTTGTTCTTCTTCCATTTCTATCAATTCATTGATCTCTCAAAAAAAAAAAAAAAAAAAAAAAGAGTAAAAAAAAAAGAAGTGGAGCCCAACTTTTAAGCATCTCTAGGAATGTGAACAAGACAAATCACAAAATACATTGCAATCCTAAAATTTTAGCTTTCGTTGTCTGTTTTATAGGTCTATTTGGAGAATATCTAGTTCTTTATGGTTTAAAACTGTCAATGTGATTACACCAATTTTTAGATGGGCAAGCACCAAATCTTGATATCTCAATTTCATTAGCTTCCATAGTTACAACTTACAAGGACACTAGCAAGCACCAAAATTTTGAAAGTCATCCAAT
Source organism: Dovyalis caffra (assembly GCA_963924115.1). Taxonomy (NCBI): domain Eukaryota; kingdom Viridiplantae; phylum Streptophyta; class Magnoliopsida; order Malpighiales; family Salicaceae; genus Dovyalis; species Dovyalis caffra. The sequence goes on from CAWUPB010001184.1 coordinate 12,880,789, forward strand.
AGAAGGAGTGACCCTACGTTGATTGAGACAGGAGATGGAATAAGCTTGCATCACTTGACTGGTGTGATAATGGCGAAGTATGTCAATAGAAAAGAACTTCACATGGTCAAATTTTGTTTCCTATTCTATGGAATAATGACTAAGAAGTGGCTATGATTTGAAGTTGCGAAGGCCATGAGCATTGCGAAGAATAAATGAATTATTCTTTGTCTGGCAGCTATCCATAGCAATCACAACAGAATCAAAACATCATTGAAGGGAAACAAATATCTCTCATATTCATGGTGGTGGATAATGCATTAGCTAGGATCCTTTATATCCTTTCAAAATTCTCCCCAACTTTACGCTATTGAAGTTTTATACAGTCACTGTGTTGTCTATATATTTGTTGTTGTAATTCCAATATTTATGGGTGAGACATAATCACATGGTAGATTTCATAAATATGTTTTTCTTTATGGTAAGTAGTTTCATGTATCCAAATGTATTCATCCAAGAAGATTGATTTGAGTAAAACGAGTCTTAATCGTTTAATCAAATGACTTCAAGTTTAAGTCTTTGTATATACATAAAACTCTTTAAGCAATCTGTGTTTATTGTGTACATCCGACCGAACGACAAAAGATTAGTTTAAACATTAGGTCTGAAATATCTTAGGAATAACAAAAATATATAGTTTTTAACACATGCATATTTAATTTAAAATTTAATGATTGTGTACCTGATAATTTCTTAATAAAATAAGATTTGAGTTTAAATAATTTTAATTTATTTAGTGATGGTACAATGGAAGATGTTATTTATATACTCCTAAACCTATAAATATCTCGATAAAAAAGTAGAAATTTATGAAAATTTTCTTCTCATTTCATATACATTTGTATTATAATGATCAAAGAAAAAAATAAAATAAATAACACCTCTTCGATTGTCAAGTCAACCCTCCTAACGTTTTGTACTAGCAGGCTCATAAATGCTAAAATCAGATGCCACAAAAATTGTGCAATGGTAAATAGTTTTTTTTTTCAAAATTTATCCTCTTAACTCTCCCCCTTTTTTCTTTTCTTTTCTTTTTTTTTTTTTGACTTCAGCCTATGTTATTAATTAATCTAATAATTACTTATGGATCTGTCGCCCTCTTAAAAAAATTGTGTTAAAATACGAGTTCATGCCTTCATGGCCTATGGTAGGCACGTGGAGCTGTCGGAGGAAGATTAACCAGTAGTCTATTATAGCTGTGATCGCATAATATCATTTTTCTAATGGCTCTCCAAGAATCTAGTGGCAGCCTGCTCATACGAGCCTCCTAAATCTTGATGTTATTTTGTAGGTTGCGTATTAATTTATATTATCTTTGTTCGTAACTTTAAAAGATATCTTCAATGTTAATTTTCGTGTATCAAAATCAATCTTAATCAGGTATCTACCTCATCCCAAATTAAAGTCAAGTAAAAAGTAATAATGGAAAAAAAAAAAAACCCCACTCATCACGCAAGCCAAATCATATATATATATATATATATATTCGAATAAATTTTTATATTAATCGAGAATAAATTTATTATTTTTTTGAGTTATATCAACATCAAAATATGCATAGTTTTTTTATGGAAAAAAAACCCACTCATCACGCAAGCCAAATCTAATATATATATATATTTTCGGATCAATTTTATATTAATTTAGATTAAATTTATTATTTTTTGAATTTTTTGAATTATACCGACATCAAAACATGTGTAGTTTTTGATTCACCATTAAATTTTTTCTTAAACTAAATGAACTCAAACTTAATACCCTTAAAAAAATAATTATTACTAATTACTTACTTATATATAGTAGAAATCAAGCTTTGATTTTTATCAAATCAGAACAATTCTTTTATCGCTAAACTACATGGCCTGAATGAGATATTTGTTATCTTTTTATATAGTTTATAGATTAGAAAGAGATGGCCAGATTGATCTTAAGCTCAGATGGAGATCGCAACGCCAAGATATTTTCACCAGGTTATTACAGCCACAAATTATGCATTATTTTAAGGGAAACCATGGATTCTTCTGTGGGCTGGGAATGAATTTTTTAATTTAAACCTTAACAGCAGGCATGTGGCCAAGGTGAACCACGAGTCTAACCTGAAACCTGAAAGCATTCCATTTTCTAAATAAAGAATTGGAAGGAAAGCAATGAAACAAAGAAGAGAGCAACAAAACTTGTGGTTCTTGCAAAAGAAACAACGAATACATACCGTCATAGAAGTGTTAGGTTTACATTCATTAGTCAAAGAATCAAAACAATTTCTTCTCAGTAACGAGAAAGACAATAATATCCACACTCCTTCTAGAGTAGGGTCCCACTTTCACCTGGGGACGAAATTTGGACCATACAAGTGTTTGACATGGAACATTTCAACACCTGCTGATTCCATAATTTTGTTGACAGTCTTAGGACGATTTCTTGAAGAACTGAACCAAAACATGTAGTATTGCGCAGATAAGATTCTACCATAGGATTTGTATTTCAGTACGGAGAAAGATACATGCACTGAAAATTGCAAAACAAGAACTTACGATTAAATTGAAACTAAAAAGGATCTATCTCACGTTGAGGTTATGACAACTTTTCTATTACAGCAACATTACCTGGCTATTACAATCCAGTGAAAATTAGCATCAACAAATCCAGGTTCTTGATTAGCTCAGCTTGCAGTGACATAGGAAATTTTAGCTAGCCTTAAGCTCGAGCTACCTAAAAAAGCTGATTCACTTGACATTAACACATTCAGGTTATCTTGCAATAACAAGCAGCTTAGTCTATATGATCCGAGTTCAGAAGAGAAAGTTCTTTCACTACAATCTTCAATTTTGCTTGAAGATTTATCAGGACAGGATAGATGAACGGTTTTGAACACCAACCATCAAATATACAAGACTCATAGGCTAAACCTGATGAAAATTAGTAGGCTCAGGCACAGTTCCACGCCTGCGTTTTGAAGAAAATGCTCTTCTTGATTGTGATGCTGCTCCATCACTGTCACAAAATCTGCTTGAACATTCTTCGCTATTACTAGAAGAGCTTGAAACAGGCGGAGGCGGCGTAGAATACCATGGAACTACTTGATTTTCTTCATCATCTTCGCCGCCATGACCATTACCATCATCTTCATTTTCATCATCTTCATCATTATCATCTTCTCTATCAAGATCATCATCATCATCCTCTTTATCATCGTCTTTATCATCATTGTCACCGTCTTTATCATCTTCACTGCCTCTTTCTTCTCTATAACTCGAGCTGTTCACGCAGTTGTCGCAGACAGAAAGGGTAGGGCCTAACTTGGGGCCGGTACCGGTCCAAGGCGTGAGGGCTTGGCAAACATGACAAAGAAGTGTTCTAGAATGCTTGGCGACAAGAAAATTTGCACTGTGAACATTAGCATCACAGTCCCAACACAGGCTGGCTTGATCTGATTCACAGTACATTTTTGCTAAAGAATCACAGAGCTCACACTTCTTCATTTCTTCCCTCTCGATTTGGAGATGGACTAAATTAAGATGCCACCGATGTGCATGTTCTGCTTTTATTTCTGTCTTTGTTTGGACCTAAAAAAACAGAACACATGGTTCAGGACAACTTGCAACTGTTGATATTGAAAACCTGCTTTGCTTTCATTTTTATAATGACAAAAAAGGGAAATTTTCTCTTGCAATTGGGGTATTACACCAACTCTCTATTGCCTTGAAGAAATTATTGGTTCAGATTGACTAGATGTTAGTATGCTGACTTTGATAGACATGATTAACTATAATGGAGACAAATTGTTTAGGTAGCAGATATGATTTTTTTTTTTTTTTTTTTGGATTTTACATAAACAGATATTTTTGGATTAATTTTTGTTCCTACGATGATGTAAAATTCTAATCTTTAATAAACAAACGATAGATCACTAAAGAATTATAGATTTTAAAAAATATCAATAAGTTTGTAGTTTAATGATATTATTGTATAAGAAAAATGAAGTTTCAAGGCAAATTTAATAAAATTGCATAATATTGATAATAAAATGCAGATAAAATTTTTAAATGTAAATAAGATTCTATTAAAATCAATATAAATAGATAAAAAATAATTTTTGGTATCTAATCTTACATTGTTTAAGAGTTAATTGAAAGTCAATAAAGAAATGATAATTAGACGAAGTAAGCCAAATTAAGAGTAAATAATTCCTTCTATTGTTATATAATTGGTTAATTTTTTTAATATCTGTTTATATTTCTAATTATATTTATTACGTTCTTATATAATATTCAATTTTTTGATATATATATATATATCAATTAAAGTTTTTCCATTCAAATTGATATAATTATTATTTTTTCATTCTAAAAATATATCCCTAAACTAGACAACAATATAGTTTTAATTTTTTTAAACATTATTTTTATAAAATTTAATGGTTGAGTCATTTTGAAACTTTTTATTTCTTAAAACATTGTTAGTAAGAAAATTTTCTATTATATGATTATATAACCTGAAGATAATTTTAAAATAAAAATATATAATTTTTTTCAATTTAGATGGAAAAACTTAAATTTAAGAATGTATTGAAAAATTAGATATTCTACAAGAATAAAATAGACATGATTAAAAAAATATAAGAACATATTCTACACTTGTATACTTACGAGCTATTTACCCGAAGTTAAATCAACGAAGTCAATTTGCTCAAGCCTCAACCAATGGATTGTTCAAGTGGGGAGTCTTGGAGAAAGCAGAAAATCCATTGTGAGGTAAAATTGTAAAAAATAGGGTTTAATGGTAAATTTTATCCTCATTTTATTGCAATTTGATAATTTTGAATTTATTATATCAACTTACATAATTTGAACTTTAAAGCATTGAAAATTAGGTAAATATGATTTAAATTGCCCAATCTCCATTATGTGTAATTTGAAATGTCAAAACGACGTTATTTTAGCATTTCATTGTTAATTATGTTTTTTAGAAAAATATTTTAAAAATATTTTTAACCCCCATAATCTTGAACTTTAACTTTTTTATAAAAGATTATAAATATTTTATAAATTATATAAAAGAAAATTTTATAAATATTTTTAACCACCTAATTTTGAAATTTTTTAATTTTTTTAAATAAAATGTTATTGTAAAAAACATAATTAACAATACACAATTCCAGGCCTTAAAAAATATTTTATAAATTAAAATGAACATAATTAATGGCTAATCCTTGTAATTTATAATTATAAAAAACATTTTTTTATAAAATGTTTATAATATTTTATAAAAAAAGTTAAAAAAATTCAAAATTAAGGGAGTTAAAAATATTTATAATTTTTTTTATATAATTTATACATATTTTATAAGTTTTTTTTTTTTTAAAGTTCAAGATTAGTCAATTAAAAATATTTATAAATTTTTTTAAAAAATAATTGATAGTAGAATGTCAAAATGACGTTATTTTGGCATTTTAAGTAATGATCAATTAGGTTGATCATTACACATAATGAAAATTTAATAATTTGGATCACATTTATCTAATTTTCAATATTTTAAGATTTAAATTACGCGATTTGATATTATATATTTGAAGTTGTTAAATCACACTAGAATAGAAGCAAAATTTGCTATTAAACCGAAAAATGAGATTAAAATGTGGATGGGAAAGTAAAGGGTTTACTGGGTGGGAATTAGGTTAACTATTGACAAGTCATGAGTGCCCACCAAAACCTCACCAAATCAAAATGCTAACGTGGGGGTGGAAGGAAGCACTTGAGGTGAAGCACTGGACCTAACCCCTCAGGTCCCTCCTTATCTTGTATTTCTTGCTCTTGCGCATGCATCAACCTAGATGCCATGGTATAAGACGAATTGAAATGCAGACAAGCTTTATTATTGATTTATTAACTTTATCTTTGTTTTAATACCGATAAGAGGATATTGATGGTTTTTCCAATAATCCTCACTTTTAATGATGTAGCTCTAATTCCTCTAAACTATTATATCCTTTAGTCAGGTGGTCCCACTTTTGTCCTACAAATTCAAGCATTGGAGCTCCTTTTGTATATTATCAATTTTCTCTCAAATTAATTAAGTAAATTAGCAAATTTTGTTATATATCTAGTAAAATTGCATGCTGTTCGGGCTATGAACATTTTATATTTAGTTTTTTTTTCTTTTCTTTCTAATGGCAATGCGATATCCATTTAGAAAGCTATACACTGGCTACTTCGTGAGCTTTTCATGTTCATTTTATCTTTTTGATGGTTGTTCATCTATTCAATCTATACAGTGGTCAAGTCATGAGTATAAAAATTATTCTTAATACAAGAAAGAAAAGTTCAATTTCATCATTGTCAAGTAAGTGCTTAAGAAAACTTCTCACCTGTTTCATAATTGATGAATCAAAAATTTAGGAATTGTTATCTTTTTTTATTGTTTTTTCTATATCAAAATAGACAAATAAGTATTTGCTAAAAAATAATGTCTAAGACACCAACTCTAAGACTAATTCACATATGCACTGTTTTTAAAAATTCTATCTAATAAGATTATTATCATTGACGAGTATTAATTTTCTACTAATATATTTCATCAATTGGGGCTACCTTTCTGAAAAATCTTGACTAATCTAAAAATAAAGGAAAATTAATATATTCAGTTTATTTTTTGGATGCAAACAAGCACGTGACAAGACATATGACATTGTATTTAGGGAGCTATTTGCATATTAAGTAAGTTCTCTACTTATACTTAACTATTTTTTTTGAGCAAATTCAAATGCACTTAAGTAATTTGTTTCAAAAAATCTATAAATAAATATTGACACGAATAGTTAGCCAACAGTACTACGGGTGCTCAAAAAAAAAAAAAAGGGTAACAATGGCAATGAAGGGGGACGGGCACTTAAGGTTGGCCAAAACTTGCCACAGTGGGTGCTAGCCAACATTAAGGGGAAAAAAATAGAATGTGTGCAAACTAGTTAATAAATCACAACTCTTTTGATCTTGTTTTCCGTTTTATATTACATTACAATTACAATAAAACTAAAAGAAAACAGAAAATCACCATAGTATTTTCACTATTCATTAACGGTTCACGTTTTTTTCTTCTTCAATTGTTGTAGGTAGGACTCTTTTTGGTTTTTAATTAACTTTATTTTTATTTTGGTCCCTATTTTGTGATCTTTTTTTATTTTGATCATTAAAATTTTATTATATTTAATTTTTATCCCTATAATAAATATTAAAATTTTATTATATTTGATTTTTGTCCCAATAATAAATATTTTTTCTTGGCTTTTAGTAAAAATTTATGTTCTTTTTTTGTTCCAATTTTATGATGTATTTTTATTTTAGTCATTAAAATTTTATTATATTTGATTTTGTATCCTCACTCGTACTAAAATTAAATATAGTTGACTATCTTAAGCTTTTTTGTTTTTAGTGAAACTTTTCTTTCTATTATAATTCTGGTTTTGTGATTTTTTCTTTATTTTGGCCATTAAATTTAGTAGAATTTTATTTTTGTTTGAGTCCTTGTTTTGTAATTGTTTTTTTTATTTTGATCTTAAATTTTTATTATATTTGATTCTTTTCCCTACAATGAACTATATTTTACTTTTAGTAAAGCTTTTGGTTATGTTTTGGTTTTTATTTTGTTATCTTTCTTTTATTTTGATTATATTTGATTGTTATTTTTTCTACACCAAAATTAGATACGAGTTTCACTATTATAAGTTTTTTTTTTTGGCTTTTAGTAAAAAACATTTTTTGTTTTGATTCTTATTTTGTGATTTTTTTTTTATCATTAAAATTCTATCATTTTTTACTTTTGTTCCTGCCTTACGTATAATATATATTTTTTAGTCTTATTGTTTATAAGATTTTTTTTTAGTGAAATTTTTTTATTTATTTGGATCATTCTTTTATGATCTTTACTTTGTTTTGATCATTTAATCTTTATCGTGTGTAATTGTATCTCTATTTTTTTTGTCAAATTCTCGATTTGACAAAGTTTTTTTTGTCTTTTTGTTTTGGGTGATCTCTCTATCGCATTAACAAATTACGGATTAAGAATATATAGAAAAAATTAATCATCTAAAATTCAAAAAACTACCACATCATTATTTTAATTACCGAGTTATTGTCCATATTTTTAATAAAATAGATGTTTCTATCAAATAATATCCAATTGAAAACATTATATTACTCAACTTTGTAGATTTTTTGTTTAGCTAACCTTACGGCAAAATATGAGATATATGTTTTGGTTTTTTTTTTTTTTGAATTTTTTTCGTGCGATCCTTTTAAATAATTATTTTTAAATTTTATATTTTATATGAATGAACACATAAGAATATTGTATAACTCATCCCGTGACAACGCACATGGTATATGCTAGTAATCTTACTAATCCAAAAGGCTGATTTAGAGATCCATAATTTGGTGATGATTGAAACATGTGAAAGACTATTTTTTAAATCAAAATTCACTTTGAAAACTCATTTTAACTCTTTTTGTGATTCGGACATAATAATAAAAAAACAATTATTGCATTATTTGTTGAACAAAGAGGCTCATTGTAAGCCGATAAATAGTTACTATTTGTTATAAGACTCACAAAAAGATTATTGCATGATGTATTTGTTTTTTATGTTTAAAAAGGCTCACGGAAAGTTTACAAAAATCATTATTAGGTTATTTTTTCTAACTTTATTTTTCTCTATCTCACCATACATAATTATATAACACCCTTATTAGCAAGACTATCTATGCAAATGGCTAAATATATATGCTCAACTTTTTCTAAAATTAATTTTTTATTTATTTTGGTATGAGTCTAAACTATATAAAAAATAGATTAGATCGAAAATAAATCTTGCTCAACACATGGCTTTAAGTCATAAGGATAAACTCTACTATTTTAATAAAACTAGTATCTATGTCTTATTTTTAAAATACATAAGGAAGATTGACCTGGTGGACTTAGGACCAGGATTGCTAAAAAAGACTTAATTGTTACTTTTTTATTATTAAGACTTTTATTATCCATATGCCTATCAATAGATTTGCTCTTTGTTATTGGTTTTATGCATTTTGACTAATCTATCAATCAATCTTTTGATCAGTTTCTAAAACCCTCCTCACTTGTCTTTTAAATACAAGTTCAAAATCATTCTAATACACATTGGATACAGGATTATGCATGATAAACTCTACTTGTCAGGTGCTTAGATGCCTAGATTTTTTTTTGTTTTTAAAGCATTCCACATTTTTTATGTGGAGTCCAACACATGATATTACTCTGGAATGGTCCCCTATCACGTAAAAGTAGGATAAAGATAATCTTTTTTTTTTTATGAGCTCAAGTACAATTTAATCTCGTGGTCGCAAGGTTTTGTACTACCTGAACACCATATGTTATGGGATATTGCCTTCCCAATCGTAGCTATACTTGCCCCTCCCTAGAATAACAGATGTCTACATTCCACCGAACGAGAAACTCTGTGGCCTTCCTAGAATCTTGAGAAGTTTTGAGGTTGATCTTGATTCCACATGGCATGCATTCGATGCAATTCCTAGCATGTGGCAAAGATCTAGTGAAGACTGTCCAGTCGTGTAGAAATTTCTCACCATGTTGTCATTGCTAGTGCTGATATATGTATGAAAGCAAACAAGGGCTTGCTATGTTTCTCTGTATCTAGCAAGGTGAAAGTGATAAATTGGGATCAATCAATGTCCTCGTGAACTTGCATTGTGTGGCTTGTCTTACTCTATGTCTATTTATAGGAGTACTTCCTACTATATAGGACTTTAGGGCATCTAATTAACTAATCCACTGCAGTTCTTCCTCTATAGTAGTTGTTCATGAATATGTCTTAATCAGCTCGAATGATTTGTGGCAAACATGATGCCACCTTATTGTACAAATTAATATAATAGCCAGACATCTTTTGCAATAGTGAAGGGGTTAAAAAACATTGTACGAACAAAACAGTCAAATCCCTTTTGTAATAGTGAGAAAGTTGAAAAAATTCCAACATATCTCATGATCTAATAGCTTTAGGAAACTGATGACGGGGGACATTTTATGAATGTTTCATGTCTTTAATTTGTTTCAAATTCTTGTTTATAAGATATTATTACTTATAATGTAATTAAAATATTATTTTGGTAGTATCAAGAACATTGGTTCAATTAGTGGAACCGTTGGATAGTTTGTAATATGATATATGTGTATTTGTTAAATAAGAAGGATATAGAAGAATAACAAGTGCAGGCTCCACGCATTCATTATAGTTATTTATTTATTTAATTTGACCCACCGATCCAATCAATCAAATTTGATCAGATCTATCCAATAGTTGATATCAATCTAAAATGGTTTAATGACTAAGTTATTTCTTTTTTTATTGAACCGATCTAATATGATTTTAACAATACTAATAACGTCAATTGAACTTTTGAAAATAAAAATAGAAAAAATAAAAGAAAAGATGAAATAGCTCGGATAAACAACGATGAGTGTCACCAATCTCCTCTTAGACATATATTTGCTTTGTTAACGCTATTGATAAGTTGTTAGTCTAATGATGTATAAATTGAACTTAGATAAATTTTTTATCAATATATAAGATTTAAATTATAATATCATATTGATTAAAAGATATTAAAGTTTATCATTTTTATTTCAAATAAAATTAGTTATATAAATACCGGACAGGCGTCAGCCTTATATGCGGTATTACGATTTTATAGAAACCTACCTAACGTGAGATGAAAATTCTTGGATAAAAAATAAATCACAAACGCTAATGAGGGATAGCTGAAGGATCTGGACCTATAATCAAAGAGAATTACATATACACAGAGAACAGTCGATGTCGATATTATTGCTGGACCCATATTTCTAGGCATGATTACTAAATATCATTAGGGATTAGCATAAACACCTACCACGATATCCTAACAAACAATAATCATACAGAGCTAAGAACTTTTATTTTTATTAAAATTTTCGTCCCTCAAAACTAAATTTCTAGTTCTGCAACCAGAGAATTTGCTTTTTTTTTTTTTTTTTTCCCCTTTAACACTCAAGGTTCCGTAGATAGAGGTCTCTTGTGCCGACCATGCATGTATTATTGTTCCTGTATCGTTTCTCTTTCTATGTAGATAATTGTTAAAGACTAATATAAATTATATTTTGAAATCTCACCTAAAAATAAGATTTCAAAATATAATTTATATAAATAAAATTTTAAAATATAATTTATATTAATCACTAACACTAACCACCCTCAGTCACAGACCTTTTGCAGTAATAAAAGCGAATTGCAATGCTGCAATATTCAATAGAGCACATCTACGGCATACATTTCATTGTTTGAGATTGAATCTCCAGGAGATGCATTTTGAAGTTGCCCCTTAAGCTCAATCAGACCTGAACCGGCCCATCAAGTAATTTTGCATGGAAATAAGTTCAGCTGAGCTAATAAGGAAACCCATCCCATTAATTCCTTGAACTTGTAACCTGGCCCAGAAGAGTTTGGCCCAGCTAGCCCATCAATTCTTTGGACTTGTAAATTAGCTTAAAAGGATCCCACAGTTTAGCTAGCTTCCTTTCTCTTATACCATAGTGACAATCTTTTTTCTTTTTCTTTCTGCCTTTGATTTGGTAACATTCTAGGAAAGGAACTATTAGCATAAGATTATTTTATAAGAATTTGATTGAACTATTAGGTTATACCTTAATATATACTTAAAATCAATGGAGTATGCGAATTGATAGCTATATATGGCAGTTTACAATCCAAAATGATGACCTTATCAAACAGGAGCCCAAGCCGCATTGTAACAGATCATGAACTATAATAAGAAAGTGGAAGAGAAGAATAAAATGGCTGTATTGCAACAAATTAGATGGAAGCTACAAGATATTTAGAAAGAAAGAACAAGATGAACAATGATAGCTAAAAGACCTACATCTCACTAACAATAGCCTCTACCAACAATTTCCTTGAATTCATCATCAACCCAGGACTCAACCTGAACATAAGTGTACAAAACTCCATCTCATTCAAAGCACCATCCCCATCTAAATCACCTTCTCTCAACATACACCTTACTTCATCATCACTCATGTCTTGCAATCCAAGCAATTCTGAATTCCTCTTCAAGCTCTCAAATGTGATCAAACCCTTGTCTTCATCCACCAACAATTGAAACCCGCTGTACAACTCATTCATAAACCCTTCAGCTCCTAACTTCTCCACCATGGCAGGAAAGAAATCCTCAAATACAATCCCATTTCGCGACGCCATTCGCAACCAATTAATTTGTGTATGAATCAAGTATAAGACGGAGAAATTATAGTAAAGTTGTTACAATGGAAATTAATGTGACTGGATAAGGAAATGTGACGGGGTAAGGGTCCATATTTATAGCTTGTAAAGAGAATATGAAGGCTTAGGAGGAAAGGAAAAGAGGTATTCGAGGAAAGATCAGTGAAAGGATTTCAATGACAACGAAGGTACAGATAATAGAGGTTAGTTGTGAAGGAAGGTTGTTATTGCCGGCTTTTTGCTGCGTATGATCCGTGGCCATTTCTTATATGAGTTTGTTCTCCTTCCTCGAAGTTGCATGGGAAGGTCCCAACTTTAATTTTTTGGTCATGGGCATTTTCCTTGCCAAAAGTTGAGCTTGTTACGTTTTAGACGGCATTATTTACAAAAACGCCACGCAATTAATATTGTACACTTACATATCTGAAAAAACGATGATGAATTAATTATAAAACAGTGTTTTTTTGACCCACCGGCATTGGAAACCTTAAAAAATTGAAAGGGTTTCTTTTGCTAAACAACAGAGGTTGTAGACAAGTATGAAACGATGAATTTTGTTGCCTTGTCGGTCTAAAGCCGATTTTTAGCAATCTAGCTATGATTATCTACTCTAAGCTAATACATTGATTACAGGGTCCACAAGACAAGATTGGGCGCTGGTTGGTGGAGTGACATTATCTTTCTGCAATTGCATCCATATTATATTTTGGCATCATGTCGGTTGGGGATAGCTTCCTTTTCTTTTTCCTTTTGTTTTAGAGGAACTTGTTCTAATGGATATGGCAAACATGAGGAAAAGTTTGTCTAATAAAAAAATATAATGCATAAAAACTTTATTAATTGATGTAGCAACCGTGATGAACGGTATTATATCAATATTTTACTGGTTATGTAAATGATCAGGTAAATGTTTGTGTTAATAAGATATTTCGATATATATATTTTTTCAAGTCTTGTTCTTTAAATATAATTGACTTCGTCATGGCATCGCTTTTTGCGGTACTCATAGCCTTCTTCACCTAAAGGACTCCTAAATCAATAGTAAACAATTTAATTTAAATATTTGTGTTTGGTAATGCGATACAAATATATTTGTAAAATGTAATGAATTGAAAAAACATTAATTTTTGTTTTTTCCTTATGTGTTTTATAATCTTCTTGATATCAATAAATCAAAATTATCTAAAATTATTTTAAAAAAAATCAGTTCAAATACATTTTGAAAAACACTTTCAAACACAACCTTAGACGGCAAAATTTTTTTATTATTAATTTATATATTAATTATGGAAATTATATCTCTCATTTAGACGATATTAAACAATATTAAATTAATCTCTATTTAAAGTTACCTATAAACGATAAAGATGGGAGACGTAAAACATGATAATCTTTGTCATTATATAAATTAATAAAAAATTGGTTTATGTATTAGAAAAAAAGATTACTATCGACTTCCATTATAGATGATGAGATAAATCATCTTGTGCATATATGTTGAGGGATACTCTTCCTCGTAAGCAGGAGGAAAAAAAAGAAGGAAACATTTAAAAATTTGTTCGTTACATTAGGACAATAACATGAAAATTTTAAAAGAAATAATATGGCAATTGAGCCCACCGAACAATTTCTCCTCACCCAATTGGTCATGCCATGAAAGACCATGACCAATCACTGGTTCATTCCACTTTTTCTGGTCTCTAATTGCACGGTTTCCATGTCGAGTATTAATTTTTGGCCATTTGCACTTTCGAAAATTTAAATTCCCACCCAAATCTTTCATTTTCTGTCAACATTATGTGAAAACGATCAATTGATAGTAAATGTTTAAATATCTATATGGTTATGACTTGTGATTGGCAAGCTTCAAATATTTTGTGCAGACAATATGTGATTTAGAAAAACCGAAGATTGAAGTAGTTTTCTATAAATTCCAAAAGAGGAAAGACGTGAACAAGTGAACCTGACATGCAGTGGACTTGGTAGAATTTTTAGCAGCTTGTAGAAGGAAATGCCAAGCAACAAGAGCAATGCCAAAAAAGGGCGTTACTTCTCTGAAGTTGGGTTTTGGACCCTCTACATATCTATAAGCTGCTTGTTGAAGGAATTGCCAGCAAGGGTGTGACAACAATTCCAAAATGCACGTTGCTTCGATGAAGATGAGTTTGATATCTTTTTTACAGTTCATGCAGCGAGCCAGTGACAGGTACTTTGTTAGAATCTGGCGTGGGACAGGGACCTACTGGTGGAGGCTGGAAACGAATACGGGCTTATACTATGTAGATTAAAAAAAAAAAAAAGTCCAATTAAACATGAGTAATTATAAATTAATCCTTCTATTTTTTGAGAAATAAATTAAACGGATCTTACTTTTAAAACTAAATATTTAGTCTCTATTTTTAAATTTTCTTGTAACTTAATCATTTTTATTTTTTTCAATTTATTTTAATTTTTGGTTTTAAGAAATAGAAAAAAAAGTAGAAAATATGAAATGATTGATGAAAACGAGATGACAGCTTTTGAAATAAAAAATATTAAATTAAATACGATCAATACTAATTAAATAATCATTTAATTGGTTTTTGAAGCAAGAAAGATTAATTAATTATTTATCATAAATAGAAGGACTAATTTATAATTTATTCATTAAACATTAGAAGAGCTCCAAACCCTAATGGAATTATTTGAATTTTTTTCTTTAATCACATTAATTTTCAGTGTATCTAGGAAAATAAAAATTTCTAAATATTTATTTGAAAGTTTAAATCTAAGAAATTAAAAGAAGGACCAAACCTCCTTTTATATATATAACCAACTAGCCTACTTTTTGAGTTATTTAGAATGTTTATACTCCAATGACAATATCTTGTGTCAAGTTTGATGACGATGGTCATAATGCTTTTTTAGTCCATTTGCTCACAACTTCTAAAAGCATTGCGAGTTTGTTTTAAATATATTTGTAGTTACCATGTAACATCTACAACCTAACGAGAGCCGAGAGTGCTACCGTACTCTTTCACATCCGAGAGTATAAGACAACGCACTATGTTCTCTATCCTAAATCTCTATCATATTACACAACAAAATTTTTTTATTCGGTTTAAAGTTCAAGGTTTCTTAAATTTGACATTTAGTGCTAACAAAATTTTAGCAACCTAAACAGATTTATAAACATTTTATAACATTTCATTTTCATTATTGGATTAAAACTAGCAAGTGACAACAAGCCTAAAACCGTTCATATTCCAACTAGCTTGTTACCATTTTTATAACTAAAACAATTCATCAACATATCCAAGCTAACATCATTTCTTATAATCCTCTAATCTAATAGGTATGTATATATTAACATACAAAAATAACTATAAGATCAACCATTGCAACTCAAAATGGCCGAATCTAGGCATTACCCACAAATGGCCAAACCTAACAATGGTTAGCCTTCAAACTTTAAACTTAGACTTGTAGTATATGATTTGGCAAACTCGTATCTCATGGCTAGCATCTTCAATGCATTTACTTATCCTCAAGCATTTCTTTATTCACCTATACCATAAGACAAAACAGTGAGCTAAGCTCAATAAATGTAACCATGTATGAAATGCAATTAAAATCGTTATTTTTATGCTCAAAATTCTTTTTTATCTTTTGAGCATATCGTACCGAATGTATATAAATTCAACCATTTTTTAAAACGATCATCATGAAAATTCATAAAAGCTCTAAGCATGTTCGATTCAATGAACCTTACAAATGATTGATCATTCCCCTTGTGTCTTTTAAACATGCCTAGCCATGATTTGTGTCCTCATAAAACCATGTACATGTCATTTCTTGAATGTTTGAAATCATGTCATAAAACATTTTATGGTGTGAATACAATTAGAATGCATAATCAAACATATACATGAATATAAACCATATGTCATCAAATCATTCATGAACACAATCAACATGACATGACAAGGATGAAACATCAAGCCTTAAAATAACATGAACTTATCCTAAACAATAACATGTTCTCTATCCTAAATCTCTATCATTTCCTAGGCCGAAGCCATCACAAGAGATAATTATAAGTTTCTTTGTTAAGCCTACCTAGATTGAACCATCCTCCATGCAAACAAATTAAGCTAAATTTTAATTAGTATAACTATGCATAAATGCAATAAAAACCAAAATTTTTTATGCTTGAAATTATTTTTTGTCTTTCGAGCATACCTGCTCGAATGTATATAAATCTAGCACTCTTTTAAAACCATCATCATGAAAATTCATAAAAGCTCTAAGTACGTTCAATTCAATGAACCTCACAAAAGGGTTGATCATTCCCCTTTGTCCCTTTTGAACATGCCTAGCCATGATCCGTATCTTCATAAAACCATATACATGTCTTTTTTTGAATGCTTGAAATCATGATGTAAAATATTTCATAGTGTAAATGCAATTAAAATGCGATATCAAGAGTAAATATGAACATGAATCATATGGCATTAAGCCATTTTTGGATATATTCCACATGACATGACAAGGTAGAATATCCTCAAGCCCATCATCCATATTATTCAACTAAAGATATCACATTTAGCAAAACTATATATTCATCAATGACTATCGCATGTCATGACATAATAATTTTCATCAATGAAAACCACATGTTCATCAATGAAAATCACATGTCATGACTTGGCTCTTTCGTCAATGTGAATGTAATGTCATGGCTTGAAACTTTTTGTCAACGAAAAGCTCATGCCATTTTCGTCAACAAAACTCTCTTGCCATGGCTTGACACTTTTCGTCAACAAAAATCTTATGCCATGACTTGGCACTTATTATGTTTTATGTTTATTACTATAATCTATGCTCATATTCATGTTCAAGATATAAACTAGGAATGTAGAGTAGTTGTGCTTAAAAGTCGGAGAATTCTAACATGATTAACTTAGACCTTCTAGGCTTCTTGTAGGTCTTTCGAAGCCTTAGAGTTAGATTTAGAAAAAGTGGTTTTCGGAGCCTTTATAGGAGGACATCTTAAAATTTTCCAAATGATATAGTGCGTCAAATCCAAGTTCGTTTGGGCCTCTAAACAATATTTCATATTTTGGCTTAAAAAGCTTATATGAATTCTATTTGGAGTCCAAATTAGTTACGATGTTTAATTCATATCCGAAGTTTCAAAACTCCAATAGATATAAATCTAATCCGATGGAATACTTAAGAGGTATACCTAAATTTTTTATGAATGGCTTGAGTTCAAACCAAATCGGTCCGATAGAGGAATTTAGCCGCAAAGTTGGAATCCTAAGACCGGGTGGATAGATTGAGTTGGTGGCAATATTTAGCCCATAACTCGAAATTGTGGATCTCCAATTAATATAAGGCTTAATGCACTAGAAAGATAAGAAATAGGGATACAATATTCTTAAAGAAACAAAACCATAATTTTATATACATCAAGTCCAGTCTAGCTGATTACTTAAAAGAACATATACGACTAAGAGCAAAAGTTGCGACCCCGTGTGTGATGAAGCAACAAAAGACACACGACTATGTGTCTAGTTATGGATCAAGTTTCTGGTCGTGTGTCACAACACACATGGTTATGTGTGTGCTTTTCGCTCACGTACCCTTTTATCTATAGATTTAGGTTTGAGGGGAGACGGCGGACAATTAGTTTGGTGAGAGAACGGATTATATTCTTATTTGTTTTGAGTTCTCCGACTAGCATGTGTGGCTAAATTATTTGTATAGGTTCATATGGATTTTAAAATATCGCTTGACAATTCTCATTAAGGAAAACATACAACAATAACTCAATCAATTATTATTCAAACAATCCAAATTCTAACGAGTAAGTCATAAAAAGACATGAATCCATCATAAAATCTCATACGAACATTAACCTTAGGAAATTCTCTCTTGGCCAAATATAACGAAACCTATACACATCATATACACAATCATTTTTAAGCCATTTCACATTCATTTATCCATAAACATACATATTCATCATAATCCATCATAACTTAAACCATTAGGCAAACAATTCAAATATTTCTGTCTTAACCAAATGTTTCATTCATTCAACTAGGAGGGATTTTCCTTAATGATTCATTCTATACATGTTATCTTTCCATATCCAAGCCTAATCTTCCATGAAATCTATTTAACTTAGTCTTTAGATTAATTAGGGTTAATGGTTGAAATCTACTTCCTAATTAATCCATCCTAATTTTTTATTTCGAAGCATCTAACTTCAACCATCCAAGGTCAAAGTCGGTAAATTCTATGGCTTAACCATCCAATTCAATAGTCCCTCACATTTGGGACTTGGCCGAATGGCTCTATACCAAACAATCAAGTTGATTTCTTCACAATTAACCTTAAGTAGTCCTTATTTATTATCACTTAAACACCGTTTAATCCATAATACATAAAATATACATTTCACTCTAATTTTCATGTTGGGCGAATCTATCAAGCCAAACTAGCCACTTTATTCCATCAATTTCCTTTTTAGTTTTAAGCCAAAACATGATTTACATATTTTATCAAACACTTTAGTTGTATCAATTTTCTATAACACAATCTTTCCATATTCTTTTTAGCCTTGGCCAAATGGTTCATTCCAATAAACCCATTCCTTAAGCTCCTTTTTCTCCCATTCAATCACTCAACACAACCAACAAATCACCAATCTTACTATTTCACATTTAATTATTCAAATCATGCCTTATCACATAATTTCAACATAAATCATAATTACCCAATTCAGAACAAAACAACAATTAATCATTCAAAACATGAAATCACTTATAGTGTAGGTGAGATTACACTTACTAATTATTCTTAATGCTTAGTTTTACTTGATCCTTGCAAAATCTTCTCTTTTTCTTCTTCCTCTTGGTTTCGACAAATGCTCTATTTTTTCCATCTCGCTTGTGTTTGCTTCCTTAGGCCTTCTAATATGGTTTTATGGGTGGATTAGTGTTAATATTGGGTAGAATTTGAGTAGGATTAACTTAATTTCTTATATCTCTCTCTAATTATCGCCTTCGTTTCCTCCTAGCCTTATTTGTTCATCATTCCTTTTATCTTCTCTAATTGGCCGAATATATATAAAGGGGGAAGAAGTTATATTTCAATTCCTTAGTTATTTTGTAACCCTCTAGATCCTTACTTGAACTTTCCTTCTTCATTCCTTTGTATTTTTTTCCTCTTTCTCTTGTGTTTGGCCGACTGATCCAGCCCTACAATTTCAGTTTCTAAATTGAAATTTTTGGACAAGTTCCAGTCGAATGGCTAGTTCAAATGCTCCCCCATTTTGCCATAATTTGTCACTTTAGTCCTTGACCTTTATAACCCAATTCAATCATACCCCTTAAATTTTGATTTCCCTCCTTTAATTTTAACTTTTCAACCCTCCTTTAACACAATTCCCAAATTAATTTGGGTCATTTGCCTCCCTCCTTTATTTAATTTAAATTGGTCAAGCTTTTATCCTTTGTAATTACCTCTCAAAAATAATCTAATTAAGCACCCAAAACTTATTATCCAAAAATGAATTATCCATTCTCACCAAATAATTTTCTATTTATTTTCTCCTTGTTTCTTAATATCTATGTGTACATAAATAATATTTTATGCACACAATAATATTAATTCAACCATTTACCTTAACTAATTACTCCATAATTAAAAATTTAGGCGTTAATAAAAATACTTTTCCTTCCACACATACATATATAATTCTTTAGAAGGTTTTGGTTAAAGATATTACATAACAAATGCTGTAACTATCTTTAAAAACATTGTAAACACACTTAAAAAAGATTTGCAAATTAAGTGGACCACACGGATACTGATTTTCTTTTTATATACTAAAATAATAGTTTGAAATAGATAATTTATTTTTTACAAGATATCTTCATTTTATATTAAAAATATAATTAATCATGTTCAGAATGAGAGTATTTTTAATAAAATGATTTTAGAATACGAACTCAATATAATGATAAAAAATTTATTTTAAAAATGAACTCGTCGTTTATTATTAAGTTAATAACTTATTTGATATATAGACATCTTTAAAAATGAAAGCACGATGTCAATAACTATTTGCGCGAGGGCATGCGATGTATATATATAAACTGCGAAAGATGACTTTTTGATCTTTATGGTTCTTTTTGGTTGACTTGCGTGATAAACAGAGCCTTTCCAAGCAAACTCCTTGGCAGTTGGCAGATTTATGTATTTGCGAAGACAAGTTCAAATTAGATTCTAGACTTTAAGCCAAATCAACTAAAGGTTGAATTATTTGATAAAGCTGTATTATTTGTAGATTTTTTCTTGCTTTGGAAAACCAACCAGGCCGCCTTTTAAGGGTAAAAAGACTTGGAACTATTTAGCTTCTTGATAGATATTATGGCAATCCTTGGTCTTGAGACATGTGGCATAGTAATAAGATAACACGTGTCAATTTCTCAATTTTTTTAAAAAATAAAATAACCTTACAAATTTAAAGTAAATAATAATAATAATAATAATATAACAACATGTGATATCTTAATAAAATCTCACATGTCAAATTCTAATTTTTTTAAAATGAAAACAACATCAATTTTAAATCAATAACATAGCAATTACGATTAGAAAAAAACTTGTGAAATCTGATAGGAAGCATACATTATGTGATTGAAAGCACAATAAATCAAACTCTGATAAAATTCAAAGGTCTCTAGAGCAGTTGGAAAGTGACGTTAACGCGTTAAGACGACCAAATTGGGTGAGCTACTGCGTGTACTCCACCTCTTTCAGCATAGATAGATACGAGCGGACCTGTAATTTGTAGTATTTTATTTAATATACAAAATATTGAATTATATTATAAACATTTATCTCAGTCCATAAACTTTCAAAGTTATTATTGCAGTCCCCACATATAAGAATTTGTTGCAAATAGGTTCTTGAATTTGAATTTAACCTATATTTATATTTGATACCAATTCTTGTAAACTCTATGATCTTACCTGTATACAACAATTTTTATTTCAAAGTTGACCCTATTTATGAAATATTTCCAAACAATCCAAAAATCTTATTTTAAATTATGAAATTGCCCTAATATTAATTAAGTCAAACAATTACTAGTTCATAGAGTTTTGGAGTTGGCTATTTAATGTTTTATAATTTGCTCATGTCTATAAACATAGTGATCTTTTAGGAAAGTTAACGGAACCATTAATGATTAATAGTTATTTTAACTATATTCTCGCACAAATGTCATCGATTTGGAGTTTTTTTCTACGCGTTTTTTTCTGTTCAGTTTAATTCATCGTGCTTACAAACCAACTGTTTGAATGTTTGCTTTTAAGAAAGAAAAATCGTCTAATTCTTTAGAGCTTGCTTTCTTTTGCAAGCTTGCTTGTTAGCTTTTGTTAGGAGGCTAACTGTTGCCAGTTTGGTCTAATCTTTGATTTGCAACTCATATTCTCTTTTGCTAATACATGTAGTTATTCCTATTATCCTATATAATATTCCCACGAGAAAAGCAAAAGGACACAGTATTTGTTTTTTTTTTCTTTTTTAATCTCTAGGGTATTGCAAAACCAAAAATTCGAGTAATCTCTTGTTATTCGATCGGACACACAAAATGAGTACAACTATCCAATAAATTTTCTACATACACAAAAACTCAAAACCACGACAAGCAAAATTAGGATTAAAGATCTTTTTTAACGACGATTTGCAAACCATCGCTAAGAAACAATTAATAGCGACGGTTTTTAGAGAACCGTTGCTCGACTACCCATTATAAATGGCTTTTAGCAACAGCTTTACAAACCGTCGTTAATTGGTCATTTTTGATCGATAATAGTGACGGTTCATGTAAAACCATCGCCGATAAAAATAATTTTTTGGTAATTAGCCACGGTTTAAATAAACCATTGCTAATTTCAAAAATTCAATCAATTATAGCAACGATTTAACAAAACCATTGTTATTTTTCCTTAAATACGAGTGAATTTAGTGACAGCTTTAAAAAACCATCACTAAATATGTTTTACTTTTAAATTAGATTTTGAAAGCAATTAGCGATAGTTTTTGATAAAAACCATCGCTCATATCGATAAATTAGCGATAGTTTTAAAAATCATCGCTAATTTCCGACCATTGGAAGGAAATGGTTACTTTTCAAAATTTAGTCCGATCTCTCGTTATTTGATAAGTGTCAAAAGTTACTAGGAACGGTATTGCGGAATAAAAAATTCAAATTAATCTCTTGTTATTCGATCGGACACACAAAATTAGTACAACTATCCAATAAATTTTTTGCATACATAAAAACTCAAAACCTCTATAAGAAAAATTGGGATTAGGGATGGGTTTTTAGCGATGGTTTACAAACCATCACTAAAAAAACAATTAATAGAGACGATTTTTAGAGAACCATCACCAACTACCCATTATAAATAGGTTTTAGCAATGGTTTTACAAATCGGTGCTAATTCGATCATTTTTTACCGATAATAGCGATAGTTCATGTAAAATCATCGCTAATAAAAATAATTTTTTAGTAATTAATTCCAAAAATTCAATCAATTGTAGTGATGATTTAACAAAACCGTCACGATTTTTCCTTAAATACGAGTGAATTTAGCAACGATTTTAAAAAACCATACCTAAATATGTTTTTACTTTTAAATTAGATTTTGAAAGCAATAAGCGATAGTTTTTTGATAAAAATCGTTGCTCATACCAATAAAGTAGCGATGGTTTCAAAATCATTGCTAATTTCGACCGTTGAAGTACTTTTCAAAAATTTCATTTAATTAGCGATGGTTTTAGTGATGGGACCAATCCCCTTGCTAAAAGTTTGAATCCCTAAAACCATACCGCCTCAAAATTTTTCTTCAATTTTTTTTCCTCTCTTCTTATTCTTATTCCAACCATGATTTCTCTCCTTCATTATAGCTCCATGTCTCCTCTAAATCTCCTCCTTTCTCTTATGTTCTTTTTCCTCTCCATCTCTCCCCCTTTCCTCCTCCATTTTCTTCTTCTTTCTCTCCTTTCCTCCTCCTCCCTTCATCCCTCTTCTCCATGAATAAGTGCCACAGCAGAAGCACCCTTTCCTTGGCGCCATAGCTCCTCCTTTAATAGGTGTTGTTAGTTTAATTTATTTATTAATTAATTGTTAAATAAGTGATTTTTAATAAAATTAATTAAATTTGTGGTAAAATAAATTAGTATTGAATGCCATAAGGCATGGCTTGTGTTAATCTCCCTTTAAATTTTTTTCTAAGTTTTTCTCCAAAATTGTTTTTCCTCTCTTCTTCTTTTTCTTCCAGTCGCGATTTCTCTCCTCCATTGCGACTTCATATCTCCTCTAAATCTCTTCCTTTATCTTATTTTCTTCTCCCCCTCCATCTCTCCCCATTTTCTTCTTCTTTCTCTCTTTTCCTCCTCCTCCCTTCACCCCTCTTCTCCATGAATAGTGCCACAACAACAAGCACCCCTTCCTTGGTGCAACAGTCTCTCCTCCTTCTTAGCAACAACCCCTTCTTTTTCTTGCGCAGACTCCTTCTTCTCTAATCCTCAAATTTTTTTATTGGTAACCCATTAAGTAATTTTTTTCATTTATTTCAATTATTTAATTTTGTGTTAATTGTTATTGTTAATTTTTGTTAATTCTTGATGTTGTTTATTATTTATTGGTTAATTGTTAGTGTAATTGCTATTTTTAATTATTAATTATGTTATTGTTGTTAATTATTAATTGTTTAATTATTAGTTAGTTTAATTATTGGTATTTAAAAAAATTAATTATTAGTTGTTAGTTATTATAATTTAATTTATTATTATATGTATTTGTTATTTGTTAATTAATTCAATTTTTTGTTAAAATAATTATTTAAGTGTTAGTTTAATTAATTATGTGTTAAATAAATTTCATTTAGTTGGTTATTAAGTTAAGAGTAATTGTTTGTATTTAAATAATTTAATTGATCTTAAAATATTTAATAGGTGTTGTTAGTTTAATTAATTAATTAATTAATTGTTAAATAAGTGATTTTTAATAAAATTAATTAAATCTGTAGTAAAATAAATGAGTATTGAACGCCATAAGGCATGGCTTGTGGCTAAGGGGTTCCATTAATGTCCAAGTGTTGACTATATAGAAACTTTCTCTTTAGTCATCAAACCCACAACGATGTGTTTAATTCTATCCCTTGTTATTTCAAAAAGTTGAGGTGTTACTCAATTGAACGCCATAAGGCATGGCTTGTTATTTCTAAAAGCTTGATGAACATGTTTTCATGTCTCAACCTCAAGGCTTTATTGATCCTAACAAACCTAATCATGTTTGTCTTCTCAAGTGCAATCTCTATGATCTTAAACGAGCTTCACATTTTTGGTTTTCATTGTCTATCCGATGCCTTGTTAGCTCTTGGTTTCCTTGGGTCAAAGGCTAATACCTCGCTATTTTACTATAATAATGGAGATCTTTTTGCTTACTACTTGGTGTATGTTAATGATATGCTACCGACGTAAAATTGCTCTACATTTTGAAATTCTCGTCATCGTGACCTTAAAGAATTAATTTGCGCTTAAAGAGCTTGGCAAATTGCATTATTTTCTTAGGATCGAGGTCACTTGGAAGCCATATGGCCTACTCCTCACTTAACGAAAGTATATTAAGGATCTAATCCATAAGTACAACATGCCGACATGCAATTTCATAGCTCTTAAGCATGTCCTAAGCTCAAGCTCACTAGTTCCAGTGGTGAATCCTTTTCCGATCCCACTTTATACAAAAGTGTGGTGGGTGGTCTTTAATATCTAACATTGACTTGTCTTGATATTTCTTACGTTGTGAACAAGATTTTGCAATTCGAGAATTCTCAAACTATTGATCATTGACAAAGAATCAAACGCATCTTGTTATATTTGAATGCAACACGATTATATAACATTTTTTTGTGACCTTCATCTTTTTTGTATTTCAACTTATAGTGATGCTGATTGGGCTAGTAGTGTTGATGATAGAAAGTCCGCTACGGGTTATGCAATCTTTTTGGGCACTAATCTCATTTCCTAGAGCTCATATAAACAATGAACGATCGTCTAAATCTTCCATTGAAGCGTAATATAGAGCTTTATCGGCTATGACATCTAAGGTACTTTGGTTGTAATCTCTACTTGGTAAATTAAACTTGTTGTCCTCTTTAGCTCTAATTCTATGGTGTGATAATTTGAGTGCAACATACTTAACGAGTAATCCGAGTCTTTCATTCGTGATCTAAGCATCTTAAAAATGATTTTTACTTTGTTCGTGATCATGTAAGTAAAAGCCATTTACTAGTCCAAGTATATTTCTTCAAAAGATTAGATTGTCGATTGTCTCACTAAAGGTCTTTCCCGACAATAGTTTCGGTTCTTACATGACAAGTTGATAGTTCAAAGTTTCTTTGCTCAACTTAAGGGAGGGTGATATAATTGTATATAGATAAGGATTGTAAATAGGATAGAACTTTATTTATTCTTATGTATACTAGTCTTTGTTAGATAGGTACTTTATAACCTCTAAATATATCAATATAGAACACTCAATGGTGTGTTGAATTCACCAAATATTAAACCTTTATTCAAGTGTAGAATTACACATTTAAACGTAGTAGACAAATTTGGAAAGTAAACATTCAAAATTGAAAGAATTGAAAGATGCATTAATGGCGTTTAGGAGCTTATTTGGATAAACGAGTATTGATTCCATAGGTAGACTTGATTTATATTGTTTAAAAAAAATTATTCTAGTAGGAATTTATATATATATATATATATAGTTTAGCTTATTGTAATACCCATAAAACCAATAAGTTAGTTAAATAGGAGGTTTAAGTGAGGGGCACTTAGGTAATTTCATAAGGTAAAAAAAAAAAAAAGAAACAAAAGGGAAGAAGTGGCGGAATGGTTTCGGATTGAAACCAGTAAAAAGAAAGAAAGAAAAATGGAGAAGAAGAAGAGAAAAGAAGAGGAGGAAGGAGACTTACTGGTAGCCACCCACTTCGACGACAACTCCAGCGACGGCAATAGTGGAGTAATTCGAGCGAGAAGAAGAAAAATAAGGATAAAAAGAGGAAGAATAAGAGAGAAGAAAGGAAGAGAAAATAAGAGGAAAAGGGATTTATTATGTATGTTTTTGAAAGTTTTAGTTAATTATAACATTAATAAGAGATGAGTTATATGTAATTTAGTGAATTTCATCTTGAATTAAGAATTAGAATTATGGATTAGGTTTGATTAAAATTAAGGTTTATGTTAGTTTAGGAAATTTGGAGAAAGTGAGTGAATGGGTTAATTAGGATCCAATTAAGCTTAATTTTAATTTATTAGTATCTAATTATTGTTATTTATGATGATAAAGGTAAGAGAGGATTTGGTGGAAGAAACTACTTAAGGAAGAGATAATTGCAATTTGGGGTGTTCCTCTAGATTAGAGGTAAGTATAGCACATATTATTAGTCTTTACTATCATATATGTATATATTGCTTGTGAAGTGAAAAATTGATTGTATGGATAAATGCTTCATTAGTACAAATAATTGTATATAAGTTGAATTATTTTAGTATGGGTGTTCTTACCATAAGCTAAATGAATTGAATTGGTATGTTGCCATATGAATTGTGGTTATTAAAGAGAATATTGATACACCGAATGGTATATGTGCATGTTGATATGATGATCACTTGCATTAAATGGAATTGTGTGATTGATATATACTGAATGAGAATAATGATATTGATGACTTGAAAGAAGTCTATACGGGACTAACTAAGCTAACAGGGTTATAGTCGGTCTAGGTGCACTTAGTATTGTCGGTTAGGGAATGGCCGCGAGTGCTTCTCTTAGAGTTCACCCTGCGAGGGCCATAGTTTACTCTTTTGAGGGCCATAGTTTACCCTTGTGCGGGCCATAGGTACCCTTTTGAGGGCCAAAGGAATAGACAGATTCTGCATGGAGTGATTTCAAGTAATTGTTATGCTATTATTAATTGTTAAGAAAGAAAGAAAGAAAAAAGAAAAAAGTTATTGATTGCTTGCTTGGTTGCAAATCATGTATGATACGTGCATTGACATAATTGTATGTATAGCGATTTATAATATGTGTTATGCTTACCGAGTTTTGAAAACTCACCCCTCAACCTCAAATGTTTTGTAGATAATACGAAGCTAGATCATGGAAGGAGGACGATAGATTTTTTGAATTTGAAAGTACTACCCGGACATTATTTTGCTTCCTTCGGGTATAAAACATGGTTGTTTCAAATTTGTCCTCATTGTCCATTTTGAAATTGTAATTAGTCATTATATATTTTATTTCACTTAGTTGCTCCGCTGGTAGCATCACCAAATCTAGGGATAGCTAGTTAAGGGTCTCCATGTTTTGTATTTGAATAGTTAAATGGTGATTTATGAATTTTGTTATGTTAAATATTGGATTATGTGTTTGTTAGTCAATTTAGTAAATACCGAGATTTATGAGGAAGTGTGGATGTCCAATGGAAGGACTTGATGATGATTGAAAATTGATGAAGATGATTTGAAAGTGTATATATATTGTGATTTTTATACATGATATATATTATTTTTGGGACCCTCCAATTATAGGGGAAATGCTGTCGAAATTTTTATAGGAAATAGAGAAAGGATTAAGGCTCACGTAGCCTATGGTGGATCACTTCATCTCGAGCTACGTGCCGATCGCGGCTCGTTAGTTCGGGTCGTGACACTTATTCACCAAGTTCATTTGGCTATTAAGTTTAATGTTCTATATAAATAGAGAATCACTATCATTTTATTTTTTGACCAGCCCAATACACACATTTTTCTTTACAAATTTATCTTTCAAACCCTTTATTTCTATACTTTGCAATTTATCTTTCTCTTCTCTAATAAAAAACCTTCATACTTTGTTAGGTTTTTCTATATTAAAACTTTAACATTTTGCTCGATTTAAACTTCTTAGTTGTTTAGAATTTTCTTGAAAACATTGATCTCTTTATTTGATCGATCTATTTTGATCCACTTCATTATTATTATTATGGCTATATGTTCGTTTGACACAAGGAAGTTATCCTTCTCATAGCTTTAGTGCAACTGCAGTGAGAAAAGTTTCATTGGTAACAAATGCCCCCTATTACTGGTCACTTGATGGCTAAAAGGATACGTGAGCAAGATCATCATGTTCGCTGTGATCAATTTTTATGTCAATGAGCCAGACAGAAACCAGATCATGAGCATTCTGAACGTCATTATAGCATTGTCCACTAAGTATAGAACACAAGGGCCTACATGCATGCAAGTCAAAGTCATATATAGAACAACAAGGGAAACTAAGGAACAGAGAGAAAAACGAAAATAGTAATTAATAATTACAAGGTTGAAAGCAGAAAACCCAAGTTTAGTTCAATCAGCGAATGTCAAAACAGAAAACAAATACTACTGGAGAATATATAATAATCTCTAAGGGAACAAGAAAGAGCAGAACATGAATATTTGTTTAGACTTTAGCTGATTTGCTCGGAGAAGCAGAACCAGAGGGATTCTGGTGTTTTAACTGTCCGTATCTTCAACACTTTGTTGGAATAAGATCAACCAATTCTCGTTAGTTAGATTCTGTATTCTCAAAGTCAAGTCAAGTGGCTTCTCTGTCTAGTAATTCTGTTCCGAGTTGTGGATCTGCTAAAAGGCAGAAATAAATCATGTACTCTCTCTCTCTCTCTCCAATGCTTGGATCTGTTTTACTGATTACCATGATTCGTCCATTTGTGATTGCTTGTCCTTGTAAATTTCTATGAGAAATTATGGGCATTCCATGTTCTTTATGTCTTTTAAGGATCATTATGATATTTTATTTTGTAAATTTAGAAAATTTAAAATAATTACTGAGAAAGTAGTACTATTTTATGTCATAATATAATAAGTTGATCTTCTCATGAAAAACAGATATTTAAGCAAACATTCAGCTAAGGAACTCGGCAGCTGCAAACTCATGTTGGCTCTTCTTCTTTTCCTATGTTACTTTTCTTGGGAACTTGGTTCTGCCACAGATACCATAACATCATCTCAGCACATCAAAGATCCGGAAAGTATAGGCTCTGCCGGCAATAAGTTTAAACTGGGATTCTTTAGCCCCGGTAATTCAATGAATCGCTACGTAGGAATATGGTACAGTAGAAGTGATAGTTCTGTTATAACTCCAGTTTGGGTTGCTAACAGAAACAAGCCGATCAATGATTCATCTGGGATTATGACAATATCTGAGGACGGAAATCTTGTAGTTTTGAATGGTTGGAAAAAGATTCTTTGGTCGTCAAATGTTTCGAATGGAGTCCATAATTCCAGTGCACAGCTAATGGATGATGGAAATCTTGTATTGCGAGGCAGCGAAAATGGAAACATCTTATGGGAGAGTTTCCAGGAACCTTCTGATACTTACATGCAAAAGATGAAACTTAGTGCTAATGCAAGAACAGGGAAGAAGACACTACTAAAATCATGGACAAACCCTTCTGATCCATCCAGTGGAAGCTTCTCTGCTGGTATTGATCCCTTAAGCATTCCAGAATTCTTCATTTGGAAAGATAGCCGTCCATTCTGGCGAAGTGGTCCATGGAATGGTCAACTCTTTATTGGAGATCCTGCAATGCCTTCTGCTTATCTTAATGGGTTTCGTCTTTTAGACGATGGAAATGGAACTTCTTCTCTAAGTTTTGATTTTGGAGATGTGTGTGATCTTGCCTACTACTTTTTGACTTCTGATGGAAACTATAAATACTTATGTTGGGTTGATGGAAAACTGGATGGGAAGTGGCAAATTCCAGAAAATGAATGTGATGTTTATGGCAAATGTGGGGCGTTTGGAAGCTGCAATGCACAGAACTCACCAATTTGTAGTTGTCTGAGAGGATTTGAACCCAAGAATCCAGATGAATGGAATAGAGGAAACTGGACTAATGGTTGCATCAGGAGGAGATCCTTGAAGTGTGAGAGAAATCTAAGTGGTGGAGAATGGAGAAAAGAGCATGGAAAAGAAGATGGTTTTCTGAAGCTGGAGATGATGAAAGTGCCAGACTTTGCTGAGTGGTCATATTCATCATCCGATCAAAACTGCACGGACAAGTGTGTGAACAACTGTTCCTGCATAGCTTACGCACATTCTACTGGCATCGGTTGCATGTTATGGACAGGAAGCTTGATTGATGTAATGAAGCTTTCCATTGGAGGAGAAGATCTTTATATTCGCCTTGCACATTCAGAACTTGGTAATTGTTTGGTTTGCTGTGGGATTTTCCTTAGTGCTTTTTATACTGTGACTAATACATGTAATAAACCTACTTATTTTATTTGCAGAGAAAAAGAAAGACATCAAAGTAATGATCGGTACAGTGACTATTGGAGCAATTATCATTGCCATCTGTGTGTTCTTTTTGTGGAGGCGGATTGCTAAACGTAGAGGTAATTACATGGGTGTTAGTAATATTAGCTTGCAGGAATTCTGTATATTCCCAATTTTCATTCATATTACTTCCTGGTTCTGACTCAGAAAGTACGGAAGCATATCCAATATTATTGGATGAAAACAAGACGCAAGACAACATTAACCAAGTTAAACTTCAAGAACTACCTCTGTTCAGTCTACAAAAGCTGATAGCTGCAACAGACAAGTTTGATATTGCCAATAAGCTTGGGCAGGGTGGCTTTGGTCCAGTATACAAGGTAATATTGGTTGTGCTCTTGTGGAATTTTATTGTCAATTGAATTGATAGCCAGTTATATGATTGATGGAACTTTGCAGGGAAAATTGAAAGATGGACAGGAAATAGCTGTGAAAAGACTTTCAAGAGCATCTGTGCAAGGGCTGGAAGAATTTATGAATGAGGTTGTGGTGATTTCCAAACTTCAACATAGGAATCTTGTAAGACTTCTTGGTTGCTGTGTTGAAGGAGAAGAAAAGATGTTGGTCTATGAGTACATGCCAAACAACAGCTTGGATGCATTTCTCTTTGGTTAGAGCTATTGCCCGACCTTGAGTAAATGTAACAAGCAGGTTACTACTTCTTTTATGAAGCCATTTATTTACCCTCTCACTCTTCTTTTTTTGGCTGCAATTTGTCTAGATCCTGTCAGAAAACAACTTCTTGATTGGAGAACACGTTTCAACATTGTTAACGGAATCTGTCGAGGTCTGCTTTACCTTCACAGGGATTCTAGACTAAGAATTATTCATCGAGATTTGAAGGCAGGTAACATCCTGCTGGATCAAGAACTGAATCCAAAAATTTCGGACTTCGGAATGGCTAGGATATTTGGTGGCAGTGAAGATCAAGCTAACACTAGAAGGGTAGTGGGAACATAGTAAGTACTGTTTCTTTTTTCAAACACAGTCCTATTATCTATCATTATTTCATAAATTCTTGCCAATGCAGTGGCTATATGTCCCCTGAATATGCAATGGAAGGCCTGTTTTCAGAGAAATCGGATGTCTTCAGCTTTGGAGTTTTGTTGTTGGAGATTATAAGTGGGAGAAAAAATACCAGTTTCTATGGTGATGAACAAGCTTTGAGCCTCTTAAGATTTGTATGCCCATCCAACTCATTGCTTAGTTAAGCAAAGTTCCAATTTTTGTTTCTGATTAAAATGCTTATTTATGTCAATTATTTCATTTTCAGGCATGGAAATTGTGGAATGAAGGCAACTGTGCAGCTCTAATAGATCCTGTGATTTCAAACCCTTCTTTTGAGGTGGAAATATTTCGGTCCATTCATGTTGGTCTGTTATGTGTTCAGGAATTCGCAAAAGATAGGCCAACAATTTCTACTGTCATTTCGATGCTAAGTAGTGAAATTTTGGATCTTACTGCTCCCAAGCAACCAGCATTTACTGAAAGGAGTTACATGGACAGAGAGTCCTCCCAACAGAACCAAAACTCAGGTTCTAATAATAATGTCACCATTACACTTGTTGGTCGATAAGTAGAATTTGTTAGACAGTTACTTTTCTGTTAGGTTTACAGCTAATTGTCTTCAACAGGTCGGATTTGGATCCAACTATAGTGGATTCGGGTCTTATTTGTTTAATAAAACAGATCGAATCAGAGTTTAACGATCCGCATTCGGATCTTAATAAACTTAAGTCATATTTAGAGCTCTATCGGATTTATCATTTAGTTTTTTGTAAAAAATTATGTTTACTACATGTAACATATTGTTTGAATATAAAATATATTTCAACAATTACATATATAAATAAAAAAATATTAAGATAATATTTTATTTATCTATTTTATAAAAAATTCAAAATGCCACAAAATTGAAAAACACAAAATCAAACAACCCTAATAAAAATTAATCTTGAACTAGTTAAGAAGTAGGATAAAACTAAACGAAAACAATAATAAACGACCAACATTTCTTATCCACATAGTAACAAAATGGATATTTGTTAATTCGAATTTTAAGATAATAGTG
This sequence comes from Dovyalis caffra, assembly GCA_963924115.1. Taxonomy (NCBI): domain Eukaryota; kingdom Viridiplantae; phylum Streptophyta; class Magnoliopsida; order Malpighiales; family Salicaceae; genus Dovyalis; species Dovyalis caffra. Next base: position 12,913,681 of record CAWUPB010001184.1, read on the forward strand.
CAACAAATCAAGGTTTGTAAAGAAAAAAGAAAAAAAAATCTATTAATATTATTATATATTTATAACAAGTTATTTTGTAAAAATTTATGAGTATATGTTACTTTATCAATATTAATAATATTAGATAGCTAAATAAGTACTAATATTGTATTTTCTTAACTATTCTTTAAATTCAATTCTCATTCTATTCCTTAATAATACAAGTTTTATAATATCTTAAATAGCAAAATATATATATATATATATATATATATATATATATATATATATATATATATAAATATATAAATATAATTAATTTAGAGATTCAAATGTTATAAAAGACTTTATCCCTTACCTCTACCATATCAATTAATTTGAGTTACAATTTTATGCCCAACTCCCTCTTCTCAAAAGCAAAGCCAACGATAAAAATAGAAAGTTCTAGTAGATTAGCACACCAGCGAGGATATCATGGTCATTTCCCTCAGATCCATCCATTTTCTCTCCCCTGCAAGACACTAAAAACCAGAGCTAACCTTCTCTCCTCTTGTATGCTCTCACACTGTCTGAAATGGCAGAGAAACCAAACAAGCAGTTGTTTCTTTTTAGTTCAAGCATTCTTATTTATTTTCTTACCCGTCTGTTGAAAATAATGGAGGAGCACTCCAGTTAGGAAACCACAAACTTCCACTGCAGATCTGCTTACGTGGTCTGAGACTCTGCCTGCTGATTCTCCCACCGTTGGCTCTGCTCTTCGCTCTACTCGATCCCACCAGCCGTCAGATGGGATCAGTAAGGTGGTGTCATGATTTGTTGCAACAATGAGCGATGATCCAATCAGTGATTGGATTTTGTCGGAAGGAAATGCAACCTAGATTATGCGAATTAGTCCCATTGGTGATGGTTGTATCAACACTGCAAGGCGTTGTGACGCTGATGCTGGTTCTTTCTTTGTAAAAATAAACAGGGGCATTGGACCATCCATGTTTGAGGGAGAGGCTCTCGGCCTAGGTGCTATGTATGGAACCAGAACAATCTGGATGCCTAGGCCATTTAAGTTTGGACCCTATCAACGGGTGGATCATACATCATTATGGAGTTTATTGAATTTAGGGCGTTTAGAGGCAATCGGTGCGTTCTAGGGAGAAAGCTAGCTGAAATGCATAAAGCTGGGAAATCTGAAAAATGCTTTGGTTTGATGTTGATAATACCATTGGCAGATAAATACTTGGACATCAGACCGGATAGAGTTTTACAGAAACCACAGATTGGGTTACCAACTTAAGTTGGCACTAGATCACTATGGAGATTCAACCATATACCAAAAAGGACAACGATTACAATGGTGCAAAGAGTTATTGGTAGTGAAAATCAGGGAGAAGAAATTTACGAGGAGAAATTGGGTAGTTGAGAATCGAAGTTCGAGAACTGAACTGAAGTTTCATCATTTCTAGAGGGAGGGGAAGTTTCGTCATCTCCAACCGCAGGAGCAGTTTTGTCTTTCCCCATCGAGAGGGAAGTTTCGTCATTTCCAACCGCAGGAGCAGTTTTGTCTTTTCCATCAAGAAGGACGTTTTGGTCATTTTCAGTTGGGGTGAGCAAACGGTTCGATTAACCGAAAATCGAATAAAACCGAATCGAATTATGAAATTTGGTTCGATTTTAAATGTAAAATTATATAATATAAAACCGAATCGAAAAAACCAAAATTATTTCGGTTCGGTTCGATTTTTAGAAAAAAATTTCAATTTTGACCGAAAACCGAAATAAATAGTAAAAAAAATTTTAATTTCTAAATCCCTAACTTTTTAATCTTCATTCTTGCTGAAAATGAAACACGCAGATGGAAAGTAAATTTTGAGGACCATTGGGGTAAGAAAAGAAAGTGACAGAGTATAATTAATTGAGTTACGAGTGTGTTTGAATGACAAAATCAATTATACTTGGATTGTTTTTCATTAAAATCTAATTAAAATCTTCAAGAGCTTTGTGATTGTATATAAAAAAGATTAATTGATAACAAGATATTACTTCATTGGCTAGTGGACTAAGTGCTAGTACAAAATATCTCTCTGTAATGATTTTTTTTTTACAAGCAAAATATTTCGATTAAAACCGAAATAATTCGAGTTACAAACCGAATTTACCGAATTTATTTCGGTTCGGTTTTGATTTTTATTTTTCTTAATTCGGTTAACAAAAATCGAACCGAATCGTATAAAAACCGAACCGTTTAACCGAATGGTCACCCCTACTTTTCGGTGGTGTTCCAAAGGTGCATTTCGGTCATTTTCAATGACAATTTGGTTTGATTTTTGTTCTTCTTTTAATTATTTCATTGTGTTGTTTTTATAATGTTTTATGCGCCTAAGAAAACTTAAAAATATTTAAAGTGTGAAATTTATTTAATATATGATTTAGATTGGATTGTAATGTTAGACTAACGATTTTCTTACCTATTAGGGACTGGACGATGATTTGATGCATTTCACCAACAATAAAAATGCTAAAAAATGATAAGGAGTCGATTAGAGTCAATTTTATTTAACATTTTTAGTTAATTAGATTATTTCTCGACATGCCTATTGTGTAAGGATTTTCATTTGAATTCCAGCTAAATTTATGAAACTTTTAAATTTTAGGGTTCGACGTTAATTTAATACAATACCATAAAGAGAATGATAATTTTTCCTTGTATATCACAAATTAAAACATAAAAAGAATAAAAACGAAAGAAAGCGTTTTAATAAAATTTAAAGGGTTTCATGTCTAATAGGGCTTGATATTAATTCAAACAAATCACATTTTAGTAATTAGGTCATTGTTCGACATATCGGTTATGTCAAGACTTAAACTAGATCCAATATTGGATAGATGAGATTTTCGATTTCGGAGTTTGACAATCGATTCAATATGATGTCACAAACAAAAATAAAAAATCAATATTGCTTAGATAATAAACTTGAAAATTCACTTAGAAATATTTTGAAAAAATTAAAACTTTTAGGAGATAAACTTTAGAACAAAACTAAACATAGTACTTTTTTTTAGAAAATTATGCTTTCGGATGATTGATATCTTCTCAAAATTAAAGTATAACTAACTCCTTGACGTAAAATCTCTAAACTAATATCAATTTTAGGTTCTTAGTTCATTTAATACTATGCGGCGACTTCAAAAATTAGTTTAACTCACATCCCTAAACACATAAATTTCAACTTACTTATATATTTTTGAAAGTATCGAAATGTTGGGTAGGTAGTGACAACAATTTTCATAATTGGTTAATGCATAAAGAGTAAAAATATAATGAATTTAATTAAACCCAAAATGTCAACCTAATCTCACATTCAAAATTTTAATATTTTTAAAATATTATATTTATTAAAAATGATATTATTTTTAATTTCGGATCAGATTATTATCGAATTGGATCAAGATAAATTCGTATTTGATTCATATAATAAATAATTTAATGGATTCAGATCATAACCAAATTCAAATAAAAAAATGCTTACTAAATCTATTTAACTAAATCGGATTCAAATTGAATTCATATTAAGATCCGATTCATAGACAACCCAGTATATTGCTGATCTCTAGAAGAACTAAGCGTTTGGACATAGTAGTGTAATTTTATAATTGATAATGGTTAGGGTAAATTTTTACTATGATGGAAACTTTGACGGGTAGGACAACTTAATTTATATTGATGATTAGGGAGCACATGGGATTCGAATAAAAAGAAGGTTTGCTATTAATTTTATTATGGACGATTTTGTTGAGTCCCATCCTATTTTTTCATCAATTACATCATAAATATAATTTTAAGAATGTTAGGAAATGGAGGAATCCTCCACATATTAGTTCATCAGTAAAAACATGAGGTAAATTTGTAATGACAATCATTATTTTGCTTATCAAAGTGGAAATAAGACTATTGATCACTGGCATCACCTGGCATTTTCAATCTTTTATAAACAAACATAAGGTGTGTGTGTGTATATATTGGGTGTCACGGTTTGGAAGATCATTTTTTTTTTTTTTTTTGCTAATTACAAAAACTGGAAAAATTCGTATTCCCACCAAATTTTTTCCATTTTCTATCAACATTTTATGTCAAATGCAATGATCAATGGTTACTACTCGGTACACATTTATATGTACATGGTACTGATTGCTAAGATTCAAACATTTTGGGCAAACCGTAAGTGATTTAATCTCCAATATTTTTCTATAAAGGAAAGACATGGTCCAATGAACAACCTGGCAATGGACTTTGTAGAATATTTAGCTGCTTATCGAAGGAAATGCCAATTCAAAAGAGAAATTAATTTTTAGAATATTTACTTCTAATTATTACTTTATTAAAACAGATTTTATCATTAAAATAAATATTAAAAATAATTGATACCATTTTCTTATAATTTTATCGCTAACCACACTGCTATCTGCATGGATGAACTTTTACATAAATCCGGCCCATCAGAATAAAAACAAAACAATGCTAGATACTTAAACTTTTACCCTTTTTTTTTTCTTAATGATGTGATAGCTTATGATTAGTTTGTTTTTATTAGTTATTTCATTGTATAATTGTGATTATGTTATTGAATGTCGCTGCAGTTTTCACTGAAAAATTAATAATAAACTTAATTTTATATATATAAGAAATTCAATATAACCTGTCTCCATTTCTTAAAACATCCAAAAACTAAGTTTATAGACGAGTGTAGATTTATTAAATGAGAAGCCTAAATTAAGATTATGTTTTTTTTTTTTTTTTTTTTTTTTTTTTTCTATATTTCTAAAATCTGAGATATGGAGTGTGAGGTTGTAAGAGTTACATACGACTCTAAAATTAGTTATATATATCAGGAATAAAACTATAGAATGTGGAGTTCTTAAAGTTACGTGCCACCCACACATCAGTTTTATTTATTTTTTTAAAAAATAAAATGATATATATATATATAGTTTTTAATTAAGGTATGATATTTTAATCAAAAGTATATGCCATGTGACTAATATTTTACACATCATTAAGTTTTTTTTATGTTTGTTAAGAATCAAAGGCAATTGGATCGAGTTGATTAAATATAACGAAGTATAGGGTTGAATTCGTCAAATTATTTATCTAAAATTCAATTTACCAATTTAATAACAGGTCTCAAAATATAGGTTTTTTTTTCCCTAAAAATTTTGTCAGAAGTTTAGTACTCCTTGCATTACTCAAAACAAAATATGAACCTTGTTTGTTAAGTAGTAGTTGTTAAATCGGTATCATTCCAGTCGTTTATATTTTTGTTGTTGCTGTATTTATTAGTTTCTATATATATATAAAAAAAAATTAAAACCTAAAATAGACATTTGAAAACAAGAAAAGTTGTTTTAGGGTTTTAATAGAAATTTTATAAAACAAAGAAGTTTTTAAGGGAATTTATCATTCTTCAAAGTGTGGATCGGTCCTTGGGTGATTGAAGGAATTTGCGAAATATCATGTTCAAAATTCAAAATAGAGGTGATGGTAGGAATTTTTAACAGAGGTAGCATTTTTTAAGAAAGAAAAATTGAAAAATCCTTTTATTCATAGAAAAATTTCAAATAAGTTCTAATTAAATGGTCACTCCAAAATAAAAATATTGTATTGTGGCCTTTCCAAGCATCAAATTGTAGATTGGTTCTCGTATGATAAAAATATTATATTGTGGACCTAATTTGAATTTTGGATATAACATCTATCATGCTTCTTTTCATACTTGGAAGTGCTTCTCACGTGTGGAAAGAAATAATTCTTCCACTTCATGATTAATTTTTAATTTTTAAAGTGGAACGTGTATTTTTAATTAATTTATTGTAATTAAAAAAATCTCTTCATCCTTTTGTTTTTTGTAGACTTACTCGTTGCAAATTTATATAAATGACCTAATTAAGAGATGACTTATTATTATGCATTCTCTCTTTCGATCATGAAATCTTTTTCAAAGTTCTCTCCTTTCTTCCTTTTGCTTTGCTTTTTTTTTTTTTTTTTTTAATAGTAGAGACACCTTTTTTATCGTCCAATCAAAACCTTCTTGAAATCTACTATTTTGGACCTTCATTTCATGATTATATTAATATGTTTGGAGGCCTCTTAAATGCTGAACTCTTTCAAAACATTGTTGGGCCATTCAAGAATGCATTATAGTCTGTATAGGATCCACTCACATAGTTGGAAGTTCACCTAGCTCTATAAGTTTGGGCTCTACATTCTATTTTTCTTTTGTAGAAAGTGGGTCGTGAAAAATAGTACGTGAACCTTCGATGGAGGTCCACCTCTAGTAAAAATGGAAATTGAGGCTTAAAAATTACTTTGGATGGGTGTGAAGACAGATATAGAAGATAGGAGACATTCATGGTCGAAGAGGTCTATGTCAATGGACCTCCGTTGCCATCCCAGAATCTCTCTCTTGAATAAGCGGAGGAGCCATCTCCTTTTACACAAAGGGCCACCATTTATATATTTTATCATAATATAAAAAGTATTATATAATAACAATAATAAAGTTGTTCCCTCATGAACAATTGTATAAAAATAATATAATTATGTGTTATATTATAATGCAACATTTTATTAATACGATTTCATTCTATTTAAAATAAAATAATCTCTTAATTATCACTTTAAACTTAGTTAATCATTAAAATAATGCATTTTTTTTTTCATTCTATGGCGAACAGCACCTCCAATATATTTTTAACCAAACACTTTTAATAGAGCTTTTCTATTTAATTGCACACGTCAAACAAGATATATATATTATTTTTATTTTTTCCTCACGAATCCAATTATAGCCACAACAACATCTATTCTGAATGAAAAAAAAAAAAAAAATACATGCATTTAGCCAGTATGCACCAGCAATATTCTTTAATTAGAAGCCAAATAAAGAAATAACATTTAGGGCAAGGTTCAATTGATTTTGTTTTTTGTATATATGTTTCATTGTACCTATTATATACTATGTATCACAACACATATTCCACATTAAAAATATATAAAATTGAAAAAGTATTATCTATCGGAAGACTTAAATCTTTTAAATGGAATTTAATCTCAACTATTTAATTTTATATGATATCAAAATCTTAGAAAATCTAATAAAGATCCAGAAACTTAAACCTTTTGACAAATTATAGCTAAAAGATGGATTACAAATGAGAAAAAGTGTTATAACACACATTCCATATTAAAAAAAATAGATATAAAGTTGAAAATAAATCACCCATCAAAGTTTAAATTTTTTGGATAAAATCTAATCTTAATTATCTAACTTTATACTATATATCCTCATATTTATCACCCTTTGTTTGCTCATATGGAAATAAATGATGCATCACTTGTTGATCAGATAACAATGGATTACGATAAGCTCTAGCAGATAAGAAAATGCACTACATTGTTGAAGGGTTCCTGGTGCATTTGAGCAAGATAAGCTCTTGCAGGCTCTTGTATAAATACAACAAATTGTACAGCCTCAATTCTCAGAATCAAAATATATTAAGCTAAAGATTCAACTTTCACAGCTGTAAACCTTCGTTTTAGTATCACCAATGGAACCAGTTGAAGTAGTCATTATAGGTGCAGGTCCTGCTGGCCTAGCAACATCTGCATGCCTCAACCGTCTTTCCATCCCAAACATCGTCCTTGAAAGAGAGGATTGTTATGCCTCTTTATGGAAGAAAAGGGCTTATGACCGTATAAAGTTACACCTCGCCAAGGAATATTGTGAACTCCCCTTCATGCCATTTCCATCTGATGCACCCACATTTGTCCCTAGGAGTGGTTTCGTCAACTACTTGGACAACTATGTGTCTCAATTTGGGGTTAATCCACGATGCAATAGGTCCGTTGAGTCTGCCTATCACGATGAAGAGAGTGGAAAGTGGTATATCAAGGCTAAAAATTTGGATCTAAATGTGCACGAAGAATATATTGCAAAGTTTCTGGTGGTTGCAACTGGTGAGAACAGTGAAGGGATTATTCCTGAGGTGCCAGGGCTTGATAGTTTTGACGGAGAGTTCATTCATTCAAGCCAGTATCAAAATGGCCAAAAATATAAAGGCAAAGATGTTTTAGTTGTTGGATGTGGGAATTCAGGGATGGAAATTTCTTATGATTTATCCAACTGGGGCGTCAAAACCTCCATTGTTGCTCGTAGTCCAGTACACGTCCTCACCACTGATATTGTGTATCTTGGTATGCGTTTGTTTAGTTATGGTCTCCCATGCAAGTTAGTGGACTCCATAGTTATTTTGCTTAGCAAGTGGAGGCATGGAGATATTTCAAATTACGGGTTTTCATTACCAACAAAAGGACCGTTTTACATAAAACAAACAGTTGGTCGAACTCCTACTATTGATGTTGGAGCTCTGGATAAAATTAAAAGGAAAGAGATTCAGGTATTGTTAAATTAATTAATAACTTACATGCAAATTAACTCTTCCCATAATATATCATTTTGTTGCTAAAATCTCATGTTTCAATGATGACATTATTTATTCTCACCATTCCTATAGGTATTTCCATCCATAAGAGGCATCGAAGGAAGCAAAATTAAATTTGCTAATGGGGAAATTAAACAATTTGATGCTATTATCTTTGCTACTGGTTACAAAAGTACTGTGAGACACTGGCTTAAGGTATTGCATTTTTGTAAGATTATTGATCATGTATTGAAGTAATTAAATACTTAATTTTCTTCTCTAACCTGATTTAAAATGTTAATCTTGATTAATTAGCTTCTGAGAATGTCTTTCATTATTGTTGTAGGGTGGCAAAGACCTTTTCGATGAAACTGGAATGCCAAACCTCTGTTTTCCGGATATTTGGAAAGGAGAAAATGGCCTTTATTGTGCTGGATTTGCCAGAAAGGGATTGCTTGGCATTTCAATTGATGCGCAAAATATAGCGAAGGACATCAGTCTAGCATTGAAATGTGATTGATAGGAATTCCATTCTCCTTCCTCAATGCTTAGGTTCGAATTTTGTCATTACCAATAGAAACTGTGATTTGTAAGATTTAATGGAAGTAATTGTCTTCGTGCTCCATTTTTATCCGAGAAATAAAATAAATTATAAGTTTGTATTCTCTCGGACAATTATGTCAAAATTTTATGTTTTTATACTTCTCTTGAAAATTTTATAATACATAAGGAGTAACTAATGACATGTACAATAATTACTCCTTATATCCAGCTTGAGGAGAGAGATAGACACATAAAATTACATCTATACCTACTAAAAGTGATAAGAAGATTTTTACGTCTCGCTCAAATTTTTTTATTTTCTCTCTCTTATTTTTTCTCTCTTTTTGTGTATCTATCTCTCTCCTCAAAGTGAGCCCAAGGAGTAACTACCGTATATGTTACTAGTTACTCCTTATGTATTATAAAATTTCTCATACTTCTCTCGTAGAAATAAGATAAATGTATTTTTAGTTCAACAACTCATTGAAAGTTATTTTTCTTATTTTTCCATATATATATATATATAGCGTTCAACAACTTCGTGCGGTTAATTAAAATAATAGGTTTTTTTCCCTACACATATTGTCCTTTCTTGCAAAAAACGTGTTTCATTAATGCATCATCTCTGAATAATTCGATAATGTTTTTCTTTAATTTATTATACTATAATAATGAATAAAAATAAATACAAGGGAAAGAGAAATTATGGTAAAAGAAAGATAGGAAAAGCAGACAGTACTGAAATTGAACTTTCCATTAAATAAATAAATTTTCTTGTTTGAATGTACAAGTGAAATAGAAGTGTTTTGGTTGCCATTAATAAGTAAATTCACTTATGCTAAAAGGATTTCAATTTCATATTTATGACCTCAAATAAAAGTATTTATTAGAAAAATACCAATAAATTCACTTTTGAAAATTATAATAATCATTGAATTTTGTGATGCATTTTTAATACCAATAAGTTCACTTTTATAGTTTACTTCCTAAGAAAGTTCATATTTAGTTATGATACCTATACGACTATATCATCCTCCGTATATATTTAAAAAAAATAAAATAAAATTCAAGTGGTTTTTATTTTTATTTATTTTTTTAGTTTGCTTAAAAAAATTTATAACAGTTTTTTTAATATTTATTTTTTATTATTGTAATAAAATTTTATTTTATTACCATTTTTAAAATTTTTTTAAAAATTCAAATACAACTACGATTATAGAAGTGGAAAATATAATTCTTCATATTAGTAAAATTTGTTTTAAAAAAGAAAAAACATTGATGATAATCTTAGTTTTAAAAAAAACATAAATATAAAATTTTTAGATAAATTGTTTGGATATTACAGGGAATGTAACAAAATATGAACTTGTTTGAAGGAAAAAAAAAAAAACTTTGAAAAGTAAAGTTGTTGGTCTTAAAAAAATATGGTACTAATTAATCAAAAATGAGTTATGACATGTTTAATGGCCTTAATAAACTGACTTGAAAAAATAAAAATAAAGCTTTAATAGTTCTAAATATTAAACATCACAAAGGATATAAGTGCAACGTCTTAGCAATTAGCAAAGAACAAGAGCTTAGAAGCCCAATGCTGCCTTCTAGCTGAGATTTTCTGTAAAATAGGTCTACAATAAGCGAGGTAGAGTTTACTAATGATCAAGGCGATGCCTAAGTATCGGACTGGAAGCTTGCCTATTTTGAATCTTGAAATCCTTTGAATATTAGCAATAACAGAAGAAGAGATTCCAGTAGAGAAAATCTCACTCTTCGAAGCATTAAACATGAGGCCAGACATATGATAAAAAGCATGCAGAACATCAATGGTGCTTTGAATAGATTTTAAGAAGCTATTGGTGAAAATCATCAAGTCATCTGCAAAGCATAGATGCGATATAGAAAGCTTCTTACACTTAGGATGAATCCCAATCCTTCCATAAGCCACTACATCATTCAAAAGACAAGCTCAAATTTCCATGAAAATAACAAGAAGGGAAGGAGACAGGGTCTCCTTGTCTCAAGCCTCTTTCCCCCTTAAAATAACCATAGAGACTGCCATTAATAGCAATTAAGAAGCTAGGAGGAGTAATGCAAGCTCTGATACAACCAATAAACTAGGTAAAAAAGTTCATAGCAGGTAAAACATTAAGCAAAAAGTCCTAATGAACCGAGTGATCGAAAAGCCTTCATTAAATCAACTTTCAGGGTGCAGGAAGCAGAGGTGTTGCTTCTGTGATACCCTCTTGCCATTTTCCAAGCCAGCATAATATTATCTCAAATTATACGACCATGAACAAATGCAGTCTGATGAGGGCTAATAAGATTAGGTAAAAAAGTCCGCAACCTATTAACCAAGATCTTAGATATACATTTGTACAAGATAGAGCAGAATGAAATGGGTCTAAAATCTGCAACTCTACTGCCATTAGACACCTTAGGAACCAATGTAACTGAAGTAGCATTCACTGCTTTCAAAAGTTACCCATTTTGGAAGAAATTCAAGACAGCCTTGTGGCATCTTCTCCAACAATTCCCTAACTATTCCATAAAATCGACAGAAAAGCCATCAGGACTAGGGGCTTTACTTCCATTCATGGAGAAAATCACATTCCTAACATTTTCAAGATTGACCAATAGCTGTTAGAGAAGCTTGTTGATAAGGAGAAAACTTCATTTTAACCAAAATTCGAGATATCTTCGACACTGCTACCAATGAAATGATTATCCTCCTTTCCTAAAAAAGATTAGAATAAAAATCAACAATCTCTTTCTGAATTTCAGCTGGGGATGACAATTGAATGCCATCAGCATTATGTAGGACAGAGATAGCTAGTATTCTTAGTTCTTCTAACTCTAACCATTGAGTGAAAGAATGCAGTGTTTTGATCACCTTCCTTAACCCAAGTGAGTCTAGATTTCTATTTTAAATATGATTCCTGGGCATTCATATAGTTGAGGAGCACGACAGTAAGATGCTTTTCCTCTTCAACTAGATCAGTTGAATGATTATTCAGAAGCCCTGCCTGGACATTCTCCAAGTCTTGCCTTGCATTCTTGACTCTTTCAGGTATATTCCAATAAAAACAAGTATATATTAAGTTGTTTTAAAGGCTGCTTAGGGTATTGAAGCTTCTTCGACACTTTGATCATAGGAGTTCCAGTAATGTCGAGATTCCAATTAGAAGCAACAACATTCATAAATGATGAATGGGAGGCCCAGAAGTTGAAGTATCTTAATGATTTAGGAAAAGTATCGGTGATATTTTTAATCTTTCAAATGCACTTTATCCAATGAAGTTTATAGATCAAGAAAGAGTTCATTTGAGATCTCAGCCAAGAGTGTTTTGAATTCGCTATATTTTTGATAGCATTCTGAAAAGGAAAAAGTTCACAATCATCAAGAACAATCAAGAAACTATTTTGTACTCTTATTGAAAAAGGAATGACTGAAAGGTTTGATGTTGATTCCTTAATTCTTGAGTTTTGTATGAAGAAAGAATGTTGAGCACAATTCAACGTATCTAAAGGGAATAATAAATAGAAGAACTCAGTAAGAATGTTATATTTTTCAGTCAGTATTTTAGTATTTCTCCGTATTACTATTATGTATATATGTTCATATTATTGTGTTTAATATGTTATTTATTTTTCTATTTAGTATTATTAGGGTTTTCTTAAATCTCTATTTAAGCAGTTGTATCCTTTATTGCAAAAATCGATGTTCAATTAATACAAATCGAGGTATCTTAGATGTTTCTCCATAGTTATGGTTGTGTTCTTTATTTTGAGGGTTTTGAGAATTAATAAGACCTGTTATCTCACTATTAACCGCGTCATTTGTTAACAGAGTAGGGTTGGCTTGACTGATAGACGGAATCAATAGCAACATGGATCAAGCGGTGCAGGCCATCTAGGATGTTGTGCTGGTTCTGAAGATGGCTTTAAGACATCAACAACGGAGGCTTAAACACTACTTTGAATGACTCGATGGTAGTTTCATAAGGATGGTATTGAGACATCCAGAAGGCTCAATCATCAATTTTACACACTCAATTGGAGTTCTGTAACGATTCATGAAGGTCCTAATGCTTTGGTGGTGGGTGCAAACGGATTTCGAAATGACCAAAGAAACGTGCCTAGAAATGTTCCTCGTGGTAGATTGACGCCGAGAAATTTTATAATACACAAGGAGTAACTAGTGGCATGTACAGTAATTACTCTTTGGATCCACTTTGAGGAGAGAGATAGACACACAAAGAGAGAAAAAAATAGGAGAGAGAAAATAAAAAAATTTGAGCATACGTAAAAATTTTCTTATCACTTTTAGTGGGTATAGATATAATTTCTCTCTTTTTTTATGTGTCTATCTCTCTCCTCAAAGTGAGCCCAAAGAGTAACTACCGTACATGCCACTAGTTACTCTTTGTGTATTATAAAATTTTCCAATTGACGCCATCTCTATTCCAATATTAAAAGAAACTAAAAAGCATGTCCATTTTATAGTTCACCTTCTCTCATTTTACCGTATGAACGGAGGTTTTTTTTTTTTTCTTTGCCTTTTGTTTTATAAAAAATATATATATTTTTAATTATTATTATTTTCATTCAGTAAATTTATGAAAATCCATATTCGCTCTTGGGTGATTCTCTTTTAATTTTCTTTTTTAATCTTTTTTTGTCATTTTTTTTCTTTTTTTCTCTATCTTATAAATGACCTTCTTTTTTATATTTAATTATTTTTATTACCACCAAGTGGATTTGAAAATCCACATATACATTTTGCTAATTCTCTCTTTCTTATTTCTGTTTTAGCCTTTTTCGTCATTTTCTTTTCTTTCCTTATCAAGCATTTAATGCTCATGTGCTTTTCTTTTCTTTTTTTCCCTCCTTCTTTCGTGACTAGAGTGGAGCCTCAAAGAGTAAATTATAAATTAGTCCCTCTTTTTTAGGAAAACAAACTAATTAGTCCATCTAATTTTAAAGACTATTTTTTTATCATTTTTTCTATGTTTCAATTATTTTTTTTTACTTTTTTTAAAAATAGAAAATAAATAAAAAATATATAAAAATATAAAAAAGATTGATGAGAGAAAAAGACATTTTAGAAAATAAAAAAATAAATTAATTGTGGTGAGCATTGGTTAAAAAAATTAAATAATTATTTTTTAAAATCAAAATGACTAAGTAATTCATTTTTCAAAACAAGAGGGAGTGAGGAATTCTTGAACGACCGTGCCCATGATCAAACTCTAGGAATGGATATCTAACTTGCGTTGTAATTAATTATTACCAGTGTTCGGTTCGAATTAATTTTTTATTTTTTATAGTGTAAATTCCATATGTGCTAATAATACAATTTTTTTATTATGTTCTATTAACTATATATTAAAATTAATTCCCGACTACCTAATAAATAATTATGGATTGTAGAATTCTATTAACTAAAACAATAAAAAGAGAATACGAATTCATTACACCCAATTGCACTATTCACTATTGCTCAACATATATTTTAGATTATATTATTTTTATTATTTAAAATTTATTTCTTTAATTTTTCATTTCTTATAGAGATTTCCATCCAATTATTTGTTATTTTATATAAATATTATTTATTGATAAACATGATTTATTATTTTATGTGTATGGATTTTTAAATAAAATTTGGAACATGATTATTTTCTTTTTAAAAAATAAAGTTATATAATTTATATGATGAACTCTTAGAATTTTTAAATGATAGCAGCATATATATATATATAAATTAAAAATACTTTTCGGAGAATTCGTATTAGATTTTTCAAAAAAAATTACAAAATGAATTTTTAGTTAAAAATCCATGGAGTTTTAGATTTTATTTTTAGATTATCACTAGTTTTTAGTTAAGAATCGAATAAATAAGAATAAATCATGTCTTTTTTTCAGATATTTTATGAAAAATATAATGAATAATTAGTCAAACGTAAAATTTTAATAAAAAAATGAAACTGAATGGATTTTTTTTTTAAATCTATGTTATAATATATTTTGGTGGATTCATAATGAAGTAAATCTTCAAATTAAAATTATTTTATATGTTCTGTCCAACCCACCGTGTAACGCGGGTAAAAAACTAGTATTATCTATATGGAGAATTGTGTTTATGAAAGTCGATGTACTAAAAATTTAATTTGCATTTATCCTTTTGGTAGACGTCTTCCTAAATAATGAAGTTCCTTTCCATAAGGTACTTGGTATAAGACCGTTCATAATTTGACCGAAAATATATTATATATTCCTAATAGTTGGCAGCTGAACATGGGCAAAGAAACCTGTAATGCCATAAGGTTTAGATGAAAACTAGTTTTTTTATCCATACAATACTGTAAGTCGAATAAAATATATAAAATTATTTTTAAAAAATTATTTCATTTTTATATCTCGTGTTATATTATGCGTCTATCAAAATGTATTAAGTAAAAATGAAACAAAAATTCATTTAATTTTATAATTTTTTAATTAAAATTTTATATTTAACTAATTATTCTTTGTATTTTCATAAATTTTTTATTAAAAAATATTTTTTATTTATTTTTATCTACTTTTTTAGTTAAAAACTTATTTTGTAAATTTTTTTCTAAACATATTTTTACCTTTAAATTTTTAATTAAAAAATAGTGGAAAAAAGCAAGGATCAAAATGAAACAAAAAAAATGAGATCAAAATAAAACTAAAAAATTGAGGACCGAAAAAATAATATTTTTTTTAAAAAAAGATCAAAGTGTAATATCATTAAATGTCTTAAAATATTTGTAAACTACAAAAATATCACTCTATAATAAAAGAAATAGTGTATTTAAATCTGAATAGATAGTGAAACGAGTCTAAATAGTGAAATTAATAATGAACCATGATTTTCCTTTGGTTTATATATATATATAACAAGCATCACAAATTGTGCCTAATGACTTGGTCCGTAAGACTTGTTTTTGTCAAAGTCTTCGGAAGTAGAAAAAAGAAGTTTCAACATTCCTACTTTTCAATCGTTTCTTTCGTGTTTGTCTGGAATAGCTACAGATGCTTGGTCTTGACGTTTGTGCCTATAATCCGCTTCTAAGACAGAGGAAGAAGCGCCTGTCACAATTGTTGAAAAACTCGACCTTTCAGGTTTACTTTTTGATTGACTTGCGTGATAAAATAGCTCTTTCCATAGAAAAATAATAAATAAATAAATAAAAATCCCTTCGCCATGTAGCTGGATGGTTTGAAATAAGAGAACATAAATTTGACAATACTGCAGATATGGTTTGATATTTTCATGAATATGTGAGAAAAAAAAATTGAAGTGAACTTTTTTGTTAATGACATGCGTATATTGAATGGTCAATCACTTAAAATCCAGTACAATCTTTCATTGTAATCAAAAGCACAAGGAATTAGTTAGTTATCCAAATATTCAACTATGGGACTTGGCAGCTGCAAATTCATGGCAGCCTTTCCACTATTGATATATTGTTTTTGCTTCAAACCTGGTGCTGCCATAGATACCATTACATCATCCCAATATCTAAAAGATCCTGAAGATAGTCTCTGCTAGAAATAAGTTCAATTTTCAGCCCTGTTAATTCCACAAATCGCTATGTAGGAATATGGTTCAGTAGTATTTCTCTTCTAACTCCAGTCTCGGTAGCTAACAGAAACAAGCCGCTCAATGACTCTAATGGGGCTATGACAATACCCCAGGATGGAAATATTGTAGTTTTGAATGGTCAGAAAGAAATTCTTTGGTCATCAAACGTTTTAATTGGAGTAGGTAATGTTGGCACAAAAGAGAAGAATAATAGACTGAAATTTAGAAGATAGAAAAAACTGATCTTATTCATAATGATAAGTACACTATATATAGCCATAAATCTTAATCACCAAGATAGACTTTAGATATCCCATTCATGAACATAACCGTAAACTCTTAAAATACCAAGACTTATCACATACCACTAATAATGATAATAATTAATTTAAGTTTATCTACTAACATCCTCCCTTAAACTTGAATTTTGGTTAAACCAAGACTTGCTCTTAATCTAGCAAAATCTTCAAACTTTAAAGGCTTTGTGAATATATCAGCAACTTGATCTTGTGACTTCACATACTTCAGTAGCACTTCCTTCTTGCTAACGCACTCTCTTATGAAATGGAATCTTGTATCTATATGCTTGCTTCTATCATGAAAAATTGGATTTTTTCCCAATGCTATGGCGGATTTGTTATCAACAAAAATTTCAGTAGCTTCACTTTGTGACATTTGCATCATCTCAAGCAATTTTCTTAGCCAAATAGCATGACAAACACACGAAGCGATGAGCGACATACCGAGCTTCACAAGTTGAGAGAGTTACAATCGGTTGCTTCTTAGAACTCCAAGTGAATGCAGCATTTTCGAGATTGAACAAGAAACCTGTGGTACTCTTCCGATCATCAACATCTCCTCCCCAATCACTATCGCTATAACCAACCAGATGACGAGTTCTCGGAAGATGAATAAAATAAGCCATAATCCAAAGTACATTTAACATATCTCAAGATCCTTTTACCAGACCTTAAAATGAGTGGTAGTTGGTTCCTCCATATAACGACCGATAATACCAACACCATAGAGGATATCGAGTCTTGAACATGTTAGAAATCTCAAGTTTCCAACCAGCTTTCGATACAAAGTTGGATCCACTTTGTCAACTACATCAAACCTTGATAACTTGGCTCCACATTCAACCGGAGTAGAGATTGATTGACAATTCTCCATGTTGAACTCTTTCAAAATCTTCCTTGCATAATTGCTTTGAGAAACAAAAATGCCTTTATCAACTTGCTTCACTTCAATTCCAAGATAGTAAGCCATCAAACCCAAATTTGTCATCTCAAATTCAGTAGCCATCTCCTTCTTGAATTCATCAAACATAGCTGAATTAGTACTTGTAAATATCAAGTCATCAACATACAAGCACATAATCAACATATCACCATTCTCATTTTTCTTCACATAAAGGCCATATTCGTGTGGGCATTTAACAAATTTCTTCGATTGAAATACTCATCAATGCGACTATACTAGGCCCTTGGTGCTTGTTTTAGGTTGTACAAGGCCTTATTTAGCTTCAAAACTTTGTCTTCATCTCCTTTGACAACATAGCCGAAGGTTGTTGCAGATATACCTCTTCTTCCAAATATCCATTCAAGAAGGCTGATTTGATGTCCATTTGATAAATTCTCCATTTATTTTGAGCTGTCAATGCCATGATCAATCCGATGGTTTCTAACCGAGCGACTCGGAGCAAAGACTTTTTCATAATCAACTCCATGTTGTTGATCGAAACCTTTGGCAACAAGATGAGCTTTGAACTTTTCCACTTCTCCTCTTTCATTTTTCTTGATTTTATAAATCCATCTAACACCAATGGCTTGCTTGTTTGTTGGAAGTGTTGCCAATTCCCATGTTTTGTTCTTATAGATGGCATTCATTTCTTCATCCGTAGCAATTCTCCACCTTTCCTCTTGAGCGAGCTTCTTCAAAATTAATTGGTTCGGAACCCGCAAAAAGACAATAAAGAGAGGAATTGTTGATCTCCTCGGTTTCAGTATAAATGTCATAAAGACTTCTCATCTTCCTTGATGGTGTCGAAGAGCTTGAAGGAGGGCTCAAATCGGTATGAGGAGTCGGTGTTGCAGGTGGTGTGATAAACTTGTTCATTGACTCGATTGGTTCTAAATTTTCTTCAAAGAAAGGAAGAAAATTGTAATCATGCTCTTGCTTTTCCCAATTCCAGCAATCATCTTCATCAAACTTTACGTCACGGCTAACAACGATCCTCCGAGTTCTTGGATTATAAAGCCTATATCCTTTGGACTTTGCATCATAACCAATAAAAATAATTTTCTCACTCTTGTCATCCAATTTGATTCCGACTTCGTCCGGAACATGAACATAGGGTGTGCACCCAAAAACTCTTAAACGCAAAAGATTTGGCTTTCTTTCATTCCATACTTTTTGTCGTGTAGCCTTTGTCAAGCTTGTTGTAGGACTTCGTTAGACAAGTATACCGCACAAGAAACCGCTTCAGCCCAAAAATCTCTAGGAAAATGCTTGCTTTTCAACATGCTTCGGGTCATCTCAAGAATGGTTCTGTTCTTGCATTGCACGACACCGTTTTGCCGAGGTGATCTAGGAACAAGTCAAGAATCTTCGATGCCATGTGACTCATAAAAGCTATCAAATTCTTTTGAAGTGAACTCACCACCTCGATCGGTTCCTAAGGCTTTTATGGAGTAACCACATTGATTTTCAACCGAGCACCTTGAATTTTTTGAAGGTTTCAAAGGCTTCGATTTTTCCTTCAAAAAATAAAACCATCTTTTGCGGCTAAAATCATCAATAAATAGTAAGAAATATTTGTTCTTACCAAGAGAAGGTGGATTAATAGGTCCATAAATATTAGTATGTACAAGTTGAAGTGGCTCCGATGCTCTTGAATCCGATTTGCTTGGAAAACTATTTCGAAATGTTTTTCGTAGATGCAGCCTTCACAAATCTGATCTGGATGATTTATAAATGGAAAACCATGCATCATTTTCTCCTTCCGCATTTACATCAAACTAGAAAAATTCGGATGACCCATTTGTTGATGCCAAAGCCAACGGACATCCGAAGTTGAGGCTTTCAAACACTTTGCACTTGTCGGCTCGAAGTTTGAGAGAAAACATTCGGTTTTTTGACATCTTCACTTTTGTAATTAGCGTGTCTCTAGTGTCTCCGATCACAAGTCCACCATCCTTCAATCGAATATCATATCCTTTCTCCAAGAGTTGACCCAAACTCATGATATTTGTTTTGAGTGTAGGCATATAATACACTTGAGAAATAAATTAATGAGAGCCATTCTTGGCCTGAATTAGAATATCACCAATTCCTTCAATCGTCACCTTTCTTTCATCTCCAAAAGAAATACTTATTTTAAAAGGTTCATTTAAAGAGGAAAATAAATCTTCTTGCCTGTCATGTGATTGCTTGCACTTGTGTCCAAGAACCATGCTTTTTGGCATTTTTCTTCATTGCCCATCAGCAAGAAAACTGATTCTTCCTCCTCTTCTCCTTTTGCACAGTAAGCTTTTTCTTCCTTAGGACCTGAACTTCTGCACTCAGAGGCATAGTGACCATATTTCTCATAATTATAACACTGCACATCAGCCCTTCGTCCTCTACTTTTATGCCAATTTCCTCTGCCACGTCCTCTTGTTGTACAGTATCTCTGATTGGTTTCTTCTGAATTATAGGAATTATAATCAGATCTGCCTCTTTCTCTACCATTTCCACGTCCTCTACGACCTCTACCTCTGCCTCTTCCTTTTTCTCTTTGCGATTCTTCAGTCCCATCTTGTTTTTCTTTATCTTTATATGACAGCTTTGAGAGAAGAACTTGTGTTTGTGGTTCTTTCTCCTTCATGCGTTCTTCACGAGCTCATAGAGAGCCCATGAGTTGATCAACAATCATGGTCTCTAAATCTTTTGCTTCCTCAATAGCCACAACAACATAATTGAATTTTTGATCAAGAGACCGCATGATTTTTTCAATTACTTAAACCTCCTCTATCTTCTCACCATATCTTTTTAATTGATTGATAACAGCCAAGACTCTAGAAAAATAATCTGAAATTGATTCTGAATTTTTCATCTTAAGAGACTCAAACTCAGCTCTTAAGGTTTGATGATGAACTTTGATCCCCTTATCAACTCCTCTGAATGAATTCGTTAGAATTTCCCATACTTGTTTCGCACTTGTCACATCATAAACTTTCTCAAACATGGTTTCGTCCAAACACATATGAATCAATGTTAGTGCTTTTTTATCTCTTTTCTTTGTCCTTTAGAGTGCTTCCCTCTCAGTTGTAGTCATGCGTGCCATGGCTTCTTCACTTTCTGGTTGCTCATAACCTTTCTCAACAATTTCCCATGCATCTTGCGATCCTAGCAAGGCTTTCATTCTAATACACCAATTGTCATAATTTTTTTTTGTGAGTTTAGGAAATTGGAAAGGGAACATGCCTCTATTCATCATCTACTTCTAATGGGGGCTCTAATAACAGATTGTTGGCACAAAAGAGAAGAATAATAGACTAAAATTTAGAAGATAGGAAAAACTGATCTTATTCATAATGATAAGTACACTATATATAGGCATAAATCTTAATCACCAAGATAGACTTTTGATATCCCATTTATGAACATAACCGTAAATTCTTAAAATACCAAGACTTATCACATACCATTAATAATGATAATAATTAATTTAAGTTTATCTACTAATAGGTAATTCAAGTGCGCAGCCTATGGATGATGGAAACCTTGTCTTGCGAGAAAGCGCAAGTGGAAACAGATTCTGGAGGAGTATTCAAGAACCTTCTAACACAATGTTAGCCAAGATAAGTCTTACAACTATGTAAGAACAGGCGAGAAGACACTACTAACCTCATGGATAAGCTCTACAGATCCATCCATTGGAATCTTCTCTGTTGGAATTGATCCGATAAGGATCCCTCAGATTTTCGTTTGGAATGATAGTCGTCCAATTTATCAGACTGGTCCATGGAATGGTCAGGTCTTTGTTGGAATTCCAGGAATGAATTCAGTTTATCTCCGTGGATTTAATAGTGCAGAAGATGGAAATGGAACGTTTTCCCTAAACTTAAATTCTAACAATGAATCATATATAACCAGATTTGTTCTGAGTTCTGACGAAAATTTTACAGAGCTATCTTGGGATTATGGGAAGGAAGAATGGTGTGGCTATCTCCAAACAATGAGTGTGATGTCTACGGTAAGTGTGGGTCATTTGGAATATGTAATGCTAAGAATTCACCAATTTGCAGTTGTTTGGAAGGGTTTGAACCAAAAGATGCAGGCGAATGGAATAGTAGAAATTGAACTAGTGGTTGTGTTAGAAGGAGAGCGATACAGTGTGAAAGAAAACAAAATGGTGGTAAACTGGGCAAAGAAAATGGGTTTTTGAAGCTGAAGACCGTGAAACTGCCAGAATTTGCTGAGTGGTCATTTGCAGTTTCTGAACAAAAATGTAGAGATAATTGTATTAATAATTGTTCCTGTATAGCTTATGCATTTTATACTGGTATACTCTGTATGTTATGGAGGGAAAGCTTAACTAATATAAGGAAGTTTCCTAGTAGAGGGACAGATCTTTACGTTCGCCTTGCTTATTCGGAACTCGGTAATGGTTTCATTTTTTGTCTCACTTTCTTTTACAAGGCTGCTTTTCCTTAGAATTTACTGATATACTTTCTTATCCATATTGAATGCGGAAGAGAAATTTCATCCTTTTCCTTTCTCTTATATCGCTTTTGACAAATACAAACGATACGACATTTTGTTTTCTACAGATAATAGAAACAGAAATACCAAAGTAATTATCAATTTAACAATGGTTGTAGGAGTTACTACCATTTCTATGTGTGTGTTTTGTACGTGGAGCCGAATTGCTAATTATAGAGGTAACTATACAATTTAGTATTTAGCTATTCCTGAACTTGAAAAACATCCTCAATTTTCATTCAAAAAAGAAATTTAATGTTCATATGATGCTTAATTACTGGATGTAACTCAGAAAGGAACAAGAAGATCTTATTAGATGAAAACATGATACAAGACAACTTGAACAAAGTTAAGCTTCAAGAACTACCTCCTCTAAATTTAAGAAAGCTGATAGCTGCAACAAACAACTTTGATGTTGCCAATAAGCTTGGGCAGGGTGGTTTTGGTCCAGTAGATAAGGTAATATTTTCTTGTGCTCTTGTGGAATTTTTATGGTTAAATGAATTGAATAACCAGTTATAGGATTGGTGGAACTTTTCAGGGAAAATTGCCAAATGGACAAGAAATAGCTGTGAAGAGACTCTCAAGAGCATCTGGACAAGGGCTAGAAGAATTTATGGATGAGGTTGTGGTGATATCTAAAATGCAACATAGGAATCTTGTAAGACTTCTTGGTTGCTGTGTTGAAGGAGAAGAAAAGATGTTGGTCTATGAGTACATGCCAAACAAAAGATTGGATGCATTCCTTTTTCGTTAGAGCTAATTGCCCCAACATAAATAAACATTAGAAGTAGACTACTATATCTTTTATGAGTCAATAATTACCTTCTCACACTTTTTCTTTGGCTGTAATTTGTCTAGATCCTCTCAGTAAATAACTACTAGATTGGAGAATACTTTTCAACATTGTTAGTGGAATCTGTCGAGGTCTTCTTTACCTTCATAGGGATTTTAGACTAAGAATTATTCATCGAGATTTGAAGGTAAGTAACATCCTGCTGGACCAAAAATTGAATCCAAAAATTTCACACTTCGGAATGGCTAGGATATTTGGTGGCAATGAAGGTCAAGCTAACACCAGAAGGGTTGTCGGAACACAGTAAGTCCTGTTTCTTTCTTCAATCCAAATCCTATTATCTATCACCATTTCACAAACCTCTTTTTGTTTTAAGCAGTGGCTTTATGTCCCGTGAATATGCAATACAAGGCCGATTTTCAGAGAAATCAGATGTCTTTAGCTTTGGAGTTTTGTTGTTAGAGATTGCAAGTGGGAGGAAAAATACCAGTTTCTATAACAGTGAAGAAGCTTTAAGTCTGTTAGGATTGGCATGTCCATCTAACTCGATGCTAAGTTTTGCAATGTTTCCAGTTTTTGCTTCTGATTAAGATTGTAATAACCTCATGTATTCTATTGTTTTCAATTTGCAGGCATGGAAACTGTGGAATGAAGACAACATTGTAGCTCTAATAGATCCTGCAATTTCTAACTCTTCTTTTGGGGTGGAAATTTTTCAATGCATACACGTTGGTCTGTTATATGTTTAGGAATTCCCAAAAGATAGACCAATTATATCTACTGTTATTTTGATGCTAAATATCTACTGTTATAGCGAAATTGTTGATCTTCCTCCTCCCAAGCAACCAGCATTTGCAGAAAAGATAAGTTATTTAGAGATGGATTCCTGTCAACAGAGACAAAACAGAAATTCTATTAACAATGTCACGGTTACGCTTATAGGCTGATAGATAAAAATGGTCACGTCTAGTTTTCTGTTAGCTTTACAATTGTTATTAACTCGTTAATGTTAAAAATGTAATTGTTCTTACAAAAAGACGATAACAATAGCAGAATTGAAGAGAAAGATGATAAAAAAATGAATTCACTATAAAACAAAGTGAATACAAGAAATAACAACTTTAAATAATTCTCTTAATCTTTACAATATACTTGTATACAAACTAATAAACAATCAAGTCTATTTATAGCCTTTAAGATTAGAAAGAGAATTATAAGGGATTATGAACCATGAAAAGATGCACAAATAATTGAATAAATTCTTACATCACCCTTTTTAATTTCTCATATTGAATGGTGATTTGAATCACATGAGTAGTAGAAATATAAAATGGTCATAAACATTCATTATTTTATAATACTCCTCTTTGAATGTCCATCGTACAAGAAACATACCTCACTAAAACCTTACTAAAAAAAAACTTAAGGGAAAAAAGTCTTAATATAGGAAAAAGAGTATAATATTCCTTATACACATTAATCTCTATGTTGGGCTCCTTTTGTTGAGAACATTATTTAAAATCTTTAAGATGACGAATCTTAGTCTTGCGAACCATTTTTTTCAAAAGATTTAGTAGGTAATGCCTTAGTGAATAAGTCCACCGGATTGTCACTTTGATGTATTATTCCTTTAATTGAATTATGCAAGCAATATTATTTTCATATGATATAGTTTTTTACTAGTAGATAAACTATTTATCTCTTGGATATAATGGGTCATTGATCATAACAAAACACATTCTCGACTTACCTCATTAATTGGTATTTCGCATGGTTTGAAAATATAGCGAGTTACAATTTGCTTCATAAAACATCATGATATAGCTGTATCACCATATGTAAATACATAATCCATTTGTGATCGAGTTTTATATGGATCAGATAAATAATCCGTATATGCATAACCAATTAATCATGTCTTTGATTTATTAGAGTTAAATAAGGTCATATTAATTATTCCTCGAAATAGCGTAGCATATGTTTAATTCCATTCCAATATCTCTCGTATTGGAACGAATTATATCTTATTAATAAATTTATAAAAAAAATACCGTATCGAGTCGGGTATCATTAGCAAAATTTATTTAATGCATCAATGATACTAAGATATGATACTTCGGGATTAAATAGTACTTTATTATCTTCTCGAGGTTGAAAAAGTATCTTTTTGGATATTAAGTGGACGAACTAATCGATAAGCTTTATATAGAATTATTATAAAACTTTTTCTATATAAATTGACTAATGAATAAAAATCTCATTCTTCAAGTGTTCGAGTCGCTAGTCCAGCTTAAAATTTTATTTTTCCAAAGCATTCACATCAAATTCTCTTTTTAGATAACTTATGATACTTGGAATCTCTTCGGGAGTTTTAATAATATTTAAGACATCAACATATACAACAATTATCACATGCCTCTTTTCGAATAAAAATACATAAATAAATAGGGTTATTTTTATAATTTTTTTAATAAATATTTATTGAAGTGGTATACCACACGTATACAAGTTAGTAATAAAGAGTAGATATTAAAAAAATAAAAAATATATAAAAAGTATAGTATAAATTGAATTTCTAAAAACTAAAAAATAATAAAACAAATATTAAAATAATCTCGATAGAGATCTTTATAATTTAATAGAATTTATTTTTCAAAAATGTACATTACATGCTTCGGACATCTTAAGTTCTTCTAGAACTTTCATATAAATATCATTTTAAGTGAATAAATAAATTGTGAACACATTCATTAAATGCATACATATGAAGATTTTCATATATTTTGTTAAGCTAATAAGATAACAAAATGTAATTGCATCTATTATAGAAGAATATGTCTCTTCATAGTCGATGTTAAGTATTTGCAAAAATTCTTATGTTACAAGTCTTGTTTTGTATTTCACTATCTCATCTTTTTTATTTTTTTCGTACAAATATCCATTTGCATCTCGCTTGCTTAACATCTTCATGTGTTTTGACTATGAGTTCAAAAACTACTCTTTTTATAGGAAAACATAATTATGTCCGGATTGCTCTTTTCATTTAAGTTAACCATCTCTATGTCGACATTATTCAATAGATTTAGGCTCAAATCCTTATTTTCATTGAAAATATCAATTGTAATATTATATGAAAAAAATTATCAATAAATGTTTCTTTTCGATCCTATTTTCTTTTTGTATTGACTTAATTTATCGAAGTCTCTTGAATTTTTCTCAAGCATTTGAATTTCTTTTGGAAGCCTATTATTAGAAATGTCTTGGACCATTTGGTGAATATTTGCTTCTTTTATCTTAATTATTTTCCTTTTTCTTTTGAGAATTTTTGTCTTTAGAATCGATTAATCTTTCACGTTGCAGCTGTGCTTTAGATTCATTTGCTACAACATTAATAAATTATCCTTAGGAGATATCAATTCCAATAAGAGCATTCTCGGTGAGGATATACATTTTAGTTACTTTTTTCGATCTAAGAATGCATCCGGCAATTGCTTGCTGCAATTTTACAAATAAATTATCTTATGAACTTTTAGTTCACTTTATTTTATGTGAAGATAAAGATGATGTAAAGATGGAGCACTCTATGTACTCTTTTTTTCAATACTTCAAACTCGCTTATTTTGCTTATTCTCTCATTCTAATGTTAAAAAAACTATTTTATCAAAATAACGAGTTAATAAATCGAACCGTAAACATTAATATCTCATATTCATGGGTCAAGATATTTAATTATTAAAAAGGATTCAAATCTAACATATATTTTCAATTTCCTTTAAGTGCCCATTTTATTTTGTTGTGGATGAGCACTAGGGGTATATACTACATATTCAAAAATTCTTAGATGAGAAATATTTGGTTCATGAGCAAAAACCAATTGAAGAAGAAAGAATTTCGATAACTTGTGGGTCCGATTGAATAAGTATTGCTACGTATAAGATTGCATGTCCCTAAACATAAACAAGGAATTTTGTTTTCATAAGTAATGATTTAGCTATCAATTGGAGCCTTTTAATAAATGATTCGACTAAACCTTTCGATTATGAACATGAGTAATAGGTTGTTCAACCTTTATTCTAAAAGTCAATCAATAATCATTTAATTCTTGGAAGATAAATTCACCGAGCATTATCAAGATGAATTATCTCGTAATTGAATTATTTGAGCTAGAAATCTCAAAAACGAGTGAGTTTTGAGTAGATAATAAGTATACATGTGATCATCTTGTGGATGCATTTATTAAAATCATAAAATATCGAAATGTTCACTTGGTGGGTGAATTGATCCACATATATGACCTTTGATTCAATCTCGGTTTTAATTGGTGATGGCTTGATAATCAATATGCGAGAACATGAAAATTCGTTAAATTGAAGAACTTTATGACTCTTCAATAGAAGTCCATATAAAATTTCAATAATTTTTCACATTATGAAAGACCCAAGATAGCTCAACCACTCATGCCATATAATAAAAGTATTTGTATTTATATTAGTAAACTTTTAATTTACTCTAGTATTTGTTTCAATCATTCAAGAGTTTATAATAAAGATCAAAAGAGAAAACAAGCAATTACTCAAATATACATTTTCCACTCGATATAATTATTGTAACATATAAGTATTCAATATTCTAAACATTTATTGTCTCGATATGATATCCATTTAGACGAATATTTTTGAAACTCAATAAATATTTATGAGACTTTGGAGAGAACAATACATTATTTATAATAAAAAAAAATTCTTTAGGTAATAATATATATGCCCTTTCGTAGCTTTCAAAATTTTTTCTTGCAAGTAATAATATATTCTCTCTTCTAGAACCTTCATAATTTCTCTTCAAATAATCATATATTCGCTTTTCTAAAAATTTCAAAATGTGTCTATTCAGGTAATAATAGAATCGCTCTTCTAAAGCTTTCTATTATATTGGTAGTAATAAATACGGTATTAAAATAAAATAAATAATTAAATAAACACAAAATAAATAAATAAATATCAAAATAAATTTATGTCTATCTTTATACATTAGAAATTATAAAAAAATATAAAACATCTTATTTATAAATAGAAAAGGTTACAAGTTATTAATTTTAATTACCATTATTTTGATATATAAAATTAGCCTTTATATTTTACTCTTTATTTTCAATATTGCTTGATAAAACTTAACGAGGTGTTTTGACGTATGGCGGATACGCGATCAATATCCCTTTATCCGATACCAATAACATTTATTTTCATAATGATGGCTTAATCTACTTTTTTTCATAATTTATCCACTTCTAGTGGTAAGATGTATTATTATGATCATTATAGTTTGTTTACTTCGGTGGTAAGGTATATTACTATGAATACTATAGTTTGTCAACTTCTTGTGGTAAGATATATTATTATAAACATCACGATTATACGATAATTATTCCAACTATGATAATGGTTATAGCTAGGATTACATTTATGCCTAGAATTATCATAAGTTATCATGTTCACTTCGGAGAATGGAGTATAACCAGTTGGATAGAATTCATGATTTTTCATCAATAGCTCATTATTTTGTTTAGAAATATAAAATTAGTTCAGAATATTTTATTTTTATTTTTTTTGATGTTGCCACTACAAAAGCATATTCGAGGCATGAAAAAAAAATATTTTCTCAAAATCAAGTACTTATAATCAATAATTCTAGTTTGAAATATCAAGGGCCACAAAAATTAAGTTGATAAGATTTAATATGATAAAAATTCTATAATGCAATATATAATAATAATAATAATGTTAGAAAATAACAACCAATGTAATAATAAATTAAAGCTTTACAAACAACATACTTTAGATCATTAGATTCTATATATTAAATCATTCAAGTTTTTCAAATATATATTCTATGTATCATTAGATTTAAAGCAAATGATAAATTAGATACATCCCTCTTGATGATCTAAATAATTTAGATCTTTTGATAAAGCACATGTGTAGAAAAAAATCCAATGATTGAAACAAATGATTGAGTCTTTTGGTAGATACATACCTCATGGTCTATTATCTCGATTGGTTAAAGCTTCGTACTAATAACTCGTTATAAAAAATGATAACAATAGTAAAATTAAAAAGAAAAATAATAAAAAATGAATTCACTGTAAAATAAAGTGAATACAATAGATAATAACTCTAAATAATTCTCTCAATCTCCATAAAATATTTATACACAAACTAATGAACAATTAGATCTATTTGTATGCTTCAAGATTAGAAAGAGAATTAGAAGAGACTATGAACCATTAAAAGATATATAAATAATTGAATAAATAGCATCACCCGTTCAATTTTTCATATGCAATTGTGAATTGAATCGCATGAGTAGTGAGAATATAAAATGGTCATGGACATTCATTATTTTGTAACGATTGTATCTGTTTTTTTTTTTTTTTTGAATTTTCGGGTGATAATTAGTCACAAATCTATCTCTATTCCATTACTAAAAATAACGAAGTTAATATGATGCTACTCAATCACTATTTAACGATGTTTTAAATTCTGATACTAAAATCTGTTGCTATTTAGCAAATTTTTTTATAGTGGATGTAGCTAGCTATAATTCTACGGAACTAATTACATATTTTGTAGTATATACAAGCATAATATCCGCATGTTGTCGCATATACGTCTATATAATATTTTTATTATTTAAATAATTAAAAAATTAGGAGTAAAATAAAAATTAATTAACACTAATTGTGGGAATTTGTTATATATATATATATAATTGAGTTTAAATATATCCTAGGAATATTTTTTTTATTTTGATAATAACAAAAAATAAAAAATAAAACATACAATTAATTATTTACTTTTAAAAAATAAAATTAGAAGAATATGATAAATCAATTTATATTATAAGAGTTTTTAATTTTAGCTAATTAGTCTACAAAAAAATTACCATTACTTTTTTTTTAATATTTTCAATAATTAAAAAATTTAGGCATAAAATAAAATTAATGGACGCTAACTATGAAAATTTATTTAATTATATATATATATATATATTCCATAATTAAGTTTAAATAAATCTTATAAATATTTTTTATCAATAAAAAAATAAAAAATAGAAATTACTTATTTATTTATTTATTAAAAAATCAATTTATATTATGAGAGTGTTTAATTTTAGTTAATGAATATAAAAAAAAAACCATTAACTATAAAAAATTATTTTGAATAAATAAAAAATAAAAAATTCATAAAAAAAGAAAATTTTAATTTATATATATATATATATATATATATATATATGAATCTTGGCTCTAGGCCTATATGGGGCTAGAGACAACCGGCCCATGGGGCTTGGCTGGAAGCATAGCCCACCCATAAAAGAGAGACCTATTTAAATATAATTATAAATAAAAGGACCAAAGTGTAAAATGTTGGGCAAACTGACAAAAAAATCACTTATTGTTTTAGGAGCCGTTTCTAGAGGGGGAAAAAAAAGGTTCAAAACGACGCCCCTTTATTGAATGGAACGGGATTGGGGTACCGTGAAAATATTATTTATAATTTACTTTCCTTTACATGTCCAGGGAAACCCTGTGATTATGCATATGGAATTGATAGGTACTTCTAATTAATCAATATCAGTTTCAATAAAATAGTTATAAAAAATAATTCTTCTAAACTTATCATGGTATGGTATGAGAGCAGGTCTGATCCTGTTTTTCTCTTTTTCATTATTTGAAGACAAATCTGGAAAGGAGTTTGATCTCAATTTCTTCTTCTCTCAGTAACCTATAATCTGTGTCAATCTACTATCCTTTCAGTTTTTGGCACGATGTCAACTGAAGCTCAGACAAACTAGTCCATATTTCCTTCATCATTCTAATATTTCTGGGACTCCTCTTGTCTCTACTGTTTTAACAGGAGAAAACTTTGCTACTTGGAACCAAGCTATGGCAATGGCCTAGCTTGACTGCCAAAAATAAGTTGGGTTTCGTCAATGGAACCTTGAAATCACCATATCCATCCTCTACATCGTCATTTTGAGTTTATTTTTCTTGAAATGACTCCTTTTTTTAAGTTTTTTTTTTTTTTGTTAAATTGTCCTTTTTTATATTTTGGTCCTTTAAGTTGTTATTTGATAAAAAAAAAAAAAAGTCTCTAACTTTAATTAGTGTTACAAAAAGATCTCTGTATTTTTTTGGCTGGACTAGGCTTCCAACTCAGCCACTGGGGCCTATTTTCTCTAGGCCCATAAGGAAGGAATTAGTGTCAGCCAAACCTAGCTTTTTTTTTCTTTTCTCTTTTTTTTTATGCTATTAATTTTTTATTTTTTATTATTTACTCACAATGATTTTTTTCCATAATTAAGGTTACTTCTTGTTTTTTTTTCCCCATAAAGACTCATTGACTAAAATTAAACATTCTTCTAATATAAATCGATTATGCGCCTTCTTTAAATGTGATTTAAAAAAAATAATTAATTTTTTCTTTATCAAATTCATAAAATCAGTATGGACAAATTGTCGTTATAGTAAAGTACATTCGTCACTAAAATTAGCGATGAAAGTTACTAGTTGTTGATGATTTGTTAATAGAATATGTCGCCATTGGTCCGTCATATGGCAATTGATTCTGTGGTTGTCTCGTTGGTTATTTATTTTTATTTTTTCATCATTAATTGGTCATTGATCCGTCACTACTGAAGGAAATATATATATTTTTTTAATTCATTATTAGTGGTTTAATAATTAATTATAGTAGCAAACAACTAAAAATGAAATTATAACAATAAAGATTATTATTTAAAATAAAAATAATATAAAATCAAATCAAATATATACAAAGGTGTTCCAAGTATACAAAAATAATAAAAAGCTACAAAAATGCTAGTTTGATTAAGGGGCACGAGTATGAAAATATATGTGCATGATGCTCTCATGCTACTTTAACCGACATGTCAATGACTTATTCCGGCCATATAAAGCATTTCTATAAGAAGGAAAAAAATATAAATAATGATATATTTCATTTTATTAGATTTACTAAAATAATTTAGAAGTAATATAAATAAATAATTATAATTTAATAAAACAACAAATAAAAGATATTTTTATTACCTCAAAAACTTTAATTACTTTGATTTCACGTATACTGCTAATCATTATCGTACTCATAATTACTACTTTCATAATCACCATCTAAGTCTCACTCTTTTTCAATCAATTCTAATTCAAATTTACTCTTATCCTCTCGATTAACTTCAACCCCTTCTAACTTAAATGAAATTAGAATGGTAGTTAACCAAACGAGTATTTACAGTTTAATTAACAACCTTAAACATGGCTTACATTTAAGGTTTTATACATCTTTTTTTAAAAAAATCTAACAAAATTTCGATAAAGTTTCTCCTGTAAATTGGATATTTTTCAATTACTAGAGACTCTATAAAATATATATATATATATCGAAAATACATAACACATGCACTATAGTCTCTCTACGGGGATCTCCAACTAGTAATATCAACGCGCAAATGAATTTAAAGTATTCTAAATTACCATATTAACTACAACTATACTTAAATCACATTAAATACAATTAACATATTAACTACAATTCAAATTAAAAAAAAATAGATAAATGAAAAACCCGAATTGATAGAAGTACTAGAGAAAATTATGGTATCTAAAGTTTTGGTGTCGTATATCGGTGCTTCAAAATAAAAATAACAAATTAAATATGCCATATTAATTAATTAACAAAAAAAAAAAGCTAATATTACAATTTTTTTTTCTTAAGAAAAAAAGTAACAAAATTAATAATCACAACTAATAAAAATAATAACTACAATTAAATTATTACATTTACTACTAATTGACATAAATAAGTATATGATAAACAACAACTAATTAACAATAATAATTATATTTAGAACAAATTAACATCAAATAACATACATTAAATTACTACAAAATAATAACTAATAAAAAAAATAACAATAAAAATTATTAACTAAAATTATATATATATATATATTGAATAATTTTTTTTAAAGAAAAAACAAACACTTATTGAAGAAGAGGGGAGGCATCGGAACATAGAAGGCAAAGGATGAGGAAGCACCATTTTCAGCCATGCGAGGTCGCCTAGAGGAAGAGTGAAAAGGCAACGAGGATTTTAGAGTAAAGGAGGAAAAGAAAATTGAGGAAGAAGGGGCTACTGTTAGATTTAGTTTTCTTTTTTTTTGTTTTTAACGATAGACCCAATTTCATCCCTATTCATAAGTGTCTCGTCGTTGTTTAAATTTACAAAATTATGTCATTTTTCCCTTATTGGTGACAAAATTGTGACCCATTACTAAAAAAAACTAAATTTGGTATTTAGCATAGGCCAATATCATCTGTTGCTTAAAAAAACTAAATCTAGTATTTAGCAATGGTCAATATAATCCTAGCTAAAAAAAATGACTTTGGTGTTTAACGACGAAAAATATAATTTGTTGTTAAACAAAAAGCTAAATTTGCTATTTAGTGATGGCAAATATAATCTATAATTAAAAAAAAAAAAACTAAATCTAGTATCTAGCGATGGCCAATGCATCTATCGTATTAAAAAAACCTAAATCTAGTATTTAGCGACAGCCAATATCATATATCGCTAAAAAAAAAACCTAACTTTGGTATTTACCGATGGCCAATATAATCCTTCACAAAAAAAAAAAAAAAAACGGCATCTAATGATAGCCAATGTCACCCGTTACTAAATATCATTGCAAATTAGTTGGTAATCCGTCGCTAATTTAACTCTAAAACATTTACCACATAATTCAATGATGGTAGTATTTCGTTGTTGAATTTTTGTTTTAAATTCGTTGGTACTCCATCACTATTAAAATATCTGAAAATTAATAACAATCGTTACTCATTCGCTAATACATCACTATATACCCACAGCTTTATGTCCGTCACTGATTTCTGTAGTTATTTTCCTTTTTCTTTTTTAAGTGACTATTGAGTTGCTTCTTGGGATTTGTTTACTTGGTGCTCAACCATTTAATGTCCCTGTCATCAACTTATTTTCCCCCTTTGAAAAAAAAAACTCATCGATAAATAGGAAAATATTCATAAAAATAAATAAATAAATAAGGATTTAGGCCATGAATGGCCTAGGTTTACACTTACTTAGCTTGCTTGCCTTTAAAAAAAAAAAAAAACCTAAACAGATCCTATATGCGCCCATATAAATATACCACCCTCTGTCACATTAACATACGAACACACAAGAGAGAGGGACCGCAAAAAAAAAAAAAAAAAAAAAAAGACAGATAAGATATCATTTCTCGATAGACGGTATCACTAATGAGGTCAGAGATTATCGGTAGAATGAATGAAGAGATGAATTTTTCTATTGGCTGATCGTGTGTTGATGGTGTGTCTTTGTGCTATGATCTTGATGACAATGCTTGCAAAATAAAGTTCTCTTTTTGGGTTTAAGTGACTCTTGGATAGCTAAGTTAGTATACAGAGAGACAAAAATATAATTTTAATAGGCTTAGTTGTGTATGTCTAGTATATGTTGCCTTAATAGGCTAGTGGAAAGTGTTTTTCTATACAAGATGGAGAAGATATACTATGATTATCCTATTTTTATGGTCTCTTAACTTAGCTGTATGTTGGGTAGTATGCTTTTTGTTCTTGTTTTTTTTAGAGTGTTCTCTAATCGCGCCCATTGCTTTCTCTTCTCTTGTCTAGTGTCTTTTCTTTTACAGTGATAGCTAGATCTAGCTTGCGTGGAGCTTGCATGGAGATGGAAGGGGTATTTATTTTTTATTTTTTCATAAAGGTATTTTGGTATTCGTCTTGTCGTATAATGGCCTCAAACATGTATGATGATCCTCCTAAGAGAATGTCATCTTTTAGTGTAAGACGTGTTCTTAGCATGTGGAGAGATGCTTTTTATTTAATGCTTGTCCCGTTACTATCTTTTCTAGAGGCTTGGCAATTGAGACCCAGAGATGTATGGTGATATAGGATCTAATGAATCTCGTTTGTGAGAGTCTTTCACAATATCGAGACCTGAGTAGTCATGCTTGTCATAGAGGGAGTCTTTCACCATACCGAGCCCTATTATTCTGATTTAGATGAGAAATAAAATTTAATAAATCCTATTTGTAAGGAAATAAAATTTAGTAAAAAAAAAATTAATTTGATGAGGATTTTTAAAAGAAAAAAACAACAAATTAAAAGGATTGATAAATTATAAATAATAAGAGTATTATAATTTATAATATATGTTAAGTCTAAAATATGAAAACACATTATTAATAGTTTTCCTCACTAGGTTGTGAAAAGTTTAAAAAATAATTATGAGCTTTCGAAAATCTAAGCACAAAATCAAATAAAAAGAATTATCCAAAATAAATAAATAAATGGCATGCGGGAGCCATCTGCATAGCAGTGCTCGTTAATCTAATTTTTCATTTTTATGTGGGAGCCCATTCAATCATCATTTTAACTAGGGTAATTGAACAAAGAAAATTAAGCCAAAATTAGGACAACTAGCTTGTCAAAATGGAAGATTGTAGCATTATTGATTGAAAGAGAAGGGATGTATACGCGAGAAATTTTATACTATTCAAATAGTAACTATATATATACATGAGAGAATTAAAAAAAAATAGGTAAAAATATATTTATTATTTTTAATAGATTTAGATGTGATTTTTTTTAATTTATATCTTTTTTTTAAGTAAATTCATAGAATAAATATTATTAATTACTTCAGGAGCATTTTAGAGTTTTTTCACATACATGCAAGACTTTTTTATTGATGTACATGCAAGCGAAGATTAAAACGAATGAATAGAAAATTGGCACCATATATAGTTATTTACCGCACTCCTTGATCTTCCATCCATTCTGGAATTTCACTCCCCGGCAAAACCATTTGAATTCCCCAATTCTTGATCTTTGCAGACTGCAACACAAAAGGCACATTTTTACAATTTCAAAAGTATGATCAAGCAAGAAAGAGAGAAACAGGGAGGATTTTTAAGAGAGTGACTCTAATTTTCAAATGCATGTCTGCTGACAGTGCTTTCTTATCCAACTTGAAGTAATTTGAAAAATTCAAATCAATCACGGATTGGCTTAAATTGATAATCGATATGGTTTCTAGTGATGCACAGTCACACGGATGGGCTCATATTTTGTCCAATCAGACAGTCAAACTATTTACTAGATGATCTCCGGTGGTCTAAGTTTTAAAATTTTAATCAAGCTCGTAAGTATGGTCCAGCTAGAAGTTAGCAAGAATATGAACGAAGGCCCATCACTTTTCGATGAGAAGTTAGCTACAATATGAGCGATGGCCCATTATTTTTCAATGAGAAGCTTGCTACATAAATCCGGCCCATAAGAATATTACATTTTTACAATTATATGCAGCATCACGTTGTCAATATTGCTACCACAACACCATTACAGTGTATTGAATGGTCAACGGTTCATAATCTAAGAAGGCTTTCATTCTCATCAAGAACAAGCACCTAGCCAAATAATCAGTTATGGATCTTGGCAGCTGCACATCCATGGTAGCTCTTCCTCTATTACTGTTTTGTCTTTGTTTGGAATTTGGTTCTGCCATAGATACCATCACATCATCTCAGTACATCAAAGATCCTGAAGCTATTGTCTCTGCTGGAAATAAGTTCAAACTGGGATTCTTCAGCCCTGGGAATTCCACAAATCGGTATGTAGGAATATGGTACAATAATATTTCTGTTAGGACTCCAGTATGGATAGCTAACAGAAACAAGCCACTCAATGATTCTTCTGGGATTATGACAATATCTGAAGATGGAAATCTTGTAGTTCTGAATGGTCGGAAAGAGATTCTTTGGTCGTCAAACGTTTCAGAAGGAGTCAGTAATTCAAGTGCACAGCTTTTGGATGATGGAAACCTTGTCTTGCCAGGGAATGAAAATGGGAACAGCTTATGGAAGAGTTTCCAGGAACCGTCAAATACTTACATGCCAAACATGAGACTAACTGCTAATGCCGGAACTGGTGAGAGGACGATCCTAACATCATGGAGAAGTACTTCAGATCCATCCATTGGAAGCTTCTCTGCTGATATTGATCCCTTAAATATTCCTCAATTTTTTGTTTGGAATGATAGTCGTCCATTCTGGCGATCAGGTCCCTGGAGTGGTCAGGTATTCATTGGAGTTCCTGAAATGGTTTCTGTTTATCTTGACGGATTTAATCTTGTTTCTGACCGAAATGGAAATCTTTCTTTAAGTTTCGGTTTTGCTGATGCGTCGTATATTGGCAATTTAGTTTTGAGCTCTGACGGAAATTTTGGACAAGTATTTTGGGATAATAGGAATGAAGGATCATGGATATATCGGTGGCAAATTCCTCAAGATGAGTGTGATGTTTATGGCAAGTGTGGGCCATTTGCAAGCTGTAATGCAAAAAACTCACCAATTTGCAGTTGTTTGATAGGTTTTGAACCGAAAAATGCAGATGAATGGAATAGTAGAAACTGGACTAATGGTTGTGTTAGAAGGAGCGCCACGCAGTGTGAAAGAATACAAAATGGTGGTGAACTGGGCAAAGAAGATGAGTTTTTGGAGCTGAAGGCAGTGAAAGTGCCAGACTTTGCCGAGTGGTCATCTTCAATTACTGAACAAAAATGCAGAGATGACTGCATGCATAATTGTTCTTGTATAGCTTATGCATATTATACTGGTATCTATTGTATGTTATGGAGAGGAAACTTAACAGATATAAAGAAGTTTTCTAGTGGAGGGACAAATCTTTACATTCGTCTTGCTGATTCAGAATTCGGTAAATGTTTCATTTTCCATCTAATTTTCATTACAATTTTGCGTTCAAATGATTTCATGTTACCATTATTTATAACAGATTACTGATAAACTAGCTTTGTTAGTCATATTAGAAGTTGAAGAAAACTGATCCTTCCCCCTAGTTTGTTTTTGCGGAATCTAAAAATGGAACATTTTGTCTTCTGCAGATAATAAAAAGACAAACATGAAAGTAATCATCAGTTTAACAGTGGTTGTAGCAGCCATTACCATTGCAATTGCTGTGTTTTATTCGTTGAGGCGGAGGGCTAAATATAGAGGTAACTTGCACGAAAGTATTAAATTGCTAGACTTCTAAACATTTTGAATTGTCATTCAAAAGGAAACTGCAGTGTAAAACTGATGCCTACTTCTGGATTTAAATCAGAAAGGAAGAGGAAAAGCAAGCATCCAGTATTATTGAATGAAAGCATGATCCAGGAAAACTTGAACCGTGTTAAACTTCAAGAACTCCCACTTTTCAATTTACAAAAGCTGATAGCTGCAACAGACAACTTTCATATTGCCAATAAGCTTGGGCAGGGTGGTTTCGGTCCAGTATACAAGGTAAAAATGGTTGTGCGCTAGTGGAGTTTAAATGTTTGGTAATGAATTGAAAAGCTAATATTAGAATTGATGGAACTTTTGCAGGGAAAATTGTCAGATGAACAGGAAATAGCTGTGAAAAGACTCTCAAGAACATCTGGGCAAGGGGTAGAAGAATTTATGAATGAGGTTGTGGTGATATCTAAACTGCAACATAGGAATCTTGTAAGACTTCTCGGTTGCTGTGTTGAAGGAGAAGAGAAGATGTTGGTCTATGAGTACATGCCAAATAAAAGCTTGGATGCATTTCTTTTTGGTTAGAGCTTTTGCCCAATCTCCCAAGTAAATACATCACAAGTTTGCAGAATCACAACCACACGCTTATAAGAAGCAAATTAATACTTTTCATGAGTCTTTTATTTACCGTCACACATATTATTTTGCACTGCAATTTGTCTAGATCCTTCAAGAAAACAACTTCTAGATTGGAAAAAGCGTTTCAACATTGTTGAAGGAATCTGTCGAGGTCTGCTTTACCTTCACAGGGATTCTAGACTAAGGATTATTCATCGAGATCTGAAGGCAAGTAACATCCTACTGGACCAAGAACTGAATCCAAAAATTTCAGACTTTGGAATGGCCAGGATATTTGGTAGCAACGATGACCAAGCTAAAACTAGAAGGGTTGTTGGAACATAGTAAGTCCTGTTTCATTTTTCAATTCCTAGCCTATTATCTATCACTTTTTCAAAAATGTCTTTTTGGCTCATGCAGCGGCTATATGTCCCCTGAATATGCCATGGAAGGCCGATTTTCAGAGAAATCCGATGTCTTTAGCTTTGGAGTTTTGTTGTTAGAGATTATAAGTGGAAGAAAAAATAGCAGTTTCTATGGAAATGAAGAAGCTTGGAGCCTGCTAGGATGTGTATGTCCATCCAACTTACTGTTTTAGTTATGCAAAGTTATCAAAATTGGAATAACTTTATTCATTAAAAAAAATGCAATAACTTTAGGACGTGGGTGTATTAATGCTTATTTTTTTAACTCTTCAGGCATGGAAATTGTGGAACGAGGGCAACATTGCAGCTCTAGTAGATCCTGGAATTTCATATCCGTCATTTCAGGTGGAAACTTTTCGGTGCATACATGTTGGTTTGCTATGTGTTCAGGAATTTGGAAAAGACAGGCCCGCTACATCTACTATCATTTCCATGCTAAATAGTGAAATTGTGGATCTTCCTGCTCCGAAGCAACCAGCATTTACTGAAAGGAAAAATTACCTAGACACACAATCCTTTCAGCTCGACCAAAAGCCAGAATCCGTCAACAATGTCACAGTTACACTTCTTGCAGGCCGATAGACAAAACCATGAAATGGTTATTTTTCTGTCAGGTTTCCAGCTGTTTAGTCATTGGTAAAATTTTCAATGCTGAAATTGTTTAGACGCATAAAAGTCATTGGTGAATGGAATAGTAGAAACTGAACTGGTGGTTGTGTTAGAAGGAGAGCGATGCAGTGTGAAAGAAAACAAAATGTTGGTAAACCGGGCAAAGAAGATGGGTTTTTGAAGCTGAAGACCGTGAAAGTGCCAGACTTTGCTGAGTGGTCATTTACAGTATCTGAACAAAAATGTAGAGATAATTGTATTAATAATTGTTCCTGTATAGCTTATGCATTTTATACTGGTATACGCTGTATGTTATGGAGGGAAAGCTTAACTGATATATGGAAGTTTCCTAGTGGAGGGGCAGATCTTTACATTTGCCTTGCTTATTCGGAACTCGATAATGGTTTCATTTTCTGTCCAGCTTTCTCTTACAAGGCTGCTTCAAATTTCCTTAGAATTTACTGATATACTTTCCTAGATCGCTTTTGACAAATACAAA
This sequence comes from Dovyalis caffra, assembly GCA_963924115.1. Taxonomy (NCBI): domain Eukaryota; kingdom Viridiplantae; phylum Streptophyta; class Magnoliopsida; order Malpighiales; family Salicaceae; genus Dovyalis; species Dovyalis caffra. The sequence continues at coordinate 12,954,117 of CAWUPB010001184.1, forward strand.
CAATACTACATTTTGTTTTCCGCAGATAATAGAAACAGAAATACCAAAGTAATTATCAGTTTAACAGTGGTTGTAGGAGCTACTATCATTGCTATATGTGTGTTTTCTATGTGGAAGTGAATTGCTATTTATAGAGGTAACTATGCAATTTAGTATTTAGCTATTCCTGAACTTGAAAAACATCCTCAATTTTCATTGAAAAGAAAAATTAAATGTTCATATGATGCGTAATTCCTGGATGTAACTCAGAAAGGAACAAGAATATCATATTAGATGAAAGCATGATACAAGACAAGTTGAACTAATTTAAGCTTCAAGAACTACCTCTTCTAAATTAAATGTTCATATGATGCTTAATTCCTGGATCCTAAAGTTGTATGTGCAAGAATCCCTGGTTGCATTTAAGAGATGAAATAATGTAAGATAGCTTATCTACTTTTCATTTTTTTAAAAAAAATAGTCCGTAAAAAAAGTGATAAGAGGCCTAGAAATAATTTAATACTTGTGTGAACTTTATTCCCTCAAGCGTTTGTGTCAAAAAAAAAAAAAAATCAAAATCAAAAAATCCAATCAACACCCCGAAGACTGGTTGCAATTGTTGAATAATTTAAGCTGCAACTGATGATGCTCTGTGTATTATTTAAAGGTTAATTTGCTCAAGCAAATTAATAAAGATAATGAAACTGAATGGGATTTCATATAGCTAAACCCCGCTGTAATAAACGAAAACGGCCTCATTTTGAGTTTATTTTTCTTCAAATGACTCCTTTTTCTAAGTATTTTTTTGGTTAAATTGTCCTTTTTCTATATTTGAATCCTTCAAGTTGTTATTTAATAAAAAACAGTCCCTAACTTTAATTAATGTTACAAAAAGATCTCTGTATTTTTTTTTGTGGCCGAACAAGGCTTCCAACTCAGCCACGTGAACCTATTTTTTCTAGGCCCACAAGGAAGGAATTAGTGTCACCCAGCCCTGGTCCTTTTTTTCTTTTTTTTCCTTCTCTTTTTTCATGCTTTCAATTTTTTTATTATTTATTATTTACTCACAATGATTTTTTTTCCACAATTAATGGTTTTTTTTTTTTTGTAAAGACTCATTAACTAAAATTAAATATTCTTCTAATATAAATTGATTAAGCACCCTTTTTAAATTTATTTTTAAAAAAATCATTAATTTTTTCTTCATCACAATCGTAAAATTAGTGATGGACAAATTATCGTTATAGTAAAGTACTTTCGTCACTAAAATTAACGATTGAAGTTATTATCCATTAGTGATTTGTCGATAGAATCTGTCATCATTGGTCGGTCATAAAGCAACGGATTTTGTAGTTTTTTTGTCCGTAATTTAAATTTTTTTCATCATTAGTTGGTCATTGATTCGTCGCTAATAAAAGAAATATAATTTTTAATGCATTATTAGTGGTTTAATAATTAATTATAGTAGCAAACAACTAAACATGAAATTATAACATGAAATATTATTGTGTAAAATAAAAATAATATAAAATCAAATCAAATATATACAAACATGTTCCAATGTACAAAACTAATAAAAAGCTACAAAAGGAAAAAAAAACTAGTTTGATTGAGGGGTACAGGCAAGAAAAGATATGTGCATGACACTCCCATGCTACCTTAACAAGCAAATTGATGGCTTCTTTTTATATAAAGTACATTTACAAGAAGAAAAAAAAACTATTATATTTCAAGTTATTAGATTTATTAAAATGATTTAAAAGTAATATAAAAAAATAATTATAATTTAATAAAACAAAACATGAAAGACATCATCGTTACCTTAAAAACTTCAATTACTTTGATTTCACATATACCTCTAATTACTATCATACTCATAATTACTACTTTTATAATCATTATCTAAGTCTCATTCTTTCTCAATCAATTCTTATTCAAATTCACTCTTATTCTCTAGATTAACTTTAGCCCCTTTTAACTTATATGAAATTAGAATGAGAATTAACTAAACAAGTATCTACAATTTAATTAACAACCTTAAATATAGTTGACATTTAGGTGTCATTTGATTATCGGGAATGAAATGTTCGGAATGAGAATACGAAATCGAATGAAAATGAAGAAATCAAAATGGTATTTGTATTCTCATACCGTGTTTGGAATACTAATGAGGAATTGAAATGTAATTTAAATTTTTTAATATCTGATTTTTTATATAAATAAAAATAGTGATTAAAAATAATTTTATCAAATTATAATAGTTGTAAAGATACCAAAGGTGATGGTGGTGGTCGTGGTGGTGATGGTAGTAAAAGTGATTAATAGAAAATAAATAAATAAAATATATTATTATTTTGAAAAAAAATTCATTTTCATTCCTTGTTTTTATTCCCACATTTTAAATGGAAATGAAGTTGTGTATAATTTTCATTCTCATTCTCACTCTTCATTTTCATTCTCATTTCATTTTTTTCAACCAAACAGCTACAACGTAGGAATAAAACTTTCATTCATATTCTCACTAATCTATTCTTGATTACCAAACAATACCTTAAGGTTTTATACATCTTTTCTTAAAAATCTAACGAATTTTCGATGGACTTTCTCCCGTAAATTGAACATTTTCCAATTACCGGAGACTCCATTTGCACAAAAAACAACACATCTAAAATACATAACACATGCACCATAATCTCTCTATAGGGATCCCCAGCAAGTAGTATCGGCACGTAAATGAATCTAAAGTATTCTAAATTAACATATTAACTACAACTATACTTAAATCACATTAAATACAATTAACATATTAACAACAATTCAAATTAAAAAAATAGATAAATAAAAAAACCTAGATCGATAGAAATACCATATGAAGAGAAAATTGTGGCGCCTAAAGTTTTATCGTCGGATATTAGTACTACAAAATAAAAATAAAAAATTAAATATGCCACATTAATTAATTAACACCAAAAAGAAACAAACTAATATAACAATTCTTTTTTTCTTAAGAAAAAAGTATTAAAATTAATAATCACAACTAATTAACAACTAATAAAATAATAATTACAATTAGATTATTATATTTACTACTAATTGACATAAACAACAATTAATTATAACTAATTAACTTATATTAACATAATTAATTAACAATAATAATTATAGTTAGATCTAATTAACATCAAATAACATACATTAAATTACTACAAATAATAACTAATAAAAAAAACAATAAAAATTATTAACCGAAATATATATATATATATATATATATTGAATATACTTTTTTTTAAGAAAAAACAAACACTTACCGAAGAAGAGGGGAGGCATTGGAAAATAGAAGGTGAAGGAGAAGGAAGCATCGTCGTTAGCCATGCAAGGTCGCCTAGAGGAAGTGTGAAAGGGCAACGAGGATTTTTGAGTGAGGGTGGAAAAGAAAATCAAGGAAAAAGAGGGTTATCGCTAGATTTAGTGTTTTTTTTTAACGATAGACGTAATTCCATCCCTATTCATAAGTGTCCATCACTATTTAAATTTACAAAATTATGTCATTTTCTCTCTTATTGGTGACGAAATCATGATCCATCACTAAAAGAACCTAAATGCGGTATTTAGCACGAGCCAATATCATCCGTTACTAAAAAAACCTAAATCTAGTATTTAGCGATGGTCAATATAATCCGTCGCTAAAAAAATAACTTTGGTATGTAACGATGGGCAATATAATTCGTTGTTAGGAAAAAAACCTAAATCTAGTATTTAGTGATGGCAAATATAATCTATCACTAAAAAAATCTAAATTTAGCATCTAAAGATGCCTAATATCATATATTGCAATAATAATAATAATAATAAATAAACTAAATGCGGTATTTAGCGGCAAACAATATCATATGTTGCTAAAAAAAAAAACCTAATTTTAGTATTTAGCGATAGCCAATATAATCCTTCTCTAAAAAAAAAAAAAAATCAGGCATCTAGCAACGACCAATGTCATCCGTCGCTAAATACCATTACAAATTAGTCGGTAATCCATCGATGATTTAGCTATAAAAAGTTTACCACATAATTCAATAATGACGGTGTTTCGTTGTTGAATTTTTGTTGTAAATTTGTCGGTACTCCATCACCATTAACTCAAAATATTTAAAAATTGATAATAGTCGTTACTCATTCGTTAATCTATCGCTATGTACCGACAACTTCATGTCCGTCATTGATTTCGTTCCTATTTTGCTTCTTTCTTTTTAGTGACTCTTGAGTTGCTTCTTAAGATTTGTCTAAATGGTGCTTGGCCATTTTATGTCCCTATCATCACCTTAGTTTTCCCCTTAAAAAAATCACAAAATTATTTTTTAAAAAAGGTTATCGATAAATAGGAAAAAATTCATAAAAATAAATAAAATAAATCGGGATTTAGGTCATGGATGGCCTAGGTGTACACTTACAAGGCTTGCCTGCCTTCTAAAGAAGAAAATGATATATAAAAAAAGAGGGGGGGGGGGGGGAGACTAAAACAGATCCTATATGCACCTATAGAAATATACTACTCTCCATCACACTAACATACGAACACATAAAAGAAAGGAAAAAAAAAAAAAAAAAAAAAAAAAAAGATAGACAAGATATCATTTGTCGATAAAAGATGTCATTGATAAGTAGGAGATTATTCATAAAATGGATGGATGGGGGGGGGGGGGGGGATCCTATATGCACCTATAGAAATATACTACTCTCCATCACACTAACATACGAACACATAAAAGAGAGGAAAAAAAAGATAGACAAGATATCATTTGTCGATAAAAGATGTCATTGATAAGTAGGAGATTATTGATAAAATGAATGGATAGATGATTTTTTCTATTGGCTAATCGTGTGTTAATGGTGTCTCTTTGTGTTATGATCTTGATGATAATACCTACAAAATAAAGTTTTCTTTTTAAGTTTAAGAGACTCTTTGATAGCTAAATTGATGTACAGAGAGACAAAAATATAGTTTTAATATGCTTAGTTGTGTTGTCCACTATATGTTACTTTAATAGACTAGTCGAAAGTGTTTTTCTATACAAGAGGGAGAGTCATCATGGTTGTCATAGAGCGAGTGGGGCTCCATTATTCTGATTTAGATGAGAAACACTTGTTCGGTGTATTTTTCCCAAGTATTCCAATAACTTTGCTACATTATGAGCGAATGTCCATTACTTTTCGATAATGACAAAAAGCTTTTCATAAATCCGGCCCATAAGAATATGATTTGGGTGTCGTTCAGTATAGTTGCCATTTTCTTTTATGTGATTCGTTCTTTTGGTTGACTGTTGCTTTAATCAATTAGTTATGCGTTTAGGACAAGTAAAATTGTATTCGGTCTCTTTTATTTTTTGCTTTCTATATGCAATGTCACGTTGTCAGTATTACTACCACAACATTATTACAGTGATCCACTCATTTCATGTTGTGGATCAAAAATTGAACATGTTTTGATGTTATTTTAGTTTAAAAAATAATAAATTTAATCTCGATTAAGGTAAAAATTAGATAGAAAATATTTTATTATTTATAAATATATATATATAAAAAATAGTAAACAAACTGTAAAGAATATATAGATATAAGAAAATTATTATCGGAATGACATATTTATTCTCTCTTTTCATTTAAAAAAAAAAAACCGACTTTTGTATTTTGTTTGTTGCAGAAAACGCTTTATAGGATTTTTTTGCCAATATTGTAAGTGCTCAACCGATTAATTTTTGGAGTGCCCAATGAAATCAATTGTTGTGCTTCTTTTGTATCCTAAATTAAGATGTATGTGTAAAAATCCCTTGTTGCATTTAAGAGGTGAAATCCTGTTTTCTGATGTAAAATGTTATCTACTTTTCATTAAAAAAAAAAAAAGAAATAGTCCTTTAAAAATGTGATGGGAGGCCTAGAAATAATTTAATACTTGTGTGAACTTTATTCTCTCAAGTGCTCGGGTCAACTATATATATATATATAATCAGCACCCCGAAGACTAGTTGCAATTGTTGAATAATTTAAGCTGCAAATGATGATGCTCTGTGTATTATTTAAAGGTTCACTTGCATGGTAAATAAGAACTTTCATAGAAATCTCTTGGTCCTTTCCAAGGCAAGTTCACATTAGAGTTTAGGCAATGCTAAACCAACTTAAGGTTTTCTTCTTCTTCTTCTTCTTCTTCTTTTTTTTTAATTATATATATATATATAATTTTTGACCAACCTAGCTATCTGATCAAGCTAGATTTATCATGGTAAAATAACCATGTTTTCTTCAGGGTAAAATAACAACGATTGGAATCATTTAGTTCGATAAAAGGACAGGAAATGACATGCATGAATTGAATGGTCAACAATTCATAATCTAAGAAGGCTGTCATTCTCATCAAGAACAAGCAATTAGCCAAACAATCTTTTCTTTTCTTTTTCCTTTTTTTTTGGTTGCCACCAAATAATCAGTTATGGATCTTGGCAGCTGCACATCCGTGGTAGCTCTTCCTCTATTACTGTTTTGTTTTAGTTTGGAATTTGGCTCTGCCATAGATACCATCACATCATCTCAGTACATCAAAGATCCGGAAGCTATTGTCTCTGCTGGAAATAAGTTCGAACTGGGATTTTTCAGCCCGGGGAATTCTACAAATCGGTATGTAGGAATATGGTATAATAATATTTCTGTTAGCTCTCCAGTATGGATCGCTAACAGAAACAAGCCACTCAATGATTCTTCTGGGATTATGACAATATCTGAAGACGGAAATCTTGTAGTTTTGAATGGTCGGAAAGAGATTCTTTGGTCGTCAAATGTTTCAAATGGAGTCAGTAATTCAAGTGCACAGCTTATGGATGATGGCAACCTTGTTTTGCAAGGCAGCCCAATTGGACAAATCTTATGGCAGAGTTTTGAGGAACCTTCAAATACTTACATTCCAAAGATGAGACTTACTGCTAATGCCAGAACAGGTGAGAGGACGATCCTAACATCATGGAGAAGTACTTCAGATCCATCCATTGGAAGCTTCTCTGCTGGTATTGATCCCTTAAATATTCCTCAAGTGTTTGTTTGGAATGATAGTCGTCCATTCTGGCGGTCTGGTCCCTGGAATAGTCAAGTCTTTATTGGAATTCCCGAAATGAATTCTGTTTATCTTGATGGATTTAATCTTGCTGATGACGGAACCGGAACTTTTTCGTTAAGTTTCGGTTTGGCTGATCAGTCTGATGTTACCAATTTAGTTTTGAGCTCTGACGGAAATTTTGGACAAGTCTTTTGGGATAATAGGAATGAAGGATCATGGATATATGGGTGGCAAATTCCTCAAGATGAGTGTGATGTTTATGGCAAGTGTGGCCCATTTGCAAGCTGTAATGCAAACAACTCACCAATTTGCAGTTGTTTGATAGGTTTTGAACCGAAAAATGCAGATGAATGGAATAGTAGAAACTGGACTAATGGTTGTGTTAGAAGGAGCGCCACAAAGTGTGAAAGAATACAAAATGGTGGTGAACTGGGCAAAGAAGATGAGTTTTTGGAGCTGAAGGCAGTGAAAGTGCCAGACTTTGCCGAGTGGTCATCTTCAATGACTGAACAAAAATGCAGAGATGACTGCATGAATAATTGTTCTTGTATAGCTTATGCATATTATACTGGTATCTATTGTATGTTATGGAGAGGAAACTTAACAGATATAAAGAAGTTTTCTAGTGGAGATACAAATCTTTACATTCGCCTTGCTGATTCAGAATTCGGTAAGTGTTTCATTTTCTATCTAATTTTCATTACAATTTTGCGTTCAAATGATTTCATGTTACCATTATTTATAACAGATTACTGATAAACTAGCTTTGTTATTCATATTAGAAGTTGAAGAAAACTGATCCTTCGCCCTAGTTTGTTTTTGAGGAATCTAAAAGTGGAACATTTTGTCTTCTGCAGACAATAAAAAGACAAACATGAAAGTAATCATCAGTTTAACAGTGGTTGTAGCAGCCATTACCATTGCAATTGGTGTGTTTTATTCGTTGAGGCGGAGGGCTAAATATAGAGGTAACTTGCACGAAAGTATTAAATTGCTAGACTTCTAAACATTTTGAATTGTCATTCAAAAGGAAACTGCAGTGTAAAACTGATGCCTACTTCTGGATTTAAATCAGAAAGGAAGAGGAAAAGCAAGCATCCAGTATTATTGAATGAAAGCATGATCCAGGAAAACTTGAACCGTGTTAAACTTCAAGAACTCCCACTTTTCAATTTACAAAAGCTGATAGCTGCAACAGACAACTTTCATATTGCCAATAAGCTTGGGCAGGGTGGTTTCGGTCCAGTATACAAGGTAAAAATGGTTGTGCGCTAGTGGAGTTTAAATGTTTGGTAATGAATTGAAAAGCTAATATTAGAATTGATGGAACTTTTGCAGGGAAAATTGTCAGATGAACAGGAAATAGCTGTGAAAAGACTCTCAAGAGCATCTGGGCAAGGGGTAGAAGAATTTATGAATGAGGTTGTGGTGATATCTAAACTGCAACATAGGAATCTTGTAAGACTTCTCGGTTGCTGTGTTGAAGGAGAAGAGAAGATGTTGGTCTATGAGTACATGCCAAATAAAAGCTTGGATGCATTTCTTTTTGGTTAGAGCTTTTGCCCTATCTCCTAAGTGAATACATTACAAGTTTGCAGAATCACAACCACATGCTTATAAGAAGCAAATTAACACCTTTCATGAGTCTTTTATTTACCTTCACTCATTATTTTGCACTGCAAATTTCCCAGATCCTTCAAGAAAACAACTTCTAGATTGGAAAAGGCGTTTCAACATTGTTGAAGGAATCTGTCGAGGTCTGCTTTACCTTCACAGGGATTCTAGACTAAGGATTATTCATCGAGATCTGAAGTCAAGTAACATCCTACTGGACCAAGAAATGAATCCAAAAATTTCAGACTTTGGAATGGCCAGGATATTTGGTAGCAACGAAGACCAAGCTGACACTAGAAGGGTTGTTGGAACATAGTAAGTCCTGTTTCACTTCCAATTCCAAGCCTATTATCTATTACTTTTTTGAAAAATGTCTTTTTGGCTCATGCAGCGGCTATATGTCCCCTGAATATGCCATGGAAGGCCGATTTTCAGAGAAATCCGATGTCTTTAGCTTTGGAGTTTTGTTGTTAGAGATTATAAGTGGAAGAAAAAATAGCAGTTTCTATGGAAATGAAGAAGCTTTGAGCCTGCTAGGATATGTATGTCCATCCAACTCAATGTTTTTGTTATGCGAAGTTATCAAAATTGGAATAACTTTATTGATTAAAAAAAATGCAATAACTTTAGGTCATCGGTGTATTAATGCTTTTTTTTAAAAAAAACTTTTCAGACATGGAAATTGTGGAACGAGGGCAACATTGCAGCTCTAGTGGATCCTGGAATTTCAGATCCTTCATTTCAGGTAGAAAATTTTCGGTGCATACAAGTTGGTTTGCTATGTGTTCAGGAATTTGCAAAAGACAGGCCGGCTATATCAACGGTCATTTCCATGCTCAATAGTGAAATTGTGGATCTTCCTGCTCCGAAGCAACCAGCATTTACTGTAAGGCAAAATGACCTAGACACACAATCTTTACAGCCGGAGCGAAAGCCAGAATCCGTTAACAATGTCACGGTTACACTTCTTGCAGGCCGATAGACAAAACCATGACATGGTTATTTCTCTGTCACCTTTCCAGCTGGTTGGTCAGTGGTAAAATTTTCCATGCTGAAATCGTTTAGATGTATAAAACAAGATTTTGCTGTTATATTGCTTGACCTTGAAGGATAGAATCTTGATCTTATTGAGGCTAGTTATAGCATGGTTCCATTTAACTAATCAAATCACAGCACATCAACTCTTGGTGGTAAAAGTCAGAGTTTTGCTGTGCCGGTATAAGACTGTCAGAGATGGTTTGTCCATGGGGTGTGATATGATTGGTGATCATGCTGTAGACCTCATGATGTAATGTAGAGGAGTCCATTTTTTCTGTTCATTTTTTCGTGGCAATAAGCAGTACATTATCATTTTGGCAATACTAATAAACTGATTCCTATGCTTCATTTTTTTTTTTTTTTTTTGCTAGGGGAATAGTGATTTCAATATTTGCATCAACTGGAATTTAGTTTGGGGACCCTTTGAGCTTGTCTTTGTTGGAAAGCAAAGGCACTGCCTCTTTTGTCATGGACAGGATGCTTCAATGTCCGTCCACCAAAAAGGAAAGGAAAGGAAAATTGAAGGGAAATTACAAATGGGAGGAAAATTCTCTGCTTAGACCCATAAAAGCTGTTCTCTCCAATTTGAAAAAGAAATTGGAGGAAAGTTTAAAATCAAAAAATTAAAACTAAAATGACTTTTGAACTTTGGTTATAACTGTTGAATAATTTAAGCTGCCAAAAATGACTTCTTTCTATCTTTTATAGGTTGACTTTTTCGTTGACAAATGGGGCCTTCCATAGAAAGCTGCTTAGCACATTTAGTTGACTAATATATATTTGCCACGGCAAGTTTACATTAGAATTTAGACTTTACACCATGTCAAATGAACTAACCGAAGGTTAAATTCGACACCATCAGACCAAGCTGTATGAATTATGTATGGATATTTCCTCGCTTTGACAAACTGCCCATGTTTTTTTTTTTTTTAACGGTAAAATAACCATGATTAGAATCATTTAGTTCCCAGACAGGAAGGGACCACTGTATCTAATCACATGGATATATTGAATGATCAATAAATATCATCTCAGTCTACCAAAGATCCTGAATCTAACCAACATTGGTTGGGATCGAGCGGTAGGTGCTCGTTCTCCCTTAAGCAAGGTCTTGGGTTCGAACCTTGTGGATGGAGTTTGTTAATGTTAGGAGAGCTTTGCCCCCTTGTGGGACCTCTTGGCTCGAATCCGGATTAGTCGAGCCCCAATGTGGTTTATGGATATCGGGTGCTCAGAGCAAAAAAATAAAAAATAAAGTAAAATAAATAAATAAAATAAATCCTGAATTCCACAACTCGCTATCTTGAAATATGGTACGGTAAAATAAGCCACACAATGATTCTTTTGGGAAATAAAGCCTTTGATCATTGTTTTGCGAGGCAGTGGAAATGGAAACAGCTTATGGCAGAGTTTGTAGAAACCGTCATGTACGTACTTATACGTAGGGTGTTCATTTCGCTTTTCAATTTGATTTATAGTATACAATTTTGGTTTTCGATTAACCCCATTCCCAAAAACATAAAGAGTTAACTAAATTCCTAAAAATATAAACTAAACCCGGGTCAAATAACTTGGGATTTTCTTCGTGCAAACTCGAATTATGTATCTATCTATCTATTCTAATTTATGAGTTGATTATGAGACCTTTCTAGTTAATCCTAAGTGACTAGATTGAGAGACAAAAACAAGACTTAATCTCTCTCCTAATTAAGTGGATTATTGGACCATTGGAACCAATTGAGAAGGTAAAAATCAAAGCTTCAAGTCCATTACAAATTAAATAATCCTAAACCAAAACCAAAATATATAAAATTCAAATAAAACAAACATGGACCATGGTCTCAAATTTACCTACCAAATTATGTAATAAAATTACAAATCCAAGATAAAGTAATCTTAAAAATAAAGACACAAGCCTTGAGCCCATATTCACTCGTCATGTCACTTTAAAATAATAAAATTAAGCCCTAAGCTCAAAACCAAACTCAAGACAAAAAACTACAAGAAGAAAAAATTAATACCGCCGAAAAATAAAAGAAATGTAATAAACAAAAACAACATATAATAATAATAATAATAATAATAATAATAAATCCTTATCATGGGAATAAATTTGGCCTCATATCGTAAATGTACTGCGTTTAGGCCGACATCACATCAAATAAATACAAGTGTAAACACAATAAAATTGAACATGTAAAGATCACAAATTATGAAAAAACAATCCCATAGAAAATAAGATAGTCAATTGGTCTTCACAAGGTCCTTAGCCTTTTTAATTCCCATTGGTCTATTTTATTTTTTTCATCATAAAAAAATTACTAGGTCATTACTAGCTTCATCATTGACTAAAAATTTCTCAAGGACTTTTTATATGTAAAATAAAAACAATATTGCATATTAAGTCAACTCCTCAACTCTTTTTTTTATAAAAAAAATTAATAATAGTAATAAATATAGTGAAATAAAAGTAAGACAAACCCTAAAAATATTACATAATTCCTACCCCGATGAAATTAAATTTTAAACACACATAAGCCACTAAAAGGTTAAATTTAAAGCTTTTAGATCTATGAAATAACATCAAGACTCTAAATTCAACTCTTTTTTTATTAAGTTCAAATAAAAAAAATTAATTCAATTAATCATCCAATCCTATGTTAGTCACATATTAATATTTTTAGAATATAAAAATAATATAATCATGCAACCCATAAATATTTCGAATGAAAATTACAAAAAAAAAAAAAGAAAGAAAGAATTACTAGGGTATGGTTATAAAAATTTAAAGGTTAGGGACTAAGTTAGACACAAACAAAACAAGAGGCAAAGAGACGGACTCGGCACCTATGCACGTGTTCCAAGCATTTGTCGATAGGGGTGTTAGTTTGGTTATTTGGTTCAATTTTGAAATTTTTTGATCGGTTTTCGATTGATCGAATGTTTCAAAAAAATAACCAAAGCCAAACTGAATTATTATTTGATTTTTCGATTCGGTTTTGATTTCGATGTTCGATAATTCGATTTTCAAGTTTTGATTTCGATGCTCGATAATTCGATTTTCACTTGTAATTATCTATACTTTTGATTTTTGAAAGGACCATGCACTTTCAAAAAAATAATAATAATAAGTTTAGTACTTGCATTGCATAAATATGATTTATGAAACCAAAAGTCCAAAGGCAAAGGCTAGTGGCCGATGGGCGGTGGCTATCCGTGGCTAGCCGACCAGCCACTACCATTACCATTGCCCACTAGGCGAGTGGCTATCTAGAGTCAATGGCCTATGGTCATCCCCATCAAAAATCTAGTTGAACCAGACTTACATCTCTATTATCTACACTTCAATAATGAAAAGCAAGCATGCCATGTAACATTTCAACAATTCAATTTCAAGTATTCAACAAAATAAAAGCAATAATTCAACATTCCTAAATTATCAAGTAAAATTAATAATTTAACAAAGTAAAAGCAATAACAAGAAGCCAACAGTTCAACACTAACATAAATAATTTAAAAAACTCCCAACACCATAAATAGTCAAGTTCAAGCAAAAGGTTCATCAAATCCTCGCAAAGAAAAAAATGTCAATTCTATAAAATATAAAGACATTTACAAACAAACATAGACACACACAAAGATAATTCATTATAAACTTACCCATGTCACTCAAAAGATTAAACCACCATCAATTCATCATATATCTATCATAGGTGCATCCGTTAAAGTTTTAATAAATCTAAAAAAAGGTATAATTTAATATTAATTTAAAAGGAAAAAAGACAAATGAAAATATAAGAATTAAAAAACTTATTGACTTCAAGTTTCTCAACATCTTGCAAATCTTCTTAGTAGCAATTGGCATCAAATTTCAGCCAATCTTGAGCACATATAAGAGCTTACACAATGCTAGGAGTTAAACTCCTAAAGGCACCAAAAACTCTTTCTCCAATGTTAAATGTCGATTGTAAAAGAATGATAGATATTGAAATTGCCAACACATCACAAGTCATTTGTGAAAAGATGAGAAATCGAAGAGAATTGTTTTTCCACCACTCCAAAATATCAAATTCATCATCACCAATTTTGATAGATTTATGAAGATACTTATCCAACTCCGATCTATTATCTCCATTATCACTTTCATTGAATTTTGAAATCGCGATATCCTTGCAATTGTCTTTTTTTTTTTTCTTTTTGTCATCTCGTTACATCACTTACACTTGAAACTTTCGTAATCCTACTATTTTGACAACTTTGAACTTGATTTGTTAATAAAATGCAATACGAAACATACAAGGCATATGTAGATTCTTTTACATCATTTGTCATCTTTTCTCCAAGCCAATCACCATGCAATTTGTTTAATGTAAATACAACATAAACAAGTTTATATGTTGGATCAAGTACGGCTTCAATATAAATCAACTTATTCATTTTCTTCATATCCCCCCAATACTTATCAAACTTTTCTATCATTTTACTAGCCACTCGAACAAGTATCATCATCGGCACTCTCTTACCATTCTCTCAAATCAGCTTTAAGCGTATAAATTTTATCAAAATAATTATTAGAAGTGACATATGAATGACCTAAAATAGACAAAGTAAGGTCATAGAAATTTTTCAATATTGTCATCATTTTCCTATAAGTCCTCCAATCTCCAACATTAGGTGGCCCAAATATCCCATCACCAAGATCCACATTAAGTTTAATACTATATAAATGATCAATTTGCTCATATCTCTAAAATTTATTCTCAAAATTTTGAGCTGAATCTAATATCAAATAAGTTGAATTCCATCTAGTTGAAACATCTAGATGTAATAAACTTTTGGAACCAATCTTTTTAATCTCTATGCATTCCTTAAATTTTCTCAACCTAGCAAGAGATTGTCTTACATACCTCACGGTTACTCGAACACGAAGGATCGAAGGATTTATATTTTTTAACCCATCGAAATAACAATATTCAAAATATGAGTCATACGCCTCATATGAAGTAATTCTCCATCTAAGATGTTATGATCTCAATTGTTAAAAAAATCTCTCAAGTATCTAATCGTCACATCATTTGAACTTTCATTATCTACGGTAATAGTGAAAACTTTTTCAATTCCTCAATCAATCAAACACTTTTCAATAGTACTATCCAAATCAACACCCTTATGACCATCAACCGGATAAAATTCAAAACTTTTTTATGCAACTTTCAATCATTGTTAATAAAATGAGATGTTAAACACATATAATTAATTCTTTGAATAGATATGTGTCCGCGAGTGAGACAAACTCTTTGAGAATTATTTTTCAAGAATTGATTCAATTTTAATTTCTTATACATATAAAGTTGATAACAATCTTTTGCAATTGTAATCCGTAATGAAATTTTAAACCTAGGTTGTGAATTAACATAAACTATTTAAAGCCCACATTCTCTATGAATTTGATAGAAAGTTCATCCATAATAATCATGTAAGCTAAAGCATTTCTAGTAGTATAAGCAGCAAGTACCTTATCAAAATAATTACATCTCCCTTTAATGTCTTTATTTTTATTTTTAAACTTGGTGAAGTGGTCCCATACAACTGATCTTGGCCTCATTAATTTTCTTTTCATCTTTATGTTTAATTGTATGTTTGATGGAGAGCGAGTAGTTGTATCTACCGTTGGTTCCGAATGAGTTGAACTCGCAACTTTAGCATTGACATCCGAGGATCCTAACATCTACATAAATTCATAAATATATTTGATTAGAAATAATTATTAAATACAAGACTATAATTATTAAAATAGTAGGCGAGTAGTGGCCGATGGCCATTGCTTAGTGGGTAGTGACCACTAGCCACCGGGTAGTAGCACAAAGAAGGAGGAGACTATTGTACATTCTAATAGCCTTTTTTTCTTAATTTCTAAATAACATAACATTCAAAATGTCAAAAGAAATCAATGTTCATTAAGATGAGTTTAAGAGATGAGTTAAATTGAAGTCATAATTCACTCGTTAGTGTTTCTTCCCGCCTTAAGTCGAAGCTAGCTAGTTAATTAAGTCATGTCATATAATACTAGGAGATCTTAGACCTCTTTGTATTCCTATGACATTAAAGGAGATAAGTTTAGGAGCATTCTTAGTATGAATGCCAAGAACAAGAAAGATTAGAAAACGGACGAGTTCCACCTTCATCGTACACGACCCAAGGTCCATTATATGTGTTAAAATCAATTTCTTCATGGCAAATTAAAACATGTCATCACATCATTAACCAAATCATGAAAGATAAAAACCAAAAGATAGATAATGGTAAGATCAAAGCCCTCTTAAGATAAACATTGCCACAGAATGTAACACTAATATCGGGATACTCGCTATCCATATATACACCGAAACATACCAAAACGTGCTATTGACAATCTAACAATGTCCAACATTTCTTATGAAAAGGAAATGTGGTGTCTAATGTTTTCGCATAACAAGAGACCATACGAGTTGAAGGATAGTTTATAAAACAAATGGTTGAACCTTGATTATTAGCAAAGGTAAAGTTCGAAACAATGAGATAGCCTCTATTTTCAAGTATTGAAAAAAATACAGTTCATTACTCAAAATATCAACGGTAACAAAGATGATTGTTAAACCTTTGATTTGCTTCTCTTAGTGTCTTAAACCCCAAAAAATACTCATCCAAAACCTATTATCTTCGTTTCCTAGTCTCTTTCCTTTCCTTAGCTTCTTGAACTACAAAGATAAAAACCTAAACAACCCAATGCTACTCTATCAAGAGATATTAGATGAATTTGACTTAATACTCTTCTTAAATGAAAAGAAAATGCTTAATTGACATGTAACAAACTACAAAACTCCTATAGTCTTACTCCTATCTACTTTTTCGGTTACCAAACAAAAAAGACAAGCCAAAAGGATGATACACTAATTAGAGCAAAAAGCTTAGCAAACTTTCATTCCACAATTTCATATAATCGTATTCATTAAACAATTATTTAGGTTAGCATGACTCACCATTAACCGAGACTCGTGGGATAAGAGTAGACTATCCACCATTGAATGTGAAGACCGAAGAGGCCCAAAAGAGGAGAGATGGCTAACGGTTGAGGGCCGCCTAAGGACTAAGGAGGAGGAAGTAGGTGGGTAAGTGAAAGAGGGGATGTGGGCATGTGATCGATGATTTAGGGATTACGATTTAGGAAAGATGAGTTTTTTAATTTAAGGGACACATTTGCAATTGCATTGGGAAGTGGGCATTGGAAATGAGGGAGGATTGAAGGAGGAAGAAGAAGACTCGTAGACAATAAAAAGAGGGATGAATTGATGACTAGTGATCGGACGATTGAAGATTGATTGCGATTTGTGATTTGGAATTGGGAATTTAGGGATATTTTAGGCTTTAGTTTCGGAAACTAAAAGCGTGAGCATGAGAATGAGGTAGAATGGAAGTGGAGTGACTCATCGTGTGAGAGGGAAAACTAAAGGGATGAGTGAGTGATGAGTCGGTCGAGTTAAAGAATTTTTTTAAATATATATTTTTAATAATTTTGATTATTCAATTTAATCAATTTTTTTAAAAAAATTTGAACCCAAAATCAAAAACCAAATATATTTCGGTTTGATTTTTTTTAATTTCTAAAAAAAAAACCACACCGAAATTGATATTTCTTTATGGTTCGGTTCGGTTATTTGGTTTTCACTCGAATAGTGAACACCCCTATTTGTCGATCAACTTGCACACATAGAAGAGCGTTGATGATCAAATAGAGGTCAACTTGTAGTGTTGGCTTTGTCTCTTCGATGTCCGGTCATAATGGTCCGGCATGTGCTAGTTTCCAATGACTAAAGGAGGAAAGGGAGAGCTAGAAATTTAGGCCTCTATTTTTTTTTTTTCTTTTAGTATGTCGAGTCTTTTGGATTTTCTTTTGGGCTCCTAGGTTTTTTTTTCCTCCTCTTTGTGTGTGTGGTATGTATGATATTTATAGGGGTGTATTTAAGGTTGGCTTATGATTTTTTTCCAATCTATTTTTAAAAAATATTAATTAGACCTAAACGATCTAGCCTAATACCTATCCCAACTCCCTCTCTCTCTCTCTCTTTTTCTTGTTTTCTTTTTTTTTTTTTTTTGTATTTTTATGGAGGTAAAAAATAGGGAGATGACATTTTTAAGGAATAAATTGAATGAATTTAAAGTTAATAGAATGAAATAAAAATTATTATAAAATTGATCAAGTAAATTTTGATCTCATAAAGAAAAAACAAATAACACATGTGAATTTCATTTTTTTTTATTATTAAATTTTTTTTTCTAAAAATTTAGATAAAGTATCATATATACACTTCTAGTTTCTAAATTAAATAATATATATCTTCCATTAAGCTACTCTTATTTAAAAATCATAAAAATCCATCATATAAACTATATTATGTATTTAAAAAAAATAAAAAAATCACATTCTAAATTTTATTTCAAAATCAATACATAGAGAAAAAAAATCATATTTGTTAACAATAAAATTATAAAGAAAAATAAAAAAAATTGATGAGAATTTTTATAAAAAATGACAATTTAAAGAAATCATTCTTAAAATTTAAAAACATACTATATATATCACAAAAATGTATGAAAAACCAAAACGATTGTTTTGCCAAAATTTCAGCACAAAATTTAATATTTAAAAAAATGGAAAAAAAAAAATCAATCCAAGCCTTTGCCGTTGGGCTAGTAGAAAAGGCTTGCACAACCAAACCACAGTTAAAGAAAAAAAAATTAATGGACGATGTGTCAACTCGTGATGTGTTTGATAGACGATGCATCGTTCACCTATAGCTTTTGGTTAACGTGAGTTGGTCAGAAACTTCAATTATGAAAAATCAGGATTTTCAATTTTCGACCCCAAAACCTCAATCTGTGCATTTTTTTTCTTTGAAACATCTTAAAACTATTAAAATAAGGTCAAGAGAAACTCGTTTGTGACTTCAAAACTCGTTTTAATACATATAAAAAATTAAAAAAAAATTCAAATTCAAACTCTTAAAATATTTTTGAGTTTCGATGTATTTTTTTTAATCATTTTATATTTTGTAATTATCATAAACAAATTCTAAAAAATAAATATTTTTGAATTTATTCTTATAATCCTATTTTTGAACGAAAGTAGAGGACTTTGGTTACAATTATGGAATAATTCAAGCTGACAAAAATGACTTTTATCTATTGTTTATAGGTTGACTTCCATGATAAATAGGTCTTTTCATAGAAAGCTGCTTAGCACATTTAATTGACTAGTATATATTTTCCTTGATTCAGAAAAGTACTTTGGGAGGTTAGGCAGGACTGACGGGGATGTCGGTGGCAATTTCCTAAAGATGAGTGTGATGTTTATGGAAAGTGTGGGCCATTTGGAAGTCGTAACGCAATTGATTCACCAAATTGCAGTTGTTTGAAAGGTTTTGTACCAAAAAGTGCAGACGAATGGAATAATAGAAACTAGCCTAATGGTTGAGTTAGGAGGAGAAAATTTGAAGCAGCAGAAACTCACAAAAAAAAAAAAATTAATATTATTGATCTGAAATTCAAATGCTGATCTATTACAATTTGTTAAATTATATACAATTATCAAAAAATAGATTTTAATTTTATTGATTTAAAGAATATCAAAAATTAGAATAAACTTAAATACTCTCTTATAAACTTTTATTAATCAAATAAAGCTGAATATTTCAACCTCCAAGTCATACATAAGTAGGAAAGTTCGACAAAAACCTTAAAGCAATTCAAAAAGAAAACAAATACAAAAAAAACTTGAAAATAAGGAAAATATTTTTTGAAAAATAGTAAAAGTTAATTTTAGAGGTCTAGATAGTGTTTTTTTTAGCCAAAATCACACCTACATCATGGGTATAGCCGATGAGTTTTACTTGTTGACCCGTTTAACATCGAAATAGGTTTAAAAAACCTCGAATTGGGCTAACAATTTTTTTTTTTCCAGTTTCTGCTATGCTTATATTGTTTGATAAATTCAATTATGAAATATAATCCATATTTATAAGATGTATTTAAATTCAATTATGAAATATAAATATTTTAGTACATATTGCATAATATATATGAAATTAAAAAATATACAATTAATGTTAATTATTTTTTTATTTAATAGCTAGATTTTTAAAATTATTTAAAATTTCAAAACATATTATATAGACTTATTTGCTGATAATATGCTAGCACCATGCCCACTGCATGGCCTTCAGAATGGAATTTTTATCCCATACAGGATGGCATGGACGGTGAGACTGCCAGAGTTGGTGGGAGCTTGGGGATCAGGGGCATGGGGAGTAAACAGAAGATGGGCTTAATATGTTCCTTAAGAAATGATAGTTAGTAACCAATATGGGCGACAGGAACCTGAAAAAAACAAATATGGGCTTAAAAATCTGGACCCGTAAATCCAATTTTGATGGGCTTGTTCTTCACGTAGGTCCGGCCAATCTAGATGCTGGTCATGTTAGGAAAGTCCAAAGGCCTATCGCTTTTCAGCAATAGATTGTCCGTTTTGGAATGGGGCCATTGGTTTCAATTTTAGCTTATGAAAACATGTAGCATTGAATTTGATGGGAGACGGGTTATTTAACCTTTGTTCTCCACAATTGTTTTGACTACTGAATTTTTTTCCCCCTAATTTGATTACCTATATGAAAGATTTATATGATACACAATAATATAGTTGGAAAAACCTAATTTGGAGACTCTATGTTTGCATTAAATTGGTAAATTAAACAGTGCATAAATAAAATTGTAAATTCGATTATATAATCATTATATTTAAACAATTCAATCCAACTATTTTCAATTATTAATAGAAATCTATTTTTATATTAAAATTTACTGAGTAAAAAAAAATACTAGCTATGTACAACACAGTTTTGACCAAGACGTCTAGCTTTAATTTTACAAAGAATTAAAATAAATCAAAAGATTGAAAAGTTATTCTCTCAATTTTTTTCTTCAAATTTTCTATTTAAAGAGAGGGGTTATGAAAAATTCACATGATTGCAATATAATTTTCAAGTGAGCTAAAATTTATGTGGAGCATTTTAGTCAAAATTAATAGTTAGATGGATTTTTGTTAACAATTGAAGATAATTGGATCAAATTGCCTACATGTAATGAATATAAAGTTGAGTTTGCAAAATTATTCACACAATATTCAATTTGTTGACAAGGTTTCAAAATGAGATTTTTCCAATATAGTTTTCTATCATATATATATATATATATATATATATATAAGTTTTTTTGTTTTTCTTTTCGATGAGTTTTCTCCATTTTTAGATCTTATATTCTCTTATTTATTTATTTATTTAGATCTTCTATTCTTTTTTAGCTTGATTGAAACCTTTTATTTATAGAGATTTCTTCAGATTTTTCATTATGATGTTGATATCGTCTATTTTCATTTGACGTAACATGTTACCGTTAGACTCCAACTATGTCAACGATTATAGGTCCTAGAAAACAGTTATCCCGCTTTAAAAAAAATTAAAAACTGATTTTTATAATAAAGTAATACTTAAAAAAAAAAAAACACTAAGCACCCCAGCCCATTTGCTTGCCAACCCAATCTTTTCCCTGAGCATCTATCCAATATTTTGAACACCTCCTACGCATTCTTGATGTTTTTTTTCCCCCAACCAAAAGTACGTGCACCCAAAAGATCAAATATGGATGCTTGTTCTGGAGCATGGGACTTGATTTGTTTCATCGAACTTATGCGTCTCTGATCTGTTGAAACTGTTGATGGTCTTTGGCTCTCCTGCACAAGTAATCTTTTGTTTTGTTCATGTCAAGGGTATTGGATCCCGAAGCCTAAGGAATTCAAGACAGCTTCAAGTAGTTAGGTTAAGAAATCACGGAAAAGTATGGGCTTTTGGGTTTGACATATTCTACGGATCCAAAAAAGAAATCATCCAAAAATATCGGAATGTAAAAAAATTACTTAAATAACTATATTTATGATGAACTTTTCACTAGATAATGGTGATTGTGTTGCTCAAAAGTTTGTTAATGGTAACGTGACACATGAAATGAAAATTAGATAGCATTATAACGAAGGGTCTGAAGTAAAAAACCTAAAAAAAAAAATAGACAATTTCAATCAACGTAAAAAAAGAAAATCAATCAAAAAATTTAAAAAATTCAAAGTCTAAATATAGGGGGAAACAAACAAACAAAAACATAAAACATAAAAGAAAATTAAAGTATGATGTTTATACAGAAATGTCAAACAAAATTAGTATGACGTTCTTTGTGATGCATAACAATTTAGTTTCTTCTTGGCAAAACTGACTTGTAAAATGTCTTGTGGTCAAAATTTTACGTATCTAAATTAGGATATAAACGGATATAAACGATTTTAACCAAAAGAGAATCAATTGACTAGAGATTTAATTTCAATATATAAAATCTTATTCGAAGATACCTTGAACATTAAAATAGAAAACTTGAAAATGCCCTTCAAGCAATAGCGTAACATTAGTTAGTTTTCCAAATAAAATGGCAAACCTTAAAGAAAAAGATTAGTCGTTCTTGCAACCTTAATAACTCGAAAGTTGCTCTTAGTTAACAGTTTCAATACCTTATCTGGATTTGAACATTCTGCATCCGAAAACGATTGAAAAGTACAATAAGAGAGAGGTCAAAAGTACTTGCTGAACTTTTGATCAAATTCAACTTAATCTCTAATATTTTGATTTTAGTCTCTTGAACTACAGGGTTAAAGCATTAAGTTTATGTCTATTTACCCCATTAAGTGGCATGTGTGTAATTATATCCTTCCAATTTTTGACTTAAAAAATCAATCCAATCAACAATTAAGTATTAGTCAAGGGGAGAAATGTTTTTTTTTTTTTTTTTGAGAAGAAAATGGAAAGGGAATAGTTAAACACGTGGACGACGTCACATGGCCCTTAACGCGGTAAATAGATGGAAGTCTAACAAAGATTGTTAATTGGTTTAACCTAGTTGTTCGAGAGATCAAAATTAAAGAATCAAAAGGCTAGGAGTTAAAAAGTTTAGGAAGTGTTTGAACAATTAACCTAAGTGAAAAGTTATCAAGGAAAAAGTATCAAAGACATGTTAAAAATGACAAACAAATTAAAAAAATAAATAGACGTAATGGAAAGTGTCACAATTTGTTATTTCATTAGAAATGTAATGGAATGTCTTATGAGCAGTTGTTGTTCGGATTGTACATCTTCAGCGACTAGCAATTGGAGTAATTGTAACCTCATTTATGGAACACGGTCCGTCTTCTACGTCTACTGCTATGTCAGGATTTTTGCCAGATTCTCTGAAAAGGAATGCAGGTTGTTTAGGAGAAGGAATGGCTGTTTCATTACTCAACATGAAAACAACTGCTAACATGGATGGTCTGTCCATGGCATCTTCTTGCACGCACAACAGGCCGATTTGTATGCATTTCAAGGCTTCTTGGGGAAGATATAACTCCTCCAGCGTTGAATCAACTATCTCCAATGCTCTCTCTTCTCTCCATAATTCCCACACCTGCGTTGTTCATATAAATCATTAACATACAAGAAATGAAGGTTGACGATATTTAAAGTTGTGAATTTTGAAAGCTAACTATGAGCAGAAAAGATTCTCTTGTAACTCACGTATCCAATCAAGGTCAAGGGAGGATTCTGCTGATAGAATCTATTGTTCTTCTTGCCACTTACAATCTCCAACAACATGACCCCGAAACTAAAAACATCTGATTTTACGGAAAATTGTCCAAACGCTGCATACTCTGGTGACATGTAGCCACTGCATCAGAAAAATATGGACAAGTCCCATGTTTTAATTAGTATACTTCTTGATAATTGTGATTTGGAGTTTGTGCGAATGTACTTACTATGTTCCTACAACTCTACTTGTCCTGTCTTGCATTTGGTCGCTTTCAAATATTTTTGCCATCCCAAAATCTGATATTTTTGGGTTCAGCTCTGTATCCAATAGGATGTTGCTACATTTTAAATCTCTGTGAATGATTCTCAACCTGGAGTCTTGGTGTAGATATAAAATCCCACGAGCAATACCAATTATAATATCAAAGCGTTTTTCCCAATTCAATAACAATCTTCTTCTTTCATCTGTTTAAAAATTCATCTCTCAGAGAGCTAAAACTAAACAATTAGTGTAAAGCAGGGCAATAAATACATAAGAAGACTTACCAAAGATGAAAGAATCCAAGCTTTTGTTAGGCAAGAGTTCGTAAATTAACATTTTTTCCCCACCCTCAATGCAACAGCCTATAAGTTTCACAAGATTCCTGTGTTGAAGCTTTGCAATTACTGTAACTTCATTTTTAAATTCTTCTATTCCTTGTCCTGAATTTCCGGATAACCTTTTTACTGCGACCTCCTGTCCGTTAGGCAGCAGACACTAAAATAATGTCGCAAAAACATCAGACCTCTAAATGACAATTATGACAAGAACAGAAAAACAAACAGCATTTTGAGAAGCCATTCAGTTTTTTGACACTCTTACCTTATAAACTGAGCCAAAACCACCCTGGCCAATTTTGTTAGCTGAAGAAAAATTGTTAGTGGAAGCTGTTATGGTGCTGAGCTTGAAATATTCCAAGTCTGTAGTATTGCTACTTCCCCGTAGTTCATCTGTTGTTGTAGCTTATAAGCATTTTCAATTATGGGGGAAAAAAGAGAATTTCTCTCCTAAAGACACCTTCCCACAACACAAGTAGAATAAATACATGATTTGTAAGGCAGATTACAGTAGTGATAAGAGTTTTGTCTCACCTTTTTGTGCCCTCTTCCTAAGCCATAAATAAGCAAATAGGCTAATGAGAAAACATAGCGATGCAACAGATGATGCCCAAATGGCCAGAATGTCCTTCCTTTCACCAGAACCAACTGACTTCCTGTTATATTCAGCTGCTTCAGAGGAAAAAGGAAAGTTTTATGCACCAACATAGAATAATCCTATTATAGTTATCACTGAGAAGAAAAACTGTACCTAATTCATGTGCATCAACGCGAACAAATAGATCATAACTTTCAGTTAGATCATATCTCATGTCTAATAATTCCCCATACCAAGTCAAACAGCCATCCCCTTGCCCAGGAATTTCAATGCTTGCGTATGCAGAGCATGAGCAATTCGCCTTGCATTCTAGTTCACAGTCTGCACGACTCATGCTCATGTCCACCCAAACAGCTCCGCTAGTGTCCGGAAGAATTAAATTTTCCACCTTCACAAACCCCTCTTCGCGCTCACAAACTGAAGAGGATTCTAGTCGTTTCCTGACACAACCACCAGAACCATCTCTCAAAAACCAATCCCTTGGGTACTTGGGCTCAAACCCAGGTAAACACGCACATTCAAATCTCTTTACATCACTAAGTTCACATATACTATTAGGACCACACCATGAATAAAAATCACATCGATACTGTGGGTCTCTCCAGAACTCCTTCCACTGGCCGTCCCTTGATTCACTTTCATGCCAAGTTAACACCTTCACAAATCCTGAATAATCCACTATTATTTTTAGGACAAGAGAAGCGTCAGTAACAGTGTAGACACAGTATATTTCGTCCTGATCATTTACAAAACTCCTGTTGTATAAACTGGGCTGGCCTCTCCATGGCCATGGGGGAGTTCGACCAGATGGCTTCGTACCCTTGTATAAAAACAATTGTGGTGAGCCATTCGGATTGAGCCTAATTGAAACATCTCCAGTTCCAGGGTCATCAGCTGATTTCCACGATGTTAGGATCCACTCAAATCCTGTTTTCCGATTCAGCCCAATTTTCATTCCCGGTAGCATAACATTTGTGGGATAATCAAAACTTTGCCATGCAACTCTTTTACTCCCACCTTGAACCAAAACCAAATTTCCAGAATCCAGGAGCTCAACAACACAATCATCTGCTACTTCCATGGAAACATTTGTGGACCACACCGGAACTTCTTGGTCACTGTTACCAAACAGGAGAAGTTTTCCGTATTGGTTCATAGAGAGAAATCCTGATGAGCCAATGATTGGATGGTTCCTATTTGCTACCCACACCACAGTTTTTCCTGGTACTCTATGGTACCAAATCCCGAGATATCTATAGCTAGAACTGCCTGGACTGAAGAAACCTAGAGCAAAAGTATTGCCTTTGGAAATTAGGAGGTCGCCGTCTTTAATGGTTTGGTTCGTCTTTATAGAGTCTTGGGATGTACAAAAGGAGAATCGGAGCATTAGAAGAGAGAAAAACAGAAATAGTTTTCCAGCTTCCATGATGGGGTAAACAGAAAAAGTTGATCATTGGGCATTTCTTTATTCGATCAATTGTGCTATTTTTTTCAATCTCCAAAATCTAACAATGACTTGTCGTCTACTTTGTAGACTACGTGTCGAAGGCCAATTCGGATTTTTTTTTCCCCCAAGAATGGGATCTATTTGAGTAAATTACAATAACTCCTTTACATATGGTAAAACTACATAAACCCAACAAAAAATATAAAGATTTGACTGAAACCAAACTAATACAAAATAATAATAATAATAATAATAATAATAAACATGTCATTCTACATGGCAACACCATCAAGAAAATACCCAAAATTCCACAATAATAAATTTACAAAATTTATTAAATAGCACGAGATTTAATATACACACGTGCGTGCATACTGAGTAATGTTAATATATAGTTGTCGTATGGAATCCACTTACCAAAAAAATAACAATTATTGGATTTATGATATGCTAGAATATTTGATATTTTTGTCATAAATAAATTATGGTTGACAATTATCCGCACATCATGAAACTTGATGATAATTTAACTTTTGAAAATGAAGGTATTTACGGCATTTCAAAAAAAAAAAAAAAAAAGATAAAATGAAGGTATCCCCACGTGATGAATATGATCTACAAGAAACTGGAAAAACAAATATGGGCTTAAAAATACTGGACCCGTAAGTCTAATTTTGTTAAAGTTAGTTTTGATGGGCTTGTCCTTCACATAGGTCCGGTCAATCTAGATGTCGGCCATGTAAGGAAATTCCAAAGCCCTATGGCCTTTCAGCAATGGATTGTCCGTTTTGGAATAGAGCCATTGGTTGCAATTTTAGCTTAGGAAAACATGTAGTATTGAATTTGATGGGAGACGGGTGATTTGATCTTTATTTTCCACAATTCTTTTGACTACTGAAAAAAAAATCTAATTTGATTACTTATATGAAAGATTTATATGATACATAATAATATAGTTGGAAAAACTTAATTTGGAGAATCTATATTTGCATTAAATTGGTAAATTCAATGCGTAAAAAATACTGTAAATTCGATTCTATAATCGTTATATTTAAATATTTATAATTAAGCTATTCAATCCAACTATTTTCAATTATTAATAAAAATTTATTTGTTATATTAAAATTTAATGAGTTGGAAACTATTAGCTATGTAAAACACAATTTTGACCAAGAATTATAGCTTTAATTAAAATAAATCAAAAGATTTAAAAGTTATTCTCTCAAATTTCTTTTTTCTCAAATTTTCTATTTAAAGAGAGGGGTTCTGAAAAGTTCACTTGATTGTAATATAATTTTCAAGTGAACTAAAATTTATGTGGAGCATCTTAGTCAAAATTAAGTGTTACGTGGATTTTTGTTAACAACTTAAGATAGTTGGATCAAATTACCTATATGTAATGAATATAAAGTTGAGTACGAAATTATTCACACAGTATTCAATTTGTTGATTTGATATAAACACAAGGTTTCAAATGATTTTTCCAATATAATTTTCTATCATAAGAAAAAATATGGTTTTTTGTTTTTGTTTTTGTTTTTGTTTTTATGATGAGTTTTATTCATTTTTGGACTTTGTATTCTTTGAATTTTTTTACAGAGATCTTTTTTTTTTTTTAATTGAGACTCTATTTTTTGAAATCTCTTACTTTAAACCCTCCGTTATGATGTCAACGTCATTTATTTTTCATCCGACATGACATATTATCCTTAGAATCCACCTATATCAACGTTGATGCTCGACATTGTAGGTCCTAAAAAATAGTTATTTTGTTTTAAAAAATAAAAATTGATTTTTATAATAAAAGAATATTTAAAAAAAAAAAAAAACTAAACACCCCAGCCATAACTTCCTAACCCAATCTTTTTTCTTCAACATCTATTCAATATTTTGAACATCTCCTTCACATTCTTAATTTTTGTTTTAGAACATATCTTATATTGAATAGTTAAACAAAAGATGAGTAATATATAATATTAAGAAGGGGTCACCCATTATAAGACTTAAGTATTTTGGATGAAATCCAATCTCAATTATCTAACTTTATATAGTATCGGAGCCTCAAAAAGGCCCAACTGACCAGATGAAGCTCTTTGAGCCTAAGCCATTTGAAAGATTTCAAAAAATGGATTGCAAGTGAGGAGGAGTATTAAAGAACATATCTCATATTGAACAAAACCACCTACAACAAAGTTTCATTTTTTTGAATGGAATCCAATCTCAACTATCTAACTCTATATCACTTAACAACTTAAGATTTTGGATTAAAATGGTTCTTTGCTAATTTACGTGCACCTAAAAAGAAAAAGGATGCTTGTTCTAGACCATGGGACATGATTTGTTTCATTAAGCACTTATGTATCTCCGATCCGTTGAAACTGCCGATGGTCTTTTGCCTCTCCTACATAAGTAGTCTTTTGTTTTGTTCACGTCAAGGGTACTACATCTCGAAGACTAAGGAATTCAAGATAGCTTCAAGTGGCTAGATTAAGAAATCATCAAGAGTTTGGGTTTTTAGGTTTGGAATATATTGGGGATCCAAGAGAATCTCAAAAGGTTAAAAAAAAAAAAAAGCTACTTAAATGACTATATTCATGATGAACATTTCACTAGATAATGTTGATTGTGTTGCTCAAAAGTTTGTTTAAGTTCCTTATTAATTGCCGAAGACTTACTACAATAATATATATATAACGATAACGTGACACGTCGGATGAAAATTAGACGACGTCAATAATGAAGTGTCTAAAGCAAAAAATCTCAAATAGTAGAAGGTTTCATTCAAGAAAAAAAATTAGACTTTCAATAATTTTGTTTGGAAAATTGCAAAGTCTAACCATAGGGAATACTTTCTTTCTTTTTTTTTTTTTTTGGAACATAAAGAACATTAAAGTATGATGTTGGTACAAAAATTTCAAACAAAATTAGTATTACGTTCTTTGTGATGCATAACAATTTAGTTTCTCACAGCGACAATTTACATCTTTTTTCTTCTTGGCAAAATTCACTTTTAAAATGTTTGTACATTACAAGAAAACCAAAAAATAACGATGAATTTTTCCATCTCTATATCATCAATATCCACCACTATTTATCCTTAGTGATAGATTTGCGATAATATACTTTCGAAGCTAAAATGATCGTTGCTATTTTCTTATTGATGATTTTTTTTCTATCGCCGATCAGCAACGGTTTAGCCATCACATATGTGTAGAATTTCTTTTGCTAAAGCAAAGTAAAAAGTCGTCTCATTGATTTGATATCTATCATAAAACCGTCGCTAACTAGTAATAAAAGTGTCATCTCTAAATTGTAATCGCTAAAACTTCTTGTAAATCTATCATTAAATTTATCGCTACTTAGCAATTATATATGTGTGTTGTAAAGAGGTTTAACTTTTATTGCAAATTTATTACTAAATGAAGGAAATTTTATTTTTATTTTATATAAATTAGTAGCCGTTTAATGTTAATGATAGTAACAAACAACTAAAAATAACATATTATTCAAACATGATATATTATTTAATAAAATTAAAATAATATAAATTAAAATCAAATAAATATATAAATGCATGAAAGGTGTACAAAAACATTAAAACTTTTTTTTAAAAAGAAATCTAGTCCTCATCATCATTATCTCCCGTATCATCTTTTGGCTATATAATAAGTATTGAGAGGAATAACCGACTTCTAGGTTGTGGAGGGTCAATTAGAGGGATACGAATCTACTCTAGGTCCCATAATGACTCTATCACTATCTACATCTAACTTTGTAGAGTGTTGAATTTACCCGGTTGTTCCCGGATAGTAACCGTCATCCTATTGATCTTATTTTCTTACCGGGCAAAAACCACTTGAATATTATTATCGGGATACCGTGAAGTGGCAAAGGAGGGGTTGACACTAGAATGGGAGTTAAGCTGGGATGCTTGTGATTTGAGACCATACATTCTCTCGCTTTTTCCCCTCTACAACATCCAAATATATCTTGATCATGTCGATATTTGGAGATGATAAATCATCCTTTTGTTGCTCCTTAGCAACTACTTCTTACATTGATCGCATGCGCTTCTATATTATTGAAATAATTATATCATTAAATCATAAATATTTTTTTTATATTATATTGATAGATATATATTTAAAAATATAAAAAAACTTACCATTATTGTCTAGGATTGCGGGTCGACGAATGACCCATCTTTCAACTTGTGAGTTACGACCTAATTTATTATGCTCGAAAAAAAAAACAAAATAATATGAGATGTAATAAATGCAAAAATTAATTTATAACACAATAGATAATAGGATTTACCAAATGTTCAATATGCTTAATAAAAAAGATGAACCCCTCCTCCCCCACTCCCCCAAGTATGCTTGGATAGGCCAAGATCGATACCATCCGTCTTTAACATACGATTTTGGGACGACCGTTGAGATCGAGCCCGAAACTCAGCTCGTGGCCCAATCTTGGTGTCATACTTCCTATACTTGCTATTTAAAAAAATACGGGTCTGTTAATCTTATGCTTTAGCTTGTTTAGCATGTCGTCGCTATACCGCCTTCGTGTCAAACTCTCTCACTTATCCTTAATCGGCATGTCGACGGCCACATCTCCTAAAAAATACTTCTACATGAAGAAAAAAAATAATATTAGTATATTTTATATTAAATTAATACTTTAAATGAAATATAAATAAATAATTAATATATTACCCTAAACCGATTTAAGTAGAAGTATTTCATTTTCATAGAGACGAGACTTTCATGTAAAGCTAGTAACGTTCAATCGTTCTTAAAAATTACGATATTTTTGTGGAACAGCTTATTTGATGGAACCAAGTTGTCGAATAAAACAAATGAATAATAAATAAGTTAATTAATGATTTCAATAAAAAAATAAAAATCAATAAATTAATCAAATTTAACATAATTAATTAATTAAACCAAAATCAAATTAACCTAATTAATTCCAATTCAAACTCAATTAAATTTAATCCTAAATCAAATTAACCCTAATTCAAACGAAATTAAATTTAACTAACAATTAATTAACGATTTCTAATAAAAATGAAATTAGAAATCAACCAATTAACCAAAATTAACCTAATTAATTAGTTAAACCTAAATCAAATTAACCTAATTATTTCTAATTAAAACCTAAATCAAATTAACCCTAATTCAAACCTAATTAAATTTAACTAATAATCAATTAATAATTTTCAATATAAATAAATTTAAAAATCAACAAATTAATCAAAATTAACATAATTAATTAATTAAATCTAAACCAAATTAACCAAATTAATTATAATTCAAACCTAATTAAATTTAACCAACAAATTGACCTAAAAATTAACCAAAAAAAAAAAATTAATCAACAAATCAACAATTAAAATTATACAAAACTATAAATCAACCAATTAAATTTAAAATTAACCTAAGAATTATGAAAAATAACTAACTTTTAAGAAATAAGAGAGAGAGAGAGAGAGAGAGAGAACTTATCTAATTTGGACAAGGAAGAGACTTGGAGGAAAGAAGGAAAAATGAAAGTTTATAGGAAGAAAAGTGTTTGGAGTGGGTGTGGATTGATGGAGAGTAGAGGAGTGGAGTTTTATGGTGGGTTTGGGTGTGGGATGGATTGACGACTAGAGGAGGAGAAAGAAAGGAAGAAGAAAATGAGGAAAGAAGAAAGAGAAATGAGATTTAATTAGGGATTCATACGAGTGATAGATGTTGTTTCATTGTTGATTAATCGCTATTTAGCGATGAACACTTATGTCCATCGCTAAATATTTGTTAAAACATTTGGGAAGATTTTGGCACCCTAAATAGCGATGAACTTTCATCCGTCTCCGATAAACAATCACCAAACCATCTCTATGCCGTCTATAAATCCCATATATACTATTTGATCGTTATTTATTCTTTATTTAGTGATGGATTATAATCCATCGCTAAAATGCATCGTTAAATCCTAGCTTTGTTGTAGTGGTAGTCAAAATTTTATGTATTTAAATTACAATATAAACGATCTTAAAACCAAAAGAAAATCAATTGACTAGAGAGTTAGTTTCAATGTATAAAATCTTATTCGAAGATACCTTGAACATTAAAATAAAAAAAGAAAAAAAAACTTGAAAATGCCCTTTAAGCAATAGCATAACATTAGTTAGTTTTCCAAATAAAATGGCAAACCTTAAAGAAAAAGATTAGTCGTTCTTGCAACCTTAATTACTCATAAGTTGCTTTTATTTAACATCTTCAATTCCTTGTCTGGATTTGAACATTCTGTATCCAAAAACGATTGAAAATTACAATAAGAGAGGTCGGTGTGTCTTCCAATCTGAGTATACACGGTGGAAAAAAAAATGATGCTAGCATATGAAAACTTTCGCCCTTTAATGAAGTTTTGTCGCCCATTACTAAAATGAAGGCTTATCGGTCAAAAGACTTGCTGAACTTTTGATAAAATCCAACTTAATCTCTAATATTTTGATTTTAGTCTCTTGAATTACCGGATCAAAGCCTTAAGTTTATGTCTATTTACTCCATTAAGAGGCGTATGTGTAATTATTTTCTTCCAATTTTCTTAAGAAATCAATCCGATCAACAATCAAGTATTAGTAAAAGGAGAGAAATGTTTTTTTTTGCATGCTTGACACGTGTCACTTAACGCGGTAAATAAATGAAAGTTTAACAAAGTCTCACAAATATAGTAAATTGTTTTAACCTAATTGTTCGAGAGATCAAAATTAAAAAACAAAAAATCAAAAGGTTAAGTTGAATTTGACCAAAAGTTTGAAATGTGTTTGACCAATTAACCTAAAAAGTTTGGGTGAAAAGTTATCAAGGAAAAAGTATCAAAGAAATGTTAAAAATAACAAACCAATAATAATAATTAAAAAAAACAGTAAATTGACGTAATGGATACATCATGGAAAGCGTCACAATTTGTTGATGAGATGTGAGGAATACTCAACACCGAAAAAATGTAGATGTCTTCATCGAAAGACTTATTG
Source organism: Dovyalis caffra (assembly GCA_963924115.1). Classification (NCBI taxonomy): domain Eukaryota; kingdom Viridiplantae; phylum Streptophyta; class Magnoliopsida; order Malpighiales; family Salicaceae; genus Dovyalis; species Dovyalis caffra. Next base: position 12,987,210 of record CAWUPB010001184.1, read on the forward strand.
GATACATTAATCTGTCAAACATTGAGCTTTTGGAATTGTAAACATCCACGGTAATTGGAGTTTACAAGAGATGAGTGATGACCCTTTAGCGGTGCTGACTGCTGACTGGCTTTTTGCATCCCTCACTCGTGAGACGGTAATAGTTTGGCCTCAAAACCAAAGTTAAATGTTTTTTTTTTTAATATTTTCTTACAAATTGTTTTATGTCCATCTAAAACCAAACAGTATTATTTTTACATGACCATTTTCATCCGTTTGAAATATATTTCGTAAAATATTAATACAAAGGACAAAAACAATTTTTGAATTTCATGGATCCGTTTGGAAAAATTATGGTTTTTGATATTGTTGTAGCCGTAACTATAGTTGTTATAATTGAATATATATATATATATATATATATATATATATATATATATATATATATATATATATATATGATTTTAAATTCTTTTGTGTTAAATAAGATTTAGAATTCAAAAACTTTATTTTTTTTAACTTCAGATTTTTAACTTTTAAATAACTTTCAAAATAAAATTTAAAATTTTTTCAAACATATTTTACTACCAAGTTTATATAAAAAAGAAAAAAAGAAAAAAAAACCCTAAATTTCAAACGGCGCATGGTAGAAAGAGAGAGATTGTGTTCTTCTTTCATGGTCCTGTCCATCAATGACTGATGATTATTGCGATGGGGTTCACCGACCTTGACGTCTACCGTCCAGTTTAGCTGCACCGACCGCCGCCCAGCAAGCAATACATCAACACCAACACCAACACTACCAAGCACGTACAATTGCGGGATAAGCAATAATTGATGGATGGTTGTCCAATAACAATTGGCAGCCTTGCTTTGTGCATTTTTTTCACAATTAAGAAATTTGTTTCTTAAACAACCACAGCGTCATTGGAGCACAAATGCACAATGATTGAGATGCTTGTCAATCTATTCCTTTCCCCTGTTGATTTGGATCACGGGAAAAATTGGAGGAGCTTTTCAGGATTCATTGACTAACGACCATCCTGCTTTTAAAAAAAATATAAATAAGAAATTCCCACTTTAGAGAGATTATCATATTGATGTAGATCGAAAAAAAAAATTAATTGGAATTATGAAGAAAGTTTTCCATGCCTCGTCCAAAGCAAGTCACATGTGGGAATGGGGGACCTTGGCCAACTTCCTTCAACGGTCTTTGTCATTCTAGGGTCTTGTTTTCAGAGAGGAAAATGTTGTGTAAAAAGGTCCTTCCGTTTCAAAATTGTGAATAATCAAGGACGAGGTGGTGCGGGTGTGGCTGATCATGTTCTTTGGATTTAGTTCGCAAGCAAACAAAAAAGGCAAAGCTTCCCTGTAAGCCTTTCCATAAACTCCTGCAACTTTTTTTTTTTTTTTTTCACACCACCTCATAAAACCAAGATGCAACTTTAACGTCACGCTGATTTGTTCTTTGGTCTTACCAGCTTTACCACAATATTCCTTCTCAGAGGGTTTTAGCTGAATTATCCACAACCGAATGTACTTTCGTCAGAAATTACTAGTTGATACTCGCGTTACGTTATGAAAATATAATCGTTACATATGTAGGGTTAACAATTCGTAAGGTGCAATAGCAGTAGAAATTTTTATTTTTTGTAATTAATATAAATTAAATCTATATATAGTTAATTTGTAATATATATATATATATATATATATATATATATATATAGAGGTTTAACAATTCGTATGGTGCAATGTCGGTAGAAATTTTCATTTTTTATGATTAATATAAATTAAATCTATATATAGTTAATTTGTAATATATATATATATATATATAGAGAGAGAGAGAGAGAGAGAGAGTATAGAGAATAAATAGATAAATAAACAAAAAAAAACTCACTTAAATTATAGAAATATATTGAAGTCAATAGATTAAAATAAAAACTACAACAAAATTGATTCGATAAATTCGATATAAAAAAATAAAACTTGTGAATTTTTTTAACTCATTATTTAAAAAAAAAATTGAGTCAAACTATCTAAAATATACTTTTGGCTCTCTCTCTCTCTCTCTCTCTCTCTCTCTCTCTCTCATATATATATATATATATATATATATATATATATATATTAAAAAATAAAACACTCATTTAAAATATAAAAATAATTTATTGTATAAATTAAAATAATATATTTTTAAAAAATAAAACATTGACATTGTAAAATTTTATCCCAAAATTCATATATTAAAAAAACAAATTTATTAAGAAATAAAATTATATGACAACAAATTTATTAAGAAATAAAATTATATTAAAAAATTATCAGCCATTACAAATTTACAATAAAATAAAAAATAAAAAAAGTTTCAAAATGACCATTGTAACCTAAAAATATGTTTGTTAATCATGAGCCCTATATATATATATATGAAGAAAAAAAAAGGGAAGAATGCCGCACGCCAAGGCTTGGGTCTATGAAAAAAAAATGGGAGGCTACTAGGCTGGGCATATATATATATATATATATATATATATATATATATATATATATGAAGAAGAAGAAAAAAAAACGAAAGAATGCCGAGCACCGAGGCATGGGTCTATGAAAAAAAAAATGGGACGTCGCTAGGCTGGATAGCCAAGGCCCGGGCCGTGCGGGCCTTGGTTGTTGGTCAACCTAGCGAAAAAAAAACAAAAAACGAAGAAGCTGGAATATCGCTCATCACCGTAGACGGACCCCAGTTCCTTTAGTTATATGTATAATTAGATTTTTTATTTACGTTATGCTCGTTGATTGGATAAAATATATAAAATTATTTAAAAAATCATTTCGAGTTTGATAATCTGTTTTATAATGTGAATCTATAAAAATATATGAAATCAAAGATGAAAAAAATATTTATAATTTTTTAATAAAAAAATTTGTATTTAACTATTTTTATTTTTGCTTTTCATAATTTTTTTTACCAAAGGGATTTATACTTGTTAATCCATGGATTATTAACCAAAAAAAAAATTACATAAATTTTTTAAAAAAGCTTTAGTATTTAATAAGATTGTGTCGAAAAAACAAATAATTACTAAAAGCTTGCATAAAATTGAACAAATATATATATATATTATTTTCTCTTGATGAGAATATCGATTTTTGAAAAAAATATGAATTTAATTTTTATATATTTATTTACAAAAGAATAAATAATATTAAAATAAATCAAAACTATTAGTAAATATAGTTTTAAATTAATTGGATGAGAGTTTTAAAAAAATGACAAATTAAGTAGTAAATTTTAAATTATAAAAATAATTAATAAAAAACACTAAAACAAATAGGACCAAATCGCAATACAATTAAAGTTTGAAATTAAAAAAAATATATAGAAAAATTGAGGACTATATAATTTTAAATTAATTAGATGAGATTGTTTTTTTTTAAAAAAAGACAACTAAAAGACAATTAGATAAAAAAACGTTTTATAAAGCTTTAGTATTTCATAAGATTGTGTCAAAAAAATTATTAAAAGCTCATATAGAATTGAAAAAATAATTTTTATTTAATATTGATGAGAATATCAATTTTTTAAAAAATATGAATTTAATTTTTATATATTTCTTCACAAAAAAATGAATAATATTAAAATAAATCAAAACTGTCATTAAATGTAATTTTAAATTAATTGGATGAGAATTTTAAAAAAATGACAAATTAAAGTTGTAGATTTTAAATAATAAAATAATCAACAAAAAACACTAAAATAAAATGGGATTAAATCACAGTACAATTAAAGTTTGAAATTAAAAAATATATATAGAAAATTTGAGGACCATATAATTTTAAATTAATTGGATGAGAACTTTAAAAAATTTGACAAATTAAAGTTGTAAATTTTAAATAATAAAAATAATAAAAAAAATGAGAACAAATCATAATATGATTAAAGTTTGAAATTGAAAAAAATATATAAAAAAATTAAGGACCAAAGTGTTAAAAAAATTTAAAAATAATAATTTGTGAGTATGTAAATAGTAAAATATAAATGTGTGAACAGTGTTTTGAACACTAATTGAGTGTTTTGTTTTAGTTTTTTTTTTTTATAATAATGGTTCCCTTTTCGTTTAATTTGACATCCATTCAAACCATAGAATCAACTTTCGACATTAAAGATGAATTTCAAAATATTAGTATGGCAATTGAGGTCAGGGTTTTTTACCCTCCTGACGTTTTTGAGTTTTAATTTGAAGATTATTATAAAAGGATTGTTAAATTTTTCCAAATCTAACATGGCAATACAATAGTGTGTTTTTAATATTGTTTGAGAAAGTAATTTAGTTTTGATATATGTATAAATTTGTTCATGAATATTTTTCATTGTCAAATTAGAAAAACATCAAAGAAGGATATAATTTTATGTCAACCAAATAAAAGCAGCAATGCAATAAAATTTCAAGGGAGCCTGGTGGTTAAAAAAAAAAACTATATTTCATGATTTTTTTTTAGATTCAAATCTTGTAGCCAACATTCAAAAGAATTGTTACCAGATCAATATAGAAAGTATATTCTTAAAATCATCTAAGAAAATAATCTTTTCGTTTAAAAAAAAATATCTTTTTTCTATTTATATTTATCTTAAAATATTCATCCAGTTAAAACTTTAAATAATATGCTTTTCTTAATTAATAATAAATTTTCTTCTATTTTTCTATTCTTCACAAATAAAAGTTAATATTCTTTATACTTTCTTCCTATGCGTATAAATAACTATAACATAATAAATTTATTTTTTTTTTACATGATAAATATTTATTTTTAAAAAAACTTTATTGTATGTCAAAATTTTAAAAGTAAAATATTTTTATTAGTATGTTATTTTTTTACATTTATTTTAAATTTAATTATTAATTAATTTAATGATTTTTTAATTTAATATCTTAATTTTGGATAGAGTTTCTTCTTAAATTAAAATTTTGAATAGATTTTTTTTTAAAAAAAATTAATATTGATTCCTTAAAATGTAGAATTAAATTTGATAATCGATAATTTTAAACAAATATAAATAAAAATATTGACATGGCAAAATTTTATAAAAAAAATTTAATAATAATTATTATTATTTTAAAAAAGGAGGAGTCATTTTTAGTTTTGATTGAACCTCGAATAAATTTATAGAGGATAAAATGAAAAGTAAAAATTTGGTGACAGGCGCGGGTACATCGATGTCACACGCAACCCCAGGCAGGTAGTCTCACATTTTCTTTTCGTGGTTATATTAAAAAAAAAAAAAAAAAAGAACGCTACAGTAAATGAATAAGAAAAACCCAGCTCTTTTAGTTTTTTCTAGAATTAGAATCTTTTTGTCAATCATGGAACCTTAATTTCATTAGGCTTATAAGATGAAAACGAAGCAATGTTAGGGACGTTGCCCAAACAAATAGTGCCTTATGACTTGGCCAGTAAGACTGTGTGTGCTCACACCAAACTCATTTATAATTCGACATAGCGTTTAAAGAAAATGAGGGTAACCTCAAATAAGCGTTTAACTTATTATCAAAATTTCAATTGAGTTCATGATAAAAATTTCTATCAATTACGCCGTAAACATTTTGTTATTCCTCAATTGAGTTTTTTTATTCATTTTTATTGATTTCCCATCAAGTAGTTTCTAAAACATCGTCATTTTATAAATTTGCAAATTAGATTGAAAAGAAAATTAACAAATACAAAAAAAAAGACTCAAAGTCAATCATGTCTTCGGTTAATGATAACAACCCTAAACCGTATATTATAATGCCAAGATTTGCAGTCTAATAGGTCTATCACAAACTTTCGGATATTTCTTGAACTCCGAATGTAATAGATTCTAAAACCAAATCTAACTCGACCCCTCTTAGTTGCTTATCCGATTGTAGTCACAAGATCTATTCCGACTAACCATGCAAAGTTAGAAGGTTCTTGCTCGAGTAGACTATAGAAGTATAATGCATTTGTTTCAAGAAGTGCCAGCAAGGCCTCATATTCTTTCAATATGGGTGACGGATCCACACTTTTAAAGGCGAAGCAACAGTATTTAGGATCCTAATGTCCTATCATGGCTTAAAAGTAGGAGATTTGGGTTTTTACTTTGAGTAGTTGAGCTATGTCACCATACAACTTTTGAAAGTCAAACCGTCTTAAGGTGTAAGCATTTCCCAACAATCAAGGAATGGGCCCACATTTTCCATTATATCGGCTAATCCCATCTTTTTTGTCGACTTAGACATGAAGTTTGAGGCTAGACATTCTCTCTCTTCAAATTAGACCCATTTTGATCTAGTCTTAAAATCCTCGATTGCTTTTTACATTCTCTTTGTCATGATTTGTTTTAGTGATGGCTTGTAAAAACAAGTCTTAGAATTAACATTATTTGAAGATAGATCGTGTCTTAAACATATCGACCCTAATAGAACGGATCTAACTTTTCTAAACAGGGGTTTAGGCTTATCTAATCTCGAAGTCTTTTCGGGACTTCTAACCATCTAAATTATCTCCGGGGTAATTCAACCTTTAACTTTATGTACCGGGAGATATGAAAAAGTCATTCCATAATTTTCTATGCATAGGTGAGTTCAAGTCCAAATGAGAGTCCGGATGAGTATCGGTAGACTTTTGTCATACTTGCCTCCAAATCTTTCTATCCGAATCCAAAAAGATTTTTTTTTTAGCTTGGGTCCGAAGCTTCGTACGCTTCCTCGGTGGTGTGTGCAATAGTTCAAAGCGAGACACATTCAACTAGTTCACAAAAATATTTACAAAAATTAAAACACAAAGAAAATAAATTGCATGAATTAAAAGACTTGAATTATATATAAGAATTGAAATAAATAACTTAAAAAAAAACAAAAATAAATGACTTGAAAAATAAATGATAAAAATAAATAAGGAAGATAAACTAAAAAGGATTAAATCTGTGGCCTAACTTTAAATCCCTAGTGTAGTTATCATTTTATCGATACTCCACGTTCGGGAGACTTCAAAAACATATTCTAATTAAAATTATTTATTGTCATTTATTTACTAGGGATATGAGTTATACTAAATTTTTGGAGTTACCACATAGTATTAAAGGAACTAGAAAACCTAAACTTGACAGGTTTAAAAATTCTAAAGTAAGGAGTTGGTTATGCCTCCGAGAATATATTAGTCCCTCAAAAGCACCATTTCTTTAGAACGATATCATATCTAGTTTAATTTTAAAGTTTATCTCCTAAAAAAAATCTATTATGTGCCAAAATTATTCCTAATTCAAAATTTCAACTTTTATTTCCTAAGACCATTGATTTTTTTTTCATCATATTAAATCGATCATCGGATCACGTCGTCGGAAGCCTCATCAATTAAACATAAGACCCAATTTAAGTCTCATCATAACCGATATGTCGGAGAATGACCTCATTACTAAATTGATTGGTTTGAATTAACAATGTCCGTCCCTATTGGATAAGAGACTCGTTAAAATTTCTTAAAACATGTTCTTTCTTTTTTATTATTTTTCTTAATTAAACTAAAGGTGTTTTATTTTAAGATATGCAAGAAAAATATTATCAAAATCATTTTTTTAATCTTTTTTTATCTACAAATTGTATTAAATTAACGTTAGACTCTAATATTTGGGATTTTCATCAATTTAGCATTAGATTTGAATTAAAGTCCTTATACAATGACCTAATTAACTAAAAGTATTTACATGAATGCTTAAAAAAATCGATCCGACTTGATTCTTTATTATTCCTTTTTAAGTATTTTTAACACTAGACAAATATAGTGAACCAACATCCATCCCTAGTAAATAAGAGACTCATTGGTCCGACACCAAAACTAAATCAACTTTATATATTAAAATAAATTTCACAATCTCAATATTTTTAAGTTTTTTAACACAAATAAAATTAATATTATTACAAAACAACATTATAAAGCAATTAAAAAAAAAGGGTAAGAAAACGGACCAAATGGTCACTAGACATTGACCAAAATGCCTTTGTACATGAAAATTATCAAAATGCCCTCGTATGTCAAAATTATGAAACCGCCCCTTGAAACACCCAATGCTACCGCCGAGACATTCAACCATTGTCCGACCATCTTTCGAGCACGTTGACGAGTCTATAGGCTAAAAGAGGTCATTGTCGATCATTCTATGGTGGTGGAATCCATTGCTATTGATGGAGGAGGGAGATCAAGGTCGATGAAGTTTTGGCCGTCTCTTTTTTTTTTTTCCAATAAAGATTTTGACCACGGCAAGGCATGTGGAGGATACCAAGTCGCTCAAAGGACCACGAGGAACATTTCTATGATGGTTGGGAGGTTCGGTTTTATCGGATTAAGGATTTGTTTAGGTTTGGAATAAATAGGTAAACTAATTGGTCGGTTCATATTCTCTTCGATTCGACCAATTCGACGATATTTCATCGTGATTTCAAAGGGGAACAACTTCTAGGAGGGAGATCAAGGTCGATGAAGTTTTAGCCGTCTCTCCCTTTTTTTCCAATAAAGATTCCGACCACGATAAGGCATGTGGAGGATACCAAGCTGCTCAAAGGACAACAAGGAACATTTTTATGATGGTTGGGAGGTTCGATTTTATCGGATCAAGGATTTGTTTGGGTTTGGAATAAATAGGTAAACTAATTGGTCGGTTCATCTTCTCTTCGATTCGACCAATTCTAACGATATTTCATCGTGATTTCAAAGGAGAACAACTTCTAGGAGGGTGAGGGACACTTTTATGGTGGTGGGGGATTGTTGGTTTGATCGAAAAATGATGATGTTAACGGGTACAAAATCGGATCGGATTGTCGACCTTCTCTCTTTGGTTCGTCCTCCTCCAACATCTTTTTCTTCCTTAACCATTCGGGAATGGTGGATCTAGTGGTGGTGGATCAAAGTAATTTCAATTGGAGGATTGTCGATTTGAGGGAGGAAGCTAGTGGGTCCGGAGGTTGATCCGCAGGTGATCAAGATCTTTTAAGGGATTGTTTGGGCGGATTATTTTTAAGGGATGAACATAATTTTTTTCCCTAGAAACTGTAATCTCCTTTATAGGTTTAGGGAGAGATGAATAGTTGCACATTCTCTATTTTTTTAGCTAAGTTTTTATCTTTTTGAAATATGATTAATGGAGGCTAGGGTTTTTATTAAGAAGATAGGTTTTTGGACAAATAGATGGATATCGTGGCCAGCTTTTTTTTTTTTTTTTGGGAAAAGATGGGTGATGGAGGCTCCCTCAAAAAATAAAGTGACAGGGTGTTTATACAAGGATTTTTTAGGATTTGGGATAAACCATTTTTGGTTCTTTCTTGGTCTTCTTTTTTCAATTTCAATTATTTTTCTCTAATCATCTCCTTAATTGAAATTGTTTAATCCCTATTCTTTTGTTTTGTTTTTTTTTTTTTAATTTCACACTCCTTAATTCTCAATCATGTTTTTTGATTTATATCTTTTTTCAATTACACCCCTATTTGAATGGCAATTGATCCACGTTTTTCGGATAATTTTCAATTGGATCAAAATCATCTTTTCAATTTTTTTAATATTCTTTTCTCAGCTTTTTTTTCTTTTCTTTTTTAATTAAAAATGGGGATTGATCCAAAAAAATTAAAATCTTAGAAATTTATAAAAATGCTTAAAAATCATAAAAAAAGAAGATAAACTATGCAACATTTCAAATTTTTTTGAATTTCTTTTTTTCTTTTTAATTTTATATGAAAATAAATGGGGTGAAAAATGAGTTATTACAAACCTAAAAAAGTTGGGTGAAAAGTTATCAAGGAAAAAGTATCAAAGACATGGTAAAAATTACAAGATATACTAAAACAAAACACAAAATTGTTGTAACATTTCTACTGTGGATTAACTATTCACGGGTTTTGGTTTTGGTTTTTTTTTTTTTGGTGCATTTTTTAAGCCCTTCTTTTGGCTTTTATTTTTATTGTAGTCCCTAGTTTGTAATATTTGTTTTTATTTCGGTCATTAACATTTTATTATATTTGATTTTTGTACCTATAATAAATATTAAAATTTTATTATATATATTTTTTTGCTGCTTTTTTTAAGCCCCTATTTTGACTTTTATTTTTATTTTAGTCTCTCGGTTTGTAATTTTTTTCTACCATTAATATTTTATTATATTTGATTTTTGTCCTTATAATAAATATTAAAATTTTATAATGTTTGATTTTTGTCCCTATAATAAATATTAAAATTTTATTATATTTAATTTTTTTCTTATAATAAATATTGTTTTCTAGGCTTTTAGTAAAAATTTATGTTCTTTTTTTTTTTTTCCAATTTTGTGATATGCTTTTATTTTAGTCATTAAAGTTTTATTATGTTTGATTTTTATCCTTACTATACTAAAACTAAATAAAGTTTCACTATGCTAAGCTTTTTTTTATTATTATTATTTTTCTTTTAGTTAAACTTTTCATTCTATTATAATTCCTATTTTGTGATTTTTTTTTATTTTTTTTAGCCATTGAATTTAGTAGAATTTTATTTTTATTTTAGTCCCTGTTTTGTAATTGCTTTTTATTTTGATCATTAAATTTTTATTATATTTAATTTTTTTCCTACAAGAAACTATTTTGTACTTTTAGTAAAAATTTTTATTATGTTTTGGTTTTTGTTTAGTGATTTTTTTTTTTGATCATTAAAGTTTTATTATATTTGATTGTTATTCTTTATGCATCGAAATTAAATACGGTTTCACTCGTTTATTTATTTTTTTTTTTGGCTTTTAGTAAAAAATATTTTTTTGTTTTGGTTCTTATTTTATCATTTTTTTTGTCATTAAAATTCTATTATGTTTTACTTTTGTTCTTGCTTTATGTATAATGATTTTTTTTAGTCTTATCATTTATAAGGTTTTTTTTTTCTTTTTGCTTTGAGTGAAATTTCATTTATTTATTTTAATCCTTCTTTTATGATAGTTACTTTGTTTTGATCATTTAATTTTGATTGTGTGTAATTTTATCTCTTTTTTTTGCTAGATTCTTGATTTGATAAAGCTTTTTTGTCTTTTTATTTTGGATGGTCTTTCTATCTCATTAATAAATTACAATGAAGAATAAATGTAAAAATTAATCATTTAAAATTCAAAAAACTATCACATTATTATTTGAATTATTAGTTATCATATATATTTTTAATAAAATACATGTTTATATTAAATAATATCTAATTAGCAATACTATATCACTTAACTTTGTAAAGTTTTCGTTTAGATATAGCAAAATATGAGATATAAGTTTTAATTTTTTTTCATGTGATATTTTTAAATAATTATTTTAAAATTTTAAATTTTATATAAATAAACATATAAGAATATTATATAGCTTACTTTCAGTAATAGACGGGATATATGCTAGTAACAACCTAATAAAAAAACTAAGTTGACTAATGGATACGTCAATTAAGTGCCACAGTTTGTTGATAAGAAGTGAAGAATATTCAACACGCAAAAAATGTAGTTGTCTTCAAGGAAAGACTTGTTGGATTAATTCATAGGTCTGACACATTGACTTTTTGCAATGGTCAAGGCCCATGCCAATTAGAGTTTATCTTCTTATTAATCATGGAACCTTAATTTCATTAGGCTTATAATATGAAAACGAAGCAATGCTAGGCACGTAGGCTAAACAAACAGTGCCCTACGACTCGGGCAGCAAGACTTGTATTTGTCAAAGTCTTCCTGTTAGAAGAACGATATTTCAACTTGAAAAAGTAATTGGTTCCCTGAAGATGTACCGTTTGTGGAACCATCACTCCATAAAATATTTCGTATATTTCTATCAATTACGCCCTAAATATTAGGTATATTTCTCCATTGAGTTATTTATTTATTTTTATTGATTTTCGTCAAGTAATTTCTAATACAACGTCATTTTATAACTTTGCAAATTACATTGGAAAAAAATTAACAAACACAAACAAAAGGACTCGATTGATAAATGTTTGGGATGCGATTGATAAAAACTTTTGTTTTAAGGCTCAATTAAGAATGCGTATATAGTTTAAGAATTATAGTTTGGCTTGCGCAAGAAAATATTAGACTAGATAGACTAATGGTGGCACAAACCGCACATCATCCTAATACTTTTCACATCTGAGTAGAAAATTCGACATGGATTATGAATGAAAGTTTTGAAATGTTTATACATAGAGATTGACTCGTAATCCAATAATCAAGACATTTAGATTTAAATAGTTTTCATTAATGCATGTAAACCATCTCTTACGTTCTCATGTATGGATGTAAATGCACATCGCTTAAAGAGATTTATTGAATCTAGCTCCATGTGAGTGAAAAATCCACATCGATTACGATTTGTTGAGTCCCCATGGAAGTGGAGAATCCTCATTTGAGATGCACATTAATTATGAATGAGAAATGGATCCATAATGCAACAGTGTAGAATTTTGAACTGAAGCGTTATCTATTAATATATACAAGTCGTTTCGTATAAATTAATCTATGCACGAATCCATATGCGAGCTTAAGTGATTTTCTAATGTAGATTTCCCATGCAATTCCACGTAGAGTTTATTACTAGTTTGTGCTGTTGGGACTATTGTTGAGTAATTTAAGCACGAAATAAGAGTTATCAGGATTACTTTTTGGGTGAATTACGTGATGAATAGCACCTCCCAAGAAATTTCCTACGCTATCTAGTCAGTTTTGAAAACAGAGTACATAAGAGTACATAAATTTGAGATTACTGACTTAATGAAGGGGAATTTTTCGACAAACCATGTTTTTTTTTTTTTTTTACTGATATAGTTGAAACTAAAAAGTTCTACAAAGAAATAATAAGCCTACAGATATGATTAAATTAATAAAAGGGGTGGAAGCCATTTTTTTTATTCTCATCAAGCAAAGGCAATAATGAACAAATATTCAACTATTGGGCTTGGCAGCTGCAAGTTCATGGCAGCTTTTCCTCTCTTGCTATATTGTTTTTGTTGGCAACTTGCTGCAGCCAAAGATACCATTACATCCTCTCAATACATCAGAGATCCTGAAGCTATAGTTTCGTCTGGAAATAAGTTCAAACTGGGATTTTTCAGCCCTGGTAATTCCACAAATCGGTATGTAGGAATATGGTACAATACTATTTCTGTTAGGACTCCAGTCTGGATAGCTAACAGAAACAAGCCACTCAATGATTCTTCTGGGATTATGACAATATCTGAAGATGGAAATCTTGTAGTTTTGAATGGTCGGAAAGAGATTCTTTGGTCGTCAAATGTTTCAAATGGAGTCAGTAATTCAAGTGCACAGCTTATGGATGATGGCAACCTTGTCTTGCGAGGCAGCGCAATTGGACACAGCTTATGGCAGAGTTTTGAGGAACCATCTGATACTTTCATGCCAAAGATGAAACTTACTGCTAATGCCAAAACAGGCAAGAAGACGCTAATAACATCATGGAAAAGCCCTTCTGATCCATCCGTTGGAAGCTTTTCGTCTGCTATTGATCCCATAAGCATCCCTGAGGCTTTCGTTTGGAATGCTAGTCGTCCACTCTGGCGGAGTGGTCCATGGAATGGTCAGGCCTTTATTGGAATTCCTGAAATGAATTCAGTTTATCTTGATGGATTGAATCTTGTAGAAGATGGAAATGGAACTTTCTATCTAACTGTTGGGCTTGGCAATGAATCTTATATCTTCAATTTTGTTTTGAGTTCTGAAGGAAAATTTGGATCAGTATATTGGGATGCTGCAAATGAGAGGTGGGAATATAATAAGCAATTTCCAGGAGATGATTGTGATGTTTATGGAAAGTGTGGGCCTTCTGGAATCTGTAACACACATAAATCGACGATTTGCACTTGTTTGAAAGGGTTTGAACCCAAAAATGGTGATGAGTGGAATAGAAAAAATTGGACTAGTGGTTGTGTTAGGAGGAGGAAATTACAATGTGAAAAAACACAAAATGGTGGTCAAGTGGGCAAAGAAGATGGGTTTTTGAAAGTGGAGAGGGTGAAAGTGCCAGACTTTTCTGAGTGGTCAGATTCGACCAGCGAACAAAATTGTAAAGATAAGTGCATGAATAATTGCTCTTGTATAGCTTATTCATATCATACTGGTATTGGCTGTATGTTATGGAGGGGAAACTTAACTGATATAAAGAAGTTTTCTAGTGGAGGGGCTAATCTTTTTGTTCGCCTAGCATATTCTGAATTCGGTAATTGTTCATTCTCTGTCTAGTTCTTTTACAATGTTCTACTTCAAATTATCTGCTGTTACTGCTTATTAATATTTGTCTCATACGATATATAATAGCTATAGATACATTAACTTTCTTAATGATGTTAAAGGTTGAAGAAATTTGATCCTCTCCTAGTTTGAATTGGCCAACTAAACATGCCAGATTTTATTTGCAGACAAAAACAGTATTATGAAAGCAGTTGTCAGTATAACTGTGGTTACAGGAGCAATTGTTATTGCAATTTGTGCATTTTTCTGGCGGAGGTGGAGGGCTAAATATAGAGGTTAGATGAACAACTGTATTAGCTTATTGGACTTCTCAACATGTTCAGTTTTCTGTTGAGAAGAACACTCCAATTTATGATGATACTTACTTCTTGAATTTAATTCAGAAAGGAAGAGGGATAGAGAGCAGATCTTATCATCAAAATGGAAGGAAGCATATACAGTATTCTTGAATGGAAGCATGGTCCGAAACAATATGAACCAAGTTAGATTTCAAGAATTACCTCTATTCAGTTTACAAACGCTCATAGCTGCAACAGACTACTTCGATGCCACCAATAAGCTTGGGGAGGGTGGGTTTGGTCCAGTATACAGGGTATTGATTCCTTGTGTTATAGTGGACTTTTTGTGTCAATTAAAATGAATATATTCTTACAAAATTGATGTGACTTAGCAGGGAAAACTGCCAGATGGACAGGAAATAGCAGTGAAAAGACTGTCAAGAGCATCTGGGCAAGGACAAGAAGAATTTATGAATGAGGTTGTGGTGATTTCTGAACTCCAACATAGGAATCTTGTGAGACTTCTTGGGTGCTGTGCTGTAGGAGATGAGAAGATGCTGGTCTATGAGTACATGCCAAATAAAAGCTTGGATGCATATCTCTTTGGTTAGAGCTATAGAACTCTCTGTCAAGTTACTCTGTTACTACTTTATAGAATCAAAATCTTTGTGCTCAACTTACCAGAAAAATTGCAATTTTTTTTTGGTCATTTTGGCTTGCCCTTACTTGCTCTTTGTTTTTTGGCTTCTACCATCTAGATCCACATCAAAAAGAACTTCTAGACTGGAAAAAACGCCTCAACATCGTTGATGGAATTTGTCGAGGTCTCCTTTACCTTCACAGGGATTCTAGATTAAGAATTATTCATAGAGATCTGAAACCAAGTAACATTTTGTTGGACCAAGAACTAAATCCAAAAATTTCAGACTTTGGGATGGCCAGGATATTTGGAGGCAATGAAGATCATGTTAAAACTAGAAGGGTCGTTGGAACCTAGTAAGTTGAGTTTTCCCTTTTCTCCCAATCTAACCTTATTTCCACATCACTGCTTGAACTCAAAAATCTGTTTCGGGGCCCCTGCAGTGGCTATATGTCCCCGGAATATGCAATACATGGGCGATTTTCAGAGAAATCTGATGTCTTCAGCTTCGGAGTTTTGCTGTTAGAGATTGTGAGTGGGAGAAAAAGTACTCAATTTAATGGAAATGAGCAGTCTTTGAGCCTTTTACAATTTGTATGTTCATCCATCTAGCTTTCTCAGTTACGCCAATCTCCTTTTCTTTTTATTCTTGCTGAGTTTAAAAATGCAACTTTCGCACTTAACTTCGTATATTTCAGGCATGGCAACTGTGGAATGAAGGCAACGCTCTAGCTCTGGTCGATCCTGCGTTAATATTGGATCCATATTTTGAGGAGGAAATTTTGAGATGCATACATGTGGGTTTGTTGTGTGTGCAGGAATTTGCAAAATATAGGCCAACTACTTCTACTATCATCTCAATGCTAAATAGTGAAATTAGGGAGCTTCCTCTTCCTAACAACCCAGCATATGCTGAAAGGCATATTGATTTGCATACAGAATCAAGGAGAGATTCTATAAACATTGTTACAAATTCACTTTTCACTGGCCGATAGACGATTTCTTGAGTTTATAGCTAGTTAGTTGAATTATTTAGGTCTATGAAAGTATTGTACATTGATATAGAGGGGATCGGGACGTAAGGTTGTTAGTAACTCCAAGTATTGGACAATTTTGTGTCTACCTTAATCATATGACAATATGTAGTGCATTTTTCATCGTAAATCACAATCCATTTTTGCAAGATCATAAGTGAATACTTGCCTCTACGATATCGAGTTCTTCTTCTCATGACAATGATCCACTTCTGATGTGCATTAGTATTGTCTAGACTTGCCAGATTCTTTTCATACTTCTCAAGAATATATGGCCTTTTCTTGGAAACTTCCCTATCTATATTGGTGTACAATTCAGAATCCCTAAATTTGACTAAATAATAAATTTAACTACCACAAATATAAATATTCCAGGTGAAGTCAACTACGCCATATTAAAATCAAGATTAGTTTATCTTGACCCCCCTGATGTAATATTCTATTAATTGTCCAAAATAAGAATGTGACATCTTAAGTAAGACAGCACCCAGAATGGGAAAAATTCAGGAATTCGGTAAGCTTTCTTTGTAGATGAAAACCTTAGAATTTTTTACTGAGGAAAACTGGACGTGCTTTTTCTATAAACATACTAAGCTCTTGGTTGAAATATGTTAGGATAGGAAAAGAACAGTTATTTTCTTGATCAGCAAGTAAAGCATACATAAAATACACGTTTGATTCTTTTAAAGAACTTGTAGTTACAAGAAATCCAAATGAACGGAACAGAGGAAACTGGACAAATGGTTACATAAGATAGAAACTATTGCAGCGTGTTGTAGCAAACAGCCGAATAAATAATTAAGTAGTGACAAATCAAATAAATTGACAACAAATAATAATTGAGACAAAGATTTACATGGTTCAATCAAAACAATCTGCATCCACATGTAAGAAAAGAAGTTTTTACTTAGATTATGTAATAGTCCAGACATAGCTCACGGGCGCATGTGTGCACACATGTGTGTGTGTGATTTACTTGATGTTTTATGCTTATGTCCGTTGTGTGTTTACGTTATCGTAAAATTTTTGTCATAATATGACATTTTACGTTGATGAATGTGAGGCCTTGCAAGCTTCTCTTATGATGTGTTGTGCTTGTGGGGCATTGAGGGACACTAGTGTGATGCACAAAATATGGAGGACTTAAGCAAATAAAGTGAACAAGTGAGGGCGGAAGCAATGAGCCAACCGACCAAGAGGCCATTGGCCAACTACCCGGGAGGAATGGGCCAACCGCCCAAGAGGCCACTAGCAAACTAGTCGGGAGACAACTAGCCAAGCGACCGAGAGGTCACTAGTTAATCGACCCGGAGGCCACTAACTAACTAGCTATATAGCAATTGGCATGTTGGCCAAGAAGTAGTTATTGGCGGTTTCCGACTTGGGTTGCATGGGGAAGCAACTGCTATCATCTTCCTAGGATGGCAAGGATTAGTGGAAAAAACGTGTGCCTAACCTAGCATTAATGGTATTTCTTTAATTGCCTAAGTGGTATAAATAGGAGAAGTGTTACCTTGGCCTAAGTTTTGGCCGTTTTGTTCTTACAAAGAAAAAATAAATAAAGGAAGAGAGTGAGAGAGAGAGAGCTCTAGGACAAGAGGCAAGGTGAAGTTCTTGAGAGATCTTGAAGTATTTTTTTTATATATATATATATTTTTTCCATCGTTAGCTTGTTCAAGTAGGTGCAATCTCAATTACATCACAAGACTTAGAGGTCTTAGGTTTTTATGTATTAATTGATACATGTGATTGAGGACGGATGGTTTAGACTTTTAGGCTTAATTGATGGATGTGTTTATGTTAGGATAAGTAAGTGCAATCTCAACTAATCACAAGACTTAAAGGTCTTAGGTTTTTATGTGTTAATTGATGTATGTGATTAAGAATGGATGGTTTAGGCTTTTAAGCTTAATTGATGCATGTGTTTATGTGAGGATAAGTAAGTGCAATTTCAACTACACCATAAGATGGTTAAATTTGATTTCATTATGCTTGTGTTGGATGGGAATGGTTAAACCTTGATGCATGAGAACTTAAGACCTGTCACCAAGCTTAGAATTGCCATGTAAACCCTAGGTGAGTGTGGGATGAACTTGGGCTGACTTTGTGGCCGAATGAATGGCTTGAATTGCTTGAATATATTTTGTCAAAAATTGCTTGGCTTGGCTTGAATGTATTTTGCCGAAATAGTGATGTTGTGGCTGTCATGTTTTGCTTGAATTAACTCTAAATTTCAGTTGCTTGAGGTGAAATTAGACATGTTTAATATGAGTGAATTATAACATTTCTTGACTTGATCGAATTCGTAGCGTTATGCCTAGATAATTTTGTTGTTTTGGTCGAGAGCCTCTCTTGAATGTAGTGATGCTTTTGCTTGGAATTTACTTGATAAACTAAATTTCTTGGAATTTACTTGATGAACTAAAATATTTCTATTCAGATATTTACAAAAAATATCTAAATATGTGCATGTTACGATAATGTGGAACTCTCTAAAATTCTCTAAGACATGTATAGATTACTTTTAGACAACCTATAGGTTTTTCTATTACTCCAAAGTCTTCCCGAAGCTTTCAAATTTATCTAGCATTTCCAATTAACCTCTAGAAACGTCCCTTTTCGTGCGAGGCGTAACATAGTATTGTTTTTTTTAGCTACTATTAGCCCAATGCTCGTGTGCTATTGTAGATAAGTCTATTATATACTTGTGTTTTAATATTTTAAATAATTTAAAAAATAGAAGCATAAAATAAAAATTAATTAACAATTTTAATTGTGAAAATTTATTTAATATATATAATTGAGTTTAAATATATATTGAGAATATTTTTTATTTTGATAAAGAAAAAATGAAATTAATTATTTATTAAAAAATCAAATTAGAAGAAGGTGCATAATCAATTTATATTAGAAAAATGCTTAATTTTAGTTAATGAGTCTTTACAAAAATAAAAAAGTAACATTGATTATGAAAAAAAATTATTTTGAGTAAATAACAAATAATGAAAAAATAAAAGCATAAAAAAAGAGAAAAGAAGAAAAGGCCGATGGGGTTGGGCTAACACCAAACCCTTCGTATGGGCCTAGAGACAACCAAGCCCACATCACTGGACTGGAAACCCAACCTAGTCAAAAAATTATAAGGACCTGTTTGCAATATTGATTAACATTAGGGGGTGTTTCATTAAAATTAATAATTTAGAAGAACAAAATGTAAAGAGTGCGATAGATTGAAAAAAATCACTATATTTTTTTTAAAAAAACTGCATTGTTTTGGGCCTCATTGTACTAGGTGCTTAGCTACCATGAAACATGTATCATTTCGTTTTAGTATATAGTATAATGGTATTAGAATTTCATAGATCATACGTTTCTCAAGTAGCAGAAGCAGATAAATACTTTTCTTGACTCGTTTTTATTCTTCCTTCTATGTTCTTGAATTTTTCTAGCTACAATTTGTTTAGATTCACTAAGAAAGAACGACTAGATTGGGCCAAGATGCTTTAAAATGTAAAAGGAATTTGTAGAGGCCTTCTTATTAAGTAATAAATCAAGCAAAAGAATAAAGTAAAAAGATAAAAACAATCACCTAATGTAAAGATTTTAAGTGTTCGGCAATGATGACTACTTCACGGCTGCATTATGATTTCTTATTAGGTTTTTTTCAAGTAGTGGCTATAAATACAATTGATATTGTTTCTATTTATTACGTGAACAACTAGAGTTATATATATAAAAAAGTCTAACAAGCCTATACTCCTAGCTCAATTTTTTTATAGATCTTTTGAGGGTTTCACCCTTGAGCCCCGATAAGGTGAGCTATTCCCTTGACCCCTTCTCACTAATCGGCTAGCGAGACTGTCTTGTTGGTTTTGTATAATGCCTTATAGTATGAATTTTTATCCACATTAGTCTCCACAACTTAATACTTCTTTAACTTCAGAGAGATTCTAGACTATGAATTATTCATAGAGATGTGAAGGCTAGTAATATGTTGTTGGACCAGGAGCTCAATCCAAAAATTTCAGACTTTGGAATGGCCAGGATTTTTGGTGGAAAGGAAGATCAAGTGACTACTAAAAGGGTCGTTGGAACCAAGTAAGTAGAGTTTCTTCTTTTTCTTCTTTTTTGTTATTTTTCTTCCAATATTCACTCCAATTACTGTTTCACTATTTTGGTCTCCGAAATATACGATCCTTATGCAGTGGCTATATGTCCCCTGAACATTTAATGGAAGGGCGATTTTCAGAGAAATCAGATGTATTTAGACTTGGAATTTTGTTGCTGCAGATTGTGAGCGGAAGAAGAAACACTAGTTTTTACGGCAATGAGCATGCTTTGAGTTTTATAGGATTTGTATGTCCGTCCAAATCATTGCCTCAGATATATATGCAAAGCGCCACTCAATTTCTCATAATATTAAACTTGCAAACTCTTACTTGTTTGATTGTATCAACATTTTCAGGCTTGAAAATTGTGGAATGAAGGCAACATTACTGCTTTCGTAGATCCCGCTATATCAGATCCATGTTTTCTGGTGGAAATACTCCGATGCGTGCATATTGGTCTGCTGTGCGTGCAAGAATTGGCTAAATAGTGAAATTGTGGATCTTCCTACTCCTAAGAAACCAGCGTTTGCTGAAAGGCAGAGTTGTTTAGATACAGAGTCCATTGCACAGAGCCAAAAGAGATATTCCATCTGTGACAATTTCTGATCTTGAAGTCCTATAGATTTAGTTTATGACAATGTTACCAGTATAGTGAAATATGAACATGCGAAGAGTTTATGACTGTTGTTTTTTTGTCGCTTGCTAATCCGGTGGTTCTTAATAAATAAAACATTAAAAGGCCCCACTTGAAGCTGGTAGGACATTTTTTTTTTTTCCTAACTTTTAGCTTCTTATGGAAGCATTTGCAAATCAGAGTAATTCCAAAAGGGATGTCACTTCTTCGATGATGTATTTTAAAGCTAGTTATTCAAGAAAATGTTAATGCCAACGGGACTACTATTCGAAAACTGCATGTTGCTTTGATGAAGATGGGCTAGTAGCTCTCTTACGAAATGATGTAAACCTATTAAACAATATGTGCCTACTTGTCCCTGCAAGAAAAAAGAAAAAGAGGGGGGAATGTTAGCTTATCAGGTGCTTGTATCACAAAGAAATCCCATAAAAATAGAATGCTTTGTCACAAGCTAGGTGACCCTAGTTCCTCCAGATGAAATATCATAGTTTAACATGAGAATGTCAAAACTCTAGCAAAACAGAAGCAAGGTCTAGCAACAGAATGATCTGGGAAAGCACTTCTTTCAAGGATGTGCGTAACAAAAATCTTAAATATTTCTGACTTTGAAAAGATACCATATAGTTTTTCCTCAAATAATAATTTGCTCTTGGGTCAAAGGAAAGTAAAATGATCGAAAGAGAAAAAATAATAATAATAACGTTCTTCTTCATACCATCCTTTTTTTGAACAGTCGGTAATCCATAACGACAGTCTCTCATTCTCATCAAGAACAAGTTATGGGACTTGACAACTGCAAAGATGCAATAGCTCTTCTTGTCCTTCTATCCTGTTTCCGTTCAGATTCGGGCTACGATGTAGATATCATCACTCCTTCTCAACCCATCAAAGATCCAGAAACTATAGTCTCCGCTGGCAATAAGTTCAAACTCGGATTTTTTAGCCCAGTTAATTCAACATATCGATATGTCGGAATATGGTACAGTCATATACCAGCAACAACACCAGTAGTATGGGTAGCTAACAGAAACAAGCCAATCAACGATTCTTCTGGGCTGATGACAATATCTGAAGATGGAAATTTTGTAGTTTTGAATGGTCAGGAGGAGATTCTGTGGTCATCAAATGTTTCAAATGGGTTAAGCAAGCCAACTGCACAGCTTACTGATGATGGAAACCTTGTATTGAAAGCTGGCCCAAATGGAAACCTTGTATGGCAAAGCTTCCAGCAGCCTAGGGATACTTACATATTATCGATGAGACTTAGTGCTAATGCAAGAACAGGGAAGAACACGCAGCTAACTTCATGGATAAGCCCATCTGATCCTTCCATTGGAAGCTTCACTGCTGGTGTCAATCCATTAAGCATTCCAGAGTTCTTCATTTGGAATAATGGTCGTCCAGTTTGGCGTCCAGTTTGGCGTAGTGTTCCATGGGTTGGTCACATGTTTATTGGCATTCCAGGAATGTATAATTCAGTTTATCTGAATGGAATTAGTCTACAAGATGAAGCAGATGGAACTGTCACTCTAAGCTCAATTCGTGCCAACAAAACATTCCTAGGATCTCATGTTTTGGTGTCTGATGGAAAATTTACAAAACTATACTGGAATTATGGGAAGAAAGGTTGGGAATCTGACTGGCAAGCTCCGTACACTGAGTGTGATGTTTATGGCAAGTGTGGGTCATTTGGAAGCTGCAATGCACAGGATTCACCAATCTGCAGCTGTTTAAGAGGGTTTGTTCCAAAAAATACAGATGAATGGAATAAAGGAATCTGGACTAAAGGTTGTGTTAGGAGGACATCATTGCAATGTGATTGGATACAAAATGGTAGTAAAGTGGAAAGAAAAGATGGGTTTTTGAAGCAAGAGATGATGAAGGTGCCAAACTTTGCAGAGTACTGGTTATCTGAGTCCTCCGACGAACAAGAATGCAAAGACGAGTGCTTGAAGAATTGTTCCTGTGTAGCTTATTCACATTATAATGGGTTTGGCTGTATGGCATGGACCGGAAACTTGATTGATATACAAAAGTTCTCGGAAGGAGGAACAGATCTCAACCTTCGCCTGGCTTATACAGAACTAGGTAGTCACTATAGTTTTGTCTAATTTTCATTCAATAGAGTTTGTTTGTTAGGGATGCCTAACAAGTGTAGATACCAGAAGTTTTGTCCCTGCATGAGAAAAGAATGAAAATGTTTTCCACTTGTTTCATTTTGGCTAAATAACCAGCTACATAATGCTTTTATTTGCAGATGACAAGAGAAACATGAAAGTAATTATCAGCATGTCAGTGATTTTAGGAGCAATAGCCATTTTCATCTGTGTGTTTTTTTCTTGGAGGTGCAAAGCTACACATAGAGGTAACATGCTCATTCATATTAGCTTACTGAGCTTCTAAACTTTAGAAATTTCACAGGATAAGGAAATTACAATTCAGAATGATAATGATATCTCCAATCTATTTCACAGAGGAAGGTTATGAGTGAGGAGATCTTACTGTCCAATACGAATGAAGCACGCAGAACAGTTTTCGATGGAAACAAGCCAGAAAACATCAAGAAAGTTAAAATCCAGGAACTACCACTATTCAATTTACAGATTCTAGAAACTGCAACAGACAACTTTGATGTATCCAAGAAGCTTGGGCAGGGTGGCTTTGGTGCAGTATACTGGGTAATGCTTCTGCACTAGTGGTGCTCTGCAGTTAATTAGAGCCCGTAGATATTTATTGGTTTGATGTGAAAATGCAGGGAAAATTGCCAGATGGACAGGAAATAGGTGTGAAAAGACTTTCTAGAACCTCTGGTCAAGGGGTTGAAGAATTTATGAATGAGGTTTTAGTGATTTCTAACGTCAACACAGGAATCTTGTGAGACTTCTTGGTTGCTGTGTTGATGGGGAAGAGATGATGTTGGTTTATGAGTACATGCCAAATAAAAGCTTGGATGCATTTCTCTTTGGTTAGAGCTACTGCTCTTTTTTTGTTTAGCTACTAGCCTACTACTGTATTAGAAATTAATAGATCATACGTTTCTCAAGTCGCAGAAGCAGATTACTACTTTTCTTGACTCATTTTCATTTGCTTCTTGTATGCTCTTGAATTTGTCTGGGTACAATTTGCTTAGATCCACTCAAGAAAGGACAACTTGGTTGGAAAAGACGCTTCAACATTATAGAAGGAATTTGTCGAGGTCTTCTTGACCTTCATAGAGATTCTAGACTACGAATAATTCATAGAGATGTGAAGGCCAGTAACATCTTGTTGGACCAGGAGCTGAATCCAAAAATTTCAGACTTTGGAATGGCCAGGATTTTTGGTGGCAATGAAGATCAAGTGAATACTAAAAGGGTCGTTGGAACCTAGTAAGTAGAGTTTTTTTTTTTTTTTTTATTCTTCCAATTTTCACTCCAATTACTGTTTCACTATTTTGATCTCTGAAATCTACGATCCTTGTCCAGTGGCTATATGTCCCCTGAATATTTAATGGAAGGGCGATTTTCAGAGAAATCAGATGTGTTTAGCTTTGGAGTTCTGTTGCTGGAGATTGTCAGCGGAAGAAGAAACACTAGTTTTTACGGCAATGAGCATGCTTTGAGTCTTACAGGATTTGTATGTCTGTCCAAATCATTGCCTCAGATATGTATATATGTGTGTGTGTATATATATATATATATATATATATGCAAAGCTCCACTCAATTTCTCATAATATTAGACTTGCAAACTCTTGTGTGATTGTATCAACATTTTCAGGCCTGGTAATTGTGGAATGATGGCGACATTACAGCTTTAATAGATCCCGATATATCAGATCCATGTTTTCAGGTGGAAATACTCCGATGCATGCATATTGGTTTGCTGTACGTGCAAGAATTAGCGAAAGATAGACCAGCCATGTCTCCCATCATTGCCATGCTAAATAGTGAAATTGTGGATCTTCCTACTCCTAAGAAACCAGCGTTTGCTGAAAGGCAGAGTTGTTTGGATACAGAGTCTATTGCACAGAGCCAAAAGAGATATTCCATCTACAATGCGACAATTTTTTATCTTAAAGGCCGATAGATTTAGTTTATGACATTGTTACCTTTCTAGTGAAATATGAACATGCGAAGAGTTTGTTCTAAAAAATGTCAATGAATGGAACAAAGGAATCTGGACTAGTGGTTGTGTTAGAAGGACATCGTTGCAGTGTGATAGAGTACAAAATGGTAGTGAAGTAGGAAAACAAGATGGTTTTTTTGAAGCTAGAGATGATGAAGGTGCCAAACTTTGCGGAGTACTGGTCATCTCTGTCGTCCGAGCAAGAATGCAAAGATGAGTGCTTGAAGAATAGTTCCTATGTAGCTTATTCGTATTACAATAGTTTTGAACAGGAAACTTGATTGATATACAAAAGTTCTCTGAAGCAGGCACGGTTCTAAAGATTGGCCTGGCGTATTCGGAACTTGGCAATTATTGTAATATTGTTTCATTTTCGTACACTAGTGTGTTGCTTTCTACGTGTGCATAGCAAGTTCACATACAAGAAGTTCTGTGTCTGTAAGAGAAATTAATGAATTTTTTTCCTCTTTCAATAACATTTTGATCAAATAACCATCCATACAAGGTTTTATTAGGAGAAACATGAAAGTAATTATCAGTATGTCAGTGGCTGGAGGAGCAATAGCTGTATTCATCTGTGGTTTTTTCTTGGAGGTGGATGGCTACACGTAGAGGTGACATGCTGATTCATAAACTTACTGGACTTTTAAACTTTAGAAGTTTTACTAGGAAAGGAAAACATAATTCACAAATACGAATGGTGCTTGCCTACAATCTAACATAGGGATGAAGGGCATAAACAAGGAGATCGTTATTAAAAAAAGAATGAAGTACATGCAACAGTTTTTGGTAGAAACAAGCTCGAACACAGCATCAAGGAAGCTGAACTGCAGGAACTACCAATATTCAATTTACAGATTTTGGAAACTGCAACAGACAAGTTTGGCATGTGCAAGAAACTTGGGCAAGGTTGCTTTGGAATGGTTTGCAAGGTGATGTTTCTGCACATTTGCTTTTTATAGTTAACTAATCTGAATAGGGAAAATTGCCTGATGGGCAAGAAATCGGCGTGAAATGACTTTCTTGAGCATCTGGACAAGGGCTTAAATAAATTATAGATGAGGTTGTGGTGATTTCTAAACTCCAACATAGGAATCTTGTGAGAACTTTTGGTTTCTTGAGCATATGGACAGCTTTGCTTGAAAATCTCCGTCCTCCGGCATTCCTAGGCCCGATTCTACAAATCCAGCCCAAACAAGGCCTCAGGCCTCAGGCTTTCCAAGTCCCTTGCTTCGCTTCACCCAGTTCTGCAGCTCCAGCCCAACCAAAACACTAAACCCTAGCCCAGGTCATTTGCTCCTTCTTCCCAGCCCGAGCTCCTTCTTCTTCTTCTCCTTGTACAAACTGAAGTTTACACCTCAAAAACAAACTGACATCATTTCCATTTCAACCTAAACCAAATGGCCAGCATGGTAACCTATACTCAATCAAGGTTCCATTTCCCCTACTCTGCATGCTATGATCTCTGTGCAAATTGGATAACATCATTTGTCATTCTCAAACAAAAACCATTCCCTTAGTGGCTATGGATGAAACATGTCAATCATCAAATCATTTATCAATGATAGAAACACGAAATCCATACTAGAGGGGCCAAGACTGTTCAAAGTTCTGTGTTTTCACACGGTGACAATGACAAATCCACTGTCTTTAACCCCTAAGTTTTAAAATGTTTAAGCTTTCAGAGAATTTAGGATGATACAGGGACAAAATTGAGAAACTGGTCTGAACTGCAAAATAAAGGAAAGGAAGCAACGATAATGCCCGTTTGGAGCTCGGAGACTTTGAGAGAGAGAATTGATGGCAGGAGTGCTTGAAGCGTGTATTTCCTTCTCTCTGACTTCCTCTGTTTCCAGTGTTTAAGAACAGAGAGTTCTTTGAACTACCCTTCGAGCTTGAGTCTTTCCTTTCTTCTCTTCTGCTACTTTTTTCTATGTTATTAAGATACCAAAACCAGATATCAGTTCTTAAAAAACCCAAAAGCTCAAAGATTTCAAAGACACCCCTCCCCTCCTGCTGCCAAACCTCTGCGTTTATATTACTCTTCATTCCTTCTCAACCCTTAGATCCTTCTCACTTCATCTTGACCATTCCCTTTTTTGTGTGAGAGACACCGGTTCTCTTTTTTTATTTTTTTCATTTATCCAGTGGAGGTTTTATCTCCTCTCTCGTCGCTTTAGGCAGCTAGAAACAAAAATGACCATCGTCTTTTGTCTGTGCAGTCCATGAAGGTCAGTTTTTTGTGTGGATACAAAAACACTGGAGCGTGATTCCTAGCTGGTACGAGAGCCAGCCAGGATTTTCGTCTGGTTCATCTATTTCATCCATACGTACAAGACAATGAACAGTACTGGAGGGAAAGCTAATGGTGCAGTTAAATAACATAGGGAACGACAAGTCGTTCGGGACAACTTCCAAATTTGTCCTGTCGTTTGCTCCTTTCTTCAATTAACGTCCTTCTGTGTTGCAATTTCCCTTCAATTGAATCCCTCACGCCTTCAATTTTGGTTCCTGTTTGTTTTAAATTTTGCAATTACGCCACTGCATTCCTTGATTTTGGCTTCTGTTCTTTCTAATTTTTTTCAATTGCACATTCAATTGTATTTTCTTAGTAGTTGATCCTATTTTTTGTATTTTTTCTTTTCCTCTTTTTTTTTTCATATTTATGGTAATGTAATAAAATAAGAGGAAATTAATCCAATTTTTTTCTTTCTTCCTTTTTTTGTTTTTTTTTTAATTTCCAATTTCATTTTTTTTAATAATCAAACCTTAATAATAATAATAATAATAATAATAACCTAAATGGTAATAATAAATAAAAACAATAAATTCAACCTACACTATAAAATTAAATTAAAATAAAATATCATAAAAATTATTAGGGGTACGAATTTATGACTATGTCATATTATGTGCCTAAATTAAAAAGTAATATTGTGAATTTGGGTCAACTTCTTTAAAAGGGCTAAGAAATTTTGATGAAAGATATGTCTTTGGCTTAGATATCCAAATGCCATTTTGATTGTTAAGGTGTAAAAGATGAATCATTTATGTTGAATTTTAAGACAATTGAAGCAAGGTGTTTGAAAGCTAATGTAAAAGATGAATCATGGTGTTGGCACATAATATTCTACCATTTAAATTTTGAAGCAATTAAAGTCATGGGAGGAAAAAGATGGTGAACGAGATGCCTTCAATCACCATCCCAATCAATTATGTGAAGCATGTCTTCATGGCAAACATGTTGGAAGCTAGAGTTTTGCAACCAAACCACTTTTGATAAAAGTAAATGTTTTATGTTCTTTACCGATGATTTTAATAGAAAAATATTGGTTTATTTCTTGAAGCAAAAATCAAAAGATTTTGTTGCATTTAAATATTTCAAGGCTTTTGTTGAAAAGAGAGTGGCTAAAAAATTAAAGCATTGGAGTCCGATAAAAGTTGCAAATTCACTTCAAAACAATTCAATTAATTTTGTAAAACTCATGGGATCCATCATCCTTTAACACTTCCTAGATCGTTACAACAAAATAGTATAGCAAAGAGGAAGAATAGAATGATTCTTAACATAGCACGATGCATGTTAAAAGCAAAAAATATGCCCAAGAAGTTTAGGGCTAAAGCTATATCTTGTGCGGTTTATTTATCCAACCATTCTTCAATAAGAAACGTTAGAGATCAAACCCCTCAAGAAGCATGGAGTGAAAAAAGCCTAGTGTTAATTATTTGAGAGTCTTTAGGAGCATTGCATATGTTCATGTGCCACACCAAGTAAGGTCCAAGCTTTATGATTATAGCATGAAGCATGTCTTTATTGGCTATGACTCAAATTCCAAAGGCTACAAAATAGATAAACCAAATAATGGCAACGTAGAGGTGAGCCGAGATGTTAAATTTGATGAAGAAGCAACATGAAATTGGGAGGCCTAAGAAGAAAAAACTTATGATTTCTTTCCATTTTTGGAGAGGAAGAAGAAGAGACAACTATACAATATACAACTCCACCTCCTTCTCCACTTCGTTCATCACCTCTTTCATCTACTTCTCATTTTCATGGAGAAAGCTTAAGTGTAAGGCCTCAAAAGATGAAACACATAAGAGAGATTTATAGAAATGTAAAAGAAGTTACTCTTGTTCTTAATGACTTATATTGTCTTTTTATAGATAATGAGCTATTAAACTTAGATGAAGCTATGAAAGATAGTTCATAGAAACAAGCCATGAATGAAAAGATCGAAACAATTGAAAAGAACAATACTTGGGAATTAACAACTCTTCCCAAGGGTCGTGAGGCTATTGGAGTCAAATGGGTGTACAAAACAAAAAAGAATACTAATGGTGAAGTAGAGAGATAAAAAAACAAGGCTTATTGCTAAAGGCTACAAGAAAAAGCATGGAGTTAACTATAAAAAGGTTTACATACCCGTTTCTCGTATCGAGACCATTCATTTTCTCATTTCATTGGTAGCTCAAATGAAGTGGAGAATCTATCAAGTTGATACAAAGTCAACTTTCCTAAATTGTTATCTTGAAAAAGAGGTCTACGTTGAGCAAGCATTGGGCTATGTAGTCAAAGGACATGAAGATAAATTCTTGAGATTAATGAAAGATTTGGTTTGAAACAAGCACCAAAAGCATGGAATAGTCATATTGACAAGTACTTTCAAGACAATGGGTTTGTTTGTTGCCTTTATAAGTATGCTCTTTATGTTAAAATTCATGCTAATGGAAATATCTTGATTATTTGTTTTTACGTGGATGATCTTATTTTCACTAGTAAAAATCTAATTTTTTTCAAAGAATTCAAGAAGGCTATGCCACTTGAATTTGAGATGATTGTCATAGAGCTCATGTCATATTATTTAGGCCTAGAAGTGAAGCAAATGGAAGAAGGTATCTTGATCTCTTGAGAAGGCTATGCAAAGGAAGTTTTGAAGAAGTTCAAAATGTTTGATTGTAATCTTATGAACACACCCATGGAAGTTGGAGTGAAATTATCAAAGTTTGATGATGGAGAAAAAGAAGATCCATTCTTTTCAAAAGTTTTGTGGGAATAGTGAGTTGTTTATTGAAAGCTCCTACCTCTACTCATATGAAAGTGGCTAAAAGAATTCTCTCGTTACCTAAAAGGTACACTTGACTTTATGTTATTTTATTTTTCTTCTAATAATTTCAAGCTTGTGGGATTTTATGATAATGATTAATTATACAGGAGGTATTGATGATATTTCATAGAGTTCAAAGAAACAACCCATTATTACATGTTCAACATGTGAATCTAAATATGTAGAGGCAATAACTTCTTTTTGCATGCTATTTGGCTAATAGGATTGTCGAAGGAGCTGCATTTTCCATAAGAAGAAGCTATAGAATTGGCATTAACAACTAGCTAGTTTGCATAAGCACTTGCTAAGAATCCAATTTTTCATGATAGAAGCAAGTATATAGACACAAAGTATCATTTCATTAGAAAGAGCATTGTCAATAAAGAAGTAGAGCTTAAATATGTGAAAACTTATGACCAAAGTGCTGATATTTTAACAAAGCCACTCAAATTTGAAGATTTTCAAAGATTAAGAGCAAGACTTGGAGTTAGGGAGAAAATTTCGAATTAAGGCACAACCCGAAAATGATGCATTAACGACATTCTAAATCGTTGCTAATGCTTGAAAAACCATCGCTAAAAAAATTAGCAATGATTTTACGATGGTATAAAACCATCCACAAAATGCTTGTCGCTATTTATTTAGCAAAGGTATTTTTGTCGCTAATTTAGGGAAAAACCATCGCTAAATTTGGACAAATCTATGATCTGTTTTGATAAATTGACGCTATAGCCATCACTAAATTTGGACAAATTTGTGAATTTTTTTTAAAAATCATCGCTAAAACTATAGAATTAGCAACAGATTTAACAACTCGTTTGTAAAATTAGTCGCTAAATCCATTTGGAATTTTTTTCAATTTTTTAAATATTTATCCAAATTTTTATTGTTTTAAATTAAGCTATTCCAATTTAAAAGCCGAAAAAACCCTATACATAAGATTTTTAAATATTACAAAATTATTATAATATATAAAATTTAATAAAATGAAATATATATTAAAATATCAAATTATGAAAGAATTTTAAAGTTTGTTAATATTACAAGAAAAAGGAAACATAAAAGTTAGGAGCGATTGGTAAGGTCGTCGGTTGGAGGTTCGATGAAATCGTCAATCGAAGGCTCGGTGAATGAACTACATCGTTACTATTCAGCAACATCTACCGCATTATCCCATGTTGCCTTTGATCGTACTCTTTCAACTAATTTGTAGTAGTTAAAAACGACGTAACGGAACCCTTTAGTTACCGAATCTATTTTGCATGTTTAGAAGGACGAGCCTCTAATTCCTTTTGTTATGCCTCATTATCGACATGGAACCGCGAATTGGTCAAACTAGAGGATGTACTAATGTTAGAGTAATAGTGAGAGGCATGTGACTAGAGTTCGTATATCTTTTTCCTTTTACTATCTCTTCCTCCAACAGTCTTCTTAAAAATCTCATTCATGTCGATGTCGGGGATGAAGTACACTCCATCCGCTTACTAGCAACCTCCTTCTCAATTATTTTTTTGACGGTATCTTGCATAAGTGCACAAAATATCATATTAAATAGCTATGTCAATATATATATATATATATATATATATATCTTACTCCGAGGACTCTTGCTCATTGATCGATGAAGGCGTACCGACCATCAACTTTTTTTTTGTGAGTCCTCAAGAAAACCTTATAAGCATCGGGTTCACGACCTAACTTATCACGTTGAAACAAATATACTTAAATGTGAGAAATATATGTAAATGTTTAATTAATTATATTGAAATAATTATAAAAACCACACACACACATGCATATTAAAATTTACCATATGTCTTGCGTGCTCTCTATGATTGATCGAACCCCCTTGTATGTCTACATGGACCAGCTCTAACGCCACCGGTCTCACTCTTACGGTTCCGGGCCATCATTTTAGATCGAGTAATAGACTCAAGTTTTGCTCATTATTTATGCCATGCATTCCATATCTCATTTGAGATATATACTAACTTGGAGTATTTCTTAATGTGATAAAGGAAGTCGGAATATCGCTTTCATACCAAACTCGCCATGCTTTCCTTAATATTCTGCTCCAACTTAAAGGACTTATGCAAGAACGTTAAAAATATTTATTAATACATTTAATTGAACATTAATATTTCTTCATTTAAATATGAAGTTATGTAATAAATTAATTGCAAAAAAAACCACCTTAAACTCTTGTCGGTACAAATCTTTCATTTTTGGACTCATTTCTTCTACATCCATTCGGATATGTCAACATACTCGTGAAACGTCTTAAAGATATGACGAGTGTAAATATCAAAAGAATGCAACCTATGAAAATAGATATTAAATAACAATTAAATGAATGTGTAATTATTGTAATACAAGAAAAAAAATGTTTCATAAAATTATAAATAAAACATATTGCTTACTACCAATGATACCGATCGTAATCCGAGGATCGGACGTGGATCCGATAATTTTAAAAGCTGAATTGGAAGGAATGTTTTGTGATGAGCCATGTTCAAGAACATGACCATCGTCCTGTTGGATGTTGGATCGAGGACACTAATGACGATATATATAGCCTTTTTCATAAAAAATTCCTTATCCATGACCTTTGATGGTTCAAGTTGTATAAATTAATCAAGACTCATTAAAATACGATCACGACCATGCAAAAGTCAAATTTATAGTCTTAAAATCTTGTGACCAATGGTTGAAGTAGCTTTTTAAGATGCAAGGAAAGAGAACTGAGGTAGAAACGGTAAGAAGAGATCAAAATACATAATAAACCCAATTAATTAAAGAATCCTTAAACAATTAGAATAAAAATAAAACTAAAACCCAAAATATAAAAATAAGGACAAATAAGGTTGAAAATTTCGGGCTTCAATGATTTTGAATGTTTCAGCTTTAAGGAATATCCAAACTCTCGGCTTCTTCAAGTCCAATTGGGCTTGGACTTTCGGCTTCATGTTTCAGGGTATATAGACACTCCCGTGTTATGATATAAACCTATTAAACAATTTGTTTCTGCTTGTCCCTGCAAGAAAAAAGAATGAGGGGGAAAGTTAGCTTGTCAGCAAAAATAAATTATTGTCGTGGCAAATATTAAATGAATTCCTTTCCTCATATTGAACTGACGATGAAACAGCAAAGTCTTCAGTGCTCTTTCATACTTGTTTGGCATAAATAACCTTCTTCCTTGAAATTTCATTGCCTTGGTTTAGGATCAATAAAGTTAACTACCACCTATATACGTATTGTAGGGAATTCAAATTAGACCACGTCAAAATCAAAGCTTAGTTTAAATGGTCAAAGTTTTCAGGTAACACCCACCAGGTTAGGTAGATTGGTCACTATATTTTTAATCCCATCATTCAGCAGTTAGGGATGAGTCTGTGCGATTGAAAAGATAGCATATAGCTTTTCCCCAGATAAGAATTAGCTCTTGGCTGAAAGGAACTAAAATGACAGACAGAGAAAAAAATAACGTTGTTCATACCATCCTCTTTTTTGAACAGTCAGTAATCCATAACGTCAGTCTCTCAATCTCATCAAGAAAAAGTTATGGGACTTGGCAACTGCAAAGATGCAATAGCACTTCTTCTTTTTCTATCCTGTTTCTGTTCAGATTTAGGCTACGATGTAGATACCATCACTCCTTCTCAACCCATCAAAGATCCAGAAACTATAGTCTCCGCTGGCAATAAGTTCAAACTCGGATTTTTTAGCCCAGTTAATTCAACATATCGATATGTCGGAATATGGTACAGTTATATACCAGCAACAACAGTAGTATGGGTAGCTAACAGAAACAAGCCAATCAACGATTCTTCTGGGCTGATGACAATATCTGAAGATGGAAATCTTGTAGTTTTGAATGGTCAGGAGGAGATTCTGTGGTCATCAAATGTTTCAAATGGGTTAAGCAAGCCAACTGCACAGCTTACTGATGATGGAAACCTTGTCTTGAAAGCTGGCCCAAATGGAAACCTTGTATGGCAAAGCTTCCAGAAGCCTACGGATACTTACTTACAAAAGATGAGACTTAGTGCTAATGCAAGAACAGGGAAGAACACGCAACTAACGTCATGGATAAGTCCATCTGATCCTTCCATTGGAAGCTTCACTGCTGGTGTCAATCCATTAAGCATTCCAGAGTTCTTCATTTGGAATGATGGTCGTCCAGTTTGGCGTAGTGGTCCATGGGTTGGTCGGAGCTTTATTGGAATTCCAGGTATGGTTACTTCAGTTTATCTGAATGGATTTAGTCTACAAGATGAAGGAGATGGAACTTTCACTCTAATCTCAATTCCTGACAACAAAACAATCCTAATAAATTATGTTTTGAGTTCTGATGGAAAATTTACAGAACTATCCTGGGATTATGGGAAGAAAGGTTGGGAATACGAGTGGCAAGCTCCATACACTGAGTGTGATGTCTATGGCAAGTGTGGACCATTTGGAGGCTGCAATGCACAGAATTCTCCAATCTGTAGCTGTTTAAGAGGGTTTGTTCCAAAAAATGCAGATGAATGGAATAAAGGAGTCTGGACTAGCGGCTGTGTTAGGAGGACATCATTGCAGTGTGATTGGATACAGAATGGTAGTAAAGTGGGAAGAAAAGATGGGTTTTTGAAGCTAGAGATGATGAAGGTGCCAAACCTTGCAGAGTACTGGTCATCTTTGTCCTCCGAACAAGAATGCAAAGAGGAGTGCTTGAAGAATTGTTCCTGTGTAGCTTATTCATATTATAATGGGTTTGGCTGTATGGCATGGACCCGAAACTTGATTGATATACAAAAGTTCTCTGAAGGAGGAACAGATCTCAACCTTCGCCTGGCTTATACAGAACTTGGTAATTACTATAATTTTTGTCTGATTTTCATTCAATAGAGTTCTGTTTGTTAGGGATGCCTAACAAGTGTAGATTCCAGAAGTTTTGTACCTGCATGAGCAATGAATGAAAATGCTTTCCAGTTGTTACACTTTAGCCAAATAAGCATCTGTACAATTTTTTTTATTTGCAGATGACAAGAGAAACATGAAAGTAATTATCAGCGTGTCTGTGATTTTAGGAGCAATAGCCATTATCATCTGTGTGTTTTTTTCCTGGAGGTGGAAGGCTACACATAGAGGTAACATGCTCATACATACTAGCTTACTTCTAAACTTTTGAAATTTCACAGGATACGAAAATTCCAATTCAGAATAATTATGATATCTCCAATCTATTTCAGAAAGGAACGTTATAAGTGAGGAGATCTTACCGTCCAAAACGAATGAAGCATACAGAACAGTTTTTGATGGAAATATGCCAGAAAACATCAAGGAAGTTAAGATCCAGGAACTACCACTATTCAATTTACAGATTCTAGAAACTGCGACAGACAACTTTGACGTATCCAAGAAGCTTGGGCAGGGTGGCTTTGGTGCAGTATACAGGGTAATGCTTCTACACTAGTGGTGCTCTTTAGTTAATTAGAGCCCGTAGATATTTATTGGTTTGATGTGACAATGCAGGGAAAATTGCCAGATGGACAGGAAATAGGTGTGAAAAGACTTTCTAGAACCTCTGGTCAAGGGGTTGAAGAATTTATGAATGAGGTTTTAGTGATTTCTAAACTTCAACACAGGAATCTTGTGAGACTTCTTGGTTGCTGTGTTGATGGGGAAGAGATGATGTTGGTTTATGAGTACATGCCAAATAAAAGCTTGGATTCATTTCTCTTTGGTTAGAGCTACTGCTCTTTTTTTGTTTAGCTTCTACTGTATTTGAAATTAATAGATCATACGTTTCTCAAGTAGCAGAAGCAGATTACTACTTTTCTTGACTCATTTTAATTTGCCTCTTGTATGCTCTTGAATTTTTCTGGCTACAATTTGCTTAGATCCACTTAGGAAAGAACAACTTGGTTGGAAAAGACGCTTCAACATTATAGACGGAATTTGTCGAGGTCTTCTTTACCTTCATAGAGATTCTAGACTACGAATAATTCATAGAGATGTGAAGGCCAGTAACATCTTGTTGGACCAGGAGCTGAATCCAAAAATTTCAGACTTTGGAATGGCCAGGATTTTTGGTGGCAATGAAGATCAAGTGAATACTAAAAGGGTCGTTGGAACCTAGTAAGTAGAGTTGTTGTTGTTGTTGTTGTTGTTGTTGTTTTTTCTTTTTTGATCTAGAAAATCTATGATCATTATGCAGTGGCTATATGTCCCCTGAATATTTAATGGAAGGGCGATTTTCAGAGAAATCAGATGTATTTAGCTTTGGAGTTTTGTTGCTGGAGATTGTCAGCGGAAGAAGAAACACTAGTTTTTATGGCAATGAGGATGCTTTGAGTCTTATAGGATTTGTATGTCGCTCCAAATCATTGCCTCAAATTTATATGCAAAGCTCCACTCAATTTCTCATAATATTAAACTTGCAAACTCTTAAATGATTCTATCAACATTTTCAGGCTTGGAAATTGTGGAATGAAGATAACATTACAGCTTTAGTAGATCCTGCCATATCAGATCCATGTTTTCAGGTGGAAATATTCCGATGCGTGCATATTGGTCTCCTTTGCGTGCAAGAATTGGCAAAAGATAGACCAGCCATGTCTACCACCATATCAATTCTAAATAGTGAAATTGTGGATCTTCCTACCCCTAAGAAACCAGCATTTGCTGAAAGGCAGAGCTGCTCGGATACAGAGTCCATAGCACAGAGCCAAAGAAGATATTCTATCAACAATGTGACAATTTCTGATCTTCAAGTCCGATAGATATAGTTTAGAACATTTTTACCAGTATAATAAAATATGAACATGCGAAGAGTTTATGACAGTTTTTTTCTGTTGCATGCTAATCTGGTGGTTGTCAATTTATGAAACATTAAATCGATTAGTAATTAATCATGTCACTGTAATCTATCATGCACTATATGTATATCCATTAAGTTTTCTATCAGCATTATGTCAAGGATGCATTTGTAGGTCAACAGTATAGAACAAGGCAGCATAAGAAAGAAAACTAAGATGGAAGGATTTTATTGCTTTTTATTTATTATTTAATGAGAATAAGTCAGATTAGGAAAAAATATATATATATATATATATGAAAGTCCTAATTGTGTGGTATTTTAATTTAGACTTTCTATGTTAGAGTGAGTTAGTTTAGGCAATAGTCTATTATGTTTATCTATGCCTGTCTGCCACCTCTACTAGATAATGAGCCGATGGTTATTGAATAAAGGTATCGAGTAATTTCTACAAAGAAGGTTTAGAAGAGTACGAAGGTCTCTTAAGGATAAAACCTCCATTGTTGCTGTCACAATAGGTTACTCGCACAAAGAAAAGAACTGAAACAAGGGAATCAGTGAAGATTTCCTTGTCCATCGACCTGTGACACGATCTGTGACTCGTGACCATATAACAAATTGGTATCAGAACCTATCTTCATGGGTGATTACAAGCAGCTAGCACCTAGCAGCAAGGGTGCAAGATTTGGATTGTCGAATGGTGGAATCCAATCAACTAATTGGTCAAGAGTTACGAGAGTTAAGGGACAGTATGAAAGCCATTCAATAGATGCTGGAATTGTAGACTTTGGGTAAGGATAAGTCTCAAGATTGTGAGGTTGGATCCAGCAGCAGTAATCACTGAATAATCAAACCCCAATGGGGACGTCACGAGAGACGGGCAGGGGCGTTTATGGTTCCTTGATACTCCAAACTCTGTTATTACCTAATTTTAACCCATATTATTTTCTTCTAATTCTTGGAGAAAAAAATAAAATAAAATAAAAGTGTGCAATTAAAATAAGTGGCTAAAATTAGTTATGGGGGTCTAATTAAAAGGAATAGGAAGTTTGGGAACCAAAGAAGACCTAATTGAGGGTGCAATTGAAAAATCTTGAACCCCAAATCCCTAATTAAAAGATGAAAGGAAGGGTGCAATTGAAGAAAACTAGATGAAAAAGGCTTAGTTAACTCTAATTAGGGGTGCGATTAAAAAAAAATAGAAGGATGCGGACTGGAATTAAAAAAAAAAAACAGAGGAAGGAAGGACTGAAATTATTGTTTTCTAAACTCTAATTTCCTCCTCCTATAAATACCAACATACACTATGTCGACATGGGCTATAAGGAATGCATAGGAATATGGAGTCACAATTTAACTAATCGAAATAACTAAAAAACTCTAAACAAACTAGTTTATATAGATATCCGGATAAGTAGTTGGTTACATGTATAAAAGATATAAAATCACCGTCATTCCTTTCCACTTGAGGTAGGCTACATTATTTACAAGTCCAAATAAAATTTTGATTTTACTATATTATATTTCTATGCTTATTTGAGTGAATTTATTTTATCGGGATAAATAGTAGAGTAATTCGAGGTTTAGGCCAATCCGAGGCTAATATCATACTCAAAGGAGAAAAACGGGGAAAATAAGAATTTTGACTAATCTTTAACGAACACGACCTATACGGATAAGTAGGTGAGTTTCTAAAAATTGAGAATATTTTATTAACATAAGCAACGAGTCATCAATAACCTCACTCACATAAGTGGAAAGCCACTAATAATTTTTTTTCCATCGATGCCATCGATGGTTTCGAGTCATGAATTTAAGAAGTTATCGATAACTTCATCATATAAGTGAAAACCACGGACAACTTCATTTTGCTCAAGTAAGGAATAAGTAAATAGTTTGGAAGCCACCGACGACTTCATCACATAAATGAGAAGCCATTGATGGCTTCGGTTCAAACAAGCGGACAACAAGCCAAATAATTTCGAAACCACTTATGAATTCATCACATAAGTAAAAAACCATCAACAACTTCGTTTAAACAATAAAAAATTAAATAAACTTGTTCATGAGCCACTGAAAGCTCCATCCACATAAGTGGGATATTATCGACAACTTTAACTCAACAAACAAACGAGCACATAAATTGATTAGAAGCTACCGGTTACCTTGATCACATAAATAGGAAGCCACCGACGGCGTCGTTTCGACAAACAAGCGAGCAAGCACATAAATCTCAAGCATAGTAAGTGTAATACCCATATGACCCTTATACGATAGGTTAAGTGGGGTGTTTAAATGAGGGGCAATAAGGTAATTTTAGAAAAAAAAAAAAAAAAAGGGAAAGAAAGAAACAAAAGGAGATGGAAGTATGGGTTAAATGGTAGAATTGAAGAACCAATAGCTAAGAAAAACGAGAAAGAAGAAGAAAAGAGAAGATAAGGAAGGAGAGGAAGCAAAAAGACTCACCAGCCGACCACCCACTCTAGCGACGAGCTCCGACGACAACGAGTGGTGGAGTGATTTAGGTAAGAAGAAAAAAATAAGGATAAAAAGAGGTGGAATAAGGAAGAAGAAAAAAGATTTATCAAGTTAGTTTTTGAATTTTTTTTTAATGTTTTAGTTAATTATAACCTTAATTAGGATGGGTTATAGGTAATTTAGTAAATTTTATTTTGAATTAAGAATTAGAATTATAGATTAGGTTTGATTAAAATTAGGGTTTATGTTAGTTTAAAAAATTTAGGAAAAGTGAATGAAAGGATAATTTAGGGTTCAATTAAGCTTGAATTCTAATTTATTAGTGTCTAATTATTATTATTTATGATAAATGTAAATTTATGATGATAGAGTAAAAGAGCATTTGGTGGAAGAAGCTACTTAAGGAAGAGATAATTGTAATTTGAAGTGTTCCTCTAGATTAGAGGTAAGTATAGCACATATTATGAGTCTTTACTATCATATATGTATATATTGCTTGTGAAGTGAAAAATTGATTATATGGATAAATACTTCATTAGTACAAATAATTATATATGAGTTGAATTATTTTAGTATCGGTGTTCTTACTATAAGCTAAATGAATTGAATTTGTATGTTGCTATATAAATTATGGTTATTAAAGAGAATATGGTACATTGAATGATATATATGCATGTTGATATGATGATCACTTGTATTAAATGAAATTGTGTAATTGATATGTACTCGAATGAGAATAATGATATTGATGACTTGAAAGAAAGTCTATTCAAGACTAACAAAGCTAACGGGGTTATAGTTAGCATAGGTGCACCTAGTATTGTCGGCTAGGGAATGGTCGTAGTGCTTCCCTTAGAGTTCACCCTTGCGGGGGCCATAGTTTACCCTTTTGAGGGCCGTAGTTTACCCTGCAGGGGCCATAGTTACCTTTTTGAGAGCTAAAGGAATAGACGGTTCCGCATAGAGTGATTTCAAGTAATTGTTATGCTATTATTAATTGTTAAGAAAGAAAGAAAAAGAAAAAGTTATTAATTGCTTGCTTGGTTGCAAATCATGTATGATAGGTGCATTGTCATAATTGTATGTATAGCGATTTATAATATATGTTATGCTTACCGAGTTTTGAAAACTCATCCTCTCAACCTCAAATGTTTTGTAGATAATACAAAAGCTAGATAACGAATATAGAAGCTAGATCATAGAAAGAGGACGATAGATTTTCCGGATTTAAAGGTACTACGCGGATATTATTTTGCTTCCTTCGAGTATAGGACATGGTTGTTTCAAATTTATACTCATTGTCCATTTTGAAATTGTAATTAGTCATTATATATTTTATTTTACCTAGTTGCTCCGTTGGTAGCATCACCAAATCCAAGGGTAGCTAGTTAAGGGTCTCCATGTTTTGTATTTGGATAATTAAATGGTGATTTATGAATTTTGTTATGTTAAATATTTGATTATATGTTTGTTAGTCAATTTAGTAAATATTGAGATTTATGATAAAGTTTTCAGAAAAATCCGATGTCTATAGCTTTGGAGTTTTGCTGTTAGAGATCATAAGTGGTAGAAGAAACAGTAGTTTTTACGACAAGGAGCAGGATTTGAGTTTTTGGGGATTTGTATGTGCATCCAACTCAACACCTCTATAATGCAAAGCTCCAATTTTCCTATCCGGTAAGATTAAACTGGCAGAATGCTTACTTGCACTTGGTTTTCTTACTTTTCAGGCATGGAAATTGTGGACTGAAGGCAAACTTTCAGCTCTGACAGATAGAGTAATATCTAATCTGTGTTTTGAAGAAGAAATTTTTAGAAGCCTACACATTGGTCTATTGTGTGTTCAAGAGTTTGCAAAAGACAGGCCGGCTGTGCCTACAATCATTTCAATGCTAAATAGTGAAATTGTGGATCTTCCTGCACCCAAGAAACCTTCACTTGGTTTTGATATGGACTCCCTTCAATGGAATTCTATTAACGACTTGACGATTACAGTTATTGGAGGGCGATAGGTAATGAGTTTGAGGCAATCTTTTTTGGTTACGTGTAAATCTAGATCGGCAAATAGGTAATGAGTTTGAGGCAATATTTTTCGGTTGTGTAAATCTTGATCATTTCTGTAATAGATCAGGATGTTATTCTTTTTATGTTATTCTCAAACAAATTTAAAAAAAGCAAAAGAGAATTATTGAGTCAGCTGAACATCCATTAATGAGTTTACTTAATGCTTCAATGTTTTCTGTTGCTGTTTCACGCTTGATAGGAAAGTTAGGGCTTCTACTAAGAAGCAACCTGCATTTACTGAGAGGCAAAGTCTTCGATAAATAGACTTTCCATAAAAGCAACTTTAACAGTTTTGCTGTTAGATAAAATCCCATCTTTATCATGCATTTTCTTTTTCATTTTTTTGTTTTTCTTAATTTGAGATGATATGGACGTTGGTGTTATGATCAGTCTATGTCTTTGTAGCCACAAATCAGGACATTTAGTACCAAGTTGGCTGTAATACATGGGTTTACGCTTGTTGGAGAATTGTCGGTCTAGTTTAGTCTCCCCTGTTGATGATTGACATTAAGTTGCCAAATTTGACTCTTTTTTTTTTTTTTTTTTTTTCTCTCAAGGTAAAAACATAGTAAATGTTGACTTGCAAGGAATCTTCCTGCCTTTGTACATTAATGATCATTTCTGTTTTGTTAGAAAAGCACATTAGCATTGGATCTTTCCTATACCTTTCTGTTCAATGGTTTCCTCGTATTTGCTCAAGTTGAACAAGAAGAGGTTCATAACATGTCTTACAAATCGGAGAATAGAAGTTTTTCTTCAAAAAAACTTGAGGGGGGCAGATCAAATATGTATGCATTATTATTACCATGATTTACTGCTGATGGAAAATTTGACTCTCTGTTCTATTCTCCAGACAAGTTAGGCACTGATAGATACTAGTTTGTTGTCTTGTATTCACATGTCTTTTGGGCAACAGGAGTGAGTCGAACAAGAGAGAACATCAACTATCACAAGTTGTGGAAAGAGACACTTTTCTTGCAGTGGTCTGTTTTGGCGTTTGTGATGAACAGTTTCTTTCTTAGGAAAATCCCACTTTAGGAATTGTGGATGAATTTGGGGAAGGTCGATATAATTTTGATTTAGCCATTGGCATATCAAACTCATTTCCAAAATGTGATGGCTTTTAAGAACCGACCACGTTTGAAGTTTGAACGTTGAACTCTTGATAAATGCATAAAGTCAACAACCCATATAAGGACAGTACAAGGATAGGACAAATACCTTATTGTCCATGGCTGCCAATTGAGGAAAGTAAATATTAAAGCCTAATAGTGTAAAGAATTTCATGCTCTTCAAGAATTAGCAATTTAGAAGTTATGGGACATGGCAGAGGCAAAATTTCAATAGCTCTTTTTCTGTTGATGTCCTCTTTTTGTGTAGAGTT
Organism: Dovyalis caffra; assembly: GCA_963924115.1. Taxonomy (NCBI): domain Eukaryota; kingdom Viridiplantae; phylum Streptophyta; class Magnoliopsida; order Malpighiales; family Salicaceae; genus Dovyalis; species Dovyalis caffra. The sequence goes on from CAWUPB010001184.1 coordinate 13,030,083, forward strand.
TATCACTTCCATAGATACCATCACTTCAACCCAATTCCTGAAGGATCCAGAGGCTATAGTCTCTAATGGTAGTATCTACAAACTGGGATTTTTCAGCCCTGTTAATTCCACCAATCGGTATGTAGGAATCTGGTTTAATGAAGTTCCTGTAGTGACAGCCATATGGGTAGCTAATAGAAACAAACCTCTTAATGACTCATCTGGAATTCTGACCATATCCGAAGATGGCAATCTTCTAGTTTTGAATGGGAAGCAAGAGATTCTTTGGTCAAGTAATGTTTCAAACTCTGTTTCAAATTCAAGTGCACAGCTCACCGACACTGGGAACCTTGTTTTGCAAGATAGCAACAATGGAGCAATCGTATGGGAGAGCTTCCAACATCCTTCAAATACATTCTTTTCGAAAATGAAATTGAGTGCCAATAGAAGAACAGGTGAGAAGACACTGATAACATCATGGAAAAGCCCTACTGATCCATCCATTGGAAGATTCTCTACAGGTCTCAATCACCTAGAGATACCTGAAATTTTCATATGGAAGGATAATTATCCATATTTTCGGAGCGGTCCATGGAACCGTCAGGTCTTCATTGGAGTTCCTTATATGAATTCTGCTACTGTTGATGGGCTCAATTTTGTAGATGATGGAGAAGGTACTGTTTCTCTAACTTTCTCTTATGCTAATCAGTCTTTTCTGTCGAGCCTTGTGTTGACTTCACAAGGACAAATAGAACAAAAATATTGGGAACATGGCATGGAGGATCAGATTGTTCGATGGAGTATTCCAAAATTTGATTGTGAATTATACGGCAAATGTGGGCCTTTTGGAAGCTGTAATTCACAGAAATCACCTATCTGCAGCTGTTTAAGAGGGTTTGAGCCAAACAATCCAGACGAATGGTCTAGAGGGAACTGGACTAGTGGTTGTGTAAGGAAGAAATCATTGCAGTGTGAGAGAGTAAATAATGGGAGTGAAGCTGCAAGCAAAAATGATGTCTTTCTGAAGCTAGGTAATATGAAGGTGCCGGACTTTGCACGATGGTCTCGTATAACTGAAGATGAATGCAAAGACAAGTGCCTGACAAATTGTTCTTGCATAGCATATGCATATTATTCTGGTGTTAGTTGTATGTCATGGACAGAAGATCTAATTGATATACAGGAGTTCTCCTCAGGTGGGGCTGATCTTCACATTCGCTTGGTGTATTCCGAATTAGGTAAATCTTTTTATCATCTGTCTATTTCCTAACAATCTTATAATAGATTAAAATAGTGTGCTGTGGCCCGTTAGTTCATTCAAAGAGATCTGACTTGCAGATGGAAACAATAGGCAAAAAGTAGTTGTCATTGTAAGTGCTATTATTGGAACAATCACCAGTGCCATGATCTGTGCTCTTTTGATATGGAGATTCATGTCTAATCGTAGAGGTAATACATAAATGCTCATAAATCATATTAATGGATTGGAAAAACATGCAATTTGAACTAATACTTGCTTCCTGAACCTAAATCAGCAAGAAAGGAAAAAAGAGAGAAATTGCTTTCTGATATGAATGAAAGGCATCTGACATTTTTGGACGGAAGCATTCTTGAAGAAAGCATGGACCGCGTTAAACTCCAGGAACTACCACTATTCAGCATAGAGAGTCTGACAGCTGCAACAGACAACTTTGATACATCAAATAAGCTTGGGCAGGGAGGTTTTGGTCCAGTATACAAGGTAACATTGCTTGTGCTGTTGTGGAATGTTTATGGATAACTGAATTGAATAGCCAGTTATAGGATTGATGGAACTTTGCAGGGAAAGTTGGAAGATGGACAGGAAATAGCTGTGAAGAGACTGTCACGAGCATCTGGGCAAGGGCTGGAAGAGTTTATGAATGAGGTTGTGGTGATTTCTAAACTGCAACATAGGAATCTTGTAAGGCTTCTTGGTTGCTGTGTTGAAGGAGAGGAAAAGATGTTGGTCTATGAGTACCTGCCAAATAAAAGCTTGGATGCATTTCTTTTTGGTTAGAGCTAATTGCCCTATCTTAAGTAAACATAAGAAAAAGATGTTAGAAGATTCATTTCTTTCATCAAGCCATTTATTTACCCTCTCACTCTGTTTTTATGGCTGAAATTTGTCCAGATCCTCTCAGAAAAGAACTTCTGGATTGGAAAAAACGCTTCAACATTGTTGAAGGAATCTGCCGAGGTCTGCTTTACCTTCACAGGGATTCCAGACTAAGAATCATTCATAGAGATCTAAAGACAAGCAACATTTTGTTGGACCAAGAACTTAAACCAAAAATTTCAGATTTTGGAATGGCAAGGATATTTGGAGGCAACGAAGATCAAGCCAATACTATAAGAGTTGTTGGAACCTTGTCAGCAATTAAGCATCCTTACACCTTTTTCAAATTCTAGTCCTTTTACTGTATCACATTAGTATCTTAAAAATCTTTCTTGTGTTTCAATGATGATGTGCAGTGGCTATATTTCTCCTGAATATGCAATGGAAGGTACATTTTCTGAGAAATCGGATGTCTACAGCTTTGGAGTTTTGTTATTAGAGATTGTAAGCGGGAGAAGAATTACTAGTTTCTGTGGCAATGAGCAAGCTTTGAGTCTTTTAGGATTTGTATGTCCACTACAACTCAAAGCATCAGTCATATCTACAGCTTGAATTTCATTTCTGACAAAACTTAAACTGCAATTTTCTTATTTGTATTACTATTGAACTTTGCAGGCATGGAAATTATGGAATGAAGGCAACATTTCAGCTCTAGTGGATCCCATAATATCCGATCCAAACTCGCAGGTGGAAATATTTAGATGCATACATGTCGGCCTGTTGTGTGTTCAAGAATTTCCAGAAGATAGACCAACAGCTTCTACTGTCGTTTCAATGCTGAATAGTGAAATTTCTTACCTTGCAACTCCGAAGCAACCACCATTTGCTGAAAGGAAACACCAGCTCCATGAAGAGTTACTACTTCATCAAAGCCATCAAAAATATTCCATTAATAATGTAACTGTCACAACCGTTGATGGCAGATAATGAGTTCCTATCACAATTATTTTTCTTGTAACATGTACTGCTAGATCATTGATTATCAACATTGAAATGTCCAAATGTTAAATTTTCTTTTAGTTCTGTACGAAGGCCAAAACCGAAAATTTGACAGCTTCTCAAGGACTAAAGATATTTGATGTATCAATGTAGGCAATCTTCTTGCAATGTTGTGCAAGTTCTTGTGCATTGATTTATTTTTGGTGATTGTTTACAAATTGCAACAAATAGAGATGCACGTAATAGAGGCTAAACTTATGCCCAAATATATTTGCATCATAGGCAGAACATTTTTTGGCATGGGGATGTATCGGTAAAGAGCTCTACATTTTTCAGCTGTTCAGTTTGATGGTTTAGGTAAACTATGCACCTCAAGATACTGCAGATTAATTTAGCAAGGTTTGGCTGCTGTAACTTGAAATTTTCCAACATCAATCCTGTAGTTTTCAGGAATTTCAATCTAGCCTAGCCTCCAGCCGTTAAATAGTCAACGGAAGCTAACAATCCTATAGTTTCCAAAGACCAATTGGAACTCTTTTGAAACTACGAAGTAATATTGGAAAATTTTTAAATTATAAGAGCCGAAGTGGAAAGTTGAGAAATCTGTAAGGGCTCAAAAATGAGTAGAGTCATATTTTATCCACTAATCATCTATGATCCATTTATTTTTTAAATAAATCCCCATTTCACTTAAAATCACTTAACATTTATCCTATTCATTAACCCATTTAAATTGTTTGACTAATTTTGCAATTTCACTCTAGGGATGTAGTTGAAAACAAATTCAATCAGAGACTAAATTATAATTACAAAAGCATACAAGGACAAAAAAATTTCCCATAAGGATTGATTTGTAATAAAAATAAACTATAAATTGCCACATCTTCCGGTTCAACAAAGATTTCCATGAGTCTCCTCTCAAGAGGGCCTAAAAAGGGACTCCACCACCACTATCCGGGCTTTAGGTCCGTAAAGTTATCTAGCTTTTGTTAAGTGGGCCGCATTAAACAGCCTGTAGTCTTCTGCCCTTCTTACCACGCCAAGTTTATAATGGGCTACGCTATAGAATAAAATTATTTTATAATTTTTTATTAAACTTTTTTATTTAATTAATTTTTTTATGTTTTTCATAAGAATGTATTCAAAATAAAATAAAATAAAGTTATAACTAATGTATAAATTTATATAAAAATTAACTAATAAAAAAATAAATTATTATTCTTATTTAATGTTGATAAAAAGATTATTTTTTAAAAGTATATATATTTGATGTGTATATATTTATTTATAAACTAATCAATAACGTTAGCGTAAAAAACTATACTTGAATACTTCGGTGGTTTTTTTAAAAATTTATTTTAATTATATATATATATATATACAGGAGACCCTAAATTCATGTTGCAAGATTAAGCCACAAATTTTTTCGAATTTATCGATGCTAGGAATGAACATCAGCTGATCTCTTGATGCTCGGAAACGATCGATTTCTAATTAATTTTCGATCCAGGCCCAGTTTCATTCCAGGTAGTGGACGTTTGTAGGATAATCAAAGCTTAGCCATACAATTTTTCTGTTTCTTTTCCTGACCAATATCAAATTTCGTGAATCCAATAGTTGAGCTGCACAAGTATCTTTTTCTTCCACTGAAATATTTGTTGACCACACTTGAACTTTTCGGTCACGGTTACTATAGAGAACGAGGTTTCCATATTCATCAAATGAGAGAACTCTTGTGTAATCTTTGATTGGAAGGTCAGGTCACCATTGATGGTTTGGTTCGTCTTAATGGAGTCTTGGGATGTACAAAATGAGAATTGGAGCATTAGAAGAAGGAAAAGCAGAGACAGTTTTTGAGCATCCATGATGGGGTAAAAATTTTGATTCCTGGATAAGTGTTGAATTTTACTCTGTCGAAAAAGGAGATGGTCTTTAGACAAGTCTGGAGAGAGTAAGTTCCGTGAACAAAGTGATCCTTTGGGGATCACCTTCGCTTGACGTGCCTCCATGCATTTGTTAAAAATAAAAAAGATAACAACAAAACTTTCACACATGTTAGTACGATCAAAATAGAACTCAGGTTTTTTATTATTAACAAAAATATACTAAAAAATTATATATATATATAAAAAAAAAAAAAACCGCAGCAAGGCTTAGATTATCGACTGGTTCTAACTCATTCTGGGAATTTAGAGTTTGAAAGTGATGAAGAATGATTTTTTCATGATTTCAGCCTTGATAGAGAATGATTTCCTCTATGATTTTAGTTTCTTGATTGATGGTAATGCTTGTATACATATTGAGTTTTCTTTCTAGATAAACAAACAAATCATCAATTTATTGGTTAATTTGGTTTCTTTTCTAGATATAGAAACAAATCATAACACACCATTTATGGATTTGCTATTCTGACAGAACAGTTAAATATTTCATTGCTTTCTTTTGCTTTTCAGCGCATTATGACAACGACGTAGTACTCCGTAATGAATTATAGCCTACAATGGAAATAAGAAGATAACATTTGCATTTACGAACTTGCTGAAAAGACACAGTTAGAAAGAGATTAGTGAGGCTTCTAATGTATTGATTGAAACATGGAAAAAAGAAAAAATAGTTGGTTTCCTCTTTCATCCCTAAGCATTACCAAGACAGACTGAGAAAGTAGTCTTAGGACAGTTCAAAAGAAGCCATTAAATTTTAGATTGAATCTTGTCAAGAAGGACACATGCTGTTATTTCATAAAAAATGTAATTGAATGTCTTAAGAGCAGTTTTTCGGATTGTACATCTTCAGCGACTAGCAATTGAAGTAATTGTCACCTCATTTATAGAACACAGTCCATCTTCTACGTCAACCGCTATGTCAGGATTTTTGCCAGATTCTCTGAAAAGGAAAGCAGGTTGTTTCGGAGAAGGAATGGCTGTGTCACTACTCAACATGAAAACAACTGCTAACATGGACGGTCTGTCCATGGCATCTTCTTGCACGCACAACAGACCTATTTGTATGCATTTCAAGGCTTCTTGGGGAGGATATGAATCCTTTAGTGATGAATCAACAATCTCCAATGCTTTGTCTTCTCTCCATAATTCCCACACCTGTGTTGTTCATATAAATCATTACCATACAGGAAATGAAGGTAGACGACATTTAAAATTGTGAATTTTGAAAGCTAGCTATGAGCAGAAAAGATTCTCTTATAACTCACATATCCAATCAAGGTCAAGGAAGCATTCTGCTGATGGAATCTATTGTTCTTCTTGCCACTTATAATCTCCAACAACATGACCCCGAAACTAAAAACATCTGATTTCACGGAAAAATGTCCAAACACTGCATACTCTGGTGACATGTAGCCACTGCATCAGAAAAATATGGACAAGTCCCAAGTTTTAGTATACTTCTTGATAATTGTGCTTAGGTGTTTTTGCGAATGTACTTACTATGTTCCTACAACTCTACTTGTCCTGTCTTGTATTTGGTCGCTTTCAAATATTTTTGCCATCCCAAAATCTGATATTTTTGGGTTCAGATCAGCATCCAATAGGATGTTGCTACATTTTAAATCCCTGTGGATGACTCTCAACCTGGAGTCTTGGTGTAGATATAAAATCCCACGAGCAATACCATTAATAATTTCGAAGCGTTTCTGCCATTCCAATAACAATCTTCTTCTTTCATCTGTTTAAAAAATCATCTCTCATAGAGCTAAAATTTACCAATTTGTGTAAAGCAGGGCAATAAATATACATACAAGGACTTACCAAAGATGAAAGAATCCAAGCTTTTGTTTGGCAAGAATTCATAAATTAACATTTGTTCTCCACCCTCAATGCAGCAGCCTAGAAGTTTCACAAGATTCCTGTGTTGAAGCTTTGCAATTACTGTAACTTCATTTTTAAATTCTTCTATTCCTTGTCCTGAATTTCTGGATAACCTTTTTACTGCAACCTCCTCTCCGTTTGATAGCAGACCCTAAAATAATGTTGCAAAAATATAAGACCTCTAAATGACAATTTTGACGAAAACAGAAAAAGACACAGCATATTGAGAAGCTATTTAGTTTTTTGATACTCTACCTTATAAACCGAGCCAAAGCCACCTTGGCCAAGTTTTTTAGCTGGACAAAAATTGTTCGTGGCAGCTGTAACGGTGCTAAGCTTGAAATATTCCAAGTCCGCAGTATTGCTACTTCCCGGTACTTCATCTTTAGTTATTCCTTATAAACATTTTCAATCACGAGGGAAAAAAGTGAATTTCTCCTCTAAAGACACTTGGCCACAACCCGAGCAGAATAAATACATGATTTGGTCTTACCTTTTTGCGCCCTCTTCCTGAGCCAAAAAAAGCAAATAGGCTAGTGAGAAACAATAGCGATGCAACAGACGGTGCAACAATGGCCAGAATGTCCTTCCTTTTACCAGAGCCATTTGACTTCCAGTTATATTCAGCTGCTTAAGAGGAAAAGGGAAAGTTTTATGCATCAACATAGAATAATCCTATTAGACTTATCACTGAGAAGAAAAACTGTACCTAATTCATGTGCATCAACGCGAACAAATAGATCATAATTTTCAGTCAGATCATATTTCAGGTCTAATAATTCCCCATACCAAGTCAAACAGCCGTCCCCTTGCCCAGGAATTTCAATGCTTGCGTATGCAGAGCATGAGCAATTAGTCTTGCATTCTAGTTCACAGTCTGCACGACTCATGCTCATGTCCACCCAAACTGCTGCGCTAGTGTCCGGAAGAATTAAATTTTCCACCTTCACAAACCCTTCTCCGTGCTCGCAGACTGAAGAGGATTCTAGTAGTTTCCTGACACAACCACCAGAACCATCTCTCAGAAACCAGTCCCTTGGGTACTTGGGCTCAAACCCAGGTAAGCACGCACATTCAAATCTATTTACATCAGTAGGTTGACATATACTATTAGGACCACACCATCCATAAAAATCACATCGATACTGAGGATTTCTCCGGAACTCCTTCCATTGGCCATCACTTGATTCACTTTCATGCCATGTTAACTTTTTAACAATTCCTGAATACTCCACCATTATTATTAGGACAAGAGAATCATCAGGAATATTGTAGATACAGTACTTTTCGTCTTGATCATTTACAATACTCATGTTGTATAAACTGCGCTGGCGATTCCCATGGCCTCTCCATGGCCATAGGGGAGTTCGACAAGATGGCTTTGTACCCTTATATAAAAACAATTGTGGTGAACCATTCGGATTGACCCTAGCTGAAACATCTCCAATCCCAGGGTCATCAGCGGATCTCCACGATGTTAAGCTCCGCTCAAATCCTGTTTTCAGATTCAGCCCAATTTTCATTCCCGGCAGCAGAACATTTGTGGGATAATCAAAACTTTGCCATACAACTCTTTTACTCCCATTTTGAACCAAAACCAAATTTCCAGAATCCAGGAGCTCAGCTACGCAATCATCTGCTACTTCCATGGAAACATTTGTGGACCACACCGGAACTTCTTGGTCACTGTTACCAAACAGAACAAGGTTTCCATATTGGTTGATAGACAAAAATCCTGATGAGCCAATGATTGGATGGTTCCTATTTGCTACCCACACCACAGTTTTTCCTGGTACTCTATGGAACCAAATCCCGAGATATCTATAGCTAGAACTGCCTGGACTGAAGAAACCTAGAGCAAAAGTATTGCCTTTGGAAATTAGGAGGTCCCCGTCTTTAATGGTTTGGTTCGTCTTTATAGAGTCTTGGGATGTACAAAAGGAGAATTGGAGCATTAGAAGAGAGAAAAACAGAAATAGTTTTCCAGCTTCCATGATGGGGTAAACAGGATTTTGGTTCTTGCTTTTTTTTGGGTGGTGGTGGTGGTGGGGTGGGTGGGTGGGTGGGTGGTGGATTGGAGATGGTCTTCAGACAAGCCTGCAGAGAGAAGTTCAGTGAAAACAGTGATCCTTTGGCATTTCTTTATCCCATCAATTAGGTTGTTATTTTCAATCTTATAATGACTTGTCGTCTACTTTGTAGACTACGTGCAGTGTCGATGGCCACCTAGGATATATATATATATATATATATATTTTCATTGTTTAAGATTGATTTTACATGAGAGTAAACTAGTTTGAAAACCGCATTTTTTTAAGTTAAATTGATTTATTAAAGATAAGGAGTTTTACAAGGATTAAATTGCATAAAAGTAAACTAGATGGGATCTATTTGAGTACATTACAACAACTCCTTTACATATGGTAAAATTACATAAACCATCTAAAAATATAAAGATTTGAGAGAAATCAGACTAATAAATAAATAAACAAATAAAAATAAATAAACATGTCATTGTAAATGGCAACACCATCAAGATAATACCCAAATTAATTCCCAAAATTCCACAAAATAAATTTCCAAAATTTATTAAAAAGCATAAAATTTAATATACACACACGCACATACACTGAGTAATGCTAATACATAATTGTCGTATGGAATCCATTTACCAAAAAATATCAATTATTAGATTTATGATATACTGGAATATTTGATATTTTGTCATAAATAAATTATGTAAGATAATTATGCATGATTAGCATTACTCATATATACTATACAATTAACCACACGTGATGAAACTCGTTGATAATTTAACTTTTGAAAATGAAGGTATTTATGGCATTGCAAATATATATATATATATATATATATATATATATATATATATTAACCAAGGGAAACATATAAATTATATAAATTAAAAAAACATTAAACCAAAACATTAGTTTTCTATTCATTAGAATTTTTTCAAACACTATTCATCCAAACTCATATACATTATTCACAGAGACTTATATATACTATTCATTTTATTATGCATTAACTTTTTTTATATAGTTTTCAAACTTTTTAAAGATATTTATTTTGAAAATTTTTGTTACATTACACTTTGTTCTTTTTTAAAAAAAAATTATTTTTTTGATCCACAAAATTTTTTATTTTATTTTGGTTTCTCTTTTTTTGTTTCATTTTGATTACTTTGGTCCTTACTTTTTTCTCTTATTTTTTAATTAAAAATTTTAAGACAAAAAGATATTTAGAAAAAAATTACAAAATAATTTTTTAACTAAAAATATAGATATAGATAAATAAATAATATTTTTTAATAAAAAAATTTATAAAAATGCAAAGAATAATCAATCTAATACAAATTTTGATTAAAAAAATTATAAAATTGAATGAATTTTTATTTAATTTTGATTTGATATATTTTGGTAAATGCACAATATAATATGGAACATTTAACTAAATAATTTTATATATTTTGTCCGATCCGTAAACTAATTTGAATAAAAAACTAATATATATTATACTATAAACTAAAGTAAAACGTTTTTTTTTAACTATAGCAATGAACGGTGATTATCACCGTTCACTCGTTCATTGGTGTCCTTTAGGTTTTTTTTTTCCCACCACACTTTGATTTTTTTGTTCCATTTACTCGTTCATTTGAACATTAAACGCCTTGGCCCCCTCCCTTTTTTTTCTTTCTAAACACTCAATGTTTTTTTTTTAATTTCCGTCCGTTTACTATTCACATAAATAGGAAATGCTGCCCCTCCTCACCCCCTCCTTTTCTTTTTTTTTCCTAAACATTGAATTATTTTTTTTTTAATTTATGTTTCTTAATAATGTAAGGTGTTAAAATTTTAAAGAAACCAACAATTAATTGGGTGTTAAAATTTTAAAGAAATCAACAATTTATTTCTTTTATTATTTATTTTTAATATTTAAAATATCTAATTTTTCTTTTGGTGTGACCATTTTTTTATTTTCGTTTTTGAAAAGTGAATTTTTTTTTAATTTCCGTTTCTAAATAAAGTTCGGTGTTAAAATTTTAAAGGAACCAACAATTAATTGGGTGCTAAAATTTTAAAGGAACCAACAATTTATTTCCTTTATTATTTATTTCTAAAGTTTAAAATATCTAATTTGAAAAAATAATTATGTATATAAGCACATACTATCACATAACATAATTTATTAATTAACAATTACATAAACATAATTTATTAATTAACAATTACATAAGATGTATTTCTCAAAAAAAAAAATTATTATAATAAAGAATTTTACTACTCATAGTTTGTGCTTTATTACTATTTTCATTAATTTGTCATTTCTTTTAAATTCTCATCCAATTAATAAAAATTAATTTTTTTTCAAAAATCGATATTCTCATCAACATGAAAAAAAATAAAAATATTTGTTCAATTCCATATAAGCTTTTAGTAATTGTTATTTTTGTTATTCGACACAATTTTATAAAATACTAAAGTTTTTTTAGTAATAATCCATGGATTAACAAGGATAAATACTTTTTGTAAAGAAAAATGTATGAAAAACACAAATAAGAAATAGTTAAATATAAAATTTTTTATTAAAAAATTATAAATATTTTTTTATCTTTGATTTCATATATTGTTATAGATTCACATCATAAAATAGATTATTAAACTAAAATAATTTTATATATTTTATTATAGGTAAAAAATCTAGTTACAACTACATGAAGTTGTATCGTTACTAATCATGGGCAAAACGACGTCCGTATTCGAAAAAGTGATTGCTTAGACATTTTATACATTTTGTTACACTTCAATCTTTAGAGTTATAATTTTATATAAAACGGTTCTTAATTTTAATTTTTGTTACAGAAAGGTCCTTGTACGTTTTTTAATGGCTAGGCTGCGTGTCTAGCTTATACGCACGGGCCTGACTATCTCTCCGGGCCCATCAAAAAAGATTTGGTGCGCCCCCAGCCTAGCCTCTTATTTATTTATTTATTTATTTATTCACTAAAACAAATCTTTTTTACAATAGTTAATGGTTTTCTTTTGGTAGACTCATTAACTTAAATTAAACATTCTTTTAATATAAATTGATTTAATAATCTCTTTTAATTTGATTTTAAAAAAATAAATAAATAAGCATTTTTTTATTAATCAAAATCAAACATATTCATAAGATATATTTAAACTCAATTACAAAATATAAATATTTTATTAAATATGATATAATACATATTAAATTTAACAAACTCTCACAATTAAAGTTAATCAATTTTTATTTTACATCTAAATTTTTTTAATTATTAAAAATATTAAAATATATTATGTAAATTTATCTACGACAACATATGGATATACTATACTAATAATAACAATAACGATATTAATGATAATGAGTAGAAAAGATTTTCACATAATGGGGACACCCAGGGGACGTGCCCATTTTACTATTGTATAGGAATAAAAAAAGAAAAGCAAAAGTCAAAAAATAAAGAATTTGTGACCATGATTTTATTGCAAAGGATCATTAGTATATATAGGAAAGAGCTACACTGTTTTGAGATGTTCTTTAAAGTTGAGGGACATTTTTTTATTTGGGAAGCCGCCCACTAGCCCGTTGTCTCTGCCTTGATTTTTAAACGCCGCCATCTAAATTGTTTTATTGACTAATTAATTAATGAGAGAGATAAGAGATTTCCTGAAACATGTTTGAGACTAGGTTACAGAGTTCCCTAGGACTAAAACAATGGCAGTCTATCATTTCAATTATTGTGAAGCTGACAGGATTTCTTGCATTTACTACTGTGGAAGGTTCTTGATGAATCAACAATCGCCAATGCTTTGTCTTCTCATGTAGGACATTAAGCTGTACTTTTCAGGCCACATTTTGGAAAAGGCAGGGGCTATCATGGTCAAACTTCAAAATGTATTTTTCAACAAATTAAAAATTCAGGATATTTCTTGTTTAATTTGTCGTGATCAAGTTCTTTTATTAAATTTTTTAATAATGATGTTTCTCTATTTTTAATTTATGTCTGAATTTCTACCTTTTGTCTAATTTTTTAGGAAATTGCTATAATTTTTAATTTAAAATTGACATAATATTGACACATGGTATTAAATTTTTCAAAACAAAATCTGAAAAAAAATTCAAAAAAATCTGAAAAGTTTCAAAAAGATCCTAAAATTCTCTTCTTTTTCTCTACCTTCATATGTAGAAATACATAATTAATTTCATCCCTCAATTTTTTTTATGTCTCTCAAATTCAATTAAAAATTAAAATTTTTATGAATAGGAAGAAATAGAAGCAATTATTTATTTATTTATTTATTTCAAAAGTTTATTATAAAAAATTCTTTCAAATCCAAACCCAAAAAAATATTGTGAACTTTCTACTAGGATTTGAAATAAATTTTAATAATAAATTTCTAAAATAAATAAATAAATTAGGTTTGGATTTGAAATAAAATTTCATAATAAATTTCTAAAAAAAAAAATTGAGTTTGGATTTGAAATAAATTTTCATAATAAATTTATGAAATAAATAATAAAAAAAATTGGGTTTGGATTTGAAAAAAAAATCATAATAAATTTTTGAAATAAAAAATTGCTTCTATTCCCTCGTATTCATAAAAAAAAAAAATGGTTTGAATTTGAGAGAAATAAAAAAAAAATCGAGGGATGAAATTAATTATTTATTTCTATACATAAAGGTAGAAAAAAAGAAGAAAATTTTAGGATTTTTTTATTTTTTTCAGATTTTTTAGAGATTTTTTTTTATTTTTTTATTTTTTAGAACTAGGTCTTGACAGTGGATGAAGTAGCCATTGAAAGCTAACTTTTTACAACATATGATTATGATCAAATTTTATTCCATCAATACCAGATTTATCAACAAAATCATTTAGGAGCTACATATGGAAGATTGGATGGACACCTTGAGCGAGATAAAACTATTACCATGGTTGAGGCTTGATATTATTCGCCTCAATTGAAGCAAGATTTTGTGAGGTCTGTAAAATGATATATGATAAATTGTACACACCTTTATCAGTGTTCGATGGACTATGGAAAGATTTATCCATGGATTTTATATTGAAGTTGTTATGTGTATAAAGGCACCACGATTTTGTGTTCATGGTAATTGACAAATTTAGCAAGATGGGTCATTTCATTCCATGTCGCAATACTTCCGATACCACTAGCATAGCTAACCTTTTCTTTAAGGAATTTGTCCGTTTATATGGAATACCAAAGACTATCACTTCAGATACAGACAAAGTTTCTTAAGTCACTTTTAAAGGACTTTATAATGGCAATTTGATACGAATTTACAGCATAACACTCCTTGCCACCAACCAGATAATATCATTATGTGTCTGGGGGAAATATCACCAGGTGTTTTTGTGGTGATCGTCCTAAGCAATGAGACTCTTTCTCGTAAGTAGAGTTTGTATACACCAATATGTAAAACACAATCCAAGAAAAATCACCATTTGAGGTTATTTATGGTGAGGCTCCTCCCCATGCTTTTGACCTAATTCATTTATCTAAAGTTCTAGGATATTCTTTTACATCTGATCACTTAGCAGATCATATTCACGCAATACAAAAAGGAGTACACCAACAAATTTAAGTTTTTAACGCCAAGTATAAAGAACACATTGATGCCCAATGACAAAAGTAGATTTTCAATGAAGGTGATGATATGATGGTCAACTTACGCAAATAACAGTTGCTAGCAGGAAAACATGGCAAGTTAAAAAAAAAAAAAAAAATCAAGCCCATAAAATTCTCAAGAAAATTAATTACAATGCCTATGCTGTCGAAATTCCTAAATCTATGGGCATCTCAAAAACTTTTAACGTGGCTGATCTCTACACCTTCCACCTAGAGAAGCAGCATGAACAATTTAAGTTACGGACGAGTTTTTTACAAGTAAAGAGGACAGATGTAGGACATTAAGCTCTGTGTGTGTGTGTGTGTGATTGTTTGGACTTTTTATACATTTTGTTATACGTCGATCCTTATAATTTTGTATAAAATGGTTCATAACTGTAATTTTTGTTACAAAAAGGTCCTTATGTGTTTTTCAATGGCTAGGCGCATGCACGGGCCTGACTTTCTCCAGACCCATCCAAAAAGGTCTGGTGCGCCCTAGCCTACCCTCTTGAAAAAACGAGAAGCAAAGTCAAATATAAAGAATTGGTGCCCGCTAGCCAGTAGGCTCTGCCTTGATTTTCAAACTCCGCCACGTAATTTGTTTTATTGACTGATTAATTAATAAGAGAGATAAGGGATTTTGTGAAACATGTCGGAGACTAGGGAGTTCCCTAGGGCTAAAAGCAACCGCAGTCTATAATTTCAATTATTGTGAAGCTGACAGGATTTCTTGCATTTACTACTGCGGAAGGTTCTGCTAGTTGCCATCATCTAATAGCAATTGCTGGTCGTACTTAAGCAACTAATAGCATTATTCGAAAAATTATGTGAGAAGGAATGCAGGTTGTTTACGGGAAGGAATGGCTGTTCCTCCACTTAAGTCAATAGCATGTGTTGATCTTTCTTGACTTTTTATCTCTCTAATACTTTTCAAGGCTTGTTGAGAAAGATACAAGTCCTTTGTTGATGAATCAACAATTTCCAATGCTTTGCTTCTCATTTAAGACATTAAGCTGCACTTTTCAGGCTACATTTTGGAAAATGTAGTGGCTATCATTGTCAAACTTCAAAATGTATTTTTCTATGGATTATAGATCCAAGATATCACTTGTTTAATTTTTCTTAGTAGAGTCTTTTTATTACATCTTTCAATAATTGTGTTCCTTTATTCTTAATTTACATCTGAATCTCTATTTTTTGTTTAATTTTTAAGAAATTATGATAATTTTTTACTTAAAAATGACAAAATGTCACACATGACATTAAATTTTAAAAAACAATTCTGAAAAAAATTTAAAAAGATCCTAACATTGTCCTCTTTTTTTCTAACTTTATGTATAGAAATAAATAATTAATTTCATCCTTTTTTTTATTTCTCTCAAATTCAAATCCAAAAATAAATTTTTTTTATGAAAGGGAAGAAATTGAGGCAAAATTTTTTTATTTATTTCAAAATTTTATTATGAAAAATTCTTTCAAATTCAAACCCAAAAAAAATATTGTGAGCTTTCTACTAGGATTTGAAATAAATTTTAATAATAAATTTCTAAAATAAGTAAAAAAATTAGGATTGGATTTGAAATAAATCTTCATAATAAGTTTCTAAAAAAAAAAAACAAAGTTGAGTTTGGATTTGAAATAAATCTTCATAATAAATTTATGAAAAAAATAATAAAAAAATTTGGGTTTGGATTTGGATTTGAAAAAAAAAATCATAATAAATTTCTGAAATAAGTAAAAAATATTTGCTTCTATTCCTTCCTATTCATAGAAGAAAAAAGGTTTGAATTTGAGCGAAATCAAAAAAAAAAAAAAGAAGAGGGATGATATTAATTATTTATTTCTATACATCAACGTAGAGAAAAACAAGAGAATTTTAGGATTTTTTTTTATTTTTTTTCAGATTTTTTTAGAATTAGGTCCTGATAGTGGATGAAGCAGCTATTGAAAGCTAACTTTTTTTTTTTTTTTTTATATAGCATATGATTATGATCAAATTTTATTCCATCAATAACAAATTTATCAACAAGGGAATTGTTCGGCAAGGGATTATTTTACTGAATTTTTTCAACTATCCACTCAAAATGATCTGTTTGAAATCAAATCCTAACCAACAATAAGATTCATTAATGGGGTAAGAGCAAAAATTCAGAAGAGGATGGGCATCTAACATATTTTGGAATCTTAGTGAAGCCATTCGGCTAGCCACTAAATTAGTGTCACAAGAGGAGAAATCTTTCTGTCATGGGCAACAGTCTTACAAATCTTTTATGGGCGAGATATCACATAGGTAGGGACGACACTCAAAATAAAAGAAAAGAGGGAGCTACTAAAGGACACGTATCATCGCCTACCATATGCACGTTTAGATAAGAAAGTTGATGTTGTATATGACCCTAGCAACGTAAACATACTAGCGAGGTACCAATCTATGATAAAGGAGCATGGGACAGCCTCTAATGAGGACCAACCAACCCCCTAACCCTTAAGCTTATCTATCCCCAAATAAGTGTTACTGTTGTGGGAAAAGCAGCATAGATCTAACACATGTCCTCAACCAAGGACTAGAGGAGTCAATCTAGTCAATCAAGAGGTAGCTGTGGAAGAAGAGCAGTCATATGATGATGGTGTTGACAATGGGTATAAACAAAAATACAATACAGATAATGAGGAGGCTGAATATGCATATTTTGATCTAGCCATTGACAGAAAATGTGAAGAAAATGTTGTGGCCAAAAATCATGGTAGAGAAGCTCAAGTTTCAAACAATTGATCACCCAAAACCTTATCTAGCTGGTTGGATCTCAAACAAACACCAGTAGTAGGTAAATGAGTAATGTAGAATTTTATTTTCTATTGGTGATGTTTATTTTGATGAATCTGTATTTGATATCCTTAATATAGATATGACTCAAATCATCTTGATGACACCTTGATAGTATGATTGTCAAGTATTTTATAAGGAAAAAAAATACATCTTTTACAAGGGTAGAAAAATGATTGTTCTTATTGTTTTGGATGTGAAAGAACATCCTAACACTTTTAAAGTAGAGGGGATCTCTTTTACACACCAAAAAAAATCTTGAGGAAGCTGGAGAGAAGAAAGAATTGATTGCATTGGTGGCCAAAGGAGAAGGTCCCTTGCCAACTGAAGTAGATGTATTACAACACGTGTGGGCAACCAAGTTAATAGCAAAATTACAGTGAAGAGTAGATTTTTTATTACTTGGCTAAATGATATGCTTGACATGCTTGAAAGGGCTAAATTTTTCAGCAAAAGATTTGAAGAGAGGCTAGCACCAGATATACGTTCATTTAGGTGATAAGTGAAAGACAACCTTCAAAACCAAGGAAGTGCTATATGAGTAAAAGGTCATGCCATTTAGACTTTCAAATGCACCTAATATCTTTATGAGGCTCATGCACCAAGTCCTTAAATCATTCATAGGCAAGTTTGTCGTGTTTATTTTGATGACATGCTTATTTATAGTTGGACTATAGAAATTCATTATGGATGCCTTAATTTTAGGGACAAGTGATGTTCTTTCATAAGAAAGGCATCCAGTTGCATTCTACAATGAAAAACTGAGTGAAGCAAGAAAGAATTGGTCCACCTACGAGCTTGAATTAAATGCTATTGTCCAAGTACTCTGATATTGGAAATATTACCTAGTGCAACGGGAGCTCACGTTATATTTTAACCATCAATCTCACGAATACATCAACAACCCACTAAAATCACAACTGGATGCATAATAGATGGATGTTTTCTTCAACATTTAATTTTCACTCTCAAACATAAGTTAAGAGATAAAAATAAGGTGGCCGATGCTTTTAATTAAGTGATAGATGGCATTCAATTTATTTAAGAAATTGTACCCTTATGATGTTGATTTTAGGAATCATTAGGCTCGTTGGAATGATGGCCAATCCATTGAACTCTTATTAGAAGATGATTTTCTCTTTCTGGGGACTCGACTATATATGCCAATTTGCTCCCTAAGAGACAAAATCATTTAGGAGCTACACATGGAGGATTGGGTGGACTCCTTGAGCGAGATAAAACCATTACCTTGGTTGGGGCTTGATATTATTCACCTCAATTGAAGAAAGATTTTGTGAGGTTTGTACAATGATATATGATGGATTGTACACACCTTGATCAGTGTTCAATGGACTATGGGAAGATTTATCCACAGATTTTATGTTGGGGTTGTTATGTGTATAAAGGCAACACGATTTTGTGTTCATGGTAATGGATAAATTTAGCAAGATAGGTCATTTCATTCCATGTCACAATACTTTTGATACCACCAGCATAGCTGGCCTTTTCTTTAAGGAATTTGTCCGTTTATATGGAATACTAAAGACTATCACTTCAAATATAGACACAAAGTTTCTTAGTCACTTTCAAAGAACTTTATAATGGCGATTTGATACGAATTTACAGTATAGCACTATTTGTCACCTACAAGGTAATATCATTAGGTGTCTTTGGGAAATGTCATTAGGTGTTTCTGTGGTGATCGTCCTATGCAATAAGACTTTTTCTCATATGTAGAGTTTGCATACAACAATATGTAAAATACAACAAAAGAAAAATTACCATTTGAGATTATTTATGGTCGGGCTCTTCTCCACACTTTTGACCTAATTCCTTTATCTAAAGTTCCAGGATATTCTCTTACATTTGAGCACTTAGCAGATCATATTCACGTAGTACAAAGACGAGTACACGAACAAATTTAAGTTTTTAACACCAAGTATAGAGAACACATTGATGCCCAATAACAAAAGTAGATTTTTAACTAAGGTGATGATATGATGGTCAACTTATGCAAATAACAGTTACTAGCCGGGAAACATGGCAAGTTAACTAAATAAATAAATCAAGCCACATAAAATTCTCAAGAAAATTAATTATAATGCCTATGCTGTTAAAATTTCTAAATCTATGGGCATCTTAAAGACTTTTAATGTGGCTAATCTCTACACCTTCCACCTAGAGGAACATAATGAACAATTTAACTTAAAGGACGAGTTTTTTTGCCAGTAAAGAGGACAGATGTAGGACATTTAAGTTGTATTATATATATAAACGTGATTGTTTGGACTTTTTATACATTTTGTTACACTTTGATCCTTATAAATTTGTATAAAACGATTCATAACTTTAATTTTTGTTACAAAAAGGTCCTTGTGTGTTTTTTAATCGCTAGGCTGTGCGCCTAGCCTAGGCGCAACTAGGAGCAGGGGCTGACTTTCTCCGGACTCATCCAAAAAGATTTGGTTCGCCCTATTAAAGAACCATCTCACCTAAAAGCTTAAGTCGATAGGTGAGATCCAAGAATATAATTTATAATAGTCTCTAACACACCACCTTCGGTGAAAACCCTAACATTTGGACTTGAAACTTACACATGTTCATATTGTCTTATACTTAATACTTGAGAAATTGGAGATGGTGAGACTTGAATTCGGGACTTCTTAGTCAACCAAGCTCTAATGCTTGTATTAAAGGACTATCTCACCTAAAAGCTTACACCGATAGATAGGTGAGGTCCCTCTTCTACGTCTACTGCTATGTCAGGATTTTGGCCAGATTCTCTGAAAAGGAAAGCAGGATGTTTAGGAGAAGGAATGGCTGTTTCACTAGTCTAACATGAAAACAACTGCTAACATGGATGGTCTGTCCATGGCATCTTCTTGCACGCACAACAGACCAATTTGTATGCATTTCAAGGTTTCTTGGGGAGGATATAAATCCTTCAGCGTTGAATCAACAATCTCCAATGCTCTCTCTTCTCTCCATAATTCCCATACCTGTGTTGTTCATATAAATCATTACCATACAGGAAATGAAGGTAGACGACATTTAAAATTGTGAATTTTGAAAGCTAGCTATGAGCAGAAAAGATTCTCTTATAACTCACATATCCAATCAAGGTCAAGAAAGCATTCTGCTGACAGAATCTATTGTTCTTCTTGCCACTTATAATCTCCAACAACATGACCCCGAAACTAAAAACATCTGATTTCACGGAAAAATGTCCAAACACTGCATACTCTGGTGACATGTAGCCACTGCATAAGAAAAATATGGACAAGTCCCAAGTTTTAGTATACTTCTTGATAATTGTGCTTAGGAGTTTGTGCATATGTACTTACAACGTTCCTACAACTCTACTTGTCCTGTCTTGGATTTGCTCGCTTTCAAATATTTTTGCCATCCCAAAATCTGATATTTTTGGGTTCAGCTCTGCATCCAATAGGATGCTGCTACATTTTAAATCCCTGTGGATGATTCTCAACCTGGAGTCTTGGTGTAGATATAAAATCCCACGAGCAATACCATTAATAATTTCGAAGCGTTTCTGCCATTCCAATAACAATCTTCTTCTTTCATCTGTTTAAAAAATCATCTCTCATAGAGCTAAAATTAAACAATTTGTGTAAAGCATGACAATAAATATACATACAAGGACTTACCAAAGATGAAAGAATCCAAGCTTCTGTTTGGCAAGAATTCATAAATTAACATTTGTTCTCCACCCTCAATGCAGCAGCTTTGCAATTACTGTAACTTCATTTTTAAATTCTTCTATTCCTTGTCCTGAATTTCTCGATAACCTTTTTACTGCAACCTTCTCTCCGTTTGGTAGCAGACCCTAAAATAAAATTGCAAAAACATCAGACCTCTAAATGACGATTATGACGAGAACAGAAAAACACAGCATATTGAGAAGCTATTTAGTTTTTTGATACCCTACCTTATAAACTGAGCCAAAACCACCCTGGCCAAGTTTATTAGATGGAGAAAAATTGTTAGTGGCAGCTGTTATGGTGCTGAACTTGAAATATTCTAAGTCCGTAGTATTGCTACCTCCCCGTAGTTCATCTGTAGTTGTACCTAAGAAGCATTTTCAATCATGAGGGAAAAAAAATTTCTCCTCTAAAGACATTAGCCACAACCCAAGCAGAATAAATACTTGATTTGTTAGGCAGATTACAATAGTGATAAAAGTTTTGTCTTACATTTTTGTGCCCTCTTCCTGAGCCACAAATAAGCTAATGATAAACCATAGCGATGCAACGGACGGTGCCAAAATTGCCAGAATGTCCTTCTTTTCACCAGAACCGTTTGACTTCCTGTTATATTCAGCTGCTTAAGAGGAAAAAAGGAAAATTTTATGCATCAACATAGAATAATCCTATTGGAGTGATCACTGAGCAGAAGAACTGTACCTAATTCATATGCATCAACGCGAACAAATAGATCATAACTATCAGTCGTACCATATTTCATGTCTAATAATTCCCCATACCAAGTCAAACAGCCAACCCCTTGCCCAGGAATTTCAATGCTGGCGTACACGGAGCATGAACAATTCGTCTTGCATTCCAGTTCACAGTCTGCAGGACTCATGCTCATGTCCACCCAAACTGCTGCGGTAGAGTCAGGAAGAATTAAATTTTCCACCTTCACAAATCCTTCTCGGTGCTCGCAGACTGAAGAGGATTCTAGTAGTTTCCTGACACAACCACCAGAGCCACCTCTCAGAAACCAGTCCCTTGGGTACTTGGGCTCAAACCCAGGTAAACAGGCACATTCAAATTTATTTACATAAGTAGGTTCACATATAATATTAGGACCGCACCATCCATAAAAATCACATCGATTCTGAGGGTCTCTCCGGAACTCCTTCCATTGGCCATCACTTGATTCACTTTCGTGCCATGTTAACTTTTTCACAAATCCAGAATAATCTACTATTATTGTCAGGACGAGAATCATCAGGAATAATGTAGATACAGTATATTTCGTCTTGATCATTTACAAAACTCATGTTGTATAAACTGTGCTGGCCTACCCAGGGCCATGGGGAAGTTCGACTAGATGGCTTTGAACCCTTATATAAAAACAATTGTGGTGAGCCATTCGGATTGATCCTAGCTGAAAAATCTCCAATTCCAGGGTCATCAGGGGATCTCCCTGATTCAGCCCAATTTTCATTCCCGGTAGCAGAACATTTGTGGGATAATCAAAACTTTGCCATGCAACTCTTGGACTCCCATCTTGAACCAAAACCAAATTTCCAGAATCCAAGAGCTCAGCTGCACAATCATCTGCTACTTCCATGGAACCATTTGAGGACGAAACCGGAACTTCTTGGTCACGATTACCAAACAGAACAAGGTTTCCATATTTGTCGATAGAAAGAAATCCTGAGGAGCCAATGATTGGATTGTTCCTATTTGCTACCCACGCTACAGTTCTTCCTGGTACTCTATGGTACCAAATCCCAAGATATCTATAGCTAGAACTGCCTGGACTGAAAAATCCTAGAGCAAAATTATTTCCTTTGGAAATTAGAAGGTCCCCATCTTTAATGATTTGGTTCGTCTTTATGGATTCTTGGGATGTACATAATGATAACTGGAGCATTAGAAAAGAGAAAAACAGAAACAGTTTTTCAGCATCCATGATGGGGTAAAATGGAGATGGTCTTCAGACAGGTCTGGAGAGAGAGGTTAAGTGAAAAAAATTAATCATTTGAGGATCGAGTTCGCTTAACGTGGCATTTCTTTATTCGACCAAATGGGTTATTCTTTCCGATCTTCAAAAATCTAGACAATGACTTATCGTCTACTTTGTAGACTACGTGCATTTCTTTACTTTAGAGAGAGAGAGAGAGAGAGATGGTAATAGAGAGGGAGAGATTGGGGGGGGGGGGTGGTGTCGGGCGGTGGGTTTTGAAAACCACATTTTTTGTTAAATTGATTTATCAAGATAAGGAGTTTTACGAGGATTAAATTGCATAAAAGTAAACAAGATCTTAGCCTTTCCTTGGGTTTTGAAATCCAAGAATGGGATCTGTTTGACTAAATTACAATAACTCCTTCACAAACTCCTTCACGGCTGGTAAAAGCGCATAAACCATCTAAAAACTTAAAAATTTGACAAAACCAAACAAATACAAAAAATAAATAAGTAAAAATATAAATATAAATATGTCATTCTACAATCAATTCCCAAAATTCTGCAAAAATAAATTTCCAAAAATTTAGAAAAAAGCATGAAATTTAATTTACACACATGTGCACACACTAAGTAATGCTAATACATAATTGTCTTATAGAATTCACTTATTAAAAAAATATCAGTGATTGGATTTATGATATATTGGAATATTTGATATTTTTTTCATAAATAAATTATATGAGACAATTATGCATGGTTAGCATTACTCATAGATACTAGACAATTATCCACACATGATGAAACTTGTTGATAATTTAACTTTTGAAATGAAATTATTTATGGCATTCCATTAAAAAAAAAAAAACCAACTAACCAAGTGAAACATATAAATTATATAAATTAACAAAGGACCCTAAAACAAAATGAGTTTTTATTATTCATAATACTAATCACACACTTACGAAACACTATTACTTTCACGATTCATGATGTTATTATAATTTTCGAAAGATTTTAAGACATTTGATATGCAACATTTCATGGTTTTAGGAATATTACACTTTAGTCGTTATTTTTTATATATATATTTTTATTTCGATTCAAGTTTTATTTGTATTGTGATTTAGTTCATCAATTAGAAAAGAGAGAGAAATGGGTGAAGACTAGGGGTGTTCGTTTAGTAATTCGATTCTGTTTCGAAATTTTTTTACCGATTTTCGGTTAACAAAATTATCCAAAAAAATAACCGAAATTGAACCGAATTATTATTTGGTTTTTCGGTTCGGTTTCGAAATATACCGGTTTTTTATTTGGTAAGTCGGTTTTTACCCGTAATTAATACTAAAGATTTTTTTTATTTTCTTATATTTGTTTATGATAAAATATTTTACAATTAAATTGGTCAACGTAAAATATTGTATGATCAATGTTTAAATTTAGTCCATTTGTTGAAGAACATTTTCAACTCTTGAAGTTTTATAAAATAAATGATAAATTAATCCCTCTAGTTTTGAAAAACAAATTTAGTCTCTATATTTTGATTTTGAGAAACATTTTCAATTTATTTTTAAAATAAATTAATATTAATTTAAGCATGATCAACATTGATTAGTGAACTAATATATAATTTACTTCAATTTCATAAAATATTTTTTGAACATGAATCCACTTAAGATACCATTCAACTATTTCAATCATGAATTTTACAAAAAAAATGTAATAATTCGTTTATTCGGTTAACCGATTTTTTAAAAAAAAATCCTAAACCGAAACTGAAATAAAAAATCGATTATATATCGATTTGGTTTTTTTTTAATTTCTAAAATAAAAAACTGCATCAAAATTGATATTTCGGTACGGTTCAATTCGATTTTTTGGTTTTCACTAAATAGTGAACACCACTAATGAAGACAAAGGAGGAGAGAGAAAGAGGCATGGTGAGGCCTCATTTGGTCAACGATGCATCGATTGTTTTAAAGTTGGCTTGCGCAAGCCTTGCTTGGTTTTTTTCCTCTTTTATTCTCAATCAATTTTTTTATTATTGATTTTTTTTCCACAAAATTAAGAAAAATCAATCGTTTTTTTTTATACAACTTCACAAGAAAGAGATATATTTGATATATTTTTATCTTATATTACTCTTATTATTTAAAAATTATTACTTAATTTGTTATTTTTTTTGAAAATTCTCATCCAGTTAATTTAAAAATGTATTTATTGATATTTTGATTTATTTTTCTCTTTGTATGGATTTTGAAAAAAATTTATAGAACATGATTATTTTTTATTTAAAAAATAGGTTTATATAATTTATATGATTGATTCTTAGAGTTTTTAAATTATAGTAGCATGTATATATATATATCAATTGAAATACACTTTTTAGATTAATAGTGCATTTCAAATGATTTGTTTCGGTTTTTTTAGAAAAAAAATTAAAGAGTTACTTAATAATTGAAAGTCAAATGTGAAAAACAAAAGAGAGATGATTGCTCTATGTGTGAGGTTGGTGCACAAGGACTAGCCATGTATGGTTTAGAAATAGAAAATTATTTGAGGAAAAAAAAGAAATTTACATGTTTTATTTGTTTCTTATTTATATAATCAAAATTTTTATTTTATTCTACTAACTTCAAATTTATTCAATATATTCCTTGCAAGTTAAAACTATTTTATAGTTTCTTTTATTTTACGCTATAAACTCTAAGCTCACTTAGTATAGTTATGATGTATAATAAAAATATTTTGAATAATTTTATTTTTTTTAGAAATTAGCTATGCAACTACTACAATACTAAGCATTTACTATTTATTTATTAATTTTTAGATATTTTGAAATTAATTTCTTGAAATTAAATAATTAAAATTATGTTTTGGCGTAATCATCCAATGATCCATATACAATTTTTTATTCTAATATTATTCATTTTTGTGTGAATAAATATATAAAAATCAAATGCACATGATTTTAAAAATTGATATTCTCATCAATATTAAATAAAAATCAAAAATAATTTTTTTTATTTGTTCACTTCTATGTAAGTTTTTATTAATTGTTACTTTATTTATTTGACGCAATCTTATGAAATACTAAAGATTTTTTTAAAAAAAAATTTAATTTTTTAATTAAGAATCCATGGATTAAGAACATTAAATTCTTTTTTAATAGGAAAATTATTAAAAACACAAAGAATATATATATATTATTTTTTGATTTTATATATTTTTATAGACACACAACACACCATAGATTATTAAACTAAAATGATTTTACCTATTCTAAAGAACTCGCAATGTAGTGTACGTGGGCAAATAAACTTGTATATACCAAAACTAAACGAGACTTTATTGTTACTAACCTCCTGCTACAGTGGACAAAATAACGTCTTTATATGTTTTTTTGACGTGAAGCAACATCATTTTATTATATATATATAAAAAAGTGACCGGTTGGACATTTTGTTACACTTCGGTCCTTAGAGTTATAATTTTGTATAAAAAGCTCCTACATTTAATTTATGTTACAAAAAGGTCTTTCTGTGTTTTCTAATGGCTAGGCTATGCATCCAGCCTAGACACGCGAGTCTGACTATCTCCAGGCCCATCCAAGAAGGCCCGGTGCGCCCTTACCCCAGCCTCTTTTTTTTTTTTTTTTTAATGCTTTTATTTTTTATTTATTAATTATCTAACATATTTTTTTTTACAATGGTTAATGATTTTCTTTTTATAAAATAATGAAGTAAAATTAAACACCCTTTTAATATAAATTGATTTAATAACCTCTTCTAATTTGACTAAAAAAAAATCTAAGCATGGTTTTTTTATTAATCAAAATCAAACATATTCATACGATATATTTAAACTCAATTATAAAATATAAATATTTTATTAAATATTATATAATACATATTAAATTAAAAAAATTCTCAAAATTAATATTGTTCATCAATTTTTATTTTGCACTTAAGTTTTTTAAATTATTAAAAATATTAAAACAGATTAAATAAATTTATATGCGATAATGCATGGATATAATAATAATAACAACAATAACAACAATATTAATGATAACGAGTAGGGAAGCTTTTGACGTAATGGGGACAGCCGGGGGAGGTGCCCGTGTTACTACTGTATAGGAACAGAAAAATCGAAAAGCAAAAGTCAAATATAAAGAATTTGTGACCATGATTTTGAAACGCCGCCACCTAATTTGTTTTGTCGACTAAAAGCAACCGCAGAAAAAGTCTATAATTTTCAATTATTGAAGCTGACTGGATTTCTTGCATTTACTATTCTGGATGAGTTCTGCTAGTTCCCATCATCTGATAACAATTGCTGGTCATACATAAGCAACTAATAGCATTACTCGACTAATTTACGCACAATCATGCACATAATATTCTTGTGAATGTGTAATTAAAGCTGATCTGAAAATATGTAATAAAGGAGAAATCAACATAAACTACCAACACAGAAGATATACCTGGGGCTCAACGTTGTGAGAGAAGTGAAATATTAACAAATATTTTACTCTAGATATGGTGCATGGCCAGGAAAAATGGACTTTATCTTAGTCCAGATATGGTGCATGACCAGGAAATTAAAAATGGATTTTATCTCCATGCCTGAAACGAGAAAGGGGAAAAAAAAAAAAAGGGAAGGAAATTTCTGAAATGAGTCAATGAAATAGAAAGCTTGAGTTGATATGTAGATATATAGCCGTTCATGTGCAACAAAAGTGTACAGACTGTTATGAAATCTGAAGGAATGTCTTCGAATGAGCACATATGCACACACACACACACCTTCACCGACTCAAAATTGCAGAAATTGTCAACTCATTTACAGAACAGGATCCTTCTTCAAACTCGACGGCTGGATTCTCATGAAATTTTGTGAAATGGAGTGCAGGTTGTTTACGAGGACTGGCTGTTTCGCTACTCAACATGAAAACCATTACTAACATGGATGGTCTGTCCGTTGCTTCTTTTTGCACACACAGCATACCAATTTGTATGCATTTCAAGGCTTGTTGACAATGATGCAAGTCCTTTATTGGTGAATCAACAATCTCCGGTGCTTTGTCTTCTGACGTAGGACATTAAGCTATACTTTTGAGCCTGCATTTTGGAAAATGTTGTGGCTATTACGGTCAACCTTCAACATGTATTTTTCAGCCTGTATTTTGAAAATATAGGAGCTACCATAGTCAAAATTCAACATTTACTGCCATTTTAGAAAATGTTGCTACCAAATATAGTCCATGTTGGATAACAGTGTGTTTCAACATGGATTTAATTATCAATAAAATACTTGTGTATTTTGTCACAATATTACAGAGTTTTGGAGTTTTAGGGTTGTTTCATTCTCGATTCTTGTGTGTTTCAACATATTTTGATTTTTTGCATTTTAATTTTCATTTTTCCTAATGGTTTCACCGCACCAAGTGGTATCACAGTAAGGATTTTCCCTTAAAAAAAAAAAAAATCACTTTGTGCAAAGAAAGAGATGGTTAATCCTGAAGATTCAACCTCTAATATCATGAGAACCATAATCGACTTGCAGAGGCAGACTCTCCCGGTTCTCCAAGGCTTGCAAACCTCATATGAAAGATTGTGAGTCGAGTTACAGGAGACTATACCGATCAACGATGGTGCTCGTGATCGGGTTGAACCATTACCAACACCTCAAGAACCATAAATGCCAGAGGATCAAATAAAACATCCGCTGAATTAGAATGTTCTAATAAGTAGGCCTATTTTGAAGGTTTTTGATGACAGTGGTGATGAAGAAGAAAATACCCTAGAAGACTTGGGTATGAAAAATAACTAATAGCGGCGTTACTACAAAGACCAACCCAACATTGGTAATCAACAGGGCCGAGGTGATTATCAATTGAAGATGGATCTTCCTACCTTCAATGGTCAGTTGCATATTGAGGAGCATCTGGAAAACTAAGTGCGATAGAACAATTCTTTGACTATATGGAGATTTCAAATGAAAAGAAGGTAAAACTGATGGCATAAAAATTAAAAGAAGAAGCTTCAGCTTGGTGGGAGCAAGAACAAATCTCACGAATTCGTGTGAGAAATGAATTAGGTTCTGACAGCGGATGAAGCAGCTATTCAAAGCTAATTTTCTACAACACGATTATGATGAAATTTTATTCCACCAATACCAAAATTTTCGACAAAGGGAATTGTTCAGCAAGGGATTATTGTACTAAAATTTTTCGACCATCTACTTGAAATAATCTTTCTGAAACTGAATTCTAAAGAGCACCGAGATTCATTGGCGAGTTGAGATCGAATATTCAGAAGAGGATGGACATCCAAGACGTTTGGAATCTTAGTAAAGCGATTCGACTAGCCACTAAATTAGAGTCACGAGGAGATACTAGAGGATAAGCATCATTGCCTACCAGACACACGTATGAGGTAGAAGGTGGACTTTTTACATCGACTCTAGCAACATACACATACTAGCGAGGTATCAATCTACAATAAAAGAGCATAGGATAAACTCTAGCGAGGACCAACTAACCCCCTAACACTTATGCTTATTTATCCCCAGATAAGTGTTATTGTTGTGGCAAAAAGAGACAGAGATCTAACACATGTTCTCAACCAAGGACTAGAAAAGTTAATCTAGTCAATAAAAAGGCAGTCGTGGAAGAAGAACAGCCATATGATGATGGTGCTGATAATGAGGATAAGCAACAATACAATACAGATAATGAGGAGGCTGAATATACACATCACTATCGAAAAAAATATAATCTGCGAGGGTAAATTTGTGACGGTCTAAAAACTATAGCAAAAAAAGAATTTTTTGTGATGGCTTTTCAAGAACTGTAGCAAGCCAGGTTCTCCAAACCAATATTAGCGACGGTTCAATAAATTGTTGCTAAATCGGTCAAAAAAGATTGAATTTTGCAATGGCTTAGGTGGACTATCACAAAATTCATGAGTAATTTTGAAATTAGCAACTATTTATGTGAACAATTGCTAATTTCAATAATTTTAGTGACAATTTCGCTAAATCATCACTAAAATTGCTTATTACCAAGGGACTTTAGCACGGTTCTATTAAATCCTTCGAAATGAGAATTTTTTAAAAAAGTGATTAGCGATAGTTTTTTTCAAAAAACCATTGCAAAAAGTGAAAAATTAGCGACGGGATCAAAACCGTCGCTAAAAATTAAATCCCAAAATAACCTCTTGCTCCTTTTTTTCCTCAAACTTTCTTTCTCCTTCTTCTCCAGCAAGTCTGAATCTCTCTCCCTCCCCAATTGCTCCCCCAACCAATAGGTCCAACTCTCCCTCGATCTCCTACTTTCTCTTATTTTCTTCTTCCCCTCTCCTCCTCCCTTTTCTTCTTCTTTCTCTCCCTTCCTCCTCCTACCTTCACTTCTCTTCTCCGTGGTAGCAGCTCCTCCACGACATCAGTAGCTCCTCCATGTGTGGCAACAGCTCTCTTAATTTGGTAACCCATGCATTAATTTTTTTTTCAATTTTTTTGAATAATTTAATATTTTAGTAATTATTGTTGTTGTTGTTAATTATTTATTTGTTAATTGTTAGCAAGTTTAATTGTTTATTGTTATTGTTGTTAATTAAATTAATTTATTGTTTAAATTATTTGTAAAGTGTTAGTTTAACAAAATATGTGCTAATTGTTTATTACTTAATTGTTATTTTATTAACAACTATACAAATAAAATTTATTTAACACATACTTAATTATATTAACACTTAACTAATTATTTTAACAAAATATTAATTTAATTAACAAATAACAAATACTTGTAACAACAAAATTAAATAAACTAACTAACAATTAAGTAATAAACAATTAACAACTGAATGAAATTTAATTGTTGTTAAATAAGTGATTTATTTTTTAATTGTTAGTTAGTTTAATTTATTTTATTATTATAAGTATTTGTTATTTGTTAATGAATTTAATTTTTTGTTTAAAAAATTTAAGTGTTAGTTTAATAAATTAAGTGTTAAATAAATTTCATTAAATTTTTAATTAAATTAAGTTAAATTATTGGTATTTAAATAATTTAATTGTTTTTTAAAAATTGAATATGTGTTATTTTTATTAATAAATTTTTAAATAAGTGATTTACGTGTTAATAACATTATTTAAAATTGTGGGAAAATAAAATATTTAACAATTTTATGAAATTAATTATTTGTTAGTTTACTTATATATTTGGGTGGTAATTAATTTTTTTTTGTTACATTAATTTCAATAATTAATTGGTAATTAAAAATTTAAAATATTGTTAAAAATAATTAATTAGGTAGTTAAATATTAAAATTAGTTTAGAATTATATTTTTTAAATATTATACAAAATATATATATTTACGTGTTACTATAATTTGTTTGTTTGCTATTTAAGTTTTATAGTCGTTAATTAAGTCAATTACTTCATAATTAAGTTATTTAGTTTGTGTTTAAAAGAATAAATTAGGTAGTTAAATAAGAAAATTTAGATTTTGTAATTAAATTAATAAAATTTAATTTCAATTATAAAATTAGGTGTTAGTTTCATTCATTTGCTTGTTGATTCATTTGTTATTAATTAGTTTACTTTTGTAATTATTAAATTAAATCCATTATTTGGTAATTTAATTATTATATTATTGTTTAAAAATTAAATTATTAAATTTTTTAAAATATAAAATTAGATGTTAGTTTAATTAATTTGGTTGTTAATTTTCTTTTTAAATTGTTCAATTAAGTCAATTGTTTTGTAATTAAAATATTAAATTTTAATTAGAAGAATTAATTACGTTGTTAATTAAAATATTAATTAATTAGTTGTTAACCAATTTTGTTATTTCTTAATTGAAGTAAATTACTAATTTAATTATTAAAATAATTACATTTAGTGTAAAATGAATTTAAATTGTTCATGGATTGACCATAGACTAACCGATGGACTTTTAAATCGATA
The DNA here is from genome assembly GCA_963924115.1 of Dovyalis caffra. Classification (NCBI taxonomy): domain Eukaryota; kingdom Viridiplantae; phylum Streptophyta; class Magnoliopsida; order Malpighiales; family Salicaceae; genus Dovyalis; species Dovyalis caffra. The sequence continues at coordinate 13,062,096 of CAWUPB010001184.1, forward strand.
TTTCATAAATGAGATTAATGAATTTATAAATTTTGTCGTTAGTCATTTGGAGTGTATGGACGAAAATAAGATAAGATGTCCTTGCAAACTTACAAAATGTCAAAACCATAGTTATGAAAAGCATGATACCGTTAAGTGACATTTCATGAGATATGGGTATGTGTCCGGGTATTATGTATGGAGATGTCATAGATGAAATGAGTCAATTTATTATCGTGACAATTTGGTTAATTTTGTTCAATCTGAACAAATATTTGATAAACCTCGAGTGAATCAATATCACCTAATAATGATGGATGTATTTGATCAATCATTTAATCCATCTAAAATAGACGAAGACCCAAATCCCGATGCCCAAGCCTTTTATAATTTGTTGAATGCATCCAATAGAGAGATCCGGCTTGGTTCAAAAACCATTTACAGCTTATCCATAATGACCCATTTGTTACACCTCAAGTTTAAACATCATTTGTCGAAGAAGTATTATGGTGACTTATGTCAACTTATGAAAGAGTTGATGCCTATCGATAACTCGCATGCTAAAAGACTTTTACAATATGAAAAAATTAATGGAAATGATGGGTTTACCAGTTAATGGATCCACGAGTTGTATAAATAGCTACATGATTTATTAGAGTGAAGATAGCGAGAGAATCACTTGTAGAATTTGTGACTATCCTCGATATCGAAGTCCTAGGTGGGGATCGGTCGGAGAAACATATTTCTCTTATAAAAAATATATTATTTTCTCGTTAACCCATGATTACGGAGGATGTATGCATCGACCACCATTGTCGAAGACATGAAGTGACATGCAAAACATATAGTTGAGGCGGACATCATGTGTCATTAATATGACACCTTTGCATGACAAGCATTTCAATCAAACACATCCTTCTTTTGCATTAGAAATTAGGATTATGAGATTGGGAGTTTACATCGATGGGTTTTGATCTTTTGATCAATCTGGACAACAATATTCTTTTTTTCTTTTTTATAAAAATCGATCAATATATAAAAGAGAAAAGAGCCAGCAAGAAAGTGGCTATAATAACGATTGATAGTAAAAATAAGACGACAAACTAAACAACAACATTTCTAAAAATAGCAAAACTGGACCCCAATAATAAAAGGATGAACTATCTATTTAGGGAGCCCAAACGACGGGTTCTTGAAGTATTTATCCATCTTTTGATTTTATTTGAGCTAATAAGCGAGATCATTTCCAAAATAGACAAAATGATCATCAATATATCTAGCCCAATGTGCCACTCTATGAAAAACCAAAGAAAAAATGTTATCCCAATCAGGAGTGGTACCATTAAAGATAAGATTATTTCGCACTAGCCAGATCGACCATAGGCTTGAATAGAGAACAATAAACCATAATTTCTTCTGCATATGCCTATGAACATAAAAGCTCCACTCGTTGAAAAAGATCATCTACAGATTTAGGCATAATCCATGAACAGACCTCACCGAGTGAAAGATTTTAGACCACAACCGCCAAATCTCATGACAATAGAAAAGGAGATGAGACACAAATTCTCGATAACCATTGCGGAAAGGACATAAGCTGGCTGAAAACTCCACTAGACCAATACAAAAAAGAAAATCCCTTGTTCGTAACTTGCGGTGAGCTACTAACCGGACAAAAGCTTCTACTTTTGGAGAAGTTAAGCCTTTCCAAACATAAGAGATTATATGTGAGTCACCATGCAGCAGAATCGAATCTAGAGTTGAAGAACAAGACTTAACGAGTATATAAGCCTTTTATGTCATAAGCCCGCATTCTCTTATCATCAACACTTAGATTTAGGTGAACAGTTGAAATTAAATGGTGCAACCTTTCTACTTCTTAAACCTCCCAATCACGAAGCTCCCTCCTCCAATGGTATTTCCAAACCCAACCTAAACTACACCAATCTCCCATATCTAAAATTTTGCAATCTTTTCGGTAGCTAACCCGTATAGACTCGAAAAAGTTGAGTCGAGGTTTGTGCTACTTGCCCCCACATCTTTTCAAAACATGATGGATCTACCATTGCCAGTCTTCGAAACGAATCCCTTCTTTGATAGCATGACCGCAAGGAGTTGAACTTGAGTAAACCGAGCAAATATCTTTCCAATAAGGAGATAAGATACCTACAAAATAGGGAAGATCGTTCCTAGACGTTAGATCGTATTTTTGAAGGATGAATTGTTGCCAGCAGGAAGAGTTACTCCGACTAAGACGCCATATCCACTTGAAAAGCAATGCCTTATTCTTCCTCGTTATGGAAACAATACCTATCCCACCCTTTCTTTTTGGTCTAGCCACCGGACGCCAAGCCACCTTGTAAATCTTTCGATTTTCCGAACCTCCACTCCATAAAAAACGTTGCTGCATAGAAATAAGTTTTTTTGCCACACCTTTAGGCATTCTAAATAGAGAAAGGTAATATTCTTTATCGCCTCGTGATTGTAATGCCTTACAATTTGCCATAGTAAAAATATATGAATGAATAATATATGTTCTTAACTATAATTGTCCTTGGACCTAAAACCCAAAGGTTAACCTAGACGTGTACTTATAGCCCTTAATTAAAGAGTTTGTAAATTATAGAAAGTTGGTGCACTTACTTATGATATGTCTCATAAGGAGAATTTTCGGATGCAAGTCGCTATTATATGGGCAAGCAGTGACTTCCCTACATATTGTCAAGTTGGAGTACTACATGAAAAAAAATTTACATACTTGTATTACATGAAAAAAAATTTAATGCTTTTAGTCACCGTAATGACCGAAAGGCTTCTTGGTTTGACTTGTCGCTATAAGTTTCTACTACAAAGTCATCCTTTTAGGAGGAACAGAACGCGTTCAAGCTTAAATTTGTCTCTCCGATAATAAACCAATTTTAAGTATAAAATAAAATATTTATGGTATTTTTTTAAAAAAAATGTGTCTATATGATAGTAAGCAAAATTTGAGTATAAAATAAAATATTTATAGTATTTCCTTTTAATGTAAAGAGAGTTTTAGTTAAATGTTTAAACTTTTAAGTGATACTTATAATTTAACAATACCTAGAAAAAAAACTACTATAATTTACTTATTTTGATTTTACAATTTTTTTAATTTTAAAAATTTAAGTAAAACTCTCTTTCCATTAAAAAAATACTATAAATATTTTATTTTACACTCAAAATTTGCTTACTAATATAGAGATAAATCTAAATCCATAAAAGATATTTTGGATAAAAAAAAATTAGCTTCGCCTTTTTTAAAATGTTCAATTATTGGAGAGAATGATCAAGATGTATATCTTTACCTTTTTCTAGTTTTTTTTCTTTTCAAAATTCATTTATTTAAATTAGATTTTAAAAAAAAGTTAACATTATTAGTCTAATAGAGGGACGAGATTCATATATAAATTAAATATAGAGGGATGAACTTTAAAAATAATAATAATAAGATACAAAAAAGACAAAAAAAAAAAAATACCTGCGTGCTTTGTCATAATATTAGAGAGTTTTGGAGTTTTAGGGTTGTTTCAGCTTTTAGCTGTTATGTGTTATAGCATATTTTTTGTTCTTTCACCGCCTCTATCTTCTCTCCATAATTCCCACACCTTTGTTCATGTAAATCATTAACATGCAGGAAATGAGGGCAGACGATCTTTAAAATTGTGAATTTTGAAAGGTAGCATTGATCAGAAAACTCTCATAACTCACAGATCCAATCAAGGTTAGGGGAGGATTCTGTTGATAGAATCTATTGTTTTTCTTGCCACTCACAATCTCCAACAACTTGACCCCGAAACTAAAAACATCTGAGTTTACAGAAAATTTTCCAAACACAGCATATTCTGCTGACATATAGCGACTGCATAAGAAAATAATGAAAGAATCAACTTTTAGTGTAATCAAGCGTAGTAGTATTTTATCACTTGTCTGTCTGTCCATGGCATCTTGTTGCACACGCAACAGACAGATTTGTATGCATTTCTAGGCTTCTTGTTGATGATACAAGTCCTTCAGTGATGAATCAACTATCTCTACTGCTTTGTCTTGCCTCCATAATTCCCACGCCTGTGTGGTTAATATAAGCCATTAACATGAGGTACAGAAACTATATACAACTTTGTATTTTCAATGCCAGCTACAAGCACAAAAGGTTCTCTGGTAACTCACATATCCAATCAAGGTCAAGGGAGGATTCTGTTGATAGATTCTATTGTTCTTGCCACTCACAATCTCCAACAACATGACCCCGAAACTAAAAACAACTGATTTCACTGAAAATTTTCCAAACACAACAGATTCTGGTGACATATATTTAGCCAATGCATAACAAAATAACGAGTCCGAAGTTTAAGTATTCTTACTAATCATAAGTATTATTTTGTCGCTCAGTCTCTGTTTCACGAAAAGGTACTTACTATGTTCCTAAAACTCTCCTTGTCCTATCTTGAATTTGGTGGCTTTCAAATATTTTTGCCATTCCAAAATCTGATAATTTTGGATACATCTCCGCATCCAAACGAAAAGGAAAAAAAATTGAAAACACGGCAAGATGGAAGTCATCAGCTAGTTAAATATTTCATTGCTTTCTTTTGCTTTTCAGCTCATTATGACAACTATTTAGTGCTTCGTAATGAATTATAGCCGCAATGGAAATACGAAGATAACATTTGCATGTACAAACTTGCTGAAAAGACAGAGTTAGAAAGATATGAGTGAGGCTTCTAATGTATTAATTGGAACATGAAGAAAAGGAAAAATAGTTAGTTTCCTCTTTCATCCCTCAGCAGTTCTAAGACAGACTGCAAAGGCTGTCTTAGGACAGTTCCAAAATAGGACAGTTCCAAAAAAGACATTAATTTTTAGATTGAACCTTTTCAGCTAGGACACATGCTGTTAGTTCAGCACAAATGTAATGGAATGTCTTTTGAAGCCGTTTTTCGGAATGTACATCTTCAGCGACTGGCAATTGCAGTAATTGTCACCTCATTTATAGAACACGGTCCGTCTTCTACGTCTACTGCTATGTCAGGATTTTTGCCAGATTCTCCGAAAAGGAATGCAGGTTGTTTAGGAGAAGGAATGGCTGTTTCATTACTCAACATGAAAACAACTGCTAACATGGACGGTCTGTCCATGGCATCTTCTTGCACGCACAACAGGCCGATTTGTACGCATTTCAAGGTTTCCTGGGGAAGATATAACTCCAGCGTTGAATCAACTATCTCCAATGCTCTCTCTTCTCTCCATAATTCCCACACCTGTGTTGTTCATATAAATCATTAACATACAGGAAATGAAGGTTGACGATATTTGAAGTTGTGAATTTTGAAAGCTAACTATAAGCAGAAAAGATTCCCTTATAACTCACGTATCCAATCAAGGTCAGGGGAGGATTCTGCTGATAGAATCTATTGTTCTTCTTGCCACTTACAATCTCCAACAACATGACCCCGAAACTAAAAACATCTGATTTTACGGAAAATTGTCCAAACGCTGCATACTCTGGTGACATGTAGCCACTGCATCAGAAAAATATGGACAAGTCCAGAGTTTTAGTATACTTCTTGATAATTGTGCTTTGGAGTTTGTGCGATTGTACTTACTATGTTCCTACAACTCTACTTGTCCTGTCTTGCATTTGGTCGCTTTCAAATATTTTTGCCATCCCAAAATCTGATATTTTTGGGTTCAGCTCTGCATCCAATAGGATGTTGCTACATTTTAAATCTCTGTGAATGATTCTCAACCTGGAGTCTTGGTGTAGATATAAAATCCCACGAGCAATACCAATAATAATATTGAAGCGTTTTTGCCAATCCAATAACAATCTTCTTCTTTCATCTGTTTAAAAAATCATCTCTCAGAGAGCCAAAGCTAAACAATTAATGTAAAGCAGGGCAATAAAAACATAAGAAGACTTACCAAAGATGAAAGAATCCAAGCTTTTGTTCGGTAAGAATTCGTAAATTAACATTTGTTCCCCACCCTCAATGCAACAGCCTATAAGTTTCACAAGATTCCTATGTTGAAGCTTTGCAATTACTGTAACTTCATTTTTAAATTCTTCTATTCCTTGTCCTGAATTTCTCGATAACCTTTTTACTGCAACCTCCTGTCCGTTAGGTAGCAGACACTAAAATAATGTTGCAAAAATATCAGACCTCTAAATGACAATTATGACAAGAACAGAAAAAGCGAACAGCATATTGAGAAGCCATTCAGTTTTTTGACACTATACCTTATAAACTGGGCCAAAACCACCCTGGCCAAGTTTGTTAGCTGGAGAAAAATTGTTAGTGGCCGCTGTTATGGTGCTGAGCTTGAAATATTCCAAGTCTGTAGTATTGCTACTTCCCCGTAGTTCATCTGTTGTTGTAGCTTATAAGCATTTTCAATTATGAGGGAAAAAAAGAGAATTTCTCCCCTAAAGACACCTCCCCACAACCCGATCAGAATAAATACATGATTTGTAAGGCAGATTACAATAGTGATAAGAGTTTTGTCTTACCTTTTTGTGCCTTCTTCCTGAGCCACAAATAAGCAAATAGGCTAATGAGAAACCATAGCGATGCAACAGATGATGCCCAAATGGCCAGAATGTCCTTCCTTTTACCAGAACCGTTTGACTTCCTGTTATATTCAGCTGCTTAAGAGGAAAAAGGAAAGTTTTATGCATCAACATAGAATAATTCTATTCCAGTTATCACTGAAAAGAAAAAAGTGTACCTAATTCATATGCATCAACCCGAACAAATAGATCATAACTTTCAGTGGTATCATACTTCATGTCAAATAATTCTCCATACCAAGTCAAACAGCCATCCCCTTGCCCAGGAATTTCAATGCTAGCGTATGCAGAGCATGAGCAATTCTTCTTGCATTCTAGTTCACAGTCTGCACGACTCATGCTCAAGTCCACCCAAACCGCTGCTGTAGTGTCCGGAATAATTAAATTTGCCACCTTCACAAACCCCTCTTCGTGCTCACAGACTGAAGAGGATTCTAGTCGTTTCCTGACACAACCACCAGAGCCATCTCTCAAAAACCAGTCCCTTGGGTACTTGGGTTCAAACCCAGGTAAACACCCACATTCAAATCTATTTACAACAGTAGGTTCACATATACTATTAGGACCACACCATCCATAAAAATCACATCCATACTGAGGTTCTCTCCAAATCTCCTTCCATTGGCCATCCCTTGATTCGCTTTCATGCCATGTTAACACCTTCACAAATCCTGAATGATCCACTATTATTGTTAGGAGAAGAGAAGCATCAGGAATAGTGTAGACAGAGTATATTTCGTCTTGATCATTTACTAAACTCCTGTTGTATAAACTGGCCTTGCCTCTCCATGGCCATGGGGGAGTTCGAGTAGTTGGCTTCGTACCCTTATATAAAAAGATTTGTGGTGAGCCATTCGGATTGATCCTAATTGAAACATCTCCAATTCCAGGATCATCCGCTGATCTCCACGATGTTAGGATCCACTCAAATCCTGTTTTCCGATTCAGCCCAATTTTCATTCCCTGTAGCATAACATTTGTGGGATAATCAAAACTTTGCCATGCAACTCTTTTGCTCCCATCTTGAACCAAAACCAAATTTCCAGAATCCAGGAGCTCAGCTACACAATCATCTGCTACTTCCATGGAAACATTTGTGGACCACACCGGAACTTCTTGGTCACTGTTACCAAACAGAATGAGGTTTCCATATTGGTTGATAGAGAGAAATCCCGAGGAGCCAATGATTGGATTGTTCCTATTTGCTACCCACACCACAGTTTTTCCTGGTACACTATGGTACCAAATCCCAAGATATCTATAGCCAGAACTGCCTGGACTGAAAAATCCTAGAGCAAAAGTATTGCCTTTGGAAATTAGGAGTTCACCTTCTTTAATGGTTTGGTTCGTCTTTATGGAGTCTTGGGATGTACAAAATGAGAATTGGAACATTAGAAGTGAGAAAAACAGAAATAAGTTTTCAGCATCCATGATCAAGTAAACTAGATCTTAGCCTCTGCTTGGGTTTTGAAGTCCAAGAACGTGATCCACTTCGCTTATCGTGGCATCTCTTTAAAGGATCCATGTGGAGCTCTTTCGCAATTATTACAGCAATAGACAATGACTTTTCCTCGCAATTGAAGACGACATGCTGATGATGATGTTGGTCAACACAGCATGGAGACGTAGCAATGCCGTACTCAATAGTCAACATCGGAAAAAACCTACTGCTACAATTTTTTGATATTTTACGAGAAAACAATGCTCAAAAAGTCATTGATTCTTTGTTATAAAATTTTAAATTTTGGACTAAAAACTCATAAACTTTGAAATTTGGTGGTGGAATCCAATTTTAAATACTCCCCTCAAGTCCTCTTCCTTCATGTTTCTGTTGGGCCACTTGTCACTGGATCGTTACTATTGGGCTGTTGTACAAGAAAAGCCCATGCTATGCATGTACGACGGACTACTTCGTTCTAGGCCTTGCCTCCAATGATCATGAACGCGTTAACATGCATAAATTTTGTTAAATTTGAATGCTACGTCCAAAGTCTGATTACGGAGATATCCTTCCTTCCCATTATTGACAGAATTAAATTGTTTATGCTATTTTAAGAAGAGATTAAGAAAACAATTGATTCTGTAGTTAACAAAGACTCCATACATACAAGATGATAACAAGTGAAAACTGAATTGAAAGAGGAACAGAGCTTGCATGGGTTCTTGCGACTAACAACACTACTAATAGTCTTCTCATTTATAGAACAAGAAGATCACCAGCTTCTTCTACGTGTAATTAAGAGGATGTGAGGATTACAGCAAGGTTATTTGAAAATGAAATGCAGGTTGTTTTTGGAGAAGGAAAAGTTATTTCCGTACTATTCAACATGAAAACAACAGCCAACATGGATGCCCTGTCCATTGCATGTTCTTGCACACATAAGAGCCCAATTTGAATGCATTTCAAAGCTTGTTTAGGATTATACAAATCTTTCAGTGACGAATCAACTCTTGCGCATCATCTCGTGTGCAAGGACTCATATTATGGGCTTGTCAGTGTACGCTTGGCCCTTCCTAGCTAGGCTTCTCCCTCTCTGTCTTTTTGGTGCAAGATCTGTTCGGCCTCTGTCATCAATTATTGGGCCTAGAATCTGACTCGGACGGACTTTGATACTATGTTAGATTTTTTTTATTTTATTTTTTTTGGTCTTCTTGAGCTGGTACTGCTTAAGTTATCCAAGGCTTTAATTGATGTTGGGCCATCTTTGCATGGGAGTGTCCACTTTTATTCTCGTCTTAAAATTGAACTAGTCCACACCAAAATAGTTAACTTAATTTTATGGCCCTTCACTTGTATCATGCTCTTCTCTTTTCTTCCCTTTTTTTTTTTTTTTTTTTTTAGGACATTTCCCACTCCAACAATCTTGATTGATTTAATCTTGTAAATGATGGTTGTTAGCATCTAATTTTTACCTCCTTTTTTTTCATAAATTAGAAGATGAACAATGAGTTTAAAAATATCGAGTAAAAAAAAGAGAAGGAAAAAAAAAAGAGGATAAGAAGAAGAAGAAGAGAGAAGAAAAATAAAAATAAGGGACCATGAATAAAATTTTGGACTATTCTAAATCAATTTAATTAGGCCTAATCTCATTTTAGGATAGCTTAATCTAACTTGGGGGCTAAACCACTTCTAGTAAAGATTAGGACTAATTAAGTTAGAGGTATAAATATCATTAAAAAAAAAAAATCAAAAGGGGGAACCATAACAAAAAGAATAAAAAAAATATTAAAAAAATAAAAAGCACTCTCTCTCCAAAAACTCTTCCACTCGTGGGTCAATCCGTCGGACCCGCCTACCATCTATCCCTAAAACCCACCACACTTCGACCAATACCACCTCTAACAACCACCACAAACTTGAAGTCCAACCTTAGATCAACCCTTTCCAATTGATTGTCATCATGGAAAACAGCGAAGGAAGCTGAAAAATAAAAAAGAAAGTGAGTCACCCTACCTTTTTTGAACCCCGACCAAATCACCTTATTCTCCCTAAATCAATAGCCACAACCACAGTAGAAATGTTCATCATCCTCTTAAAGGCCGATCTCCTTTGAAATCCCGATAAAACCTTGACAAAATTAACCAAATCGAAGAGGAAACTACATGCAATCCATTTTCGAATACCTATTCTAATCCGTCGTTCTAGACCAAATCGAACCTCTACCTTATTGGAGACGGACTCATCGAGGTGTTATGAGTCATTTTCCACCTTCCTTTTCCCTTGTCATGGCTAAAATCATGATCAAGCAAGAAGGAGAAAGAGATAGCCGTCGACGACTCGTTATTCTCACCTCTCCAGTTGGCCATATGCGACACAACCTTCACCAAAAGAATGAAGAGGTTTTGTCATCACGAGCTCATAATCACATAAAAAATCTCTTTCGAACTAATTCAAACACAAACATTTATGTAGTAAACAAAAATTTTAGTTCTTTTGAGGACTTAAAATAAGAAAAAAAAATGTTGGGCTAACTGCTAAACCATAAAATATAGAGGGGCCATATATATAAGATGGACAATCTATTTTTTTATATCTATCAAGTGGCTTGGGTTTTAGGATTTTTATTAAACCGTTAAACCTCTTTTATGATTTGATACCATATAGAGTTAGACAATTGATATTGGGTTCCATCCAAAGGATTTAAGCTTTGTGGTGAGTGATCCCTTCTTAATTTTATCTATTAATCATCCTTGGTTTAATTACCTAATGTGGAATATATTTTCTAATAGATTATTAGGTAGGCAAAATCAACCCGTTTACCTACTATTGTTCTTAGTTAATGTATCTATTTTTTTATATTTTTAAGAAAAAACATATATATATATATTGGATTTTTAATGAAAAATGTATCTATGTTTTGAATTTATATTTGAAACTACTTTTATGAATACTTTTAAAATTAGCTACCAAAATCTTCAAGGATTTTCAATTAAACAACATTCCAATATCAACATTCTTTTTCTTTTTAAGATTCATTATTTATATAAACGATTGGTTTGAAGTGACAAAAACATAGCTCCCTATGAATACATAAAACTTCCCTAAAAACACTAGTTAGAAATTCAAATTTCTCTCTCCCAACTTATCACATATTTGGAAAAAAAAAAACCTTCGGATTTGAAAAATGTTTATACCAAAAGAATTTCTCTTTAGCGGATGCATTGGGAGGCATGAAATCCTAAGGAGTATATAGTTCTCTTGTTATATAAGAAAGTCCAAAACCACTAATCCATTGATAGTATCCCTTTGACTCTTACAAAGCTTGGTAACAAACAAGCAAGAATGGTGTCTCGACTTCCAACAATGGAAGACACTACTATGAAGACAATCCATGAAAATGCATTTGCGAGAGGTTGGGCTTTGTTACGGTTAGCTTGCTAACTCAGTAATTGCTATGACACGGTTTAAAGATAGTAATAAAGGGACTCCTTATTAAGGGGCAATGAGTCCTATTTTATTTATGTTAGTTCTTATAGAATAGGTCCTTTTTGTATATTTTGATTCCTAGTACCGGTGTAAGTCAACCTATTTAAATGCATTGAATTATTGAATAAAGGATATGCAAAGATTTATAAAATTTACTTTTATTTTATCCTTTAATTTTGCTAAATTTCTTTCAAGATAGCTCGTGGGAGGCTAAGAACGCGAGGTCGAGGCCGTGAGAACGATTAGGCACATAAACGACTTGGTATCGAGCTTGACATGGTCGAAGAAACCAACGACCGAGTGTTTCCTTTGACTTGAGCATTAGCTTGAGAGTCCGAGTAAGCAGATGAAAAAGATGTTCCAAGCCTTTCGAGCTAAGGAGAAATCCTCCACCGATCGGTCGAGTCTAATACGGAGGCACACTAACGGTGAGGGGACCAATGTGAATTTAGCTCTAAAATTGGTAAAGTTAGACTTTTTATGCTATAACGGGATCGAAGATCCCACACCTTGGATTAGTCGAGTTGAATAATTTTTTGACTTTTAGAGCGTTACTCCGGAAGAACAAGTACATTTGTTGACTTACTATCTCAAAAGAGATGCCCAATTATGAGCCCAACGTCAAAAGAATTTACACCCATTACTTACATGGAAAGAATTGAAGGAAGGGCTTATGAAGTGGTTCGATATGTCTTTCTATGAAAATTCCTTTACTCGATCCGTGCAAGCCGAAGCGGACTAACATGATTAGGGAGTATCAAAGTCAATTTGACAGATTACTTATGAGGGTTAGAACTTTAATTGATGAACAAGAGTTGGGGCTTTTATTAATGGGTTAAAGGAGTAATTAACGAGTAGATGTACTAGCTCAAAGACCCTCAACTTTAAATAAAGCTATTGGATCGGCTCGAATATTTGAAAGTAGGTCGCTCGGGGTGCAAAACATACAATCCGGACTAGTCATGGCCCAAAAGCCTTTTGAGCTCGGGAATAGTAAGCCCACATGTAAGGAAATCCCCTTGTTGAATCATCCAAAAAGCACGATAACTCAAACAAGATATTCCGTTTCAACTGCTTTAGTTCACCAACTTACTCCCATCGAGTTGTAACAATGATATCGACAAGGGTTATGCTTCTATTGTGATAAGCATTACATGATGGGATATGCTTGTAAGAAACTATTTTTTCATTGAGTTGGAGCAAGAGGTTGAGACTTCACTTGATGGGTTTGTGGAAGACAACCACATCGAAGGGCAAGAAGCTCTCGAGATCTTCATCATGCTCTCATCGGAGTGCTTACTTCTTAGACCATGAGGGTTTATGCTAAGCTTGTGAGTCACTCCATGACAGTGCTAATCGATTTTGGGTCTACCCATAATTTTTTACACCAAAGAGTGACAAGGGTCGTTGGGTTAAGAATTGAGCAAGGACCACCTTTGAAGGTGATGATTCCCATTAGGGAAAGGCTCGATAGTGTGGGCATTTGTCACCAAGTACCTCTACTCCTTATTGAATCAGTTTTCGGTATTGATTTCACAATGTTGCCATTGAAAGGATGTGATGCCGTGTTAGGAGCTCAATGGCTTCAAACACTAAGGCCAATATTATGGAACGTCTAGAGTATAGAGATAAATTTTACATATGGGTCCAAGGAGGTGACCTTATGGGGACTTCAAACTCCCGATTCAAAGATGGTGACAAATAAGGCAATGTCACGAGCATTGACGCAGAATCGAGCGAGGGCACCCTTCTCTAAATATCTCCGGTTGCCCATAACACTAGGAAGTCCGAGGGATGACAAAAGATTCAACAAAAGTTCCTAGAAGTTTTTTATACAATAGTTGAATTTCCACCAAGTTGAACTCGGGACCATAGAATTCCCTTATGGGATGGAAGTCAACCCGTAAATGTTCGATCGTTTAGATACCCACATTATTAGAAGGAGAAAATTGAGAAATTGGTTAATGAGATGCTCACTCAAAGTCTTATCCATCATAGTCAAAGCCCACTCTCTTCTCCAATTCCACTAGTAAAGAAGAGTGATGGACCATGATAATTCCGTATGAACTACGGAGCATTAAATTAGATTACCGTTAAGGATAAATTTTCGATACCTATGATTGATGAGTCGTTGAATGAATTGAATGGGACTAGCTAGTTTACCAAACTAGACTTATAATCGGGGTGCCACCAAATAAGAATGCACCTAAATGACATTGTCAAGATAGCCTTTCGCACACACTATGGCCACTATGAGTTCTTATTCATGCCATTCCGCTTGTCAAACGCTTCCTTTACTTTTTAAGCACTTATGAACAACATTTTTCACAAATGCTTAAGGAAATTTGTTCTTTTTTTTATGACATTCTTATTTACGAGTAAGATTGAAACCGAACAAATATACAACATAGATCATTTTTTTAGAGCTAAACAACTTGTAATCAAGATAGAAAAGTGTCGATTAGCTCGGGAGCGGATTCATTAACCGGGATACATTATCAATCATCAAGGTGTCATAGATGATCCAAATAAGATTAAAGTAATGATAAATTAGCCTACTCCAAAAGCTGTCAAGGAGTTAAGAGGGTTCATAAGAATAACGAGCTATTACAAGAGGTTTATAGCAAGGTATGGAATAATAGCTAGACCTTTAACCAACTTGTTAACAAAGAATGTTTTTGCTTGGAATCCTAAAGCAAAGGTCACTTTCCATCAACTCAAGAATGCCATGATTCAAGCACTAGCCTTGACACTTTTAGATTTCTCTCTTCCTTTTATGATTCGAGTGTGATGCATCCGGGCAAAGAGTGGTGGCTACTCATGCAAAATCATCATCCTATCACCTACTTCGATATTAGCCTCTAGGGAAAAAACCTTTCACTCTCTACGTATAAGAAAGAGTTATTGGCCTTAGTGTTAGTCGTTCAAAAAATAGAGATCGTACCTTTAAGAGGGTCACTTCACTATCAAACCGACCAAAGGAGTCCGAAACACTTGTTGGAGCGAGGAGATTGGTACAAAGGGTTAGTAAAAGTGGCTTATTAAGCTATTATGATATGATTACGGTATTGAGTACAAACAAGGCTCGAACAATGCAGTTCGCTGACGCTCTTTCTAGAATGGTGCATGGAGAACTCAAAGCTATTACTTATCCAAGTACCATAGTGGCTTGATTCGATTATTGAAGAAAATAGAGTTCATCTTGAAATACAATGCCTACAAGCAACTAGTTGAGCAAAGAGAAGAAGTTGGACCTTGGCAAATTAACAAAGGTATTCTTTTCTTTAAAAACAGGATATATCTTCTATAGGAGTCCTCATTGATTCGATCCTGTTGCAAGAAATTCGTGGGAGCACCAATGAAGGCTATCAAAGACCTTGCACGGATTAAAGGTAATCTTTTACTAGAAGAAGATAAAAGAGGGAGTAAGGAAATTCATTAAAGAATGTGACACTTGTCAAAGGCATAAATCATAACTTCGAAACTAGTAGAGTCGCTTCATCCCTTATCGATTCTATCTTAGGTATGGGCTAACATTGCTATGGATTTTATTGAAGGCTTGCCTAGTTCAAAAGGCAATAGGAATTTATTAGTGATAATGGACCAATTGTCCAAATATGGCCACTTCATTCCACTTTTTTACCACTTACAGTGCTTACGATGTTGTGCAAACTTTCATTGTTAATATCTTCAAACTCCATGGCATACCTCAAACCATTGTGTGTGATAGGGATCCCATATTCACTAGTGCCTTTTGGAAGAAGTTTTTCAGCTTACAAGGAACTCGGTTTAATTTCAACTTTGCTTATCATCCCCAATCCAATGGGCGATCGGAGGTGATAAACGGAACTATTGAGATGTACCTTCACTATTTTATAAGTTCAAAACCAAAGAAATGGTCTAATTAGATCTCTTGGGCTGAGTACTACTACAACATTAGCTCTCATTCAGCAACAAGGTCGACTCCTTTTGAAATTCTATATGGTAGACCTCTCTTAACTTTGCTTTCCTACGGACACTGGAACGGTTAGAATACAAAAAGTGGAGGATGTTCTACTTTAAATTGACCAAGCCCTTCATGAACTTCGACTTCGAAATTTGAAGGCCCAAAATAGAATCAAACAGTGTCTATGATCAAAGCCACGTGAATCATGAGTTTGAGTTGGGAGATTGGGTAGATGGGAAACTCTAGCCTTATAGGCGAGAGATCCGTTACAAATAGATCCTTTCATAAATTTGTTGCTCGTTTTTATGGGCCACTTTCGGGTAATTGAAAAGATTGAGAAGGTTGTCAATAAACTAAGGTTGCCTTTTTCTAGCAAAATCCATCATGTGTTTCATGTTTCTATGTCGAAGAAAAAAGTAGCGGACTCAACTCCGATTGCTACTCAACCGTCGAATATTACGACACCGATGAGGACTCTCTATAAATTCCGAAGCCATTCTAGATGTTTGGGGAAAAGGAAGAGGGGTGGAGTATTTGGTGCAATGGTAGGGAATGGTTCCAACGGACGCTACTCGGATCAATCGTGCCAATTTTCTTATAGATTTTCCTACTCCTTGAGGACAATGAGAGTTTTAAGGGGGACGACTATTATAGTTAGCTTACTAACTCCGTAACTACTATGACTTAGTCTAAAGGCATTAATAAAAGGACTCTTTATTAAGGGGCAATGATCCTATTTTATTTAAGTTAGTTCAAGTTAGTTCCTATTTATTTGCCTAAGTAAGTTCCTATAGAATAAGTCCTTTTTGTTATTTTGATTATTGGTACCACTTGTAAGTCGACCTATTTAAAGACATTGAATTATTGAATAAAGGGTATGTAAAGATTGATAAAATTTACTTTTGTTTTATCCTTTAATTTTGCTAAATTTCAAGATAGTTCGTGGGAGGCTAAGAACGAGGGGTTGAGGTCGTGAGAACGATCGAGCACATAACAAGCTTGATAGACTTACCTTAACTCTACTGGAGTCGGCCGTTATCCACCATATCTTGTCCTTCTTACCAATAAAACATGTCTAAAGAACACAATTCTAACCTAGGAGATGGAAGGCTATATAGGTGTGTTTCCTATTTCTCAACCTCCATAAAATATAGTTTGATGATGTTCATATTGAAATATGATGTAAAGGTAAATTTCATCATCACATTAAAAAAAAAAAAACAACTACACTTGGCAAACCGAATCAAATACAAAAACTAATGTTCTCTACTATTAACTCCTTCATATATTATGGATATATGTCTAGCATTTGTCATGAAAAGTAAGGTTTAGAATTTGATCGGAATGTTTAAAGCGTACTTCATACATGGATTTTGTGACCATTATACATTTTTGCTAACATATTTTGATCAAGTTCTTGAATCTTACCTTTTATGAGAAATGTTAGCTAGACATGCATCAATAATTAATACTTACAAGTTCTTTGTCGTGGCGTTAATTGTAGAGAAACTTACTTTCTAAAGTTGAGTACCATTGTAAAGTTTAAGGCTTCTTTCAACATAACAATGAAATTTACTTTTACAACCTATTTTAATATCATCATCATCAAAACATACTTTATGGAGGTCAAGAAACAAGAAAGTTATCTAGATAGCATCCCATCTCGATCTTTGGTAAGAATTATGTTCTTCTTGCATCATTTCGTCGATAAGAACTACAAAATATGATGCATAACTGCTGGCTTTAACAAAGCCGAGGTAATTCTATCAATTCTTACTCCTTCAACTCATCTTCAAGGATTGTCTTGATGAAAAAAATTGGGAAGAATTTTATGCAACCATACTTTGCATCTATTTAATAGATCATGAGCCCCATTGCTTATGTAAGTACATGGATAATTTTACTTAGTAAAACTTATAATTAATTAAAGCCGATTTAAACAGATTAATGTAAAAGAAAAAAATTAATTCAACTAATAATCATTAGTTTTAAAAAAAATCAAACAAAATATAAAAATCATGTACCTTTCTTGTTATATCATAGCAACCAACACTCACAATTAATGCCTATTCGCATCTTAAAACTATCAATAAACACTTTTATGGATTTTATAACTAAATTAATGATTGAAAGTTTGAATTTTGATAAATTTAAGTTTAGATTGGTTTGGATTTTTTTGTCTCTTCGTATTTTCTACTTCGTTAAGTTTCAATTGCAAAAGGTTAGGATCTTTGTGATTAGGGCTTTTGATTCAAATCGTCAAAACCCACAAGCTTGGTGCATGTGGGTTCATCAAGTGCACACGTTCATTGAAGTTTTTTTTTCTTTTACAAAGAGGGGCATTTAGGTCAAAAAAGACCATGTGATTATTTGGTTAGAGAATTTGATCAGAAGAATATATTAAATATTAAAAAAATCAGAAATAGAAGGAGTGCAATTAGAAATCTAAAAATATATGGAAGACTTAGGGTATCATATAAGGATAAATTGAACTATTTATCCTAAAAAGATTTTTAAATTTTTTATATTACAAGCGTCAAATCTTTGTCCACAACATTATTAATAATGTTATCAATAATACATAATTGAATCGTGCTCACAAATCTTGATTTCAACTCCTGTCACTCGTGCTCCTCTATCTCTTTTTGGTTTTCGTCCTTTTTCTTCAATACTTTAGCTAAGTCTTGTTGAATGTAGTTGTCTCTCATCCTTCATTGTCAAAAAATAAAATTTGATTCTCATTAAATTATTCCACTGTACATTGAAGCTTACCATATATAGACATTGTTCGTAATAAAAAATTGAATCTCTCAAAATCAAAACTATGATACCAATTTACTCGGAAAAATTAAAGACTCGGGATTCAACACACCTCTATTAACAAAAGCAATTCAATAGAAAGGAAAATAATAGAGATGAATAAGGAATGGACACACAAGATTTAACATGATTTGATAAAATCTTGCCTATTTAACATATTTGAGAATAATTCTTTATTATGAGAGAAAATTAGTAAAAGAATATGATTGTGATTTTTATACTCAAAATGTAATCTCAAACCTCCTAGTAAATTCACTTTCAAACTTAATGAAAACATGTCAACCCTATTAGTTCTTGTGTTTTGCATTCTAAAACTACAAATTTTTTTCACCAAATCTAAAAATTAAAAACTATTCTACAGCTAGACAAACAACTGTCATACTTTTTTCCGGCAATCTATCAGTAGCTCTATTATCTGCACCTTCCATTTGATACTCATTTTTTCAACTAGACAATATGTTTGAATGCTGATTAATTAGCATTATACATAAAGCTCATCAAAAGATAGAAGAACATCATAAATAAGATAAACCAATTAAACAATAACCTTAATTTTAGGAAAATACTAGAAAAACTGGACAAATATCAAATGAGGTGGATAAATAAAGAAGAAGAAAAAAAGGCATCAGATATGGGCGGAAAAAAAAATACTAAATGTTGGATCATGAAAAAAAAAACATGCAAAAAAAAAAAAAAAAAATCAAGAGACTCTCAAAATTATAGACGGAGAGAAAGAAAAAAAAATGTCGTCTTTTTTTTTTTTTGATAATTAATAAAATTATTGAATGATATGATAAAATATATATTACGTTGATAAATAAATAAATAAAAAGAGTATTAGTTTGTAACCTGAAAGTCACTGTGATTATAAAGCGTAAAACGTAAAATCAAGTGCATTAAACTGTTCTGCTAAACATTTATATAAGAAATTAATTAGCAGATGACGTGAATAGCAACTGGGTAGTTTGCAAAATTATAATAAATGTAAAATTTGCCTTCCCATGCTGGCCCATGTCTTGTTGCATAATCGACGGAACCTAAAAAATGGCTTTGGATGCCCATGTGGCCAAAGATATGTTTCATATAAAATAAAAAAGAAAAGGCCAATCATATTCTTCTTTAGAGTATGTTTCGTACAAAAGGAAAAATAAAAGGCCAATCACATTCATCTTTAGAGATGAGCATTGGATTGTTTGGTTTTGATTTTGACAAATTCAGTTTGATTTTCGATTAATCCAACCTATAAGAATTGAAATGGAACCTAATCCGAGATATTGTTCAATTTTTAGTTTTATTTGTTTTTTCCATGAAAAACCGAGTTATTTTTTAATATATATATTATAATTCTTGATTCCTTGAAAATCACTTTTGTTGTGAATTAGATCTTTTATGGATTTATCATGTTATTTTGAAAAAGAAAAAGAAAAAAAATACCATTCTAAAGTTTCAATTAATTATAAGATAATATCAAAAATATAAATCAAAAAATATATTTCATATATAATTAATAAAATTTATCTAGCAATAAAAAAAGAAATAAAAGGTTGAACTAATAAAATAGTTTTATAGTTTTTTAATGTAAGTTTATATATAAATATCAAGAGACACTATTATTATTATTATTATTAGGACCAAATCTTTGGTTGAAATAAAATCCTTAGTGGATAAATTTTTTTAATTATTATTCTCCTTTATTTATTTAGTCATTACTCCAAAAGAGAAGAACGATAAGCTCAACATTAAAGAGTTGGGAACAAATATATATATATATATACATATACGTACCCCTGTCACAGAGCATGTTGAAACTCTTTTAAAACTACAAGTTAATATTGAAACTTTTTAAGTCCCTCTACTACTACTTTGATTAACTAAGTCCTTTTACTCTGCATTTAGTTTACAATCAAGACCATCCATCAGGCGTGTTACCATTGATTTGTTGTCATGTTCAACGCTTCAAGTACAGTTGACTTTGTTGACTAAATGTGGCCTAGTTTTCATTTGTAAAAAGAAAAGATGCTTAGAAAAATATATTTTATTTTCTTGGTACTTAGAATTATTTAATACGAATAAGTAATAGCCATAAGATAAAAAAAAAAAAAGAAAATGTAAAACCCCGAACTGTCCCATAAGCCCTATAAAAAAAAGATAATTTATTTTAAGATTATTATTTCTTTTTCATAATTATTTTATATTTTCTTATTAATTTAATGGCGCTTACATTTTTTTAAACCAATCTTTCAATTTGTTCTTAGAAAAAAAAAAACATATTTAATAAGTTCTTATATTTTGAACTAGTTTCTAATATATTCTTTTAGTTAAAATTTCTAGCTAAATAATTTAAATTAAGCATGTGATTGATAGATGTTATGTAATTTGATAAAATTATACATATTATTTAACACAAATAATCTATATTTATTAATACGAAGATTTTCACATTTGCATTTTGACAAAAAAAATTTCTCAAATGTGTTTTAGGCTTTTCAGTATTCAGATCCAAAATTTCCACCTCTTCATGTATGTTTTTCCTCCAGGCACGTATCACATCAGTATCTGCCAAGATTTTCTCAATTTTGAAATTCTAACTAGGTTTTTGAGTGTCTTAGTTTCCAAAATTCCAACTAATTTGACATGAAATTGTATCTTGAAATTTCTGCGTTAGTCGGGTTGGATGTCACCACCTGATTTTGGACTGGAAGTTGACGTGAGTACTTTCAAACCAACTAAAGAAACTATGTTCTCTTCGGCTATGGAATATGGGTTGGATGCATATTAGCTGGCTTTTAATTAGATATAAATCCACTTAATTTCACCTAAAAGAACCTATAGGTAACATTAGGTATAATGACATATATAGGTATATGAAAAACGGACAACATTGAACTATTTGTTTTGGTCGGTGAAAGACCTAGCTAGTCCAGATAGTATAACTAGGTTTGTTTGATCCATACCTTATCATTTAAAGTTCAAATTCCAATAAAAATTGTGAAAAAATAATTTTTATTGAATATATAGGAACTTAATCTCCATATCTTAAGAACCAGCAGTTAGGTTTATATATTTAGTATTTTTTTTAAAAAAAATATTCAATCCATAGGATTTGATGTGATACTTACAAAATTGACGAGAATAATCATATTAAAAAATTTGGAAAGTAGTTTAAGGAGAAGAAAACAGAAAAATGAATTATAAGTCTCTCCTTCTTCAGTTCACATAAAGGTAGGCCCTGCCCTGTGCTGGGCTCACCCACCATAGATTATGGAGGATTTGTGATTGGCGGCAACATATATGGTCAAACGTTTAGCTTGAATAACAACTTGTCGCATTGCATCACGGCATCGCGTCCTCAACTACTACCTCTATTACTAGCGATTTGGAAGCTTCTTTTTTACTAATTTCTATTTCTTGAGGTTTCTACGTCTGCAACTATTTCGTTTTCGCCCCCATAAAAGTTGAAGATTGAAGAACACAAGCTGCTCAAATTTGATTTTCTTTTCAAGTAGTTTGTGCTTTTAAAATCCATCGAATAGCTGCCTAGTAACTAAACTACGACTTATTGCATGCATCTGGGTCCGCGACACAAGTCACCTTAGACCTTAAATTTTAAAAGGGTAAATCTAAAATTAGTCCCCCAACTATCCATTAACTCCTGATTAGTTCCCAAGTTATCAATTTTTTCAATGAGATCCCAAAGCGTCAGAGTTTGATCTATGGAGTCATATCACGTGACAATGAAATGACATTGTTTAGAGGAAACAGTTACATTTTTCGTGAGATAATTTGAAAATTGTATTGTTTAGAAGAAATTGTAAAATTTTCGATGATATAAATTAAAATATTTTAGACAGGAGATTCAATTTGAAAATTGTACGATACATTAGAAAATCATTTGAAACAATTGATAATCTATAAAATAATTGAGAATCAATTTATAGTTTGGAAATATTTGAAGTTTACCCAATTTTAAATTACGAAATAGGAGTATCCCCATCACTTTAATTTGGTTTCCTAATAGCTACAAATTTCTTTGTACTTAGAAAGTATTTTTTTTTTTTTTTATAAAGTTTGAAAAATCTATGACAATTTTTCTTCTTATAAGTTAGTTTGAGTTTTCAACCATATTTATTAAGAAGGAACACTAGCTGGTAATAATAGATGATCAAATTGGGTTTCATTGTTCAACATAATCCTCTCAAATTGATTTTTGAGTATTAATTTTAAAAAAAATCTTTTTGCTATTAGATTACAAATAAATCATTTAGATCTAAATTAATACAATATTCAAAAATTAAGTAAATTACAAATTAGTCTCTCTAGTTTCGAGAAATAAATTAATTAATCCATTTTATTTTAAAAGATAATTATTTAATCTCTTTATTAGTGTTAATCTTATTTAATTTAATATTATTTTATTTTTAAAAATAAATTCTTTTCGTTTTTTAGATTCTTAAGGTATCTGAAATGCCCAAAAATCCAACATCTCTTTACTCTATCAAACGCATAAGACGATAACAATTAGCTAAAGAATTTTTTACATAAATATTTTCTTTTCTTATCAGTATTTTCATAATATCTATTTATTTTATCTTTTTTATATTAAAAAATAAAAAATAAACAAAAAGAACTCAATAATTAATTAAAATATTAATTATTTCATTTTTTAAAACCAGAAGGATTAGTTTATAATTTATTCAGGAAATATTACCCCTTTACAGCTATTCTTTAGAATATTAGGTATTTCGTGGAAGCATCATCCAGATCCAGACGATGAGTATGGACCCACATATTCCCTTATTGCTTCATTCCATGCATTACCGTCCAAACCTATGTCCATAAATTGGCAATGGGCTCCAAGAACTTTATTCATTTAATAACAAATTAATTAATTAATTAATTAATACTCCTAGCCGCCAAAACTTGCTTCTTAAAATATAATATAACCTAACAAGTGACCAAATATATCACGTGGGGATTTGTTTAATAAACATTTTCTTGTCCCTTATCATTAAGCTGACCCAGCAGAAGGTAGCAGGAATATCACTTTAGCAGGAAGAAACCCTCCAATTTGATGTCCATGGCAGATATGCTTTGCATGATCATTTCTCTTTTTCAAAATAATTTTTTGATAATGTTTTAGTGGAGCAGAGGGAATTTCTTCTTTATTACCTTTTCTGATTTTCTTTCTGGCTTCGTTTTTTAGGGATTTTTGGTTTTTTACATATCATTAAAGTATTTCAAGATCAAAAACTTAAATAAATGTTTCACTTTTTTTATCGAATGTATAAAACATATATATTTATTTAAAATTTTTTATTAATATTCTTTGTGTTCATGCTTTTATTGGTTACCAAAATAAATAGTTAAATTTGTATTTTACAAGTACGAATTAGCAGAAATTTATAGTTCTTTAAGGAAGGTGTTGTTTGGTGCAAAGTTACATCCTACACCTAATTTAAGAAATGTGAACTTGTGCACAAATTCTTAAACTTATTGATGAAAGAAGAAGAAGAAAATGAAATGTGAACTTGGATATCAGAAATTGGCACACAAATTTTGACAACAACCTACAAGTTCTTGAAAAACAAGCTTCATCAATGATTTATCAATTACCATCACAGCAAGAGAAGATCATCACATGGTTTCATTTCTTATGTTTTATCATCTACCATATTTTCATTTTTATTAGGCAGTAAAAAAAAAAAAATATATATATATATATATAATTCCTGTGTCCTTGTTATGAGTAGTCATCCTCCACTAATGTCAATGGCATGTGGCATTGAACTTTCTTGACTATCACCAACCAAAAGTCTCCTCCTTTTTCAATTTAAAGTTGTATTGGTCAAAGATTGGAACAGATTGATATCAAGGTATGTTGTTTCTGAAGGATCTCCCGCATGTCTTAAGGTTTTTAAGTCTAACTTGTCTGCCTGGTTAGTTAAAGACTATAGTCAGCTTCCACCAAAACCACTGGCAAGATGTCGAGCCATCAGGGGAAGCTCCTTCTTTGAATGTACAAAGAACAAACCTTTGACAATATCTGTTTATCTTTTCCTCTTCTGCCTTTCTAGTTCTTTGTTTTCTCTGAATCTTTGTCAGTTTCAGAGATTGTAAAGAATGATCACCATGAGGATGAACCCAGTTCTTGTTTTTCTTTTCTCAATCTCTTATTCCTTGTTGTTTCTAGCTCTCTCCGGCCATGCTGCAACTAATACACTCACAAAAGGCCAATCCCTAAAAGATGGGGATACCTTGATATCAGTTGATGAAAACTTTGAATTGGGATTCTTTAGCCCAGGAAATTCTAGTTTGAGATATGTTGGTATAAGGTATTACAAGATTCAGGTTCAGGCTGTCATCTGGGTTGCTAATAGGGACACACCAATCTCTGGTCGTAATGGAGTCTTGAGGATAGGTGAAGATGGGAATTTGTTGGTTATAAATGGAAATGGAAGTTCAGTTTGGTCAAGTAATGCTTCAGTTGTGTCTAGTAACACAGCAGCCATGCTTGATATCACAGGTAATCTTATTCTCTCAAGCAACGATAGTGTTGGTGACACATATAAGGCCTATTGGCAAAGCTTTAATAATCCGACCGATACCTATTTGCCACACATGAAAGTTCTTGTGAGATCTGCAGAGATTCATGCCTTCACTTCATGGAAATCTGTAAATGATCCTTCACCAGGAAACTTCACCATGGGGGTTGATCCTCGCGGCGCACCCCAGATAGTGGTTTGGGAGCAATCAAGGAGAAGGTGGAGAAGTGGGCATTGGAATGGACTAATATTCTCAGGTGTGCCATATATGCAAGCTCTTACCACTTACCGATATGGATTTAAGCTCACTCGCGAAAGCGACGGAAACTTTTATTTTACATACAATCCTTCAGATACTTCTGAATTGATGAGGTTTCAGATAACTTGGAAGGGATTTGAAGAGCAGAAAAGGTGGAATGAAAGTGAAAGGAAGTGGCAAGTAATGCAATCACAGCCTTCTGAAGACTGTGAGAAATACAATTACTGTGGCAATTTTGGAGTCTGTACTACCTCAGGATCTCCCAAATGCAAATGTATGGAAGGGTTTGAGCCAAGGCATGTAGATCAGTGGAGACTAGGAAATTGGTCAGGTGGGTGTGAAAGAAGGTCTCCTTTACAGTGCCCGAGGAACACCAGCAGTGGTGCAGAAGATGGGTTCAAAACAGTAAAGCACACGAAGTTGCCTGATTTTGCTGATGTGACACCAGTCTTGAAGAATTGTAGAGAAATGTGTCTGAATAACTGTTCCTGTAAGGCTTATGCTCAGGTCAGTGGGATTGGATGCATGATATGGAATGGAGACTTGATTGATGTCCAGGATTATATCCAAGGTGGGAACACTCTGTTCGTGCGTCTCGCCGATTCTGAACTAGGTAGAGTTAACTCTTTTCCATTGCTGTTTTTATTGTTTTTTGCTTTGATTTAGTAGTTTATAATTAGATTTCACAGAAAGGTTGATAGAATTATAATTTCAAATTTATTGTTGTCAACATTGGAAATAAGCAAGGCCTATTGAATTAGCCTCTGATCCAATAGCCCTTTCTGGGTTTAGAAACACAGTAATGGCTTCAAGACAGCAATAAATTGTAACACATGATCCATATTTCTTTACTTCTTCTGATCATCATTCTGTCATGACAAAAATCCCAGAAATTGCAGGAATATGATCTTGAAAAAGGTTAAGATGCAGAGTCATGGTTCTAGTTAGGTTTCTATTAAAATTTGTCTGTCATGATAATGGACTAAGTCAATTAGATGAAGAAAAAGTTATGAAATCTTGCAGCAGTTTATTTTAGTTTTTATGTTGAATATCTTCTGATTTGTTTCCTTGACGTAGGTCGCAGCAGGATGGCTACATATGTGATAATACTAATAGTTTTGGCTGGACTGGCCTTCCTAGCCATATCTATATGGCTTCTGTGGATGCTCAAAAAGAGACTCAAAGGTAAGATTCTCAGTTTCATGCTCGGTTAAGAGATCATTTCCGTCTTGATAAGAAATGACTTCTTACCTTCTGAATTTTTATCTTCAGTTTTGCCAGCGGCTACCTCAGCTTGCACGTCGACAAAATGTGAATTGCCAGTTTATGATTTGAGCAAAAGTAAAGGGTACTCAACGGATCATTCTGGACCTGCTGACCTTGTTATAGAAGGAGGCCAAGTAAATGGTGCAGATTTGCCAATGTTCAATTTCAACTGTATAGCAGCTGCAACAAACAATTTTTCTGAAGAAACCAAGCTTGGGCAGGGGGATTTGGCCTTGTCTACAAGGTGAGTATTTTGTGTTATACATGTATCAGAATACAAGAGAAGCTGAATTCTAGAGTTAAACCTTACTATTCTTCTTGTTGATTACTAGGGCAAGCTTCCAGGAGGAGAGGATATAGCTGTAAAGAGGCTTTCAAAAATCTCTGGCCAAGGCTTAGAGGAGTTCAAGAATGAAATCATTCTTATTGCCAAATTACAGCACAGGAATCTTGTACGATTATTAGGATGCAGCATTCAGGGTGAGGAGAAGATTCTGATCTATGAATACATGCCAAATAAAAGCTTGGATTACTTCCTTTTTGGTGAGTTCTTACAGACATTTACTGCTTAATGGAAAAAGGCTAGTTAAAGAACAAAATAATGATTTTGTTTCACGCCTGTCAAGTGTTTCTGATTTCCTGTGATCGCAATGGCAGATCCCGAGAAGCAAGGGCTATTAGACTGGAGTAAACGTTTCGCAATTATCGAAGGGATTGCCAGAGGTCTTCTTTATCTCCACAGAGATTCAAGACTAAGAATCATTCATCGGGACCTAAAGGCTAGTAACATTTTGTTAGATGAAGAAATGAACCCAAAGATTTCAGACTTTGGCATGGCCAGAATATTTGGTGCAAACCAAAGTGAAATAAATACAAACCGAGTTGTTGGCACATAGTAAGTTTGATATCTATGAGATGACTTATATTCAACTCTAATCAACAACATGATTTTTCTGACTGTCACTTTTATCTTGCAGTGGTTATATGTCACCTGAATATGCAATGGAAGGCCTATTTTCAGTGAAGTCTGATGTTTATAGCTTTGGAGTATTACTCCTAGAGCTTGTGAGCGGCCGAAGGAATACTAGCTTCCGTCTAACAGATCACGTGATCCTTATTGCTTACGTAAGTACATAGAAAATGTTGCCAATTTAAGCTTTGAGATGAGATTCAACACAACATTTTCGACAGCTAATTCTCCAATTATCTGATCCAATTTCTGGTTGATTGCAGGCATGGGATCTTTGGGATGAAGGTAAAGCAATGGAGATGGTTGATCCTTCCATCCGAGATTCATGTGACGAAAACCAAGTTCTGAGATGCATACAAATCGGCATGTTATGTGTGCAAGATTCTGCACTTCATAGACCAAACATGGCATCAGTTGTGGTAATGCTGGAGAGCAACACAACAAACATTCCATTGCCTAGGCAACCCACTTTCACTTCTGTCAGAGCCTCCATAGACACACAAACATTTACGGAAGTACAAGAAATAGCATCATCAAGCGACGTGACAGTCACAATGGTAGCAGGCAGATGATTACAATCCTTCTTTATCTGTTCTTTTGCATTCCTCATTTCATGTGTTTATATGTTAGTTGAGTGGAAAAACACAGAGGGTATATGTATAGGCCTTTTGTCAATCGATTTTGTACAAAAAAAAAAGAACTATTTTTTGTTCTCTAGAAATTAATACTAGGGTTTGTTTTAATTTAACCTTTTTATGTCCTTGGGGAGAAAATTCAGCAGTAACCAGAGAGGTATTGGATTGAGAGCAGGCTCATTACAGGTTTAGGCCAAGAGCACTTTCGCAAGCAGAAACTGGCACCAGAAACACTCTGGCCAATCATCTGTGCAAATCAGTCACCAATTCTTACCACATTTTAATTTTAAACTGAGATTTCAATGCTTTGTTGCAAGCTCAGGAAGAATTGTAATGGGAATATACCAATGTGTGAAACATGCTTAAAAGCTGCATATCTTGTCCATTATCGTCTCCTGTGTCTATAAAACCATTACTATTATGAGTTGAAAAACTCGCCTCTCTACGTAAGAATGTTTGATCATAGAACATTGTAAATTTGTGATCCAGAAGAAATTGAAAATTCTTAGGTGCATATCACAGACCGGAAAAGTTTGTAAATAATATTCTACTAGATTGAATATTCATTGCAACTATAACAGACTGAGAAAAGACTAGCAGTTCAAGAATTCATCAATCTAGTCATTAATGGGTGACAGTTCTGGCGCAAGTCATTCCATTTAACAAGTCATTCATGAAAAGATCCCAAATATAAGTAGTCGGAAAAGATGACAATCTCACACATCAAAAACTAACTCAAAGCAAATAAATAAACGAAAACAGTCAATACTCAATACAACAAAAACAATAATGTTCATTAGCAAAGTTTAGATTTTGTTTAATGAATGATAAGTTCCAAATTATCCTGAATGCTTATCTGGCACATAGATCCGTCCTGCATTCTTCTTCATGATGTCTGAGAGCGAATCAAAGCTTGCAACGCAGCAAACTGCTTCGAATTCAGGCCCAATCCTGCTGGGTAGAGTAACATCAGTGAAACTCTTACTTGTTGGATCATACCATACCAAAGCATTGGAATCACTAGAAATCAACACCTTTCCATCTTTAGAAACCATAACGGGCTGGAGAAAGCAATTTTGCAGCATCGAAGAAAGCGAGTTCTTAGTGATTACAATCTCTTTCGTCCAAGAATCTTTGATTCCATAATCTTTCATCACCCATATGTCAAGATCATACAAAGTCATATTGTCACATATAAAGAGACGATCTCTTAGTACTCCCAAGCTCATCTCTGTCGTATCCTTCCTGAAACCATTAGGCGGTGACATTGGCCTAATCCTTTGGATGTCGATATCTAAAGCACATATCAAATCAGGATATTCATCATCATCAAGGTTGACAATCCAGTGCAGAGCTCCATTCAGAGAAACACCAAAGAATTTCTTATAAGCTGGGAATGGAATCTCCCCAATACTTTTCCACTCATCCTCTCCAAATATGCAAATTTCACCTTCAGAGCACAGAATAGTATTAGGATGAGTAATTCTTTTTCGGGTTATTCTTAGAACCATGTAACGATAACTTTCTGGACTAAAGCCAAACCCTGAAACCACATCCAATATTTTTTTCCCTTCCGTTTTTCCTTCTTGCAGTTCACAGGAGTCCTGACATGCTCACCTGTCATAGGACTGCAAAGGTAAAAGCTTTTCTTCGAATTTTTATCAAACAAACAAAGCAAACCATTGCACGAGCCCACCAGTTCGACATGACAGGTAGGGAGATTGTTTTTGGTGTTGAACTTCATGACATGGTTGCGACCTAAAACACCTGCCGATTCCAGGTCAACCATGTAAAACTCGTTGGGACCAACACCTGCAGCTTTCCTGGAAACACATGATGATGGCGAGCGAAGAACAAGCATGGATTGAGCTCTTTCACGTTGCAGTTTAGAGAAGCAAGAATCTGAGAGTAAACTACGCCAGGTCCTGCATACACCCCTACTCTGAATGATGGTTTTCAAGGGAAGTCGCATGAGAATATCCCTGGTAACATCATGAGGAAGCATTGACATTGACCAGTTAGCATCTTGATCTTGATTATCGCCATGCCTGCCTCTAGGTTTTCTTCCTCTTTGGCTCTTCATGGTGATTGCTAGGTAGCTCTGCTCCAGGCAAACTAGCTATTCAGGAAAATTTTGCTTCTTTTACTTTGCTGTGGTAAAGGAATACATGTTTCACCAGGATTATGTTCTTTGTGTGTTGTAGAGCACATGAAAATATAAACTCCTTCTCAAATTTATTTTCCGAATCATACAAGGAATGTGAAGCATCTTCTTCTCGGATTTCGCTTGTTTTAGTTTACAGGACTACGCGATTCAACAGGCTTACGTGACTCTCCTTTTTAAGTAAATTATAATTTCAATCCCTGTAGTCTTGATGATATTGTAGGTTAGTCCTTCTGATTTACATATTAGTTCCTTCATCAGAGTTGTCGTCCCAAACTGTCCTCTTCCCTCTTTAAAGGTATTCTTGATTTTGTTTGGAATAAGTGAGGTTGGAAAATTTTGATTACACTGATGTACAAATTAACATTATTAAGGACAGCAATTTTATCCAGCATAAATACATCAAAAATGATAAACTTGAACAATAATCAATCAATGGCAATCAAAGAAAAAGCTGATAAACTGATAAATATAATTTATATGTATATTTTATGTAAATTTGGAGTTCAAATTTATTAATTATGCGTGTAATTTATATTTCATTTGATATAAATTAATTTTCATGTGTTTTGAATTTGTAGGTACAAAGAATTAAGAGAAGATTAAAGAAATAAGACAAAATAAAGACTGAAATGAAAAAAAATTAAAAATGAGGATTAAAGATTAATAAAAATAAATGTGTTTGACTTGGACACTTTAAAAAGTAATTTATCCTATTCTAAAGGGTAAGTGACGTGGTGAACTATAAAAGGGGGTCTATGGTAATAAAAGTGAGAGGCATAATAAGGAGATTTGGCACTTGCACGGCGGTGAGGAGCGAAAAGAAATCAAACAGAGGTCTGTGTATTAAGCAACCAAACTGGAACGACAGAGAGAAGAAAAGAGCGTAAAACCAGACAGATATAGACAAGTAATTGTGTATTATTTAATTATTATTCTGATGAACGATCGATTTGATATTTTATTTTTAGATTCAGTAAATATTTTTATGTAGAGATAAACTTTTTAAGTTAAGGATTGATGATTTTAATTCTTATTCTATGTGATTAATTATTTTTTTCAACTTAAAACTTGAATCTTAATGTATGATGAATTTATATTATTACGTTTAATGCTTTAAGATAGTGACCACTTCATATTGATTTAATGACGTGTAGTTAAATCTGAGAAGGAATTGTATGTATTAGATTATAGCAATATAAATCACTAGTTTACTATTAATCAAAAGACAATTAGTTTTAGTGCGATAATGGAAGAGAAAAGTGCATGATGACATGCTTATTTGACCTTAAAGAATTCCATTGATTCTAATGTATTTATATCTAATTTAAGTCACATAGAAATATAGATGATTTGTTAGGTGAAGAATAAGGTTAATCTGATTAGAGATAGTTTATTAATTTATTTGGAAATTCAATCATCACATGTATTAAGATAAAACTTAAGGTGGTTTGTGAGTTGAGTTAATATAATTAATTGCGTAGGTTAGAATTAAATGAATCTATCCCTAGCTTATTAATTCAACTTATTCTAAGTTAGATAATTTTAATTTAATTTTTATTCTCTTAATTGTTTTGATTAATTCAACTTATTCTAAGTTAGATAATTTTAATAATGTAATTTAATTCATCGTGGAAATGATACTTTCTTACCATGTATTGTACGATTAGATTGGATTTATTGCTTATCCGGTTGTGTTAAAAAACAGTAACATACACTCTGTGAGAATGGAGATCTAGATAAAAGCCACGAAAAAAAGAGGGTGACAATGGAGGCCTAGACAGTAAAGAGTCAACCAAAAGGACCATTATTAGGTTTATGTGATGGTATTCCAAGCAAGCTTGTCTAACATTCTTTTTACCTTGAAATTGAAAGAAAACCTGGTTTTTGAAGCATTATGGAATGATATTACAAGTGGTTTTATTATGTCCTACCTTCGTTCTAGCCCGAGATTGAAATACAGACTGGTTGTTTAAGCATTATAAAGTGATATTAGAAGTAGGCATCGGGATGGAGTATGGACTAATATTCTCAAGTGCGCCATATATGAGAGCTTTACCACGTACCGATAATAATTCTGATTTGATGAGGTTTCAGATAGCTTGGGATGGATTTGCGGAGCAGGAAAAGTGGAATGAAAATGAAAAGAATTGTCATGTAATAATGCATTCACAGCCTGCTAATGACTGAGCTTTATAGTTATTGTGGCAATTTTGGAATCTGTATTGCATCAGAATCTCCCAAAAGTAATTGTATGGAAAGGTTTGAGCCACGGTATCAGATTAGTAGAGGATGTGAAAGGTTAAGGTCTCTATTCCTGTGTCAGAGGAATGCTAGTATTGGTTGAGAAGATGGAGTTAGAAAATTAAGGGGCATGAAGCTGCCAGATTTTGCAGAAGTGGAGTCAGTCTCCTTGGATAATTGCAGGTAAATTTGTTAGAATAACAGTTTATGTAATGCCCTATAGCATATCAGTGGGATTGGATGAATGATGTGGAATGGGGACTTGATTGATGTCCAGGATCTTGACCTAGTTGGGAATACTCTGTACCTGCGTCTTGCAGATTCTGACTTAGGTAAACTTAAATCTCTCATTGGGGCATTTTTCTGAAAAATATCTGATATCTTTGGAAATTGTGAGTTTCAAAAGGAACAATGACTTCCATGATGAGGACCAACAGTTATGCCTTATTGCTTATACAATTACATGTTTATCATTGCGTTCGTTGTATTGTTTATGTTGGTTTTATACTTTCATTCTAATAATATGCTTCAATCATTTCAGGCATGGAAGTTCTTGTCTGAAAGCAGGGGTTTAGATTTGACAGAGGAAGCATTGGCTAGCTCATTTTCCTCCTATGAGATAGATATGTTCAAATTGGACTTCTTGACGTTCAAGGCCAGGCTGCATATAGGCCAACAATAAAAGCTCTAGTTTCCATGTTAAAATAGGCAGTGAAGCAGAGCTTCCACATCCAAAAGAATCCCACATCTACATAACAAAACCTATTGAAAACAATTGTTCAGTCTGAAGAGCTCTATACAGGTTCCACAAATGAGGATCGGGGGACAAAAACTTCCCCTGCATCACGCGCAGAGCCTGATTTTCGACTTGCCTACACTTCTATACATGAAAAGGTTTGTTAGCCTTAGGTTTTGATGTTGTATCCTAGCTACATTCCTACTTGAATAAATATGCTGTCTGTAATCTTGAAAATTGTCTGTGAATACCTAACGTTATACTCTTTTCCTATACAACCTTTGATCAGGGTATTCAACTTATTCCATGGATTCCAGTCTTACATGCTCAAAATCTTTTAGTCTCTACGAAAAAACAACCCGAAGAGTCGTTGCTTATCCGAAATTGCGTAGAAACTAGAAAGTGAAGTTGACATATCACAAGAGTACAATAAGGAATGAAACTAGCTGAAAGAGAGATGAGAAAGTCGAATATTCTTTCTTCTAGTTCTTGCTGACTAAAATATCAGCCATACATCATATTGGTTGACAGGTTGAGCTTTCTTCAGTTCACATCAGCACGTGATTTACAAATCCAAAAATGAAAGGAAAAACACAACGTGTATGCGTCCCAGCAATCCTAATTACTGCCTTCAGTTATTGCAAGAAAGCTACATAATTCTTGCATGAAAGCTCCATCATATTGTCCTACAGATTCTAATTTATCAAAAGCTAAATAATTTTCCAAGGACATTTTTGCGGTCATGAAAAAGTACGTGGAAAAAACCTTAGCTCTATTTTCACAATTTTCCATTTTTAATTGAATTTTGATTTATAATACAGTAATTATTTATAAATAGAGACAAATATAAAAGACTCAGATTTCAAATATGGAAGCATAGGAATCCTAAGTGACGATCGGTATATCGACAAATTAATAGTCCAAATGAAAGGCACAAGACTAAAGCAGAAAATTCTCATATGGTTGGTATTTGTTGAATTTAGATGGCTGGTAAGGGCAAGAATAGCAAAAATATTCCGTTTGGTAAACTCTCAAAACTTGTAAAACCAACCCAAAAGGAACCTTAAGGTTGATATGGTTGATTAAAAAAAATAGATTGACTATTACCTTCTAATTATGTATTTTCTAATTGTATCCAACGTCAAAATCATTTTAGACTAATTTTCTGTTGTTTGGTCGGACTCACAAGACAGACACATCTATCTAAAAAATTTTCTATATATATAAAAACTCGAAAACAAAAACACTTATTTAAGTGACTAGAGGTCTTTTTGCTAAATCTAACATTCGTGGGTATGTCAAAATCAATTATTATATACATTAAAACAACTTAAATGTCACTGCCAATGATTAAGCAACCTTTTAGCATGGATTAAATAATTAGTGCAGCCAAAATTTTTACTAACATGAAAAATACAAAATAAAATTTTAAATTAATTCAAATGAGAAGACTTAGTCAATAGTCTTTGTCAGATCTTTAACCAACTGATTGGATTGAGGTATAATGTTCTTCGTAATTCGGCAGAAAGATGCGATCAACTTAGCTTTGTTGACAGATGATGAGTAAAATAATCAATCCAATTCTAACATTAAAATAAATAAGAATCCTTGTAGTTGGTAAGCAGAGGAAAACAAAATCTCTTAAGATCACAACACTTTTGCACGTCAAAAGTAAAAAGTCAGTTGGATTTTGTTTACACAGCTTTCATGAATGACTAAAACTTTTTAGTCATGGTGGTGATCTGGTTTTTTCCTGTCATTTGGAGAGGGCAGCACATGACTTGAGGTGGTGATGCTTTTTCCCTTTTAGTTAACTTTTGGCTTCAATGATTCGTTTGTTCTATTTGATAATGAGTTTAAGGCATACATGTTTATGACACTAACTAACTATTTTGTTTACGAAATATTTCAAGGCTATTGGTACTGGTTTGGTGCTATTTTATTGTCAGAAGGAAAATATTTTAGGACAAAAGGACTCAATGGGTGGAATAGTAGGGACCCAATTGATAAATTACTTTGTTTTCAGACCTCAATTAGAACAAATATATACGTTAAGGACTAAATTGTGGGATTTCTTACTGCTTGCAGTGTCATTCCTTGCCCTTTGGGATGCTGCCAAGGGACAAAGACAGAGAGACAAAGATCTAGCTCCACAAAGTTGACATCACCAAGTCATACAAAACTTGAGGCAAAATAAATTACTGATTTATTATCATCAATTGGACCAAAGAATTGCCACAGTCACATTCAAATAGCAGTTTACACTTTAGAAGCCTGTTAGCCATTGGCATGACTTCCACGCCTCCACCACTTTCTAATTTAAAAGGCGGTCCAACCATTTGAATTGGCAATCTAATGCCATCTTTCTTATCCCTTTCTAGGTGAATATCATTTTAAACCTTGAAAAAATAGAAAAAGTTCTTTAACCAAATAGAAATAAGAGTAGATTTAGATGGTATAATTTTTTTTTTTTTTTTTAGTTTTCTTCAAATATTCGTATCTTACATCGAAATATAACTAATTCTCGCTCAAAATAAAAATAATAAGATTTAATCATTCTCAACAAATGTGATTTCAAAATTCAAATCTTGTATATCGTTAAAAAAATTCATTTAAAGACAAACTCATTTAGCATTGGGGCAACAATTTGTTGCTAATTTAGATAGAATAATTAAATACGGAGGGGGTGTATTGCATTAGAAAAAAGAATAAGGATCAAGTAAATTGTAAATTAGTCCCTCTCTTTTTTAGAAACAAATTAATTGATCTATTTGGTCTTAAAACCTAATTCTTTAATTCTTTAAACCAATATTGATCATAGTTAATTTAATATTTTTTTGACTAAATGATTGGATTTTGAAACCAAAAGAATTAATTCATTCATTTTTCAAAATTAGAAGAATTAATTTATAATTTACTTGGGTTGCATTAGGAAAAAAGAAAAAGAAAAAGAATTTGTTCAAACTTTGTAATATTAGCTAAGACCCTTTCACACTCACAAACCCAAAGCCATTCATATTAGTTCCTCTGTCCACCAACAATATTCTGCAAACAGCAAAAGTTGAAAGTTAGGTCACCTTCCGCTGTTTGTCTCCCTTCTTAAATCTTCAAGGAGCTCAATTAGGCCCAAACATACCACATCCATGGGTTTTATTCTTTATTTATTTATTTTCATTTCAAATATTAATATGACTTAATGCATTGGTTCCATGAGTATTCTTTTTAATTATCAGAATTCAAACCGTAAATCAGGTTATAAAAAATATATTATCTCGCAAATCTTTTAGTTCCATTTTTAATTATTAGAATTCAAACTATAAATCATATTATACAAAATAAAATCTGCTCAAATCTTTTAATTCTATCTTTAGTTATCAGAACTCAAAACATTATAAGAAATAAATTTTCGCATAAATTTCTTAACTCTATTTTCAGTAATTAGAATTCCAATATAAATAATTGTGTTTAATTAAATCATAAAAATGGAATAATCTTAATTTGCGATTGTATGAAAATCATGAGTCAAAAATATACTTTATTTAGATAGACAACTGCGTGAAAAACATGTGAAGACACCTAGCATCCCTAGGAGTAAATTATAAATTAGTCCCTTTAGTTTTAAGAAACAATCTAATTAGTCCTTCTCATTTCAAAAACTATTATTTAATTAGGGTTGAACATGTTTAATTTAATATTGTTTTTATTCTATAAATTCTCTTATTTTCCCATGAATCTTTCCATATTTTTTTCATATATTTTATTTTTTTCTATTCTTGAAAAAGAAATTAAAAATGAGTAAAAAAGACTGAATTATATGTAGATTTCAAAATATAGAGATTAAATAATTATTTTTTAAAATGATAAGGACTAATTAATTTGTTTCTCAAAACAAGAGGAACTAATTTATAATTTACTCGTGCCCCTAGCCGTAAAATAATAATAATAATAATAATTCAAATATTGATGTAGAATTTTAAAAGAGGAAATAAAGAAGACTTAGACATTAAAGAAAGCAAAAGGTGTCAACAATCAAAAGCACATGCTTTCAAGACCAAAACAGCCTCTGCTTTTTTCTCTTCATATCAACCATTACCAGATGTCTTCAAGGTGAACAAACCAAAACACCCCAAATCCAAATGCCTGTAAAACACACACAAGAGACAGAGACAGAGATAGCGCAGAAAACAGCAAAGTGAAGCATGAAACCTATAACCACAAGGCATCATTGTTACACCACCACTTTGTTGTTCTTCATCACTTCCCTTTCTTTCTGCTCCTCAACGTTTGCTTCATCTTTAGACACCTTAACAGCATCACAACCTCTCACAAACGGCCAAACTCTCGTCTCCACAAGCCAGGGTTTTGAGCTTGGATTCTTCAGTCCAGGCAATTCAAAAAACTGGTATGTGGGGATATGGTACAAGAACATACCAAGAACTTATGTTTGGGTTGCTAACAGAGACAGCCCACTTTCAAACTCCTCTGGAACCTTCAAGATCTTAAATCAAAGCATTGCTCTTGTTGATCAAGCAGAGAATCTCATATGGTCATCCAATCGAACCAATGCAAGAAACCCAGTTATGCAGTTGCTAGATTCAGGAAACCTAGTACTAATAGATCAAGAAAGTGAAAGTGGTCAGTTTTTGTGGCAAAGCTTCGACTATCCAACTGATACTTTATTACCTGACATGAAGTTAGGTTGGGATCTAAACACAGGTCGAGAGAGGTACTTAAGCTCTTGGAAAAGCAGTGACGACCCTGGCACAGGTGATTTTTCTTTCAAGCTAAACTACCATGGATTCCCTGAAATATTTTTGTGGAAAGATCGAGAAATTGAGTATAGAAGCGGGCCATGGAATGGACAAAGATTTAGTGGTGTACCAGAGATGAAGCCTGTCGATTACATGAGTTTCAATTTCGTCACTAATCAAGATGAGGTTTATTATTCATTTCATATCGCAACCAAGAACTTATATTCAAAATTGAGCGTTACCTCATCTGGGCTGCTTCAAAGATTTGCATGGATTCCAGAGACCAAACAATGGAATCCATTTTGGTATGCACCAAAAGATCAATGCGACAATTATAGAGAGTGTGGTCCGTATGGTATTTGTGACTCGAATGCTTCACCAGTTTGCAAGTGTATGAGGGGTTTTCATCCTAAGAATATCGACGCATGGAATTTGAGAGACGGGTCAGGTGGGTGTGTGAGGAGAACAGCTTTGGATTGCTTGAAAGATAAATTTTTGCATATGAAGAACATGAAATTGCCAGAGAGCACAACCTCGTTTGTGGACAGGAGTATGAGTCTCAAGGATTGTGAATTGTTGTGCTCAAGGAATTGTTCTTGTACTGCTTATGCTAACGCAAATATTAGCAATGGAGGGTCTGGTTGTGTGATTTGGACTGGTGAGCTCTTTGATTTGAGACAATTTTTAGAAGGTGGACAAGATCTCTATGTTAGATTGGCAGCTTCTGATATAGGTATGTTCTAAACTTTCACTTTTGTTTCCTCTAAATTTTTTTTCTTGTTTTGTTTTATTTTTCTTCAGATTCTTTCAATTTTTCAAAATTGATATCCATTGTTATTTTGTTTCCATCCTTGGTTTTGTTTGAAAATATTTTTGTTATGTTAGGTGCGAAAAATAAATGTCTCATCACTGAATTTTCACCGACCTACTTTGTGTTTCATGAGTGGTATTGTTGCTTCTTCTTTTTTTTTCCCTGAAAACAAAAAGGCTAAAGTGATCTTATTCAAATTCCAAGTGAGCCTACAACTGGGCTTTTAAGTGTTGGAATGGGTCACATAACATCACTAGAGGAATTTGATGGGACCCTTAGCTCGTGGAAGTAAATTTATGAAACAAAAAATTTGGGGTGACAAATAGCTTGTTTTTCCATTTTTAAGGATGGGAATATAAATTCTTTTTCTTTTTGATGAATATAGAGCTAGAAACCCAACTTTTGAACCCTAATTTTGCTAATACGTTATTGTTGGAGGATTCAGTTTCACTATACAAAAAACCGACTCGATGCTTATGTAAAAGAGAAATTTTATATTATTTTATAAGTAATTACTAATATTTATTCTATAAAAGAGAAATAAACGCAAAGAAAAAGAAAATGAATAAAAAATAAGTTTAAATATGATTTTTTTTTCAAAATTAAGTCTATATACAATAATTACTTTTAAATTATTTTAAAAATTATCGAAATGAAAAATCTCTCGTGTCCAAACCGAAAACCATAAATTTTGCTAACAAGTGTGTCTATGGTGACTGGCCACCATGAGTTACTGGATCATGGTTAGAATTTGTGTCTTGCTTAAATTGGATGATTATGAGGTTGAGTTTGATGAGACCGCCTCTAG
Organism: Dovyalis caffra; assembly: GCA_963924115.1. Taxonomy (NCBI): domain Eukaryota; kingdom Viridiplantae; phylum Streptophyta; class Magnoliopsida; order Malpighiales; family Salicaceae; genus Dovyalis; species Dovyalis caffra. Next base: position 13,101,549 of record CAWUPB010001184.1, read on the forward strand.
CTGGCCTCTTTATGAAAGATTAGTTGCTTAAATAAGTGTGGTAATATCACTGTCTGTCCCCACCTAAAAAAGGCAAGATGTGAAATTAAATAATTTCTTAAAGGACGGTGAAGTGGGCCCTTTTGATCAAATGGATGGGTCCAAATAATCCCAACCCTCATGGGCCGACATTGTTGACTTTGTAGGCTTTTACATTGGGCCAAACTTGGTAGTCCTTTTCAGTCCCCAGCTTTACAAGAATTAAGGACATTATTAAATGCCTTGAGCGGGACAATTATTCATTTGGACCCCACAAATTTTATCTTTTTTTCAATTTACTTGCATAAAGTCAGTCTTGTAACTTCGGAGGGATTCGAAAAACAGACGAAAAAAAATGTATACGTTAGATTTGTCATCTTTTCTAAAATCCTATCAAAGGCATTAGTTCCATTTTTTAATTGTTTAATTGTTAGGATATTTTTGGATTATTTTTCAAAATTACGTTCTTTTATCACGTTTTAAGTAAACTATCAACATTTATATTAATATATTTATGAGATATTTCTTTTTTCGAACCCGAAAAATATATATAAATATTTTTTCCTTTTCCCCTCCTTCCTTGACTATGCATATCGATAGTAATTTTTTTTTTTTTTTTTTTTTTTTTTTTTTTAATGTGGGAAATTTCAATCTTTAGGATAACTCATCATATTGCATTAACTTTTTAAAGCGAACAAAAATTCATGCATACCCCCGTAGTAGGATAATTACTGTGAAAATAGGTTAAAATAGTTGGAAGGAAAATACTACGTACTCATGGTTATGTGTACATGAATAAACTTTGTTCATCCGTAGAATACAAGCTTTCACACTAGATGAACAGGCCTCCACACGTGGAAGATTTTTTGTATAACATTTTTGTAAGAAAGAGATGGTTATCAACCAGCCATTTGGTTGATGCTTAGAGATGACAACAATGCATGAATTGTAGCAAACAGTTTAATAGCTCAATTGTTTAGGCAATTTGTGGTCCTGGATTTAGTTGAGTTAGGTTTATGTCCAGCCACATTTCAGGATTACCTGGCTTGACACTGATCTTTTCACATGCTTCTATAATTCGGAACATGTGGTTGTCCAAACATCCTGTTCAATTGCAATACCATCTGCCATTTACTAGGAAAATTGCATGCTTATGGTTTTTTTTTTTTTTTTTTTTTGGTAATCTGAAAACTGATCACATTTCAATCACTTTCGGTGGGTACAGATTGGTCTTAAAACAGGAAGTTCTAAGCCCTACACACTCTTAGAACCAGAAAAACAGCTATAAGCCTTGTTGTGACCACAAAGAGGAGAGGAAAGTGGGATCTGAATCTTGAACCTTCTGTTAGAAGTCAAAAGTTGCATGCTTATGGTTAAACCAGTGAATTGTTTAAGATTTCAGACTAACCCCATCTAAAATTGGCCCTTGCTATGATGTGTTTTAAAGAACTTCTTTAATATATAACCTTAATAACCATGGCACCTCATTTAACCAACCATAATATCAGGTTTGAACTGATTTGGTTTAAGAAGCAGTTCGGTAGTCGATTAAATATTAAACATGTTTTGACACTAATTTAATAAAAAAAATAGTAAATTTAGTTTCAATTAATGCGAAAACTAGCATGAGGATATCTAATTGCCTATATATATATATATATAATCATGTCATCTTTTAATGGCCTTTGTCCTCATAAGTCGTACCAAATTTTTACAGTGATAGAGATAGTATTGTGTGAACCAGTATATGGTTAGCAGAAATCATGGCTAGAATGAAGCTTTTTGTCACTGTGGAGGAAAGCCACAGCAGAAAGCAAGTAGGTGACCCACAAGAAGTCTCGTTTCCATTGTCATGCGCCAGATCTATAATTGCTACTTATTAGTCAATGTTAGGTCAAGTGTTCACATTTCTAACATGGTCTTAACTGAAGTGGCAAAAGTTGGAGGGCGATGGATTTTGAAAATGTAAGTGTGTATCGTAAGCCTCAAAGGATCTTCAAGTCAAGGCAACAAAAACCCTTACTGTGGAATTTGCCTAAATTGTGAAAGAGTTACATAATTTTTGACTAAAATATTGTGATGGAAATCATAGCCTAGTGACCATGACTAATAACAAATCTGTGTCTTGTCAGGTAATGGAGGGAGAGCAGGCGCTATAATTATAGGCATTGCTGTTGGCATTGGATTTTTGATATTAGCACTAAGTGGCTTTTCCATATGGAAGAGGAAGAGATTGATGAGTGTATGTAATGGAAAGACACAACACAAAGGTAACATAAAAAAGAACTCAATAAAGCAAAATTTGCATATAAATGGAGTTGCTGTACTATATTTATCCCTTTTACATATTTCTGAAACCAGGTCCTGCAGAGAGAAGCCAAGATTTGTTGCTAAATGAGGTGGTTATTAGTAAGAAAGACTACTCAGGGGAAAAAAGCACAGATGAACTAGAACTGCCACTGTTTGATTTTGGTACAATAGCAGCAGCAGCCGACAACTTCTCTGATGAAAATAAACTAGGAGAAGGTGGTTTTGGTTGCGTTCACAAGGTAAATTCTTCTTTATGAGACTGTAGGAAAACAAAATTGGAACAATATTTATCAGGAGCTTTAATACAAATCAAATATGTGACCCTGACAGAAAGTATGTATGAAAATGCCAGTGTAGGCTAGTAGAAGGCCAAGAAGTAGCAGTCAAGAGGCTGTCAAAGAAATCTGGTCAGGGAATAGAAGAATTCAAGAATGAGGTCAGGTTAATTGCAAGGCTTCAACACAGAAATCTTGTACGACTGCTCGGTTGCTGCATTGAGATGGATGAGAAGATTCTTATTTATGAGTATATGGAAAACAGAAGTCTGGATTCTATTCTATTCAGTTAGTCCCCTTTTAACATTTGGTTCTTTTGTGCATCTCATAGATAGGATTTGAATTCAAGCTACTTATTTTGGTAAAAATATTGTTACAGATAAGGCGAAAAGCTCTTTACTAAATTGGCAGAGACGCTTCAACATCATTTGTGGGATTGCTAGAGGGCTTCTGTATTTGCATCAGGATTCCAGGTTTAGAATTATCCATAGGGATCTCAAAGCAAGCAACATTCTACTTGATGGTGAATGGACTCCAAAAATATCAGACTTTGGCATGGCTAGAATATTTGGTGGAGATCAAACACATGCAAACACCAGGAGAGTAGTAGGAACATAGTAAGTACCTAAAACTATTTTTCTTTAATTCATTTGAAGGCTGGAAATCTCACTTTCCTCTTCTTACCTATCTGCCATATTGGTTAATGCAGTGGTTATATGTCTCCTGAATATGCAATGGATGGACTATTCTCGGTGAAATCCGATGTTTTCAGTTTCGGTGTATTAGTTTTGGAGATTGTATGTGGGGAAAAGAACAGGGGGTTTTATCATTCAAACAGCGAACTTAACCTCCTTGGACATGTAAGTATAAGAGTGCATTTTAACAGGTTTTCACTTCTCATTGAAAATGAGAAAATTATCGATCGACAAACATTGAAATGGAAATATTGCAGGTGTGGAGGCAATGGAAAGATGGGAAGGGATTGGAAGTGTTAGATACAGCAGTTGGCGCTTCATATAGCCCTTGTGAAGTTTTGAGATGCATACAAGTAGGCCTCTTATGTGTCCAAGAGAGAGCAGAAGATAGACCAACAATGGCTTCTGTGGTGTTGATGTTGAGTAGTGAAACTGCAACAATGCCCCAGCCTAAAACTCCTGGTTATTGCCTTGGAAGGAATCCTTTTGAAACCGACTCATCTTCAAGCAAACAAGATGAATCATTCACTGTAAATCAAGTTACAGTTACAGTGCTAGATGCTAGGTAAAAGAAAGCGTAGACGTCTTCTCATATTTTTATATCCATAGATTTTGGTATACCTCACCAGCTGTTGTGATTTACAGTTTTTGTGTATTAATGCATCTCCCTTTGAATAACTATTGTGGGATATCCATGTTTAATTTATAGTTCATACAAGCTATAAGCTACCTTGGAAAAATTGTTTTGTCACAAGTGTATATAAGATTTGAAACACAAACATGAAGTTATGAAATACTGTAGTTTGCCTGTCTTGACATGCAAATCAACAGTACAAGATATTCAGAAGATAGACCTATCTAGCATCTTTGTGCATCTCTTCAATTTTTGTATGCTTTCATCAGGTCCTGTGATTCACAGTTTTTGAGTATTAAAAGTGGCCCAAAACAGAATTCAGGATGATTAGTTTCAACAGATGCCAGAAATTGAAGCCCTTTTCTGATTTACATTAAAGATTTAAGATTGCAGGCAGACACTGTTGAAAACTGGTTGAAGATAGATCTAGGAGTGTTCATAATCATTACAGCAGACAAATCAGAAGCATGTATTTAAATGAGGCATCTGGAAAGGAACAAATCAAAAAAGTCTTAAGCTGAACCAGGAAACAGACATTTATTTGCAATTCACGACAAGAATTCCAACATCTTATCTTCAGTTACTCTTCACAGATTCTATATTTCCTATTACAATAAAATGAAACAGACTAATTTCGTAACTAATTCAGTAAAGTCACAATAGAATCAGATGAAAAGTAATTCATCCAAAGCTAATTAGACTATACAGGAAAGGGACACTACCAACAATATCAATCTAAAAGGCCAAATTGTCACATATGAAGAATTATCACTGCATCAGAATCAGGGTCTTGTCTACAGAATCATCCTGAAAACGGTTGAAACCCCAAAAGATTAGACCTGTAATCAGCCTTTTGGGCCAATCAGCTGCACATCCTACATGAGTTTGTAGTAACAGTTCCCTCCAGAGAGAAGGATTTGATAGCGTTTGCTGCAGGGACACTTGAAATGAATGATGAGACATTCCCCAGTTTTCTCCACCCAAACAGATTCTTCACAATCTTTCATTGAATCACTCTGCATCAAACAGATGATAAATTACACCATAACATTCTCCACTTTAACACAATCATCAAACAATCGAAAAGAATTGACAACTCAATATCAGATAAGCAGAATGAAAGACAAGAATCAAAATCTCATTTCCTTGGCAGAACAAAAGAAGAAATTAAGGGTAACAATGATACCTTTTCAATTGCACCAGCATTGTTATCTTCAGTGCTTACTTTCTCAGCTTCTTCTTCTTCAAAATTACATGGTTCTGCCAGCATTTCATCATTAGGCATAATTTCGTCCCACCATTGATTTATCTCCTTCATGCTATCTCTCATCTTCTTCAGCCACTGTTATTCACCATCAATTCCAAAACCCCCACAATTATAATCAACTTATATAAAGAAAAACCACAAAATCCTCTATATATCCTAAGAATCCCAAAAATCTAAAAGATAAGTTCCAAAAAGAATTTTCAAGATTTTTTTTTATCATTATCAAAACTTAATTAAAAGATGCAGATTAACTCAATCACATAAGAAACTAATCAAGAATTACCACTAACCTTGAAACCGGAACTTCCATTGGAACTTGAAGACCTTGAATAGCTCTTGTTAGGAGACAAGTCTGACACTGATCTTCTCAATGGTGGCTTTGGAGGCAGAGACGCACTCCCCTTCTTAGAACTTTCCGGTGGTGATTGTGGGACCAAGCTGGACAAAGCTGGTGGGGAACAAGCATCAGAAATGCAGCGGCGGAGGAAAGGTTCAGGGCTGCAATGGGGTTGGCAAATATTGGAGAAGCCAGGGAGAGAATTAGGGACATTGTTGTTGGTGGTGGTGGTTTCATGGGGTTCAAGAAACAGTTTCTTGGGTTTCTTTGTGAGTTGGTCTTGTGGGTTATGATCGGGGGACCTGCGTTTGTTGGAGGAGGGAGAGGCGGAGCAGCCACAAGTAGTGCAAGGAGTGTGTTTGTGGTTGTGGTTGTGGATGGAGGAGTCAAGCCGGAGAAGGGAGAAATCAATGGATTCATCTTCTGAGTTGCTGTCGATGGCGGCAGCTGTGGTGGTTGGGATTTGGAATTCTTGAAGATTAAAGTCGCTCATTCTTTGTTTGGTTTTCTCTCTGATCTTTCTTTCTCTCTTGGAAGGTGAAGGAAAGAAATCAAGAATGGAAGGAGTTGCTCATAGTGAAAGATTATCTTATAGACTGAGAAAGGGGGAGAGGTATTGCGTAGCCAATAGTAGGAGGACATGTAGTGGTTTTTGTGCTGATTGATGAGGTGGCAGAAGAAGATTGGTGAAAAGATAGTTTCAAATGGAAGGTGTTTTGGCGCCAATTTTATAACTGTAACAAATTCAGTTAAGTTAGGTGGGCCTCTTTAGGAGTTTTTAGAGTTAATGAGCTTTCATGATCTTACTTGCATTGGATAGTTAAGAATATTGATTCACTCTCTTTTGTTGTTGGGCCTCTTTAGGCCCTTCAAAATTTCTCAAAAAAGAATAAAAATCGCATATAAAAACAAGCTTAATCTATTTCAATTATCAAATTTCTCCTTTTTTAAAAAAAAAAAAAAAAGAAAAATTTTATCCTGATGGCGATGGAAAAATTCCCTGAAAATGAATGAAGCCCAGAAAAAGGTTCTTCCTCTTTCTTTTTTTTTTTTTTTGATTGTTTCTAGCATTATTCTTCTTTTTGTCTTCCTTCATTTGATTCATTTCGGTCATGATCAGTACTAGAAGTTGATCAAACTAGACTAGACAAAAGCAAGCATATAGTAGTAGTTAAACATTCTCCTTAGTGTCTGAATATTCCATGATCTGATAAAATTGGTTCCAAATGCCCGATGGTCCAATAGGTTTGCTTCCTCCTCATGCATGGGGACTCACATTGTCCGTTCATGTTGAGTCGAATTTTGTATTTTGCAATCAGGTTTTCAATGTAGCCAAGTTTAGCAGTCCCCTTCGATAACATATAAAGTTCATTGATCTGTCTTGAATGAAAATGGATTGAGGAGCAAGTATTTTTCGAGTTATCCACTACACATGGCATGAACCCACAACTTCCTAGATAATTCTAATAATGGGTTCCTGTTGTTTTTGAAGAATCAATTCTAGTTATATAGCAGTCAACTTATTTTCTCATGAACCTTGGCTTAAGAAGTGATGATGAAGTCTTAGTTATTGCATCCATGGAGGTCTTTCTTCGGCTTTTCTTTTGTTTAGCTTTCACCACTCTTAACTTCAAGAACTCAATTGCCACTGACATCTTAGCTGTGAACCAGATTCTCAGAGACAATAGCAGTGAAACTCTTGTTTCGGCAAATGGCACATTTGCGTTTGGCTTCTTTAGTCCCTGGAATTCGACAAATCGATATCTGGGGATATGGTTTAACAATATTCCTGATCAAACAGTTGTTTGGGTTGCCAACAGGGACGCCCCACTCACTGATTTATCTGGGGCAGTCGCCATAACAGGTAATGGAAGCATAGTCATTTCCAAGAGCTCAATGAAGAACATTGTCTGGTCTTCCAATCCATCCACGAGCTCAAACAATCCAATCTTACAGATCCTGAGCACAGGAAATCTTGTTGTCAAAGATATTGGCAGTGATGGTATTTCAGACAACTATATCTGGCAGAGCTTTGATTATCCCTGCGATACCTTGATCGCAGGCATGAAACAAGGATGGGACCTAACAACTGGCCAGAATTGGTCCTTGACTTCGTGGAAAAGTCTTCAAGATCCATCAACGGGACCTTACACATACAAATTGGATATCCGCGGGCTTCCGCAGGTACACCTTCGCAGAGGATCAGATATAGTATATCGAAGCGGCCCGTGGGATGGTGTCAGGTGGGGTGGTCTTAGGTTGGGTGGGGGTCCTCAAATGAAAGGCTTCCAGATATTCAAGTCCATATTCATCTATAATTCCAATTACATATACTACAGCTTCGAGGAAAGCAATGTTAATATGATGTCACGGTTCATAGTTGACAGTTCTGGCATGCTTAATTACTTCACATGGAACCAAAAATCCAATGAATGGCTTCTATTGTTCTCTTTGCAGAGTAATCGCTGTGATGCATATTCAAGATGTGGTCCTAATGGCATTTGTAACGAAAACAAGGTGCCTATTTGCCATTGCCCAACCGGGTTTGTGCCAAAAGTGACGGAGGAGTGGTATTCGATGGATTGGTCCAGTGGATGTGTGCCAAGAATACCACTGAATTGTAGTGTCACTGAGGGATTTATGAAGTTTCCGAGCTTCAAGTTGCCAGATAATTCATATGCAATGGAGTCTAATACAACTAGTCAGGAGACCTGTGCGGAAGCTTGCCGGAGGAACTGCTCTTGTGTTGCTTATGCCATAACTGAACTTATTGATTGCGTGATGTGGTTTGGGGACTTGTTGGATGCTAGAGAATCCAGTGACGGTGGCGATACACTATATGTTCGGATGGCTGCTTCTGAACTCGGTACGTGCTTGTTCTTAACACATTGAAGACTTTTCATAATCTAAGCATACACTATATATTTCTTTCTTTATTGATGCTTTGGTCCTAGTGGGTTTATGCTCCGTAATTTAACATGGGCAAAGAAAATTTATTAACAGCTTAGACATGGGTAAACTTTATTAACCTTTTTTCCTTGTTTTTGATTTTACATGGATCACCTTTGATGATATATTCCTTTTCTTTTCAGAACACAGGCATTAACTTATCATCCTCAAATTTTAGCAATTACAGGTCACTTTGCTATGATACAGTACAAGAGAGTTGTAGTCAGTGTATTTTCACCATGTTTTTCCAGTTTGGGAAGGCAAACCTCTCATTTGAACCTTGATATGAAAGCTTTTATTGGACTACACAGATAAGTTCCTATCTGAATGTGAAAGAAATGTTACCTGTAGGTAGTTAGGTACACTTGATACCTGGTTCTCCCTCCTTACAAGGGCAAGACCTTTAAAGTCTCTGCAATGACTAAATGGTTTGACCTGGTATACAATATTAGACAATTAGAAGCACTAATTTTTTTTTTAAACGAATTGATGATACTTACCGTTCAGTTTTGGATGCTTTCAGAAAGCAGTGCAATGGACCAACTGACACTGATCATCTTCTCAGCGTCGACGACTTCAGTGGTTCTTCTGTTGGTTTTAGTTGTCTTGTACGTTTTATGGAAGAGGAAGTCCAACAGAAAGATAGGTAAGTATCCTACTACATCTATGTTAAATAAAAAGAGTTTTTATCCCAATTGCATTTTTGTTATCAGATGAATGACTAGTTCAACAAAAGACGATAATAAGAAATTGATTTGGTGATGATAACCAGGCTCTAATTGTGTTGCTTAGATGTCCCACCTGCCTTTTGTCACCCAGAATGGTCTTTGCTTTCCAAAATAGATGCTTGATTTGCACTTTTATGGGTGGAATAACTTCTTATGTTTTTTCTTAAACATATAAAGAAAAAGAGTAGTCATAGATAAATCAAAATTCTTAGAGATCATAGGAGATACAGTTTGATTTGGAAAGTGAACTTCTATGATTGTTTAAAGTTCTAAGTTAGAATTCTGATAAAACTTGCTGTAACCTTTGTCAAAGTAGTATGATTACAGAACATTGAAGAGCTGAGGGAAAAAAAAAAAAAAATAACTTCTTTGTAAGCTCTTTCAAAGCACTAAGGTTACAGAACATTGAGTGTTGTTGAGGAAATAAAAGAAAAGCCTTTTTGGCAGTTCTGATCCCACAGTACTTCCTTGCAATATTATAGCTATAATGCATAGTTTTCCAATAATCCCTTCGCATGCTATGTTTCATGACAGGTCAGTCTATAGAACAGGTGTATCATGATTATAAACCAACAACCATTGAGGAGAATGAACTAGAGCTACCATTATTTGATCGGAGTACCATTGCAGCTGCTACAAACAACTTTGCATTTGCTAATAAGGTTGGAGAAGGTGGTTTTGGCCATGTGTACAAGGTTATATTCTATACCACTTACCCTGTTTCGGCAGGATCAAAACCCATTTGGATGGATTTATTGATTCATTCTGGCAGGACTTGAACAAAAACCCGGCTGGTCCCAACTCGCTCCTTCTCCATTTGAGCAAGAACCAAATGAACTCCTAATTGCATATCCTAGACAATCGGCTGATATCGAGCATTGTTTTTTGCAGGGAAAGCTCTCTACAGGTCAAGAAATAGCAGTAAAGGTACTCTCCAAAGATTCAGGACAAGGCCTTAAAGAATTCAAGAATGAGGTTATCTTGATTGCAAAGCTTCAGCACCGAAATCTTGTTAGGCTCTTGGGATGTTGTATTCATGCAGAAGAACGGATGTTGGTCTATGAATACATGTCCAAAAGAAGTTTGGACATATATATTTTTGGTAAGTCTCTTCCAGTAGATTTAATTATTCAACATTGTTCCAAATCCGGGTATTCAACTAAACGCTTACCGGCCAGATCCACAAGAAGGTGCATCCCTTGATTGGCAGAAACGCTTTGACATAATAGTGGGCATTGCTCGAGGACTTCTTTATCTTCACAGAGATTCAAGGTTGAGAATCATCCATAGGGATCTTAAAGCTAGCAATATTCTCCTGGACAGTGATTTGAATCCAAAAATATCAGATTTTGGTTTGGCAAGAATGTTTGGAGGTGATCAAACTGAAGCAAAAACCTGCAGGGTTATGGGAACTTAGTATGTGTCTATCTCTCTCTCTCAATATATATCCATCTGTACTTGTCAGTATGCTGTTAACATATTTCTTTGTTGATTAAATGCAGCGGCTATATGTCTCCGGAGTATGCAATAGATGGGAAATTTTCGGTGAAATCTGACGTCTTCAGCTTTGGTGTATTGCTCCTAGAAATAGTGAGTGGGAAGAGGAACAGAGAATTTTATCATCCTGATCATGACTTCAACCTTCTTGGACATGTGAGTATTTCTAGGGCAATTGATATGACTTTCATATTTATGTGTTTTTCAGTGTTTGTACGTTGATATGTGCATCTGAATGCAAGTGAAAGTTAATTCTGAAAGGAACTTAAAAATTTGGTGTAGGCATGGATATTATGGAATGAAGAACGGGTCTTTGAGCTGCTAATGGATCCGTTTATGGAGAACTCAATTAGCGCATCTGAAGCGTTGAAATGTATTCACATTGGCCTCTTGTGTGTGCAACGGTGCCCTGAAGACAGGCCAACCATGTCGTCTGTTGTTCTGATGTTGGATTCTGAGAATCCTTTGCTGCCTCAGCCTAGAAAACCGGGATATTATACAGATAGGTGTCTTCTAACGAATAGGGAAAGCTATTCTTCTGGAAATTACTTGACTATAACAACGTTACTGGGTCGATAGAGAAGTGATTCTTTCTCTGAATATTCCCATTGAAAACAACCTGTTGATCAGTCTGGGTTAGACTTCCTTCCACGGAGTCTGAACAAGAAAGTGTTGAAAGAAAATTACTTTGAACGGAAATAGAGTTATTATGAATCCCATTTTGGCAATTATATCCTCTCTGCTGTATATATTGACATTAGTTCTTGAATTGTTGGAGATATAATCAAACTGTGGTTATTAGCTGATGGTTAAGTTGTGATTATCTTCATAAAAGTACTGTCCGGGAAACAGGAAACCAATTCGGTCTTGTGAAGTTTTTATCTCTTTGTTTAAGAGTCTTCTTTCTGTCCACCGGCTTTCATCTTGTATTGCCTTGCCATATTTTGGAAGTCAAATATTGCCTATGTTATCTTTTTTGTTGCTTCTGCATATGATATTTTTGACACATTATTTAGCTTTGTAAAATGAAGGATGACTGGTGGAAGTAACAAAAAGCTGGAAAGATCCTCAGGATCTTGGTTATATACTTGTGCAATCAACTATTTGTTATTCAAAGATCAATTTACCATCTAGAGGGTCAATATAGAAGTCTCTCTTCTTATACAACTAAGGCAAGTTGTAATATATAATAAGGAAACGCGTTTTCTTTGACAGAAATTATGCAAGAGCACATCACTACCACATCCTACAATTTGCAACAAGAAGAAAGACCATTCAAAGTTCAAACTAAAAAATAAAAATGATCTGGAAAGCAACATTGTCTTGCAGTCAAAAGCAGGAATACTATCTCAATAATAATCCTGGAATGTTAAAAGAGTGAAATTTTCTTACACCTATCGATACTAGCTTGCTACTATAATATGCTTCATCAAAACATTAACTAAGAGTCTGTAGAAGAAGAAACGGTGATGTTCTTCACAAATTTTCCTGAATCCACTGTTCTTATACTTTCACTTGGTGTCTTTCTTGTTGAATACGTAGTGAATGTCAAGAGCTGCCACTTTATAGATTTGGTTTGTAGAAAAGAATCTGCAGAATAATGGTTAAGAGGACATATAAAATTAGCAATTGAAGATTCGAACTGGTGTAGTTTAATATGTAAGGACAAATCTTGAGGCTGACAATCCCTATGAACAAACTGCTTACCTTTTGGTCCGCTAGACATGTTCTCTAGTTTATGTTAAGGTCCCTTTCTCGTGTTTCTTTCATCTGAAAAAACAAAAGTGTCTCTTTCTAACATTTTCAAAGAAATGTTTTATGTTATCTTCTAGTCAATTGTTCTCATATAGGTTTCTGGGTTACCAGTTTAAATGAACACCATGGTTGAACGATTGTAACTTAGATCATCCATGATGGTCTTCTTTTCGATTTTTCTCTGTTACACATTTTTATCCTTCTCCACATCCTCGATCGCAATTGACACCTTAACTCCAAACGAGACTCTTAGAGACAATGATCAAACTCTTGTTTCTATAGGTGAAAGCTTTGAATTAGGCTTCTTTAGTCCCTGGACTTCTAGTCACCGCTTCATCGGCATATGGTTCAAGAATGTTTCCCCACAAACAGTTGTTTGGGTGGCCAACAAAGACAACCCACTTTCATATTCATCTGGTGGTTTAACAATCACTGCCACAGGAAACATACTAATATCCAATAACCAATCTGCCGTCCCTATCTGGTCATCAAATTCATCCACAAACTCGTATAACCCTGTCTTGCAGCTCCTAAACAGTGGAAACCTTGTCGTGAGAGATGGCAGAAGTGGAACGTATCTGTGGCAGAGCTTTGACCATCCATGTGACACCATATTACCTGGCATGAAGCTAGGATGGAACCTAGTAACTAGTCAGAACTGGTACATGACTTCATGGAAGAGCCTTCAAGATCCTTCTGGTGGAGATTTTACTTACAGTGTAGATGTTCATGGACTTTCACAGCTAGTTCTTCGTAAAGGATCGAATATTCTATATCGAAGCGGCCCATGGGATGGTGTCAGGTTTGGTGGAGGTCCTCCAATGCAAGAGAATCCAGTTTTTACTCCTACTTTTGTCTACAATTCTACCTTCGTTTACTATGCTTTTGAAAACAATGAGAATACTACAATCTCACGGTTTGTGTTGAATCAGTCTGGCTTGATTGAACATTTAACATGGAATCAAAGGCATGGCGAATGGGTTGTTATATTTACATTTCCAACAGATCAATGTGATGGATATGAACAATGTGGTCCTAATGGGGTGTGTAATCTAAATAACTCAATTCTCTGCAAATGCCCAGCAGGTTTCATACCTGAAGTACCACAAGACTGGGAGACTTTGGATTGGTCTAGTGGTTGTGTCAGGAGAACGCCATTGAATTGTAGTGCTGATGTGGGGTTTAAGAAGTTTCCAAGGATGAAGTTGCCGTATGCTTCCTCAGTTTTGAAGAATATGACAGCAATGACTCTTTTTGAGTGCGAGGAGGCTTGCTTGCGAAACTGTTCTTGCACGGCTTATGCAAAGACTCAGGTTAGTGGCTGCGTATTTTGGTTTGGAGACTTGATTGATTTAAGAGAGTATAGTGAAGGTGGGCAAGACTTATTTATAAGGATGGCTGCTGCTGATCTTGGTAAGAGTTTGCTATAATTCTAACTTTGTTCTTGTAGTTTCCTATGTAAACACATGTAACCAGATTGTTCTTATTGCTATTTTTCTTCCTCGTGGTCCGGGCTGACAGGAACGAACAGTGATAAACAAATAGCAGTTATCATCTCAGTATCAGCAGTATCAAGTGTTCTTCTGTTGATTGCAATCATTTGGTATATTATTTGGAAGAGGACTTCTAAGAGAAGGAAAGGTAAGGTTTTACATTTCAATCTTTACTTCTTAGTTCCCTCTACAGGTTAATTTGACCAAAATATTCAGCTGACAAGGTAATGGCAGTCCACATGAACTGCCAATAAGTAAATTTCAGGTTGTTGAACTTGTGTTCATGGTAAATTAAACTATGTATCCAGCGTGTATCTTAGGTATTCTGGTTTCTGATTCGTTCGCTTTTATTCTTCTTAAACAAGAACTAAATGGTAATCAAATATCAAAGAGACACCAAACTTCCTGCCAAGTAAATTATTATTTATCTGAAGGCAATTAAAGAATATGGTTCATGTCATTTTCATGACCTCTTTCGAACCTAGTTCGCATAGTATCCTACTGAATACGTTTGCATATTTTATTACCAAAATGAGCTCTTTTGACAAGTCATGACATTTCTTATATGCTTCTTTTTCTCCTTTTTATCATATACCAACATGATATTATCAGAGAATAATATAAATTACATCTTCAAACCTTATTCAATAGTTTAATATTTACGATAGTTTTTTGACATGGTATCAGAGTTTTGATAACTAAATAGTCACGAATTCGAATCTCATCATCCCATACTTTTTCTTCTAATTAAAAAATTTAAGTACAAGATAATAGGTGGGTCTGTGCAAGTTTCAAGCTTTCAAGCTTAAAAGATTATTAATTGAGAGGTTTACCTAACAGCTTATTCAAGCATCAAGAATATGATGATGTTCTTAGAACTTCACTGTAACTAAACTATTAGAACACAAAAGGAGTTAGGGAATATCGTTCTGTCAAGACTTTATTAGCATGGGGAAAGTGAAGAATATTGGAAGTGTAGAAATAGCTTAAAACAAGAATTTCTGCCACATATCTAAGATTAATTTTAATCCCACATTAGTGTTGTAGCAAGCATTCAAACATGAAATTTTGTTCGTCATTCTCTGATGTAGACCCCTGTGGATTTGATACGTTCTTTCCTGATGTGGCAGATGAAGCATTAAGTCAAGGTATTCAAGATGACAATCCTTATGCTGACAAGAAAGACATGGATCAGCTACCATTATATGAGTTGGATACTATTGTATCTGCCACTGACAGCTTTGCCTTCCAAAACAAGATTGGAGAAGGAGGTTTTGGTGTTGTTTACAAGGTGATTTTCCTGTACATCAACGAAATTCCAGTTTAAAAGGAAAAATTCAACTGCTTTTTAGTGTTACCTTTCTTTTGTGATAGACTGCGCATCGATCTCATTTATCTGTTAGTTAATATCAACCATGATGTACTACAGGGAGAGCTTCCAACAGGACAAGTAATAGCAGTGAAGAGGCTCTCTAAAGATTCAGGACAAGGGCTCAAAGAGTTCAAGAATGAAGAGTCATCTTTATCTCAAAGCTTCAGCACAGGAATCTTGTTCGGCTCTTGGGATGCTGTATTCACGGAGAAGAGAGGATATTATTATACGAATACATGTCCAAGAGAAGCTTGGATTTGTATCTTTACAGTTAGTGACTCTCAAACTTTGAAGCTTTGAATTATTTCAAAAACGTCTTACATTTTTCTAACTTGGCACTAATTGGACCAGATCAAACAAGAGGCACTTCACTTGATTGGCAGAAAAGATTCAACATTATAGTAGGGATTGCTAGGGGCCTCCTTTATCTTCATCGAGATTCTAGTTTAAGAATCATTCACAGGGACCTTAAAGCCAACAACATTCTCCTAGATGATGAAATGAATCCCAAAATATCAGACTTTGGTTTGGCGAGAACATTTGGATGCGACAAAAATGCAGAAAGTACCAAAAGGGTTGTTGGAACTTAGTAAGTACGATAAGAATTGCTCTTCTGCTGAAACTATGCATACTAATTTCCCAAATAAAAATATCCTTCTATGTTTTCCATGCAGTGGCTACATGTCTCCAGAATATGCAATAGATGGGCAGTTCTCAGTGAAATCTGATGTCTTTAGCTATGGCGTACTGATATTAGAGATAGTGAGTGGGAAGAAGAACAGAGGATTTTATCATCCTGAGCATGACCTCAATCTTTTAGGACATGTGAGTTAAAAGCTGAAAAGTTCCTTTCTTTAGCCTTTTTCCAACTTCGTTGAGCTAAAAACTCAATTTCAGGCATGGAGATTGTGGAATGAAGGGAGGCCACTAGAGCTAATGGATCCTTTAGTGGAGAAACCAGCAGAAGCATCAGAATTGTTGAAATGTATCCATGTGGGACTTTTATGTGTACAGCACCGGCCAGAAAACAGGCCTCCTATGCCTTCGATTGTGTTAATGTTGGACAGCGACAATCCAAAGCTGCCACAACCTAAACAACCTGGCTTTTACACGGAAAGGTATTTAACTGAGACAGATTCATCATCGAATGAGACACTCAGAAATTCTTACACTATGCTGAATTGTGTCACGATTACAACATTACATGGAAGATAGGAAGATGTGGCTGCTGCCATTGTATGTCTATTTCATAAAGCATCTGAAATGTTTTTGATCTTCATATTATTTTTCTACTATGTCTTCCATGCTTATACAATCAGTAAAAAGCACAATAAAACTCCAAACTTATGACATGCTGAGAATAAATGCTACCAACAGGCTTTTGCTCATGCAAGTGTTAACTGATCCCAGAACTTGTTGTGCATTGCACTAAAAAGGGGAAAAGCTATAAATAAAAAACTAACCCTGCCGGTGTTAGTTAAAAGGAAAACTTAGACTATCAGAGGAGTTTTTTTAACAGAAATGTGGAAAATGAAGTTGTTGCACAGTGCTCTCAGGACTCGAGGAAGTTGAGAGTTACTGTTGCTGAACTAATGCCTTTCCATTCTGGTTTTATTTAATCATCAAGAAACTGCATGTTCTGAACTGCTAATGTTTACATGTTTCAAATGAAGGCAGCCACGATCATGTTTCAAATGAAGGCTCCTTCCAAGGTGCTCCATAACTCGGAACACTCTTCTTCCTCTTCTTTATTTTTCCCTCTGGCAGACAAGAATCCGAATGCTGAACTTGGGAGTCTGCATGAGGCCCAAAGTCACACGCTTGCTGGTAGAGCATAAACTGCACAAACAATTAGACATTCACTGAAAGATTAATACCCAACATCTCTAAAATATCCAAACTGGATTTCTAAATTCCAACCGTCAAAATTTAGTTTCATCAATTTGGTTTACAAAGTCTCACCCAAATTCAGCATTCGACAAACTCATACTCCTACTCAAGGTGGATATCTCCATGACAATTCATTTCTAAATTTATATTTAGATTTGAAATCATATATAAAATATAATATGCATGAAAAATAATGTTTTGGACATTGTAGTGATAGGATATGAAGATTATAATTATCGAAGAATCTCCAAAAAAAAAAAAAAAAACATTTAAGATCTTGTAATTTGATGGGTACGTAGACATTATTATTATTATTATTATTATTATTAAATTGTCAGTTAGATTTAACATTAAACAAATATTAGTTTTTAGTATGCATGAAAAATGTCTAAAGAAAGCTAAAATTCTAAAGCAACTACAAAACAGCATTATATAAGCATTAGTTTTTAATGTACAACAAAATAAAAACGGCGGGCATAAGGTTCTTTTATAATAACCTAAAAAATATATATTATAAAAAACAAATAAATAAAAATCTTTAAATTCAATAACTTAAATTGAATTCAATAAAAAGGGCGGGCATAAGGTTTTTCATATTTTGATTTTTTTTTTCAATTTTATTTATTTTTCATTATTTTGGGACAAGCCTTCTGCGTTTAGGCTGTTCCAAACCCACGTTTTTGTTTTTTGGGGGGTGTTTAAACATGGGATGATCACACCACGTGACTACTAAGGTTAAAAGCTGTAAATTCTCATAAACTTTCCACTTCATGAGCTTTGTCTTGGGAAGGGAAAAAAAAAAAAAAAAAAAAAACCTTTCTCATAATAAAATAGTAAATAAAGAATTCACTAAAGAGGGAGATTGGATTGTGATCAAGATAGCCATTTATGACGACTAAGCTTATTAAGGCCCAAATAATTCATTGGCCCAACAAACCCTGATCTTGCCAAAGTTTGGTTCTTTCAGTTGCTCACAATAGGGATTTTATATCGCAGGGATTTGGTGGGTGGATTAAATGATTTTGTTTGATTTTTGAAACACCTAATCACTTTGTTCCTTTGAGAAAAAATCTATGTGGCCGTAGGAACAGATGATTTGGTACATGTGGTTGAGGAAAGAGTATTGTTTCCAATGGCAGGATTCGGTGACTGCTAAGAAGTCAATAATTTGAACCTAGCTGGAAACATGTTTAAAAGTTTTCTTAGTTGAAAAGTGCATGTATATATTTTAGGGATGGAAATTATAATTTTCTTTACGTAAATACGGTTTATATTACGAAAAAAATTAATTTTTTTAATAAATATGACCTTAAAATCTGAATAGTACACATTAATAAAAAAAAAAAATTGATATAAAACCCAGTTCGTTAACCATTATACTAATAATAAAAATTGGTAAAAGGTATTGATTATTTCATTCCTAAAGATCAAATAAAAAAGGGGCTATATCATGAGGTGGAGGAGTCAGGACTCAAGAGATGCTAAGAATGGTCAAGTTTCTGGTTTTGACAAAGTCAATTCTCAGGAGAAATAAATAAGAATGGTCAAGCTCCCCGTTTTGACAAAGGAGAAATAAATAAATACAGTCGATGAAATTATTATGTTTTATTCAAAAACAATAAAATAACAATAATAAAAGAGGCATACACCAAGGAATAGTAGTTCGATTTGCTTAGAAATTTCAATCTCCCTTTAAACCATTCAACCATTAGAACTTCCGATTATTGGTGAAATTGAAAACTATCACTCTCTTTGTTTTTCAAAAAGAATCTTCCTTTTTCATATTTAGAAGTCCTAAAATGCACATTTTTTTTCAAAAAAAAAATCATAGAATTACCTAACAAATGTACTTGACTCCTTTAAAAAAAAAAAATTAAAGAAGAACTACCTTTATTGTATAGCTCAAAAACCCTGGAACTTTTGATTAAAAAAAAAAAACTAAATAAATAAATTAACATAACTAAGTGAATTCACATATTTTTTTTATTTAATTTTATAAAAAAAAATATTAGTTTACACAATATTTGATGCATTTTGGTAATGTGCGTAAAAAATCAAATAAAACTCTTTTTATGAGTAAATTATAAATTAGTCTCTCTTACTTCGAGAAACAATAAATTAGTCTCTTTTTTTTTTTTTTTTCAAGCATGTACCTTGCAGCTAAATCAGCCATGGATGCCAGGAAAATACTTCTCATCTTTTTTATTGTAGTCATCTTCCCGTTTTCTGTTTCCATTGACACCACAACCATCAATCAATCAATCAGAGACGGTGTTTCTCTGCTATCAAAAGATCTTTCGCAGCAGGATTTTTTAGCCCTGGTCACTCTAGGTATGGATACCTTGGCATCTGGTACCATAAATTACCAGGACAAACTGTTGTGTGGGTTGCGAATAGGGATAGTCCCATTGATGGTTCCTCAGGAATCCTTGCAGTGAAATCTGATGGAAATCTTGTTCTCTATAGTAACCGCGGCAAGGACTTTCCTCTGTGGTCCACAAACGTTTCACTAACAGCGACGAGTGTTTGTGAAGCTCAGCTCCTGGATTCAGGAAACCTGGTTTTGGGTGCGGAATATACATAACTATACTTTCACCAACAACCAATATGGGACATACTTTACTTTTCTTAATGATGATGAATTTATCGTCACAAGAGTTGTGGTTTTCTAATCTGGAATGATTCAGCGACTTATTGGGATAACAGTTCACTTCAATGGAAGCAAACCAGGTCGACACCTATGTATAACTATGGACATTGCGGTGCATATAGCATATGCAATGCCTACAATGTCGAAAGTTTCGAGTGCACATGCTTGCCAGTTGCCAGGTTATGAGCCCAAGTCCTTGAAGGCTTGGGCTCTCAGAGACGGTTCTGGTGGGTGTGTGAGGAAAAGTCATCAAACATCGATGTGCAGAAATGGAGAAGGGTTTGTTAAGGTAGGATCTGTGAAGGTTCCTGACACTTCAATAGCAGCTTTGATGAACACGAGCATGAGTAGCACTGACTGTGAGCAACTATGCTTGAGGAATTGTTCATGTATGGCATTCTCCAGCTTAGATATTGAGAGGGAAGGAGTTGGCTGCTTGACTTGGTATGGTGAATTAATGGACACGACAGAGTATACAGAGGGGCGTGAGATGTATGTGCGAGTGGATGCAATTGAGCTAGGTAAGCTTCCTCTTGCCTAATTGCATAGCCATCAATCTTAAATTGACCATGTAGCAACAAAGGCAGGGAAACTCTCACGGGTTTTGGCTTACCACAGTAAAAATTTCACCAGTCCAAGCCCCAGGCTAATGGTAGGTCTAAAACAACGAAGCATTTCTGTTATAGTTTTAAATCACGAACGGTTGAAAAAACGATTATGGTCATCATCGTGGATCACGATTTACTATAATATTAAAATAACAATAATGGTATGCTCTAAAACCGTTACATAATGATCATTATATAATGTAACGGCCGTTATTTAAAACTATATTTTCTGTAACTTACCTACACTCTAATTTGATTCCAAAATTCTCTTGCCGATTCAGTAACTCATTTGATTTCTGCAACTTCGATCCAATCTAGTTTACCCATCAATCCCATCTAGTACTAACGTTAAACATCAAATTATAGAAAATTTCTAGACCGACAGAAACTTTAAGGCTGCAAGGCATAGAGGGAAAATTCTCAGTCTAGTGAGTTCTCTACTTTCATATTTCTAATTATTAAAAACTTGTTTTTATTAGGATTAGTTTATTGCATACATTTTCGGTTAGGAATGTAACTTTTCGTCCCTCGTGCAGCTGAGAATGCAAGGAAGACAACAGGTTTTGTCGAAAAGAGAGGGAAGTGGAGCATTCCAGTATTTTCTGTTACTCTCACGATCTTTCTCATTCTCATGTTTGCGTATTTGTGGCGAAGGAAGAAGATAAAAACGAGAGGTTTGGAATAAAACCCTAACTGTTTGAATTTTTGGAATGCCTGTAATCAAAAGTCCAGTGTTGAACTCCATACAAATTTTCTGTCTGGTTACTACTGTATAATGTGAAGTGCCAAGTCTTTGAGCAACACTTGCACAAAACATATATGACTTTCAAGTATTGTACAGAAAGGTTAATTGTTGCTTTGATGGAAAATGAGCTCGAAGATGGTCGGAAGTCTGCAGGCTTGAAATTTTTTGATAGAGGCACCATATTTGCTGCGACTAGAAATTTCAGCCCAGTTAACAAACTTGGGCAAGGTGGTTTCGGCTCAGTTTATAAGGTAATATCCTAATAGAAATATTATAAGCATCTCAAAGTATATCAACTTTCTGGTTGCGTGCAATTATATCTTTTGACGTTCATTAATTGCGGCTTTTTAATTAAATAAGAATAAGTTGAACATGTTATTCCATAATTATTACTGTGGATTAAGCTTAGATAACCACCTCAGGGTCAGCTGGCTGACGGGCAGGATATTGATGTGAAAAGATTATCAAAAAGCTCAGGACAAGGAATACAAGAATTCAAGAATGAAGTCCGGTTGATTGCAAGGCTTCAACACAGGAATCTTGTGAAACTTCTTGGATGTTGCGTTGAGGGAGAAGAACGGATGTTGATTTATGAATACTTGCCTAACAAAAGCTTGGACTCCTTCCTTTTTGGTAAGACTTAACTATAGCCTCCTGCCCTGCTTTATCCTGCTTATCTACTATCATTGTGTCGAAAATATAAAACACTATGGATGATAATGTTAGAAAGATGTTCCAAATTTTTTGCTAGATCAAACTAAAAGAGGGGTCTTGGGCTGGAGAAAACGCTTTGAAGTTATCGTGGGGATAGCTCGTGGAATTCTGTATCTACACCATGACTCAAGATGAAGAATCATCCATAGGGATTTGAAAACTAGCAATGTTCTATTAGATGCTGATATGAACCCAAAAATTTCTGATTTTGGCCTTGCTAGAATATTCAAAGGGGACCATGTTCAAGACAAGACTAACAGAGTGGTTGGAACATAGTAAGTGCTACAAGTTCAGACACCCAGATAAGATGCATTACTGTATGCAAATTCCTGACCTCCTAATGTCGTTCTTATGCAGTGGATACATGTCGCCAGAGTATGCGGTGTTTGGGAAATTTTCATTAAAATCAGATGTCTTCAGCTACGGAGTCATATTACTGGAGACCATAAGTTGCAAGAAGAGCAACACTTCTTATCAGAATGATTCTTCCCTGAATCTGATTGGACATGTAAGTAACAGAAATGACAGAAGTGCTCTTTAACATTTTATCCGAGACAAAAGCACTTTTAAACATTCTGTTCTGCTGCAAATGCAATAGGTGTGGGATCTATGGAGAGAAGACAGAGCCTTGGAAATAGTGGACTCGCCGCTGACGGAGTCTTATAGTCCTCCTGAAGTGTTCAGATGCATTCAAATTGGACTACTGTGTGTGCAACAAGAGGCAACCGATTGACCTACTATGCCAGAAGTTGTTCTTATGTTGAATGGTGAGTAGGCCCTTCCTCAGCCAAAAAAACCTGCATTCGTTTTCAGGAGAAATTCTATTAATTTGAATCCTTCAACTCTAGAAGTACGGCATTGTTCCGTAAATGAGATGACAATTACAAACTTTGAAACCCGTTAAAATTTTAAAGGCTAAGCATAGAATTTTCACTTTATATTGGTTATGTCTATCATGGCCTGACGAGCCTTTACAGCTATACTATAAGAATATGGTACAGAATAAACAACAATTAATTGTTGATTGAAATCAAATCAGACAAAGGAAATCAATTAGACCAAACTAGATTGATTATTGATTGATTTTGATGTCTACAAAACATGAACTAATTAGAACACCTGAAGATGCATAGTCACAATAAAACAAGCAACTGACATTGGCAATCAAAACAGCAATCAGTCATAACCTAAAAGCTACACTAATTTTTAATCTTAGGCACTAACAGCAGCAGCCCTAGTCAGAACACTGAAGTGAAATCTTGAGTGATCAATGTCCCAAAAGAGTCCAATTTGATCACCTTCAATTAAATTCCTCCTTTTAACGAAGTACTTTGTCCAGCCATCGTTGAAAATATAAGTTTTAGAACTGCCCCATCTTTTGAAGACCAACTGATGTATGGTCTCCGTATTCATATCCCAAACCCAGACCTTCAAGCCAGATTTGGTTTCTTGATTTTCTTGATTCCCCACTCCAACAACCTGTTTAATCTGATCCTTATTCAAGAAAGGCAGGATATGTGTCTCAACTAGATCTGAAGACACAAGTAGCCTGCATGAAAAACCCAAATCACTACGTGTCATCTTCTTCTTAATCTTGAATGGGTCATGATGATACAAGCTTAGTTGAGTAGAAACCCCACGAGACCTCTCCTCTTGCAAATCCACCCAACTATAAGACGATATCATCCTCCTAAGGTTAAAAGCCACCCTTCTCTCCAGCTCTTCTGCAGATTCTTTGTTTCTTGATTCAGGCATGGACACCCAGTTTTCATGAAAAAGCTTTAGTTCTTTTTTAACCCCAACTGGAGTTGTTGAAGCAACAATGGAACTGCATGTTTTTGATTTCTTGAACCAAAGAAAATTGTCGTCAGTAAAAAGTGGAAGCCCAGTAAAAACTTCACCACATTCTTTTCTTTTCTCAGGATTCTTGGTTTTCTTCGAAGGCAAACAAGAACCAGAAACACAAAATTGTTGTTTTTTCTCCATTGGGGCAAGCAATAACAGGTCAAAAAACAACAAAACAGATAAGAACTAATCTTTAATTTCGTCTCAAATGCTAATATATATATATATATATATATATATATAGAGAGAGAGAGAGAGAGAGAGAGAGAAGTTAATCAGTGTGGAGTCCAGATTGTAGAAATCAGTCAGAATTCTTCAATTCGGAAATCAAACAGGAAAAGAATGAAACTTTGCTCTCAAGTAATTCAACGGTAACTACTAACTGACTGAAACTGTCTTTTGGGTTCCCCTGAAACGCACAAACATGCTCTACTCGTCTTGGGCTTGGCCCATTCCTATAAATGATCCATTTTGGCTTTTCTAAATTTGCTTTTATAAAATCATTCCGAATTTCTGATTCTAAAAATATAAATTAAGGAACATTTTATAAAATTAATAGGTGCTTACAATTTTTTTAATAATCATTTATTATATTCTATGTACATATATATTAAGGGAAACTTTGTATAATATTTCAATACGCAATTACACTTATATAAATTATTTTTTTAAATAAGATAATATGAAATAAAAAATAAATTAATAGAAATTATTATTTTTAATTAATATTCAAACATCAAAATTAGTGGTAAATTATACCAAAGAACTTATTTTTATTTTTTCTTGTAAAACTTATGTACACAATATTTTATAAATATATTACTATAGATCCAATTTAATGGCGGTAAAGCTAGTAATACTTTTGTAATTTAGTTATTTTTAAATTTTCAGTTACTAGCTCGATTTGAGTTAATTATACAATACTGATTGTAAATTGCTATTTTATATTTGATGAAGCATAATTACATTTTGAAAAGTAACTTACTTTTGTGTTTGTAAATAATTTTATAGTTAATGTAAATTAAACAATTGTTCTTTATACTTTTATATCAGTGTATTCTTTTATGTATGTCGACCCTTATTAGTGTTATAGATGCAAATAAACTATTATTATTTTAATAGTTTAAGTTATTTATATTTACGTAATATTACATAGATTTTTCCATAGGAAAGTGATACCAATATTTATAATTTTGTTTTGTCCATGGTTAAAGGCATTATTATTACAATCAAAAGACATTTGAAGTGTTTAATGACATATTTTTAACTTCATTCAAATGTAATATTATTTTTTAAAAAAGATTTTTTTATTATTATTGTTTTTTTTTTTTATCGGTAAACAAGTTTCCATTTTTTTCGTTCTTGAGCTATTGGTTCTATAGGTAAACTAGTTTCTATTTTTTTTTTTTTCAATGTACATAAGGCATAACCATATCAATTACTTTGCACTTGAACCCTAAATAACTAGTCTTGCAGAGATCATGAGTAAATAATTGATTATATTTATTGATCAAATCACACAAAAACATCATTTCTTAAGAAAGTTTACCTAACTTGTTTTGTTCCCGAATCATTTCCTACGGTATTATTTTGCCTAAATATTTACAAGTCTATTTTCGAGTCTATTGTTATTTTAAGTAATTTCGTTAAGTTGATACAAGAAGTCATTTTATGATATACTAAATTAGTTATGATTAATTGTGGAATCAATTTAAATTATCATCGAACCCCAATATCTAGAGTCACATTAATTTAACATCGGATCCTATTATAGCCTTGTAACAATTGTCATGTGATGAATGAATTAACAATTTTAAACATATCAAAAGGTTAAGTTTTATAGTAGAATCCTATTAAATTGACATCCGATCCTAAAATTAGGAATCATATCAATTTAATATCGGACTCGATTAAAGTTCGACATGATTGCCATGTCGAAACAAAATAATGGAATTTAAATCATTTAAGTTTATTTAGTTTTAATAATAGAATTTAAATCATCTAAGTTTCTTTAGTTTTAATAGTGAATTTAATTAAATTTTATTATCATTAAGATTTAGGGTTATATAATATTCTAAGGTATTAGCATTAATTAAACTTAAGATTACCGAAATTTTTAATATGTGAATATGAGCTCTAAATAAATGACAAGAAATCTTAATTAAATTTAGTAAAAAAAAAATTGATTATGCATGTATTATTAAAAAAGAAAATCTTAAATGAACATTCAGTACATTCTAAAAAAATTCTAAATAATTAGGAAACATGTTTATTTACACCATACCAAAATTTCAAATTTTTATTATATCAAAAATTTTCCCAATTAAATCAAATTACCCCTAGTTCTCATAATTATTGATTTAACAAACTAAATAAATTTAAATAGATATCCAAATGACCTCATAAAATTATAAAACTTGAAAAGAAATCGGGAGACATGCTTATTTACAAGCATACTGAAAATTTAGTTTAAAATAACATAAAAAAACTCTCCTAAATCATGACTAAACATAACGAGTCCCTATTTTCTAAAACAATTTTAATTTAATCCTTTCTATGTTAACTTTTTATGAATACAAGACCCGAAACTTCGAGACTTGTCTTAATATCTTATTTTTGTTATGCGGTGGGTACATGTCCCCCGAGTACGCGGCATTTGGAAACTTTTCCTTAAAGTCGGATGTTTTTTAGTTTTGGGGTCATGCTATTGGAGATTATAAGTGGGAAGAAGAGCAACAAATTTGATTCACAAGATCCTTCCTTGCCCTTGACTCGTATATGTGAGTTATTAGAAAGTTTCGAGTGCTCGTGATCATTTCAAAAATTTGGAAGTTCAATACAAGTAAGCTTTTGGAAGTAATCATCACAACTTTGAAGAAGAATATTCTCATTTTACAACTTTGCCACTCCAAAGGCCTATAAATGGGTCACTCCATCACTTTCATGGGCAAGCTTTTGGAAGTTCAATACAAGGAAGCTCTCCATTTCACAAAAGCTCTCCATCTCTCCCTTAGATAATTAGGAAGCTTATGTCTTGAGCAACCACGCCTATAAAGCCTTAGAATTTGTATCTCTCAATCATTGAGATTTTGTACAACTCTCTCTTATAAGTATTTTCTTTGAATAAAAGTTTTATTTACAATTTCATTTTTACAATAATTAATGGTCGGCTCTACTCGTCTATTTTATTTTTCCTAATTATATTGCATAAATTGTGGTCGGCTCTACTACCCATATGTTTTAATTTTTCATTTACATTGCTTATATTACATTTTTATTGCATATTTGTGTTGCAATTGCGTTTCTTTTACATATTCATGTTGTCACATTGCATTACTTTATTTACATATTTTACATAATTTATATAGTTTTCTATTATTATTATTATTATTATTTATTATTCATCTTCCGATTTTGATGATAGTACAAAAAATATATTTTAGTCGGGCAACATATGATTTGAATTCATGTTACTTCTTTTAAATGCTATTTTCATGGATTTACTTTCCCAAAGTGTTAGAAAATTCGGATTCTATAATACCGTAAGGCTTTTGATGCATTTCTATATATGTTAGCAAAAATGAAATAGGTTCTAACTCGGCCTTCCCCATTGGCAAATAAATCTTACAATGTGTCTATGTTATGAATGATCCTTGCCAACCAAACAAGGTGAAATCGGGAAACTTAAAAGTAGGAGGGTAAGGATATTAGGAAGGTAAGGATATTCTCTATCAATATAACTAGGATAAGGAAGATTTAATTTGGTCAATGGTTTTATTGAATTCTTAGACCAAAATCCTATTTTACAACTCCTAGGATGTATTCAAGGTCAGCTTTTAAAGGTTGCACAAGGGGATGACAATCTAACCCTTAATCATTTACAAGCACTCTCTATCCTTTTGTATGATTTTCTCTCCTTACTTTCTGAATTACAAGCCTATAATTCCTAGTTTCTATGGAATCATGGAGGTCTATAAGAGGGTCTTTAGTATTACTAGTCTCCTCTATCACCATGGGTTTTTGTATAGGTTAAAAATAATATTTAGGCCCCACCGAAGCCACCCGTATCCCTACAAGAATTTCGTAGGTTCTTTTAAGTGGATTTATATTGAAAGGTCTTGCTTGACCAATCTTTTTAAAAAGTTTTCATTGATCTAATTTCCAAACTCTAGAGCCATTTATTTAGAGATTTTATGAATAATTTCAAACATGATGTCATTGAAATCAATAATCATAGCATTTTTTTTTTACTCTGGACTTTAAATGGTTGCTCACATCTATTAAGGTTTGGTTTAAACCTACCCGAGCTTGTCTCTCTAAGGTTTGTAGAGTGTTTATATCATGTCATCAACTGTCTCTTCATCTTTAGTTGGTTATAGACCTTCTTCCTGCATAGCAATAGTTGTTGCAAAGGGATGATTTTCATCATCTTTGTCCCAAGTCGATGGGAATTTGGTAAAAAAATTTAGTGCCATTTAAAATATTGCTCCCATTATAGTTGCCAAATCTATTTACAAGTTCTTTTGTGCTAGTTTCAATTAAGAGAACTTTGTACCAAAAGATAAATAGATGGTTGGATAGTAGTACGTAACACAATCTATCTTCTAGACTCAAAGATAGATGACCCTAAGTAATTACTCTAAATATACTACTACTTATTCGAATGATATTTTTTGGTGTTTTATCTTAATAAATAGATAAATTAAACTCGTTCTAATTAGTTTGTAAATCTTTAAATGGGGCTCACAACCTACCCAAACTAATAGGATTGCAAGTTTGCAAAGCTAATTATTCACAATAATGGCTATTCTAAACTAATAATTTAAACTTCTAGGCTAATATGCAATCAAAATAATTGATCTAAACTAAGAAATGAAAGATCAAATGACTTAAATACTAAAAAAATAGAGTTGCAATATTGACAATGAAATTACAAACTAAAAATCCTCAACAAACTGAAATCCGAGATCAAAATATTGTAGTTTATACAATCATCAACCCGAAAATAAAAACCCTTACATTCATAAAGAATTATGAGTATTTACAAATTGACACTCCAAACATAACACATCTTGTAAAAAATGAGGATTGCGATTATTGCGGACACGAAGATGAGAACCACGAATGATCAAAACTAGTAACCGACTACTAACCTACGAATTTCAATTTACTTGATTACTACCTATGAATTACTTGTCTTATACTAGCTATAGCCTAATAAGTATCAAGTATGTTGAAACTTGAAAAAACTACTCCTTAAATTGTTTGCATAGTTTTGTGTTGTTATTGTTCCACTACAACTAGTATTTATAGGTTTTTTGTTCTTCATGATCTTTTGCAATAGACAATTTCCTTCGCATTAAACCATGTATCCATGTCCTTTTTTAGTCTAATTTTCTTGCATTGCAATGCAACATGTTCTTTGCAGCATTCTATAATTCTTGTATTGTGGTATCTCTCTTTTTTTTTATTGTCTTGATCATATCTTTATTGAAGCTAGATTTTTGTTATTCTTCCACTTAATAAGATTGATTTTTGACATTTATTTCAATGATTTAATCTTGTTTAGAGTCCTTATCTTATATGTATCTAGATAATTTTTGCTGTCTGTTGTAAGTCGCATAGTTTATTTCAACTAGACTAGGTTTTTTGGGTAATGAGTAAATGATGGGCTCTATGAATTGGAAATGATTTATGTTTCAACTAATGAATTTAAGTTAAGAAAATTAAAAAAAAAGATTAAGAAAAAGAATCGATTAAAGAAATTAAAATTCATTGAAGAACTCATTATAATATTTCTTCGTTTATTTGGGCCCAAACCCATATCAAATTTTGTTATTACACGAGTAAAACATATTTTTTTTCACTTTATAGATTGTCCATGATATCTTTTAAAGATGATGTAAAGAATTTTCACCGAGAAAAATACTCTTATATTAAGTAAAGTATTTCCCACTTTAGAAAATTTAGATTCTATTATACTGTAAGGTTTTTGATGCATTTCTATATGTGTCAACAAAAATGAAATAGATTCTAACATAGCCTTTCTATATTAGCAAATAAATATAGCAATGTGCATGTGGCTATGACAGATCCTTACTAACCGAACTAGGTGAAATCAAGAAACCTAAAAGTAGGAGGGTAAGGATATTCCTTATCAATATAATTAGTATAAGGATGATTATAAGTTGGTCCTTTTTTTTTTTTTTTTTTGTTGAATCCTTGGACCAAAAGCTAATTCTATAACTCATAGGATTTATCTAAGGTTGGATATTAAAGGTTGTACAAGGGGATGACAATCTGCCCTTGCCCTTAATCATTAAAAAACACTCTATTTTTCTATATGATTTCCCCTCTTACTTTCTAAATTACGAGCCTATAAGTCTTAGTTTCTATGGAATCATGGAGGCTTGTAAGAGGTTTTTTAGTACTACTAGTTTCCTCTATCACTATGTGTTTTTGTGTAGGTTGGAAAAAATATTTAGGCCCCAACGAAGCCACCACATCTCTACAAGAATCACTATAGGCTCTTTTAGGTGGATTTATATTAAAAGGTCTTGCTTGACCAATCTTTTTAAAGATTTTTCATCCATCCGATTTCTAACCTCTAGAGCCATTTGTTTAGTGATTATATGAACAATTCCGGACATGATATGAGTGAAATCAATAATCATAGCATTTGTTTTTTCTTTTTCTTTGGACTCTAAACGTTTGCTCACATCCATTAGGGTTTGGTTTAAACCCACATAAGCTTGTCTTTCTAAGGTTTGAAGAGTGTTTATGTCATGTCTTATCCATTTAACTACAATCTCTCCTTCTTTGACGTTGGATTCTATCAAAATAATTTGCTAGTGGCCAACATTAACTCCTTATAATGGTTTTTTCTTAAATCCATTTTTAGTTTGTGTTTGTCTTCTATATGTTAAGTTAAAGCTTGATCTTTAATTTCTATCAATTTATAGGTTTTTTTAAAACTAGCTTCTAGTTTTACCTTTCCTCAACTAACAAAAAGACATAGACATCACTTGTCTCTTCATTTCTTGTTGATTATAGACCTTCCTACATAGCAAGTATGTGTTGCAAAAAGATGATTTTCATCATCTTTGTTCCAAGCTAATGGGACTTTGGTCAATTCTTTTGGTGCCATCTAAAATAGTACTCCTATTATAGTTGTAAAATCTACTTGCGAGTTCTTTTATGCTAGTTTCAATTAAGAGAACTTTGTACCAAAAGATAAATAGATGATTGGATAGTAGTCCGTAACATAATCTATCTTCTAGACTCAAAAATAGATGACCCTAAGTAATTACTCTAAATATACTACTTATTCTAATGATATTTTTAGTATTTTATCTTAATAAATAGCTAAATTAAACTAGTTGCAATCGGTCTACAAATCTTTAGAAGGGACCTACCCAAACTAGTAGGGTTGCAAGTTTGCAAAGACAATTATTCACAATAATGGTTATTCTAAACTAATAATTCAAACTTTTAGGCTAATATGCAATCAAAATAATTGATCTAAACTAAGAACTAAAAGATTAAACGATTTAAATACTAAAAAAAAAAAAAAACAAAGTTGCAATATTAACAATGAAATTACCAACTTAAAATCCTTAACAAACTGAATCCAAATCACAATATTGATGTCTATACAATGCTCAACCTGAAAATAAAAAACTTACATCATAAAAAAATTATGAATATTTACAGATTGACACTCCAAACATAACACTTCTTACAAGAACTAAGAACCATGATCGTTGCAGATATAAGATGAGAACCAAGAGTGATGAGAACTAGTAATCAGCTACTAACTTATGAATTATCAGCCTAATTGATTACTATCTATGAATTACTGTCTTATACTAGGTATAGCCTAACATGTTTCAAGTATGTTGAAACTTAAAAAAGTACTCCTTGATTATATAAACCAACATAAAATATACTTGAAAATAAATACTTTAATAAATGTATTCAACTTTTTCAACAAAAAACTTATTAAGCCAAAACATTGTTTCTATGTAGGAGTGAGCAACGGTTATTTGGTTCAGTTTTGGACAATTGCAATTCGGTTTTCATTTTTCAACAATTTTCGTTCGGGTCAGCTTTTTCGGTTGAAACCGAATTATGCCCACCCTACTTATACCTTGAACAAACTAAACAAGGACTGCTAAGTATCATGTAGGATTAATGCATTAATGCCACATCAAAATTAAGAAGTCTTAATTCTATGTTTTATTAAAGTCAAGTTTATTAAGTCAAAACATGATTTCTTGGTCAGTACGTCATCCTTTGTTCCAATTCAAACTTTGACATAAATAAGGTTAAGTTGTCAAGAGACACAGAATTATCAAGCGATAGGACAAGTATAAAAGTCTCTCACGATGTAGTCCTTCACTTCACACATTCACCTGCAGCAATTACGATCTCACATAGCTCCAAAAGCTGATCGCATGGATGCTGAAAAACTGTTTATGCATTTTTTGCTTCTAATTCTCCAATTCATTCTTTGCACTTCCAAGGACTCCATAAACACCAACCAAATCATCAAAGACGGAGATGTTTTGATTTCCAAAGGAAATACTTTCGCACTAGGATTTTTCAGTCCAGGTAAATCTAGCAGTAGATACCTTGGAATTTGGTACCATCAAGTACCTAAACAAACTGTGGTGTGGGTTGCAAATAGGAACCAGCCCATCAATGACCCTTCCGGAGTTCTTTCATTTGACGAGTATGGAAACCTGGCTCTCTACATGAACCTTGACCACAAAGTCCAAGTCTGGTCTACAAATGTGGCAGTGAAAGTAATAGACATCTGTTCAGCTCAGCTTTTGGATTCGGGAAATTTTGTTTTGGTTCAGGAAAGTAGAAAAGTTCTATGGCAAAGCTTTGATTATCCAACAAACTACATATTACCGGGAATGAAACTCGGGGTAGATTTGAAGACAGGTTTCGACCGGTTCCTGACATCTTGGAGGTCAGCCGAAGACCCTGGAATCGGGGAATATTCGTTTAAGGTAAACCCAAATGGCTCACCACAATTCTTTCTCTACAGGGGTAAAAACCGTATCTGGCGAACTTCCCCATGGCCGTGGAGACCCCACAGGAATACATACAACACTAGCTTTGTCAATGATCAAGACGAAATATGTCTAACATCTGCAGTCCCTCTTGCGTCTGATGATTCTGTTATCCAAAGACTAATGGTGCATCATTCAGGAATTGTTAAGGTGGTAAGATTGCATGAAAGTGATCGTCGATGGAAGGACTTGTGGAAGGCACCTAGGTATCCATGCGATTCTTACGGATGGTGTGGTGCTTATAGCACTTGCGAGCCTACTGACGTTGGCAGATTCGAATGTGCGTGTCTACCTGGGTACGAACCCATGAATCCAAGGGACTGGTTGCTGAGAGATGGATCAGGTGGTTGTGTCAGGAAGCGTCAAGAGTCTTCCTCAGTGTGCGGGCATGGAGAAGGGTTTGTGAAAGTGGAAATTAAATTGCTTCCTGATACTTCAGCAGCAGTTTGGGTAGATATGAGCATGAGTCGTGCAGACTGCGAACAGGAATGCAAGCAGAATTGTTCATGCTCAGCATACGCAAGCATAGATATTCCTGGTAAAGGGAGTGGTTGCTTGACATGGTATGGTGAATTAATAGACACAGTTAAATCTGACAGTAATGACAGATATGATCTGTATGTTCGTGTTGACGCACTGGAATTAGGTACAGTACCTATTCCTGGTATAAAATTTTCTGATGGGAGTTAAGATTCGATTCTTAAAAGACTAACTAATTGGATATGAACTTGCTTCAAAATTTCCAGGCTTCTTTTCTTTTTGGTTA
Organism: Dovyalis caffra; assembly: GCA_963924115.1. NCBI lineage: Eukaryota > Viridiplantae > Streptophyta > Magnoliopsida > Malpighiales > Salicaceae > Dovyalis > Dovyalis caffra. Next base: position 13,135,180 of record CAWUPB010001184.1, read on the forward strand.
CATTTTTTGTTTTCACTGGTGCAGCTGAATATGCAATAAAATCAAATGATTATCTTGAAAGGAAGCAGATGCTGGCAATACTTGTACCATCTGTCGCTTCAGCATGGTTTCTCATTAGCCTCTGTGCTTATTTCTGGCTTAGGAAGGGAGGAGGAAAAGGTAAGACAGAAAAAGCCTATATCTCGCTTTTAGCAATTTAAATCATGTCATGTATTTATTTTTCCAAAAGTTCAGGTTATCATATGCCTTATATATAGGAAGAAATTTACTTTCTTCCTGATTTCGAAAACCAAAAAGGTGCTTTGGTGGCGAATGAGCTGCAAGAAAGTAGGAATGATACTGAATTGGAATTTTTCAAGCACAGCACCATATCTGCTGCCACAAACAATTTCTCTCCGGCTAACAAACTTGGACAAGGAGGCTTTGGCTCAGTTTATAAGGTAGTTTCTTACGGAAATTAAATACCCAAAAACTGATCAGTTGTTTCTCAATATATCATGCGTACACATGTTTGCTCTTCTCAAGTTGTCCTGTTGTGATTTTGATGTTTACTGTTGCAACAAGTGATCTTGATTTAGGGTCAGCTGCCTAACGGACAGGAGGTTGCAGTAAAAAGGCTATCTAAAAACTCAAGACAAGGAATAGAAGAATTTAAAAATGAAGTTTTGGTAATTGCAAAGCTTCAACACAGGAATCTTGTGAAGCTTCTCGGATGTTGCATTCAGGGAGGAGAGAAAATGTTAATTTATGAATACTTGCCGAACAAAAGCTTGGATTCAATCCTTTTTGGTAAGTTTGTAAATTTCCCTGTTTATGAGGTATTGATTTCCCTGTTTTACTCAAGCTGAGTGATTGTCAGTTTGTAAATTTCTTGAAAAGGATTTTTCTATGTCTACAGATGATACAAGAAGGTCGTTCTTGGATTGGAGCAAACGCTTTGATATCATTGTTGGTGTTGCCCGGGGGATCCTATATCTTCACCAGGACTCAAGGTTGAGAATCATTCATAGGGACTTGAAATGCAGCAACATTCTATTGGATGCGGAGATGAACCCGAAAATTTCAGATTTTGGCTTGGCCAGAATATTCGAAAGCGATCAAACTCAAGACAAGACAAATAGAGTAGTAGGAACATTGTAAGTAAACTTGTCCAACCAAAGAGATAGAGAGAGAGAGAGAGTGATCATATCCTCTGCATAGTTTTCATGAATGCAGGACCTGAAACTTCTGAGACTATCTTAGTATCATATTTTTGTTTGCAGTGGATACATGTCCCCTGAGTACGCAGCATTTGGAAACTTCTCCTTAAAATCAGATGTTTTTAGTTTTGGGGTCATGCTGTTGGAGATTATAAGTGGCAAGAAGAGCAACAAATTTGATCCTCAAGATCCTTCCCTGACCTTGACTGGATATGTAAGTTATTAGAAAGTTTCAGTGGTCGTGATCATTTCAAAAATTTACAAATTTAAATTGATGTCAATTCCCATGTTTCATGTTGTGTAACACGTATAGGTGTGGGAGCTGTGGAAGGAAGACAGAGCATTGGAGATAGTTGATTTGTCACTGGAAGATTTGTATAATCCTCAACAAGCTATGAAATGCATTCAAATTGGGCTCTTATGTGTGCAAGAACATGCAATGGACAGGCCATCCATGTTGGCAGTTGTTTTCATGTTGAATAGTACGGAAACAACTATTCCATCTCCAAAACAACCTGCATTCATTTTTAATGAACCTTGCTGTAATCCTCACATACTCTTAGATGTAGAAGAAGGATCTTCTTGTTCTATAAATGAGATGACTATTAGTAGAATTGTAAGTCGCTAAAAGCAATATAACCTCAGTTTCTTGTAACTAAAACAACTGTTTTCGAACTGTTGGGCCACACAGAATCCCCTTGGTGATTTGGGGTTATGCTGTCCATGGGACTCTTTTATATGCCACCAAGAAAGCATTATAGTACAGACATCAGACATTTTTCAAAAGTGTAATGCACTCTTGTTTGTAGTACTTACAAAACTCAATTACAACGGCACACTGAGTCATTTACGAAAGTAATTAAATTATTCTTATACTGCTTGTCGTATGCCAAAAAAAATATATATATATATATACCTGTTTGCTATCTGCCCTTGTACAAATTTCCGCAATCATTATCACTCATTTTTATAGGGGATTTGATCTAAAAAATTCAATAAAAGATATTTTAATAGAGTTACTTTTAAAAACCCAAATACCCAAGATCTTTCACTGGTGAACAGATATTTGATGAGTAATCTCTTTATAAAACAGAAACTTGGCGAGGCCTATGAAGATAACCACATCATGGGCAGGTTGCCGTCCTGCCCACCTTAACAACCTAGCATGACCAAACTTATCCCCTATAAAAAAATTTAAATCTAACAGCGATGCAATAGGCAGGCATCATCATTTGCCATGCCGGCATGAAAGCAATGTTAAAATTAGTGCATCTTAGATGTGGTTGTTTCTTTAATTATTTATTATTTTTTGTTTTATTTTATTTTATGATTACTAGGTCAATAAATCAGTTATTATTTTATGGAAAGACTTAGTCGGTCTATGAACTAGCATTACTTGGAGTTAGATAGGATTTTTTAGCAAGTAGTTAGAGATTTTTTAGGGATTTAATTTTAGCGAGATCATGCCTTTATATATATGTTTCGAATACGGTGTATCACGTCATCTTTCAAAAGTTCGAGCAAAATAAAAGTTTCGTTAATTCTTCCAGTATTTTTCTCCTAGCTATATAGTATAATATATACTTGTTAATATCTTCTACTGTTCTAGTTTTATTTTTTGGTATCGAGCCTAGTTCGGGCACTTTTACATTCCTTTCTTTCTTCTTATCTATCAAGTTTGTTTTGTCTTGTTGGAGGAGATTGAAAATGGTGGGGAGATATGGAGTTAGCAAATGGGGGAAGTAGCTCGAACACACGATATGGTGTTGAGAAGCTTGTAGGGACGAATTACAAGTACTTGGAGAATGTGTATGGAGGCCTATCCGCAAGGTCAAGACTTGTGGGAATTGGTTACTCGGTGCTTTGAAGCGAAATTCCTGCAGACACTTCGGAAAATGCTTGAACCACGGAGAAAATGGAAGATCAAGTGTGGTAAAGCTCTCTTTGCTTTAAGGACTTCAATTGGCAAAGAGTTTATTGATCATGTTCGTGATGTTAACTCACCAAAAGAAGTATGGGAGACACTTGAGAGGCTATTTTCCAAAAAGAATACAGCAAGATTACAATTGCTAGAAAATGAACCGGCAATGCTTACACAAGGAGGTATGTCTATTTCGAATATTTCCTGCGGGTTAAAAGCATTTGTGGTGAAATTTCAGACTTGGATACGGATGAGAAGATTAGTGAAGCAAGATTGCGACGGTTTCTTATTCAAGGATTGAAGAAGGAGTACATTCCTTTTGTTACCTCCATTCGGGGATCGGCCAATCGGCCTTCGGTTGAAGAATTAGAAAGTTTTCTTTCAAACCAAGAGGCTTTGGCAAAGCAAATGGCAAATAGTTTTGATTCGGATGTCGTTCTCTTCTCAAAGAGGAAGCACGATAAGAAGAACATACCGGGAGGAAATAAGAATAGCGAAAAAGGATCGAATATGGGAAAAACTACCGATGATTGTTCATAAAATTACAATTCTTTCAAGTGCTACGGATGTGGTAAAGCTGGGCACATCAAGAAAAATTATAGAGTGAAGCTTTTCAAAGCAAATATGGCAAGTGAAAATGAAGGAAGGGATCAACTTAAATGGGAGCAATGCTTTACTACGAAGTAGCTGAAGGAAAGAACAATATTGATGCTTGAGTCAAAACAAGCCCAAGCTCTTTTCAACTATGAAAACTGTAAAGAGGAGTGGATCATTGATTCGGTTGCTCTCACCATGTAACTAGAAATGACTCACTACTATCGAGCTACATCAACATAATAAAGAGAGAGTTATTGGTATAGCAGATAACTCGGCATGTCCGATAGCAAAAAAAGAGTCGTGAAGATTGGAGCTGATGATGCAAGTAGTGTGAAGTTGAATGATGTCTATTATGTTCCGGGTTTAAAGAGAAATTTAGTTTTAGTGTCTCAAATTACAAATTCTAAAAAATATGTTTTGTTTGGTCCCAATGATGTAAAAGTTCTCAATAATGTGAAGAATATAGTCTGCTGATGTCGTTGTCACTAGTGAGAATAAAGGTTCCTTATTTGTCATGTCGATGGGGAAGCCTATGTGAAGAAGACAAGCCAAGCGACGGTGCAGCAATTTGGCATGCTCGGTTGGGTCATTTAGGCTATCAACTCCTACAGCAGATTTCGTCAAAGAAGTTGGTGGAAGGCATACCGAGCTTTAAAAAATGTTCATGAAGATGTAATTTATCGAGTCATCAATTTGGCAAATCACATCATCTTCCTTTCAAGAAGTCATCAAATCGTAGATCCACCATGTTCGACTTGGTTCATACAGATTTGATGGGATCGACAAAAACACCAAGCTATAGTGGAAATCGCTATGTCATGGTGTTAGTAGATGATTTTTCCGAGTACACTTGGGTGAAATTCTTGACGAGATAAGAGTGAAGCACTATCAATGTTTGTCGAATTCAAAAATGCCGTAGACAAGGAATTTGGGAAAAAGATTAAATGCTTGCGGAGTGACAATGGAGGTGAATATATGTCGGGTGATTTCTTCCAGTATTGCAACAATAATGGTATTTCACGAAAAATGACATGTCCTAGTACTCCTTGGCGGAATGGTGTTTCGAAAGGAAATTAGCTCATCTTATCTCTATGAGTTTCTCTTGGCTGCATGATAAAAATCTCCCTCGTGAGCTTTAGGTCGAAGTTGTTCAATGTGCATGTCATGTAATAAATTGTATACCTCCTTGGCGAGTAAGGAGAAATCTCCTCTTGAAATTCTATATGATATAAAGCCAAATGTAAATTACTTTCGGGTATTTGGTTCAATTTGTTATGTTCATATTCCTAAATCTAACCGAACTAAGCTTGACCCGAAAGCAAAGAAGTGTGTTTTTGTTGGCTATGATTCATGTAGAAAAGGGTGGAGGTGTATGGATCCGAAAACAAAAAAATTTGTCACTTCTAGAGATGTTGTATTCGACGAAGTGTCATCTTATTTTTACGCCGTGAAAATGTCTATTCAAGAAGCTACTATTGATAGTGATCAAGAAAATTTATAGCTATTTCCTAAAAATAACACAGAGACTTCAAACAATGATGAGTGCCCGATTCCGGACAACTCGGATTCAAACGGTGATGAACTACAAGTTCAAATGAGGTCCACGAGGGAGAAAAGACGACCAAGGTACCTTGAAGATTATGAGTCACGGATCAATCATTGCACTTATTACTTCATGCTTCTTCACTGGAGCGAGTAGATAAAGAAGAGCTAGAAAGTTATGAGGAAGCCAAAGATCATCCAAAATGGAAAGCGGCTATGGAAGAAGAAATTGAAGCTTTGAACAAGAACTAGACATGGGAGTTGATGTCAAAACCAAAAAATTACGAGCCAATCACATATAAATGGATTTATCATTTAAAGAGAAAATCAAATGGGATCGTTGATAGATGCAAAGCTCGACTTGTTGCACGTGGTTTTTCTCAAAGCTACGAGCTTGATTACGAAGAGACATTCGAGTCCGATTGCAAAAATGGTAACATTAAGAGCCATTTTTTCTCTTACGACTTTTAGAAATTAGAAATTATGGCGACTTGATGTAAAGAATGCATTTCTTTACGAAGAATTGGATCATGAATTGTTTATGGAACGACCTAAAAGTTACGTTTCTAAGCGAGTATCTACACCATGTTTGTTGGCTGAAAAAGGCATTATATGGCCTCAAACAAGCACCACGTGCTTGGTATGATAAAGTTGCTCAATACTTTATCTTTTGTGGGTTCAAAGTTTCGATGCAGATTCTAGTTTGTTCATTAAGTCGGAATCAAAAATGCATTTGCTAGTATTATTATATGTGGACGACATGATAATTACTAGAGATAATGAAGTCGAGATTTCTATGTTAAAGAATGACCTATCCGTTCGATTTGAGATGAAAAACTTGGGGCATGTTGGTTGCTTTGTTGGTCCGGAAGTTGAAAAATCGAGTAGAGGTATTTCATTTCTCAAACGGGATATGCAAAGGAGCTCCTACAACGCTTTGGCATGGGGGAGTTGAAAGAAAAGGCTACTCCAATGGAGTCATATCTTAAGCTAATGAAAGATAAAGGGAAGCTGTTAAAGGATGCTAGAAAATTTCGACAACTTGTTGGTAGTTTAATTTATTTAACTATCACAAGACACGAGATTGCTTATTCTGTTGGTGTTGTTTCTCGGTTCATGCAATGTCCAAGAAATCTTCACTTGGATGCGACGAAAGAGAATTCTGCGCTATGTAAAGGGCTCTCTTGATCATGGTCTTATGTACAGAAGGGTGAAAATTTCATGTTAAGTGGTTTTACTCGACGCTGATTGGGCAAGAGATGCAGCCGATAGACATTCAACTTCGAGTTACTATTTCAAGACTTGGTTCGGATGTGATATCTTGGTGTAAGCGAAGCAATACGTGGTTGCTTTATCTAGTATCGAAGCTGAATATGTGGCGACAACCATGGTTGCACAAGAATGTATGTGGTTGAAGAGGTTGATGGGAGATATGTCGTGCAAAATTGACTATGTTGTGCGAGTTAAATGTGATAATGAAAGTGCCATTAAACTTGCATCAAATCCAATGTTTCACGGGAGAACAAAGCATATTGAGGTTCGCCATCACTATATTCGGGAGAAGGTGTTGAATCAAGAAATTGAACTGAAAGGAATCTCTACAAATGATCAAGTTGTCGACATATTTACGAAGGCCTTAGGAAAGCCAAAGTTTGAAAGTTTTAGAGTTGCTCTTGGAGTTGTTGAGCGTAAGCATGCACTAAGGGGAGTGTTAAAATTAGTGCATCTTACATGTAATTGTTTCTTTAATTATTTATTGTTTCCTATTTTATTTTATTTTATGATTACTAGGTCAATAAATCAGTTGCTATTTTATGGGAAGACTTAGTCAATCTATGAACTAGCATTACTGGAGTTAGATAGGATTTTTTAGCAAGTAGTTAGAGATTTTTTAGGGATTTAATCTTAGCAGATCATGCCTTTATATATATGTTTTTGAATCTGGTGTATCACGCCATCTTTTAAAAGTTCAGCAAAATAAAAGTTTCTGTTAATTTTTTCAATATCTTTCTCCTAGCTATATAGTATAATATATATTGTTAATATCTTCTCTGTTCTTATTTTATTTTTAGAGGGCTTTGTTTCACATGTCCATGCCATTGGTGGTGACCACCCCATTCATCATTTGCTTTCCGTCCTGTTCCTATTGGCATTTTGCAAACCAGCGATGGGCAATTCCCATGCCACATTTTTTCAGGCTTATGAGGGATAAGAATTAAGAAGACAACGCGAAAGACAATACATAGACTTAATGCAAAGGCAACGATGTTGTACATATCTGCCTCAGTCTCTCTCCTATGAATGCCCTCAATTGATGAAAAGTCACAAACTTGCATAGATCAACTCAGCTAACTACTTTACCAGCAAAGAAATTAACCAACTATATATCGTGTGAAAAAACACCTACGCACACACGAGGAGAGTTAGTTTAGTGGTCGTGTATTTAATAATTTTTTTCAATGAAACAATATTCAAGTACTCTTAATTTATAGTTTTTCAATTACATTTATATACCTAGAAGGCCTACCTTTCACTGTGTAATGTCATGCCCATTGAACCTTCTACTTAAATAATAATAATAATAATAATAACTATGTTACTGTATTATCGAGAGTAAATTATAAATTAATCTCTTTTATTTAAAAAAATAATTAATTAATTTTTTTAAAAAAATATTAATTATTTAATTTTTAATATTTTAATTTTATCAATAACTTGATTTGTTTATCGATTTTTCATTTTTTTGTGACAAACTTGATTTGCTGTCACATTATCAATTTAGTTTTCACTAGTTTTGATCAGATATGTACGTTGTCTTTGTCAACTAAAACAACTGACGTGATCTATATTCTAACCGCGTCAGTTCCGACCCTCAATCTTCCACGTCACTGTCACAGTCCACCGCCAACAAGTCCACCGACTAAGACCAGCATACAAATAAGAAACATTCAATACCTCTGACTTGAATGGCTTCGGACATCGAGATTTGGTGAAATCAGCGGACCAGATTCATGCTGTTCCCATTCACGAGTGCTAAAATCGCGGAGCTGACTCCGGCCCTGCGATTAGCACGTGCAGCGAGCGTGACGTTCTGTGGCCGTACCGAAACAAAGGCCGCACCGAATAGCCGTCAGTTAGGACACATAGACATAAGTGTACGAGTGGCGTCTAATCTATGACAATATGTAAAATGATAATGATATCAAGCATCCCTCTACTCTTCTATTTTTTAATATGGTTCCTATACCATTTTTTTTAAATTTATTTATCATCTCTTTCTATTCTTTATTTTTTATGTAACCACTCCGATTTTTATCTATCTAATTTTTCAATTAAAACATACACTTAACCTTAAAAAAAAAAAAAAAAAAATTGCATGGCATAATGGTGCGTAAGTTGCGTTGTAGCACAATAGCAATTTCAACCATGATGAAATCTGGATTCAAACCTGACAGTAGAATTTTATTTATTTTTTGTTCTTTGCTAAATTGAACCCAGATGCAAACGATCGGGCTTTAAGCTCACATGAAGAATATCTTCTTGTTCTTCTTCTTCTTCTTCTTCTTCTTTCTTTCCGTTTTTCTTTTTTTCTTTCTCTTTTTCTTTTTATAATTGGATGAAAAGTATGCTAACTTCTAAACTTTTCTCAATTGAATATATAGATTTTAATTTTTTTTAACACACTAATTTTTTAAAAAATTATCAATCAAGGGGATAATGTATATGTTACCCTTCAAAATATCAAATTATAATCTTTCTCTTTTTTTCTCAATTGAATAAATGTATTATTTATTATTTTTAGTATATTCATATTTTTTTAATTACCAATCAAGTAATTTTATTAATTTCTATGAAAATTGATGACATGTTTGTTACTTCTTGAATACCAAATTGTAATTTTTATCTGTTTTTAGTTGAAGGAAATTTTTCTTTCAAATGCTCACAAGTAATGAATCTTCTTGAATCGTCATCGATCCTTATTTTTTGTTAGTAGAGAATCGTCATAAGTCCTTAACGAGTTGGGAGATTCGATGATTCATCCACCAATTAATTATTTAATCCAATCATTGATGTAAAATCTAAAAACTAAACATTGACTAAGTAAATAAATAAGTGAAAAACTCAATAATTCAAAAAATTAAATCTAAACTAGGCATAAAATAAAAGGCATGTATTAAAATTTCAAAACTGATTTTTCTAAAAAAATGGCTAAAATTAGGGTTATTGAGCTTTTTAAAACTAGTAGGCCTTCGGCCCGATAAGCTAGGCCCATTGGGTTGGTCGTTGTCTTGGCTTGCTTGAGGACGCCACTCTTTTCCCATTTTCGAGCACTAGGCTGAAGCTGAAATCATAGGCTTGGTCATGTGGGTTGGGCTAAAACCTAGCGTGCTTAATCTTTCACTTAGGACCAACCCCTTTGCAATTTCATTTCAAACAAACCAACACCACCGGCCCTTTAAAGGTTTCTCAATTCATTCCCAAATCAAAACAAATAAAAGTCCTAAATTTTTCATCTTTCTCCTTCTCTCTTCTCTTCTATAGTCCTCGTTCTTCAATCCTAGATTCTTTTATAACCCAACATCCTCTTTAATCTTGCTTGCCTAGATCCCTATTCTACATAAATCGCCTAATTTCTTTTCTTCTTTTTCAAATCCAAAAAGCCAAGCTAAGAGTTTCATCTCAAACTCAAATCACTAGCTCACTTCATTTCCTCCATTCATTGCCTCTCCTTTAACTCGATTTTTCTTTAATTCTAACGAAGATCGAACGATCTCTTCATTTTAAGCCCTATCATCTAGAAAGATAACTTGATCTCTTTCCTTCTTTTTTAGTCCAAAAACCCTAACCTAGCTCATATTTAACTTCTCACTCGATGCATCTCTTTTTTCCTCTTAGTCTAAAACGACTTAAAACTCAACCAGTTTCCCTTTTGTCTTCTAGTTCCCCAAAACCTAGGTTTTTTTTCCCGCCTCTAACCAATCCTAAATCACCACCTTAACTAGATTCAAACCAAAATCTTAAACCTACATCTATAATCGATCGAATAGCCCAAAAATTATACTTTAGTGAGTCACCAAAATTCTCTTTTCTCACGAAAACCTAACATGTGAAATTGAAAAGGGGTGGATGTTTCGTGGGATGGTAGTGATGAATGTCACTATCATCTTCCTTTTGAGGTCGCCAATGATTAAATGATGCAAATGGTAACTACAAATTAAAAGAGAAGTCTTACACGAGTGTCTATTTGATGGAGCTCAAGTGAGGATATGTAGTGGCGATAAATGGTTGTTGCTTCAAACTAATGGAATAGTGTTCTTCTAAAGCCTAGGAACTATAGAAGTTGGTGGTAAGAACCCTTAACTCCTAAGCTTTCTTATGATTTATTTCTTTCTTAATTCTTCTCTCAATCTTTTTTAATTTTTTTCTCTTAATTTATCTAATATTTCCCCAATTCATTATTCTCTCTTGTCCCTAAATTCTCTATGTTTTCCCCCAACTTTTGTTATTTCTACCGTTGCCCTCAATTCCTCTACCCTTTCTACAATTCTCCAATCCTCTTGTCCCCTATCTAAAACCATAAATTTGACCCCTATTTATACCCAAAATTCTCCTTCTCACTCATGGGATCAATTTCGTTAAGTCCAAAACTCCCTCTCGATCGAAAAAACTTTTTAATTTGTTATTAGTTTTAGTTCTATATGAACAAAGCAAAAAACAATTATGTTTTATGATTGTTCATTATTTTTTACCTATTTTGATGTGTTTGCTATACAAGTTAGTATAGGTATAGGAGGATAGTCATAGAAGGTGCATGATTGAGCGAGCTTTGTCTTTCTAGCTATTAATGAGGATTAATAGAGCCAAAGGGTGGTTATAGCACAAGGCAAGCGTGTGAAATTTAAAGGGGGAGTATTGGATAATAAAAATAAACAAAATTAATAATAAAATAAATAAGAAATTTAGAGGGAAATTTAAGATTATGATAGTTTTCTCTTTTTTACAAAGCTCACGGTGTAAATGCTAGTTGAAGTACGAACTTCGGACTCGGTTTGCTTAGTGAGTTTGTAAAGAAAAAGAAATTTGATGATAAAAAATGATATGACTGTCCCAGGTGATCATTTTTAAAAAATGCAATAGTCTCATTGTGTAGGATGACTTGCCCAAAAAAATAAAATATGATAGCCTCATTGTACATGATGGTTCATCCTCAAAAATAAAATATGATAGCCTCATTGTGCAAGGTGGCTTATTCTCAAAAAATAAAATGTGATAACCTCATTATGTAGGGTGGCTTGCCTTTAAAAAACAAAATAGGATAGCCTTATTGTGTAAGGTGGCTTACCCTTGAAAACAAAATGTGATAGCCTTATTATGTAGGGTGGTTTACCCTCGGAAAATAAAATACAATAGCTTAATTGTGTAGGGTGGCTTGTCCTAAAAAATAAAATGTGATAGCCTCATTATATAAGGTAGCTTGCCCTTAGAAAATAAAATGTGATAGCCTCATTGTACAGCGTAGCTTACCCTTCAAAAAATAAAATGCGATAGCCTTATTTGTGCAAGTGGCTTGCCCTTAAAAAATAAAATACGATAGCCTCATTATGCATGATGGCTTGCCCTTGAAAATAAAATACGATAGTCTCATTGTGTTGGATGGTTTGTCCTTAAAAAATAAAATATAATAGCCTCATTATGTTGGATGGCTTACACTTAGAAAATAAAATACGATAGTTGTCGAGCAACTCGCCTGAGGGTGATGGTCTAATATTAGATGATCAAGCCTAAAATGAGTTTATAGATCGTGTTTCTCCTCATTTCTTTAGGATTTTTCCATTTCAAGCTCAAGGTGGACTTCTTCTTTCCTTTTGTACTTGTAATGTTTTTGAAACAAGACTTGGTACAATAGTTAATTGATTCCTTGTGAAATAATATAGGTCATCCCGCTTCAACTCTTTTTTTATGCTTAATTTTCTAGTCATCAAGACTTTCATGCTTGGGTCATGATCCGTGGCCTATCCATTATGACCTTGCCCTCTAGTTGTGCTTATCATTTTCATAAACTTAGGACTAGTACTTTTCTTAGTCAACTACTAAGCTGATTACTATCTTTTTGATCCTTTGAAAGTGGTGATTGTTCTAGATAGCGATCGACGACTAATTGATTGTTTGTACTAACCGGTGTCATGCTTGCTTCTTCTTTTTTTTTTTTTTTTTGGATAGTTTTCTTCATTCTTTGGATCTTAAGTGCATTTAGAACATTTGACATATTTGAGTCTTATGAATTCCTCCTTCATAAAGAAAGTTAGCTAGATTTCAATTAGAGATCTTGAATTTAAGGTTTAGACAAATCTCTATAAACACTTCGTAGACTTCTCCTATAAACATTACAATGTGGTCCACTTTAGGGTTTTCTTTTGTACTTGTTCTTTAGTGAAGCACTTGGCTTGTGAAAAAGGTTCTATATTTATGAGGAAAAGAGTGGTTTGCCCCTTGTATAATCATTGTAGCACCAATCGTGATTTTGTGTGACATTTATTTTGATTTTGACAATCTATTTTCAACAAAAAATTTGTATGGTTGCTCAATGACCAAGACTCATCCGACTAGTACATAGTCTTGTTAGTATATGCCACTAGAAGCTAATAATAGTTTGATTGTACTATCATTCACTTGTCATGTTATTATTATTATTATTACTACTACTACTATTATTATTATTATATGACGCATTTCGTTTATTATGTTTATTTATTCATGTATTTTATCAAATGAACATGATAAAATTTCAAGAATATTAATATTCTTAAATGTCCTCAATTAATTGTTTTATTATGGACATATTAAAGATGCAACAATAAAGCATCGAGACTGGTATGTGTATTACCGATAACGAGTGTGTTATGGATATGAGATATTAAGTTGACGCACGGGTAAATGTTGAAGAACATGTTCTAGATCGACTCGCTATGAGATCACTATGTGGATCGTTATATGAGTGTCATAAGTTGGTCTCATTGTGATCTGTGGAGTACGTGGTCCTTCCACTTGAAGTCACTATGATTCTCTACATGAAAAGTTATATATTTTGATACCATCAAATGTCATTTATAATAGGATGAACTATAAAATTGGTTATTGAATATACCATGAATCATACGAGAGGGATGTGAGTGATGTAGATAGGGTATATCCCTCATATATAATAGAAGTGATATCTCGTGAGCCTCTTGATTGATTGAGATTATGAAATACATAGTCATGCTCAAATGAATCGATATGATTCTCATTTGTTTGGAGTAGTCAACTCATGGATTAAGAAACGCTAAGATTAAACTATATGAAGATGACACATTCCATGTCTCATGTTTAATTTACACATCTAGGACAAAGGGACAAGACTACATGGTAACATATATTACGGACAAGGTTATGTCGAATCACCGACATTCTTATTAATTGGGTAGTAGTGTGATAAAGGACTAGCTCCCTTTATCCGTAATGTCTACTCGAGGAGAAAGTGGAAAAGGAACCATGCCAAGTATTGATATTGCCTTTGACGTTTTACATATATGTTTTGTATGAGTGAATTGTTTATGTTGTTGCTTGTGGGTGCCTTTTGTTCGTTATGCTGATGTGGCGAGTTTAGTAGGCCACTAATAGAATAAAATGTGAGAATGTGTGAGGTGGGGTATCATTATTGTACGAAGAGATTCTATTGTGACCTTGGGGTCGGGGAGAGAAAATGGCCTCTCTAAAGCCATGAGTACTCTGTAAACACAACGATTATTATTACCCAATATATGCAAATCACAATTCCTTTCTAGATTACTATTTTTATTGTTCATTTGCTTTTCATTTCCTTGTTGACTCTATCATAGTGATGCATTGCTAAATACCGCTCATTATTTGTGCTTTTAAATTATGATTTTAATATCACTACCAATATAATAATAACGTATATAGTCATACATAAAGAGCGACTCGAAATTGAAGTATGACTAGAAGTCCTAATTGGATTAGAATTCTTAGTCAAGTTAAGATTCCTAATTGGATTAGGATTCCTAGTTAGGTTAAGATTCCTAGTGACAACTGGGATACATTATGAATTATAGTATTTGATAGGTTTGATTAAGACATATAAAATGGGCTTAATGAAGTGCAAGTCTAAGGCGAGTTGGACATTAATTTGTCAAAATAATTAGCCTATGTTTTTCTCTCTCCTTAGGGTTAGGAAATTAGTTTCCTAGTGGGACTATGACTCACACATATTTTGGTTGTTGTAAAACACAAGTAGCATGTAATATTTATTTTATATTAGTGTAACTCGTGAAGACCAAAATCCTAAAAGCCTTGAGAGGAAACCTTAACCGCCTTGAGTGGAAGAGTGATCCAGCCTTTAAACACCACAACTTGTAGCTAGCACTTTGACTTGAGGTGACTCTCCATTCTAAAATTGTTATGGTGATCGAGACATCCATGTGGATACTAATAAAGGTGTAGTTCATTAACCTATGCTCGTGATTTAGGCATCATTCATGTAAAAGATATGATCTATGGTACAAGTGGTAACGATCCGATCCTCCGACTTTGTTACTTTTGCATGGATCCTATGGTGTTTTGATGCAAATATTTTTTTATGATATTATTTTTGCTACATCAATTGTTTTATGTTACTTTAAATTCCTACAAGTCTTTAGTCCAAAAGGACTTTCATTGGCATGTAATGTAGGCTATGGCGTTATTTTTTCGAAGAATGGGTAATGATGGCTCAAATAGTGTTTTAGGGTTTTCTTGACATATGATCACTTTTGAAAAGCTTTTTTTTTTCACATGACATATCCGATGCTGATTTTTTTATTGGCTTAATCTATTCTTTCCTTTCATGTTTGGGATCAATATTTATGACGTAAGTCCATCATTTTTTACTATATTTAATCGAATGAATGAGATTTCATTTTGTTGTTGTTGTTTTTTTTTTTTATGGCGTTGCATAATAAGTTTGCAAAGAAGGATTTTTATAAGCTTTGACTTGATTGTGATCTTCCTTTTCCGAGTTTTAGAAAATCAAGTTATTTGGTTACATGTTTCTCATATCGATTTTACCGATATTATATTTTTCATTTTTTTGCTTTTACCTTTTTGCCCTCCAATTTGAGGGGTGATCCTAGTCTAGGTTTTTATGAAAAAAATAGAAAGTTCAAAATATGACTCCAAGGGATAGATTTGATTTAAGTGAGATAAAATTTTCAAAAATAATTTTCTTCATTCTATTGACAAAGTACGTGGTCTAACAAGTTTCGTTCTAACAAACTCCATAGTGGAATAATGTTTAGATAGAACTCGTAATCTAAACACAAGCTCTATAGTCATCATGGGAGGTACCAAACCGGCATGTTACCATTAAGACGAGGATGATTGAGTTAGAACTTGGTTTTTTCTTTTGGTTTTTTTATTTATTTTTTGGACAACCACATATTCTGTTTGTAAAACAATTCTCGAGTGTCGATGAGATGCATCCGTCTCTTCTTTCATTGGCTTGTCATTTTATTTGCCTAGTGTTTTAGTCAAATAAAATGTTGAGTGACTACTTCGAATTGAAATCTTGACCACTTTGTTGAGTCAAGAGTAGATTCACCTAATCATGAAATCGTTAGTTTGATTCAAAAAGTATATGAGATTAGGTATCTTCCGAGTTCATTAGAATTTAGATTTTTTTTTTTAAGTTAGAGATTATTTGAGCATGTTATTTTTTGAATAAAGCAATATCGTGGCATCCCGCATGCCTTGTATATCAATTTATACATAATATTAATTGAGATCATATGAGAAATGATGGGCATTTAAATCAACGAATAGAGATATAAAAATAATGCAATGCACATGTTTAGCTTTATAAAAATAATACAATGCACATGTTTAGCTTGAAGTTCATCTTTTATTTCATGGAGAAAAGGATAACATATCTCAATCATAGTACTTTTTCACTCGTATCCGAATTTACAAGCTAGTTATGCTAAACTAAAAGTGTGATTTCTTTGATGATATTAGCAAGGAACATAACAAATGCACATGTTCTTCTCAAGTAATTTACATGATCTAACTATAGTTGGGACATAAGTGTGAAGGCAACTTAAATTATTACAATTTTCATATGTTATGTATATAAATTTCTCACAATTAGATTCTAATGTTGAACTTATAATGACAATTAAAAAAAAACCATGAAAATAAGATGAGAAAAATAAAGTTTGATCAATGGTACTAGTATAGGCGTTCCTTTTTGTATTTTCCAATAATGAAAATATTGAAAATAAAAAAGGCATGCTAATTAGAAGATAAAAAGATATTTGAGAGAGCGAAGTGTTTTTAATAATTGGAGAAGTGATCGGTAAAAACAAACATAAAATAACATAAGCTAAGGCCTTGTTCATGGCGATCACAAATTTATAGGCTAAGAAAGGAAAAGCGAGAAGATGGGTTTGTCATGTAAAACAATATATATATATACATATATTAGTCGGAAAACATATGATTTGAATTCATAAGTTACTTCTTTTAAAAGCTATTTTTATGGATGTACTTTCCCAAAGTGTTAGAAAATTAAGATTCTATAATATTACAAGGCTCTTGATGGATTTTTATACATGTCAACAAAAATGAAATAGATTCTAACATAGCTTTCGTGCATTGGTAAATAAATCTTACAATGTGTACGTGTTATGACCGATCCTTGTCGATCGAACAAGGTGAAATCGAGAAAACCTAAAAGTAGGAGGGTAAGGATATTCCTTATCAATATAATTAGGATAAGGAAGATTATAAGTCGATCTATGGTTTTGTTGAATTCTTGGACCAAAAGCCTATTTTACAACTCTTAGGATGTATCCAAGGTCGGATATTAAAGGTTTTACAAAGGGATGATAATCGACCTTTAATAATTTACAAGCACTCTCTATCTTTTTGTATGATTTTCCCTCTTTACTTTCTGAATTACAAGCCTATAATTCCTATTTTCTATGGAATCATGGAGGTCTATAAGAGGTTATTCAATACTACTAGTTTCCTCTATCACTATGGGTTTTTATGCGGGTTGGAAACAATATTTAGGCTCTATCAAAGCCACCCACATCTCTACAAGAATCATTAATGGTTCTTTTAGGTGAATTTACCTTGAAAGGTCATGCTTGACCAATCTTTTTAAAAAGTTTTCATCCATCCGATTTGCAACCTCTAGAGCCACTTGTTTAGAGATTTTATGAACAATTTCAAACATGATGTGATTAAAATCAATAATCATAGCATTTGTTTATTTGTATTAAAACTTTGCACTCTAAATGGTCGCTCACATCTATTAGGGTTTAGTTTAAACCCACATGAGCTTGCCTCTCTAAGGTTTGCGAGTGTTTATATCATGTCTTATTTTTTTAACTACACTCTTTTTTTTTTTTTTTGACATTGGATTCTATCAAAAGATGTGTGGTTTTGCTGATGGCCAACATCAACTCGTAATGGTTTTCTATTAATTCTATTTTCATTTTGTGTTTGTCTTCTATATGTTGAGTTAAAGTTTGATATTTAATTTCTATCAATTTATAGGTTTTTTTTTTAAAAAAAAAATAGCTTTGGGCTGGTTTTACATTTCCTCAACTAAAAAAATGATAGAGATATCAACCGCCTCTTCATCCCTAGTTGATTGTAGACCTTCTTCCTGTATAGTAGTAGTTGTTGCAATGGGATGATTTTCATCATCTTTGTCCCAAGCTAATGGGAATATGGTATAAAAATTCGGTGCCATCTAAAATAGTACTCCTATTATAGTTGCCAAATCTATTTGCGAGTTCTTTTGTACTAGTTTCAATTAAGAGAACTTTGTACCAAAAGATAAATAAATGGTTGGATAAGTAGTCTACAACACAATCTATCTTCTAGACTCAAAGATAGATGACCCTAAGTAATTACTCTAAATATACTACAACTTATTTTAATGATATTTTTAGTGTTTTATCTTAATAAATAGCTAAATTAAACTAGACATGCAGTTGGTTTATAAATCTTTAGAAGGGGCTCACAACCTACATAAACTAGTAGGATTTCAAGTTTGTAAAGATAATTATTCACAATAATAGCTATTCTAAACTAATAATTCAAACTTTTAGTCTAATATGCACTCAAAATAATTGATCTAAAATAAGAAATGAAAGACTAAACGACTTAAATACTAAAAAAAAAAAAAGTGCAATATTGATAATGAAATTACAAACTGAAAATCCTTAACAAACTAAAATCCAAATCACGAGTATTATAGTCTATACAAACATCAACCCGAAAATAAAAACCCTTACATTCACAAAGAATTATGAGTATTTATAAATTGACACTCCAAACATAACACGTCTTACAAAAATTGAGGATCGCGATTGTTGCGGACACAAGATGAGAACCAAGAAAAATGAGAACTAGTAACTAGCTACCAACCTATGAATTATCAACCTACTTGATTAGTACCTACGAATTACTCGTCTTATACTAGCTATAGTGTAACAAGTATCAAGTGTGTTGAAACTTGAAAAAACACTCATTGAATTGTTTGTATAGTTTTGTGTCATTATTGTTCCACTACAACTAGAATTTATAGTTTTTTGTTCTTCATGATCTTTTGTAATAGACAATTTCCTTCGCATTATACCACATATCCATGTTCTTCTTTAGTCTAATTTTCTTACATTGTGATGAACCACGTCTCTTATAGCATTTTATAATTCTTGTATTGTAGTATCCTATGTTTTTTTAATTATCTTGATCATGTCTTTATTGAAGCTATATTTCGTTATTCTTCCACTTAATAAGACTGATTTTTGACATTTATTTCCATGATTTAATCTTGTTTAGAGTCATTATCTTATATGAATCTAGCCAATTTTTGTTGTCGTTGCAAGTTGCCTAGCTTATTTCAAATGGTTTAGTTTTTTAGGCCATGAGTACGTGATGGGCTCTATGAACTAGAAATGATTTATGTTTCAACTAATGAATTTAAGTTAAGAAAATTAAAAAAAAATTAAGAAAAAGAACCGACTAAAGAAATTAAAATTCATTGAAGAACTTATTGTGACCTTTCCTTCTATTTTTTTGGGTCCAAACCCATATCAAATTTTGGTACAACATAGTAAAACATATTTTTTTCACTTTGTAGATTTTTCATGATACCTTTTAAAGACAATGTAAAGAATTTTCACTAGAAAAATACTCTTATATCAAGTAAAGTATTTCCCACTTTAGAAAATTCAGATTCTATAATACTCGTAAGGCTTTTGATGCATTTCTATATATGTCGGTAAAAATGAAATAGATTCTAACACAACCTTCTTGCATTGGCAAATAAATCTAGTAATGTGTCCGTGGTTGTGACTAATCCTCAACAATTGAACAACCGAAATCGGAAACCTAAAATTAAGAGGGTTAGGATATTCCTTATCTATATAATTAGTATAAGGATGATTATAAGTTGGTCTATGGTTTTGTTCAATCCTTAGACCAAAAGCCCGTTCTATAACTCTTAAGATATATCCAAGCTCAAATATTAAAGGTTGTACAAGGGGATGACAATTTGGCCCTTAATCATTAACAAACACTCTCTATTTTTCTATATGATTTCCCGTTTTACTTTCTAAATTACAAGCCTATAATTCCTAGTTTCTATGGAATCATGGAGGCCTATAAGAGGTTTTTTAGTACTACTAATTTCCCTATCATTATAGGTTTTTATGTAGTTTGGAAAAAATATTTAGGCTCACCGAAGCCACCACATCTTTACAAGAATCACCTGTAGGCTCTTTTAGGTGGATTTACATCGAAAGGTCCCACTTAACTAGTCTTTTTAAAGAGTTTTCATCCATCCATCTAATTTCCAACCTCTAGAGCCACTTGTTTAGAGATTTTATGAACAATTTCGGACATCATGTGATTGAAATCAATAATCATAGTATTTCTTTTTTTTTTTTTTACTCTAGACTCTAAATGGTTGCTCACATCCATTAGGGTTTTGTTTAAACCCACATGAGTTTGTCTCTCTATGGTTTACGAGTGTTTATATCATGTCTTATCCGTTTAACAACAATCTCTCTTTCGTTGATGTTAGATTCTATCAAAATATGTGTATTTTTGCTAGTGGCCAACATTAACTCCTTATAACGGTTTTTTATTAATTCCATTTTCAGTTTATGTTTGTCTTTTATTTGTTGAGTTAAAGCTTGATCTTTAATTTATATTAATTTATAGATTTTTTTTAAACTAGCTTTGGGTTGGTTTTGCCTTTCCTCAACTAACAAAAAGACATAGACATCAATTATCTCTTCATTTCTAGTTGATTATAGACCTTCTTCTTACATAGTAGTAGTTGTTACAAAGGGATGATTTTCATCATCTTTGTTCCAATCTAATGGGACTTTGGTCAATTTTTTTCGTGCCATCTAAAATATTACTCCCACTATAGTTGCCAAATCTACTTGCGAGTTCTTTATGCTAGTTTCAATTAAGAGAACTTTCTACTAAAAGATAAATAGATGGTTGGATAGTGGTTTGCAACACAATCTATTTTCTAGACTAAAAAATAGATGACCCTAAGTAATTACTCTAAATATACTACTAATTCTAATGATATTTTTAGTGTTTTATCTTAATAAAGAGCTAAATTAAACTAGTTATAATCGGTCCGCAAATCTTTAAAAAGGGCTTACAACCTACCCAAACTAGTAGGGTTACAAGTTTGCAAAGACAATTATTCATAATAATGTCTATTCTAAACTAATAATTCAAACGTTTAGGCTAATATGCAATCAAAATAATTGATCTAAACTAAGAACTAAAAGATTAAACGACTTAAAAACTTAAAAAAAAATAGAGTTGCAATATTAACAATGAAATTACCAACTTAAAATCCTTAACAAATTGAAATCCGGATCATAATATTGTAGTCTATACAATGCTCAACCCGAAAATAAAAAACTTACATTCATAAAGAATTATGAGTAGTTACGGATTGACACTCCAAACATAATACTTCTTAGAAAAACCGAGAACCACGATCGTTACGGACATAAGATGAGAACCAAGAATGATGAGAACTAATCACTAGCTACTACCTTACGAATTATTAGCCTTCTTGATTACTATCTTGTAATAGGTATAGCCTAACATGTTTCAAGTATGTTGAAACTTGAAAAAGTACTCCTTGATTATATAAACCAACATAACATATACTTGAATAAATACTTTAAAAAATGTATTCAACTTTTTCAACAAACAATTTATTAAGCCAAAACATTGTGTTCTATGTAGGAGTGAGCAACGGTTATTTGGTTCAATTTTGGACAATTTGGATTCGATTTTCATTTTTCAACAATTTCGGTTCAGTCCAATTTTTTCGGTTAAAACCGAATTATGCGCACCCTATTTATACGTTGGAAAAACTAAACAAAGACCGCTAAGTATCATGTAGCATTAACGCATTAATGCCACATCAAAAGTAAGAAGTCTTAATTTTATGTTTTATTAAAGTCAAGTTTATTAAGTCAAAACATGATTTCCTGGTCACTACATCATCCTTTGTTCCAATTCAAACTTCGACATAAATGAGGACAAGTTGTCAAGAGACACAATTAATTATCAAGTGATGGAAGAAGTCTAAAAGTCTCTCATGATCTAGTCCTTCACTTCAAACATTCACCCGCAGCAATTAAGATCTCACACAGCTCCAAAAGCTGATCGCATGGATGCTGAAAAACTGTTTATGCATTCTTTGCTTCTAATTCTCCAATTCATTCTTTGTACTTCCAAGGACTCCATAAACACCAACCAAATAATCAAAGACGGAGATGTTTTGATTTCCGAAGGAAATACTTTCGCACTAGGATTTTTCAGTCCGGGTAAATCTAGCGATAGATACCTTGTAATTTGGTACCATCAAATGTCAAAATAATTGCTAATGTATTCACAATATTTATTACCACAACCGTTATTTTACTATCTCAATAAACTATTATCTACAATAAACATTAATACTCTGCTCACGAAGAGGTTTTTATCATGTAATTAGCCTACACAACTTATTATGAATTTTAGTATTATTATGAAAAAATTTATTAGTTTATTTTAGCTTCAATGCTCCCTTTAATTCATTTTTATGATTTTTTTAATATTTATTATTGTTTGATTGTATTGTAAACATCTGCGATACAAAGATCATGCAACAAACCATAAAACACTGCCTTCTTTGTTGCAAAATGACCCAAAGAAAAAAAATACTATTGGCATAGTCAACACCAACTCTAAAAAATAACCGAACTTAACTCATTATATATCAAATACAACATTCTAATATAAATATTTATGGATCCCGCGACATAGCACAAGTTATCAACTAGTAGAAATACTAAAACATTGATGGTTTATAACCTTTGATTGTACAGCGATAATAGATGATAATCTATTGTGTCTACAATTTGTTTAGATTTTTTTAAAAAAAATAATAAACAATAAAAAAAGTGATAGTTATTTTACTTTATAAAAAATTCAACCTAATAATGAGAGAGAATTCATTCATTCCTTCATTGAAATACATATTAAAACTCCTTAGTTACATAAACCACCATAAAAAAAGTTGAAAATAAATACTTTCATAAATGTATTCAGCTTTTTCAGAAAGCAATTTATTAAGTCAAAACACTATTTCAATGTTGAAAAACGCCTTCTTGGTCACTACATCATCCTTTGTTCCAATTCAAACTTCGACATAAATGAGGACAAGTTGTCAAGAGACAATTAATTATCAAGCGATGGAAGAAGTCTAAAAGTCTCTCATGATCTAGTCCTTTCACTTTAGACATCCACCTGCAGCAATTAAGTCTCACACAGCTCCAAAAGCTGATCACATGGATGCTGAAAAGCTGTTTATGCATTCTTTGCTTCTAATTCTCCAATTCATTCTTTGTACTTCCAAGGACTCCATAAACACCAACCAAATCATCAAAGACGGAGATGTTTTGATTTCCAAAGGAAATACTTTCGCACTAGGATTTTTCAGTCCAGGTAAATCTAGCAATAGATACCTTGGAATTTGGTACCATCAAGTACCTAAACAAACTGTGGTGTGGGTTGCAAATAGGAACCAGCCCATCAATGACTCTTCAGGAGTTCTTTCATTTGACGACTATGGAAACCTGGCTCTCTACAGCAACCTTGACCACAAAGTCCAAGTCTGGTCTACAAATGTGGCAGTGAAAGTAATAGAAATTTGTTCAGCTCAGCTTTTGGATTCAGGAAATTTTGTTTTGGTTCAGGAAAGTAGGAAAGTTCTATGGCAAAGCTTTGATTATCCAACAAACTACATATTACCGGGAATGAAACTCGGGGTAGATTTGAAAACTGGTTTCCACCGGTTCCTAACATCTTGGAGGTCAGCCGAAGATCCTGGAATCGGAGACTATTCGTTTAAGGTAAACCCAAATGGCTCACCACAATTCTTTCTCTACAAGGGTGAAAACCGTATCTGGCGAACTTCCCCATGGCCGTGGAGACACCACAAGAGGACATACAACACTAACTTTGTGAATAATCATGACGAAATATGTCTAACATCTGCCGTCCCTCTTCCGTCCGATGATTCTGTCATCCAAAGACTAATGGTGCATCATTCAGGAATCGTTAAGGTGGTAAGATTGCATGAAAGTGATCATCGATGGAAGGACGTGTGGAAGGCACCTAGGTATCAATGCGATTCTTATGGATGGTGTGGTGCTTATAGCACATGTGAGCCTACTGATGTTGACGGATTCGAATGTGCGTGTCTACCTGGGTACGAACCCAAGAATCCAAGGGACTGGTTGCTGAGAGATGGATCAGGTGGTTGTGTCAGGAAGCGTCAAGAGTCTTCCTCAGTGTGCGGGCATGGAGAAGGGTTTGTGAAAGTGGAAATCAAATTGCTTCCTGATACTTCAGCAGCAGTTTGGATAGATATGAGCATGAGTCGTGCAGATTGCGAACAGGAATGCAAGCAGAATTGTTCATGCTCAGCATACGCAAGCATAGATATTCCTGGTAAAGGGAGGGGTTGCTTGACATGGTATGGTGAATTAATAGACACAGTTAAATCTGAGAAGAATGACAGATATGATCTGTATGTTCGTGTTGACGCACTGGAATTAGGTACAGTACCTATTCCTGGTATAAAATTTTCTGATGGGAGTTAAGATTCGATCCTTAAAAGACAAACAATTGGATATGAACTTGCTTCAAAATTTCCAGGCCTCTTTTCTTTTTGGTTACATTTTTTGTTTTCTCTCATGCAGCTGAGTATGCAATAAAATCAAATGGTTCTCTTGAAAGGAAGCAGATGCTGGCAATACTTGTACCATCTGTCGCTTCAGCATGGTTTCTCATTAGCCTCTGTGCTTATTTCTGGCTTAGGAAGGGAGGAGGAAAAGGTAAGACAGAAAAAGCCTATATCTCGCTTTTAGCAATTTAACTCATGTCATGTATTTATTTTTCCAAAAGTTCAGGTTATCATATACCTTATATATAGGAAGAAATTTACTTTCTTCCTGATTTCGAAAACCAAAAAGGTGCTTTGGTGGCGAATGAGCTGCAGGAAAGTAGGAATGATACTGAATTGGAATTTTTCAAGCACGGCACCATATCTGCTGCCACAAACAATTTCTCTCCTGCTAACAAACTTGGACAAGGAGGCTTTGGCTCAGTTTATAAGGTAGTTTCTTACGGAAATACCTAAAAACTGATCAGTTGTTTCTCAATATATCATGCGTACACAAGTTTGCTCTTCTCAAATTGTCCTGTTGTGATTTTGATGTTTACTGTTGTAACAAATGATCTTGATTTAGGGTCAGCTGCCTAACGGACAGGAGGTTGCAGTAAAAAGGCTATCTAAAAACTCAATACAAGGAATAGAAGAATTTAAAAATGAAGTTTTGGTAATTGCAAAGCTTCAACACAGGAATCTTGTGAAGCTTCTCGGATGTTGCATTCAGGGAGGAGAGAAAATGTTAATTTATGAATACTTGCCGAACAAAAGCTTGGATTCAATCCTTTTTGGTAAGCAAGTGCTCTATGAAGTATTGATTTCCCTGTTTTACTTAAGCTGAGTGATAGTCAGTTTGTAAATTTCTGGAAAAGGATTTTTCTATGTCTACAGATGATACAAGAAGGTCGTTCTTGGATTGGAGCAAGCGCTTTGATATTATTGTTGGTGTTGCTCGGGGGATCCTATATCTTCACCAGGACTCAAGGTTGAGAATCATTCATAGGGACTTGAAATGTAGCAACATTCTATTGGATGCCGAGATGAACCCAAAAATTTCAGATTTTGGTTTGGCCAGAATATTCGAAAGCGATCAAATTCAAGACAAGACAAATAGAGTAGTAGGAACATTGTAAGTAAACTTTTCCAACCAAAGAGATAGAGAGAGAGAGTGATCATACCCTCTGCATAGTTTTCATGAATGCAAGACCAGAAACTTCTGAGACTGTCTTACTGTCCTATTTTTGTTATGCAGTGGGTACATGTCCCCTGAGTATGCAGCATTCGGAAACTTTTCCTTAAAATCAGATGTTTTTAGTTTTGGGGTCATGCTGTTGGAGATTATAAGTGGCAAGAAGAGCAACAAATTTGATCCACTAGATCCTTCCCTGACCTTGACTGGATATGTAAGTTATAAGAAAGTTTCAGTGCTCGTGATCATTTCAAAAATTTACAAATTTAAATTGATGTCGATTCCCATGTTTCATGTTGTGTAACACGTATAGGTGTGGGAGCTGTGGAAGGAAGACAGAGCATTGGAGATAGTTGATTTGTCACTGGAAGATTTGTATAATCCTCAACAAGCTATGAAATGCATTCAAATTGGGCTCTTATGTGTGCAAGAACATGCAATGGACAGGCCATCCATGTTGGCAGTTGTTTTCATGTTGAATAGTACGGAAATAACTATTCCATCTCCAAAACAACCTGCATTCATTTTTAATGAACCTTGTTGTAATCCTCACATACTCTTAGACGTAGAAGAAGGATCTTCTTGTTCTGTAAATGAGATGACTATTAGTAGGGTTGTAAGTCGCTAAAAGCAGTATAATTAAGCTCTCTGTTTCTCTATCAATTTGGTTTTCAACAGTTAAGATCTTGTATGTATGTAGTCTTTGTCAACTAAAGCAGCTGTTTTCGAACTGAAGTGATCTACATTTTGACCATGTCAGTTCCGACCCTTAATCTTCGACGTCACTGTCACTGTCCACCGCCAATTAGAACCATTCAATACTCTGACTTTAATGGGGTCGGAGCTCTAGATTTGGTGAAATCAGCTGACCAGATTCGTGCTGTTCCCATTCACGAGTGCTAAAACCGCGGAGCTGACTCCGGCGGTGCGATGAGCACGTGCAGCGAGCGCGACGGTCTGTAGCAGTACCGAAACAAAGGCCGCACGTAATAGCCGTCAGTTAGGACTCTTGTAATTAAACAGTAGTAAATAAAGTGTATTAGTGGGGTCTAATCTATGACAATATGGAAAATCGAAAAAGTCAACGTAAGAACTGCACATTAACATTTTTTCAAAATAATAATAATAATAATAATAATAATGACATAAAACATCCCTCGACTCTTCTATTTTTTAATATGGTTCGTATACCATTATTTATTTATTTATTATCTCTCTCTATTCTTGATTTTTTTTTTTTTTATGTAACCCTTCTGATTTTTGTCTATCTAATTTTTCAATCAAAACAAACACCTAATATATATATATATATATATATATATATATATATGCATGGCATAGAGGTGCATAAGTTTTGCTGTAGCACAATAGTAATTTCAACCAGGATGAAATCTGAGTTCAAACCCTGATAATAAAAATCTTTTTTGTGCTAAATTGAACCCAGGTGCAAACGGTCGGCCTTTAAGCTTACATGAAGAATATCTTCTTTTTCTTATTTATTTATTTATTTATTATTATTATTATTATTATTGTGCTAAAAGTATGCTAACTTCTAAAGTTTTTTCAATTAAGTATATAGATTTTAATTTTTTTAATACACTAATTTAAAAAAATATATATCAATCAAGGGGATAATGTATATGTTACCCTTCAAAATATCAAATTATAATCTTCCTTTTTTTTCTCAATCGAATAAATGTATTATTTATTTTTTTAGTATATGAATTTTTTTTAAAATTGTGATTTAAGTAATTTCATTAATTTTTACAAAAATTGATGGCATGTTTGTTACTTCTTGAATATCAAATTATTATTTTTATTTTTTTTAATTGGAGGAAATTTTTCTTTCAAATGCTCACAAGTAATGAATCTTCTTGAAGAATTTTTTTTTTTTTTTTTAATTTTCACACCTAAACCTAAATAAGTTTAGTTATAATGTGTATAAAACTATAAATAAATAATTTGTCAACTTTTTGTGTTCAATCAAAAGAATAATTCGGTCCTTACCATCATACAATTTTTTTTTTTTGTGTTTTTCTTATAATTATAAAGACCAATTATTCTACTAATTCAAATTTTGACACAAAATTAAAGGAAAAAAAATGCTTTCTGGCTCAACTGTAGCCTCGTTAATTATAGAAGGCTCGTAATCTACCACCTCTTCTTCTAATTTGTAGCTTTTCTTCTTCTAAATATTGTCCTCTTTAAACTTGGCAAACTACTTCTTCTACCTTTCTGAGACTTTCTCATCAGTAGCAGCTGAGTCCGGAATAGAATAGAAAATTGCCAAAAATAAAGAGAACTCGATTCAATGCCAAAACCATAAGTTCCAAAAAGCATTAGCAATAGAGCAGATCCATGGATCCAATGAGCCAGAGCCAAAGATCTTAAGAGAAGAAAGGGTGCCAGAAGCAAATTAAAATATTTTGTTGAAATGGAAAGGTGCCTTTTTAAAAACATTATTTTTAACTATAATTATACAAATAATGTTTGGTAAGAATTTTAAAAATTCTCCGCTTAACTTTCAAGAGTAGAATGTGGTTTTTATTTATTTTTTTTAAAAAAAAGGTTTAAATACATATTAACTTCCAATTGAAAAAAAAATTTAAAAGTGATGTTTTTGAAATGTAATGCTATTTATTATTTATTTATTTATTTTGGTTGTGACCCTGCTTTATTTATTTAAAAGACGAAAATAATATTAAATAACTATTATTCAAAAAAAAAAAAAAACCAAAGTTGCATATTTTATTGTAACATATAGCTTTTATATCGGTGCTTAAAAAATATATTAATTATATAATGTCTTGATTTTTTTTTTTAACTTATATTACTGATGACTTTGGATTTTAACAATGAAAATGTTTTCACGTTTTCAAATAATTTATTTTAATTTCTTAACAAAAAAAAAACTTAAACTTTTTTCCTTAATGGTAATTTTAATTCAAGTAATAAAACAATAGATTGCCAAACAGTTAAATGATTTTACTCATAATATAAACAATAGATCAAATATATGGTGAAAATGGCAGAGGGCTGAGTGGCGTATCTCTTTACACGTGTGTGTGAACTGTCTAGATTATGCCAAATGGACAAATATCTTAGTGCAAGGTTTTCTCGGCTCACCTACTTCCACAAAACAGCAGAAGTTGATTCAAACACTATACATAAAAAGTTGCTGACCAAATTAATGACCACGTGCATTTTTTTCTGCTTGCAAAATTTTCTCAAGTGAATAACATCGCAAGTCTTCATGTTTGACTTCATCGTTTTCAAATTGATTTGGAACGTCACAGAATTCGTGTCGGGTGAATTAAGCCAAGTATTTGGTATTTGACATTTTATCATACTATCGACTCCATTTTCAAATAGATTACCAAAGACGTAGAGAATTCATGATTGAATCCTCTTGTTCAAATCCAAACAGTTAAACTGACCTAGCTCCTTTTTCTTTTTTTCCTTTTTAATTAATTTTTTCTCAGTTGCTAATCGACTTTCAAAAATTTATGATTATTATTTATTTGTTGAAAATTTTGTTAATATGAATTATTATTGATTTAAGAATCGCTACCTATTATTAAACATAACTACAAACCAAAAATAGGCATTGATTCAAAGATTTTAAGATAAAAGGTTGATTATACGTTTGAGAAGTTATCAATCACCGAGAAACACTTTTTTCTAAAAAAATACACCGACTTAGTCCTAAAGTTTATATTCTAAATACTCTATTACTGCCAAAATTAATTTTAAATCAAAATTTCAAGTTTTATTTCTTAAGTCAAAATATTTTTTTTACCTAGAATTTTTTTATTTTTTGTCCTTTTCCTTTCCTTTTCATTTTTTCCCTTTTTCTTTTCATCTCTCTCTCTCATCATTTTCTTTCCCTCTTATTTTTATCCTTTTATTATTTTTTTTATCTTTGGGTTGGTGGAGAATTGTCATTGGTTACTACAAATTAAGAGATCCGAGGAGTCCTCCACGCATTAAGCACCAAATTTAATTATCGAAAGAAATTAAAAACTAAGTATTAACTGAATAAATAAATTGGCATAAATAACTCAAAAATTCTAAAAATTAAACCTAAACTCGGCAAAAAAATAAAAGGCATGTGTTGAAATTTCAAAATTGATTCAGCTAGGAGAATAACTAAAATTAATATTATTGGGCCTTTTGGGCCCAATGGGCCAGGCTCGCTAGGCAGGTCTGCCTTTCCTCTCTGCCTTGGGCAAG
This sequence comes from Dovyalis caffra, assembly GCA_963924115.1. NCBI lineage: Eukaryota > Viridiplantae > Streptophyta > Magnoliopsida > Malpighiales > Salicaceae > Dovyalis > Dovyalis caffra. The sequence continues at coordinate 13,165,173 of CAWUPB010001184.1, forward strand.
CCTGCTCTCATACGGGCTGGCCCAAAGCCTAGCCCATCCTGCCTCCACACGTTCTGGGCCAAAGCCCAGCCCTTCCTCATTTTATTTCTTCACCCACACCAGCCTTAAGGACAAACCAAACAAAACAATCCTAATCGCATGGCCTTCTCCTTCATCTCATAAATCCAAACCCTAGATCTTATCTCTTCCCTCAACACAATCCCAATCTTAAATAAAAACCCAAAATTGAACAGAGAAATCCTAAAATCGAGCCTTTTCACAACCTCAGATCCCTCTTCTCTCTTTCATCTCACAAATCCACAAAACCTCGGTCACATCCCCTATCTCAATCCAGTCCCAAACCTAAGTTCAAGCCCAAAATCGAACGAGTAAACCTAAAATCAAACCTTTACATGCTATCAGAATCCTTCTCTCGCCTTTCTCGCACAAGCTCAAACACAACACAGAGGGAAATTAGGGGGAGTTGGGTTTTTGTGCGATTCATCACTGCCATCGTTTGTTTTGGAACGATTGGCAGCTACATCAATGCAGTTGAGGCTGCAAATCAAATGAAGGAAAACAAAGGATCTTACCTGGGAATCCGATCCGAATGATGGCTCAGCAGACGCCGAGTCAGGTCAGCCACCGTCGCCTGCTCTTTCTGATGTCACCATCAAGCCCTTCTCGCCCAAGCGCAAACCTGGCCCAACCGGACAGATCGAGAAGGAGAAGGATGCCGAGGACAAGAAAGCAAAGAGGGAAGCCGGACCTGGGACCGGAGGGTCTCAGCGGATATGGATTGATGAAGATGAGATTACGATACTAAATGGGAAGATTGAGTGCCAAAATGAGAAGGGGAAAGACCCATTTGTGGATACTAGTGATATATATGTATTTATGAAGGAATAATCAGTTTTCTGATAGAATCAAAAGGTTGAATAAGAATATCATACTGACGTGGAGAAGAATGCGATTTTTAGTAAAGAAAATATGGGTATGGGGGTGCTGGTGGTATTGACCTGGGGAGTAAGAGTTTTTTCACGAGAATGGCAAAATGTTATTGGTGGTGGTGGTAGTAGTGGAGAAGGGGTGTGAAGAAGAAGTAGCCCTCCTCCTCTAACAGCACCCTTTTTTTAACTAGAATTACTCTTACTCCCCATCTCAATGCCACCAGCATCCCATGTTTTCTTTGCAAGCTCAGCTCGAAGCACTCAGTTTACTAAAAATGTCATCCTTCCCATTCTCATTTTTCTCCACATCAGTATGATACTTCTTCTTCAACCTCCTGAAAGCATTAAAATGGAGCGATTGCTTCACAAATTCTTAGAAAATTGATGTAAGTGTTAAGAACACGGTACTAGAGGGTGCTGAGTGAAGTTTGCCATGGTCATTGAGTCATCGCCGCCACACTCCTCAGCACCAACTTATCAGTGTCTATCTCTGAGTTCACCTTCTCTCACTTTTTTCTTTTTCTTTTTTTATCTGGTTAGTATTTTGCATCTATATTATTTTTGTTTTGGCTTGTAATTTAGAAGATTTAAAAGAAAAATATGGAAGATCAATTGATTTATTTATTTAGTTTTTCGTTTTGGCAGGAGTTGAAGTGATACCCGGAATTCCATTATTCATGCGCTGAATAATGGGAGAAGGCTCCACATTTCACAGGTACCGGCAAAAGATGCTTTCTTTTCTTTTTCTTTTTCATGTTTTCTGAACTGGGTTTTTTCTATATAGCTTAATTTGAGGTTGAATTTTGATGTTTTACAGAAAAGATTCGATTTTGTTTCCTATGGTTGATAATTTGTTGTGACTGTTTATTTTTTCTCAGGCAACTTTAGGGTTTGGTTGTTCATTGAAGAACATTGTGGTTCAGTGTAACGTGGGGAATTTCAGTCCTGTTTTTCTTTGTTCTTCGTTTCCTGAAAAGGCTGAGATATCCCAATTGCATTTGGAATTCGAGGAGAGAGTTGAAGTTGTTTTCTAAGTTATTGGTCCTTGAATTATTTATCTTACTGGTTGCGATCTTGGTGGCCGCAGCAAGTTAAAATAGTAACATTTTCATCCAGATGAGGAGACGTATCCTGTATCCTTTTGTTCTGAATGCAATGGCAAATTGATGCAACGAGTTAGAATAGTAAGCAGAATAATCTGAACAATATCTGTCCTGTCAGTTATTTTCCTTTCCAAACTATATCACTCTGTTATGCCTAAGCCATTCTGAATTATGCCAATCTAACCACCTTAGCTTTCCTGTTGCTATGAGAAGGATTAAGATCATGCTTTTGTATTTTTATTATTTTTATGATGAATCAAGAAAATGGATTAAAATGAAAAAATTTGCAAACTGTTCTATCCATATGTACCAGGTACATCGTATGGTCTAAACTAACTAAAAGCTTGGAGTAATTTTCAAAAAGAAAAAGAAACAGAGAGTCTTGAGTTAAAAAATTTAGTACTTCCAACAATTTAAAGAATTATTGATATATAATGTATCGTTGTTCGTGTCTACCTGGGTACGAACCCAAGAATCCATGGGACTGGTTGCAGAGGGATGGATTAGGTGGTTGTGTCAGGAAGCGTCAAGAGTCTTCCACTGTGTGCGGGCATGGAGAAGGGTTTGTGAAAGTGGAAATCAAATTGCTTTGTGATACTTCAGCAGCAGTTTGGTTGGATATGAGCATGAGTCGTGCAGACTGCGAACAGGAATGCAAGCAGAATTGTTCATGCTCAGCATACGCAGGTGTAGATGTTCCTGGTAAAGGGAGTGGTTGCTTGACATGGTATGGGGGATTAATAGACACAGTTCAATCTGACAGGAATGACATATATGATCTGTATGTTCGTGTTGACGTACTGGAATTAGGTACGGTACGTATTCCAGCTTTAAAATTTTCTGATGGGAGTTAAGATTCGATTCATAAAAGACAACCATTGGCTATGAACTTGCTTCAAAATTTGCAGGCCTCTTTTCTTTTTGGTTGCATTTTTTGTTTTCACTCATGCAGCTGAGTATGCAATAAAATCTAATGGTTCTCATGAATGGAAGGAGATGCTGGCAATGCTTGTACCATCTGTCGCTTCAGCATGGTTTGTCATTAGCCTATGTGCTTATTTCTGCGTAGGAAGAGGAGGAAAAGGTAAGACAGAAAAAGCCTATATATCGCTTTTAGCAATTTAACTCATGTCATGTATTTATTTTTCCAAAAGTTGAGGTTATCATATGCCTTACATATAGGAAGAAATTTACTTGCTTTCTTCCTGATTTAGAAAACCAAGAAAGTGCTTTGGTGGCGAATGAGCTGCAGGAAAGTAGGAATGATGCTGACTTGGAATTTTTCAAGCACAGCACCATATCTGCTGTAATTCATCTTGGTCGGTCGGCTTCGATGACCATTCGATCCAATGTAGACCAAATTAATCTATTGTCTCTAGAGATGATTGTAAAAAGGAGAGGAATTGTAGGAATTTTATTTGGCAATCACCTTAATTTTTTTTCCAAATTGTCAATAAGCGGCCATTTTCAGAAAGCATTTATGTATCCATGATTCTACTCTTAGAAGTTTGTTTCCAGTTATATTCACTCTCTCTTCTTTGTTCAGGAGGACCTGTCTGCCAGAGTTGTACGAGAAACTACTGGAAGCAGTACAACCTTGAAGCCTCTGTATTTTAATTTCAGCACATCTTGGATGTGAAATCCCGGGTGCAAGCGATCGGCTTTAAGCTCAGATCAAGGATATATATATATATATATATTGCACTGTAAGCATACCAAATTCTAAACTTTTCTAATATATACATTTTACTTATTTTTTATTTGAGTACAATATTTTTTAAAAAATTATCAATTAATTATTTTTGTCAATTTTCCCGTTTAGGGATAATGTATCTGTTACTTTTCAAAATATCAAATTATAATCTTTCTGTTTTTTCAAAATTCAATAAATGTATTTTAATTTTTTTTTGTTTGATCATATTATTATTTTTTTTTCAAAATTGCTAATCAAGTATTTTTATCCATTTATTCATTAACTGATGTCATATTGGTTACTTTTTGAATATCAAATTATATTTTTATTTTTCTTTAGTTGGAGGGATTTTTTTTCCTCAAATGCTCACAAACAATGAATTTACTTGAAGAAAAACCTTATTTTTGTATGTGTGTGCGCGCGTGCATGTGCGCTTTTTCTATTTTCATGCCTAAAACTAAGTTTTGTTAAAATTTGTATTACTAAATAATTTGTCAATTTTTTGTGAAAAAATTGGTTCTTATAATCATACAAATTATTGTATTATTATTAATTTTTTTTTTTTTGTGTTTTTGTAATACTTACAAGAACTAATTATTCTAGTATTTCAAAATTTGACAAAAAAAAAAAAATTAAAGGAAAAAGAAGAAGAAGAAGCTTTCTTGCTCAACTGTAGCCTCATTAATTATCAGAAAGCTCGTAATCTACTACCTCCTCTTCTTCTAAATATTGTTCTCTTTAAACTACTTCGACCTTTTCTGAGACTTAGTAGCAGCTGGGTGCGGAATGGAATAGAAAATTGCCAAAAATAAAGAGAACTCCATTCAATATGCCAGAACCAGATGTTCAAAAAGCTATAGCAATAGAGCAGATCGATCGATCCAAAGAGCTATAGCCAAAGACATTAAGAGAAGAAAATTAAAATATTTTGTTGAAATGGAAAGGTGCGTTTTTTAAAACAATATATTTTTACTATAATTGTACAAATTATGTTTGGCCAGGATTTTAAAAATTCTCTGCTTAACTTCTAAGAGTAGAATGTGATTTTTTATAAAAACAGGTTTAAATATATATTAGCTTCCAATTAAAAAAAAAAATTGAAAATTGATTTTTAGCAATGTAATGCTATTTATTATTATTATTTATTTATTTTGGTAGTGAGGCTGCTTATTTTATTCAAAAGACAAAAACAACATTAAATAATTATAAATAAATAAAATACAAGTGTTGGAAATTTTATAGTAATATATAGCTTTTATACTTGTGCTTAAAAAAATATGTTAATTATATAATGTCTTGATTCTTGATTTTAACAATGAAAATGTTTTTATATTTTCTAAAAATTTATTTTAATTTCTTAACAAATTTCAATATTTGATTGAAAGATCTTCCGTCAATATATTATTTTGTCGATCTTTTTTCATTTAAATTAACAAAAAAATAACATAACTTGCATATTATATATTTTGATGTCAAAAATACCCTTCATTTTAAATAGAGTTAATAGCACATCTATCCTTATATTTATAAATAATCCTCCAATAAAACTCGATATTTACAATTGCAACTATTATGTATTTAATTTTTTGTTAGATATCAAATAAATCTTTATACGATGAACATATTATTCAAATTTAACAAAAATTATGCATGTTAACTTGGGCCTGGGGCGAGTATTTAAAATTGGATGCTACCAACGAATTTAAAAGTTTATGAGTTTTTAATCCAAAATTTAACATTTTGTAACATGGAATCATTGACTGTTTGATTATTGTTTACGCATATAATTTCAAAAAAAATTTTATCGGTGTAGTGGTAGGTTTGTTTTGATGTTGACTGATGAGTATGTAATGAATAAATTAGATTTTAGAGTCCATATGCGTATCACTATCAAATATTTAATAATTAAGTTATTCTGAATCCCCAAATTCGTTGAATCAAAGCAGAGACTGAGTGGTAAACATTTAATCATTTTTTCTCTTCAATCATTCTATATATTTTACATATTTATTTTTTATATTTCTTAAATCACACAAAATCAAAACAAATTGAAATAGACCAAAAAAAAAATTAAGTTAACAAAAAAAAATTAGAAATAAAAAAATAAAAAATTAGCTTTTAAAACAATAAGAACTAATTAACTCGTTTCTCAAAACTAAAGGTTATAATTTACTCATATCCAAATCGTAAAATATAAAAACATAATGTTTTTTTCATATATGAAATTTTATTATTGATCAAAAGAGAAACAAGAAATTTTATTATTGATCAAAAGAGAAAATAGAAAGAGCTTACCCCTACTATAAAATATGAATCCATTATCGATATATGAATATAATGAAATTAAGAATTAAACACTTATTAAGATAGAAGTTTAGAATTATATAACATGGAATATATAATATGATAAATCCATTTAGTCACATCATCTAGAGCAAAAACATTATTATCATGAATTTTATAATTTCTTTGCTGTCACAAATCATAAATGGTTACATTCCATGTCAATATAGAAAATAATAGAATAAAAATTTTTCTTTTGTAAATATTTTGTAGTCCACTACAACTCCATAATTCAATTTGCAATTACTCTATAAAGTCCATATTTAAAAAGAAAGGTAAATCTATCTACTAATACTCAAAGTCTCCCATCTATTTTTGACAATTTTAAAAATGTTTAATATTTCATTTCGATCAAATTTTTCAACAATGGAATTTTTTTAATCAAAATGTCTTTTACTAAAAACTTAAAGTCACATGACTTGTATATTCTATTTTTAAAGTCCGTAATTTTTTTTTCTTTATGCATTTTAGTAAAGTAAATTTTGATGAAAAAAATTCCATTGTTAAAAATTTGATAGAAATGATAGTATGTAGGCTATGTGACTTTAAGTATTTTTTTTAGATTTTTTTGTAAGCATTTCTGTAAATTTTTTTTAATTTGGTTGAAAAACATAAATTGGAATGACATATTGAACTTCTCAAATACTTTAAAAAATAAATGAGATGTAATTAGAAATCTAGAGACTTATAAGATACTTTGAGTATTATATAAAAACAAATGAATATATTTACTTTAAAAAGAGTAACATTTCACGCAACCTTATAATATGAACATTTAAAAAATAAGTAATTCCGATCTTCATCAATATTTCTACAATATAAGTAAACAGCATAGATGCTCCCCGCATTACAAATCCTTCTATCTTTAGTTGATAAACAATTTAATATTGCAAGTCAAAAAATAAAATTATGTCTTGAGATAGAAAACAATATTCAAACAATTTTATGCCATATATATTACTCAACAATTCACAAACACTTCTAGTTGTGAATTCCCTATTAGAAGCAGCTTTCCAAACATTAGACCATAAATATATCACAGATAGCATATTGCATTTTTATCATAACATCTCATCTAATATTAGGCCAGAATCAATGTCCATCATTCATAATAATAATAATAACAATAAAATCCAAATTACTATTCAATCCCCCAATAGTTTGAAACTCTCAAAAATCCAAATGTATAATCCAATACAATAATTATATTAAACAAAAAGTTCGACAAATATTTGACAATTAATTATCTTTACGTAAGTGGAAAAAATAACTCCATTTTAGATTTGGAATCTTAATAATATATAGTTCCTTTTTCTCTTTTCTTTTTTTCCTTTTTAATTATTTATTTTTCTTTTTAAGAATAATTTGATTTAATTCTTTGAAGTTTAAATCATAGCTGCATAGTTATCTCTCATGACAAAAGACCGAACAATAATGCAAACATATATAGTCTAGCAAGTTCGATGGAGTTTCAATAATTTTAATTTATTTAGTTATTATGTAATAAATGAGAATTATCCTATTTTATTGGAATCAATTATAAATTAGTCCTTCTCGTTTTGAGAAACAAATTAATTAGTCCCTCTTATTTCAAAACCTAATAATTTAGTCTTCATGTTTTGAAATCTACTTAGAATTTAGTCTTTTTTGCTCTTTTTTAATTTATTTTGATTTTTTTGTTTCAAAAAATAAAAAAAAGGAAAAAAAATCTGAAAAAATATGGAAAGATTCATGAGAAAATAAGAAATTTTATGAAATAAAAATAATATTAAATAAAGCATATTAATACTGATTAAAAGATTAAATAATAGTTTTTAAAATGAGAGGGATTAATTAATTTGTTTCTTGAAACTAAAGGGACTATTTTATAATTTACTCTTTATATTATATAGTCCAAAACTCATAAATTAAACTTTAGGGACTGATTTATAATTTACTCCGGCGTAGGAAGGGTGGAGTTTTCGACAGTAGAAAGAAAGAATAATAAGCACGAGGGAGGAGTATGGGACCCACATGGCCTAAACTCAAACACGCAATCACGGAGAATCCATGGCAAGAAATCTGGCATGACGCGTGGGTCTAAAACCTGCGTAGTGCCACGATGCACTACGCTGACTGTCTGTCGGTGTATCCAGCCTACATTAAAATTAGGGTGTGCGGTTAGGCACTTCATTTTTTCTTTTTTTCCTTCCATTAAGATTGGACTATTTGATTCTGGACGAGAAGAACTTTTTTTGTCGTATATTGACTAAATTATAAATTAGTCCCTTTTGTTTTGAGAAAGGAATAAATTAATATCTTTTATTTCAAAGACTAATTATTTAGTCCCTATATTTTTAAATCTCCTAGTTTTTTTTTTTGGCTCCTTTTCAATTTGTTTTGATATTTTATTTTAAAAAAAGAAAAAAATATGAAAAATTATGGAAAATTAATGAAAAAAATATTTTTATAGAATAAAAATAATATTAAATTAAGTAAAATCAACATTTGTAAAAAAAAATATTAAATAATAATTTTTTTTAAAAAAAGATTAATTAATTTTTTTCTTAAAACTAGAAGGATTAATTTATAATTTACTCGTCATGTATTGCATTCAATGTAACTGGCTAGACTTGCAACGGTTTATTTTGCTTACATATGGCAGAGTGAGTATAACATGTGTCATTTACTAAAATTGGAGAAAAGAAGGATCCACTTCATCCTCTTTGTTCTTCTTTGAAGTCTAACATGCATGGACTTTTTGTTTTTGTTTTTGTTTTTTTGTTTTTTTTTTTTTTGAAAAAAAAAAAAAGAAACCGGAAAAGAGAGAGAGATAAGGCAGTGAGATGTGGATGACAAGAGATAATATGATTTAATTAGTCCAAAAACTAGTTGAAATTCAAAACTTGTTTTCCATTTGAAATTTGGTTTGGTGATATTTGCAGCTAAATTGTTGAGTTCAAATCGCATTGTGAAAATTTAGGTTTTGGCTTTGATATTTAAAGGTTTAACGAAAGTTTTTGTCTTTAAATTATTGAAGTTATGTACATTGAAACTTGTATTATAATATAATCACTTTTTATATTAAATAAAGAGTAAACTCAAAAAATGAGAGGGATTAATTAATTTGTTTCTTGAAACTAAAGGGACTATTTTATAATTTACTCTTTATATTATATAGTCCAAAACTCAAAAAAAAAAAAAAAACATTGCGACGTCTCCATGCCGTGCTGATCAGCATCATCGCATAATAAAATCAAAGTGGTCTTTAGGAACAGCATGCCGCCATCAAATGAGACGAAAAGTCATTGTCTATACTGTGAAGATTGAAAACAAGGTCCGTGTGGATCCATTAAAGGGATGCCACCATAAGCGAAGTGGATCCGATTCTTGGATTTCAAAACCCAAGGAAAGACTAAGATCTAGTTTACTTGATCATGGATTCTGAAAAACTGTTTCTGCCTTTCTCTCTTTTAATGCTCCAATTCTCATTTTGTACATCCCAAGACTCCATAAAGACAAACCAAACCATTAAAGAAGGTGACCTCCTAATTTCCAAAGGAAATACTTTTGCTCTAGGATTTTTCAGTCCAGGCAATTCTAGCTATAGATATCTTGGGATTTGGTACCATAAAGTAACAGAAAAAACTGTGGTGTGGGTAGCAAATAGAAACAATCCAATCATTGGCTCCTCAGGATTTCTCTCTATCAGCCAATACGGAAACCTCGCTCTGTTTGGTAATCGTGACCAACAAGTTCCGGTGTGGTCCACAAATGTCTCAATGGAAGTAGCAAATGATTGGGTAGCTGAGCTCTTGGATTCTGGAAATTTGGTTTTGGTTCAAGATGGGAGTAAAAGAGTTGTATGGCAAAGTTTTGATTATCCCACGAATGTTCTGCTACCGGGAATGAAATTTGGGCTGAATCGAAAAACAGGATTTGAGTGGATCCTAACATCGTGGCGATCAGCTGATGATCCTGGAATTGGAGATGTTTCACTTAGGGTCAATCCGAATGGCTCACCACAAGTGTTTTTATATAAGGGTACGAAGCCATCTCGTCGAACTGCCCCATGGCCTTGGAGAAGCCATGGGGGTGGCCAGCCCAGTCCGTACAACAGGAGTTTTGTAAATGCTCAAGACGAAATATACGTTGGTTATACTATTCCTGATGATTCTCTTGTCCTAATAACAGTAGTGGATTATTCAGGATTTTTGAAAAAGTTAACATGGCAGGAGAGTGAATCAAGTGATGGCCAATGGAAGGAGATTTGGAGAGAACCTCAGTCTCGATGTGATTTTTATGGATGGTGTGGTCCAAATAGTTTATGTGAACCTGCTGATATAAATAGATTTGAATGTTCGTGTTTACTTGGGTTTGAGCCCAAGTGCCCAAGGGACTGGTTTCTGAGAGATGGTTGTGGGGGTTGTGTCAGGAAACGACTGGAATCCTCTTCAGTCTGCGAGCACGGAGAAGGATTTGTGAAGGTGGAAAATGTAATTCTTCCGGACACTACCGCAGCAGTTTGGGTGGACATGAGCATGAGTCGTGCAGAGTGTGAACTAGAATGCAAGACCAATTGTTCATGCTCCGCGTACGCCAGCATTGAAATTCCTGGGCAAGGGGATGGCTGTTTGACTTGGTATGGGGAATTATTAGACATGAAATATGGTACGACTGATAGTTATGATCTATTTGTTCGCGTTGATGCATATGAATTAGGTACAGTTTTCCTTCTCAATGATGACTCAAAATAGGATTATTCTATGTTGATGCATAAAAGTTTCCATTTTCCTCTTAAGCAGCTGAATATAACAGGAAGTCAAATGGTTCTGGTAAAAGGAAGGACATTCTGGCCATTTTGGCACCATCTGTTGCATCGCTATGGTTTCTCATTAGCCTATTTGCTTTTTTGTGGCTCAGGAAGAGGGCTCAAAAAGGTAAGACAAAACTCTTATCACTGTAGTAATCTGCCTTACTAAATCATGTCTTTAGGGGAGAAATTCTTTTTTTCTCTCATGATTGAAATTGCTTCTAAGGTACAACTACAGATGAACTACGGGGAAGTAGCAATACTACAGACTTGGAATATTTCAAGCTCAGCACCATAACAGCTGCCACTAACAATTTTTCTCCAGCTAGCAAACTTGGCCAGGGTGGTTTTGGCCCAGTTTATAAGGTATAGTGTCAAAAACTGAATGGCTTCTCAATTTGCTGTTTGTTTTTCTGTTCTTGTCATAATTGTCATTTAGAGGTCTGACGTTTTTGCAACATTATTTTAGTGTCTGCTACCTAACGGAGAGGAGGTTGCAGTAAAAAGGTTATCCAGAAATTCAGGACAAGGAATAGAAGAATTTAAAAATGAAGTTAGAGTAATTGCAAAGCTTCAACACCGGAATCTTGTGAAACTTATAGGCTGTTGCATTGAGGGTGGGGAAAAAATGTTAATTTACGAATTCTTGCCTAACAAAAGCTTGGATTCTTTCATCTTTGGTAAGTCATTTTATGTATTTATATTTATTGCCTTGCTTTACACTTATTGTTTAATTTTAGCTCTCTGAGAGATGATGTTTTAAACAGATGAAAGAAGAAGATCGATATTGGATTGGCAAAATCGCTTTGATATTATTATTGGTATTGCTCGTGGGATTTTATATCTACACCAAGACTCCAGGTTGAGAATCATTCACAGGGATTTAAAATGTAGCAACATCCTATTAGATGCAGAGCTGAAACCAAAAATATCAGATTTTGGTATAGCAAAAATATTTGAAAGCAACCAAATCCAAGACAGGACAAGTCGAGTTGTAGGAACATAGTAAGTACATTTGCACAAACTCATAAGCACAATTATCAAGAAGGATACTAAAACTTGGGACTTGTCCATATTTTTCTGACGCAGTGGCTACATGTCACCAGAGTATGTAGTGTTTGGACGATTTTCTGTAAAATCAGATGTTTTTAGTTTCGGGGTTATGTTGTTGGAGATTGTAAGTGGCAAGAAGAACAACAGATTCTATCAGCAGAGTCCTCCCTTGACCTTGATTGGATATGTGAGTTATGCGAGAGCTTTCTGGGCTCGTAGCTGGCTTTGAAAATTCACCATTATAAATATTGTCTGCTCTCATAGCCTGTATGTTACTGATTTATATGAACAACACAGGTGTGGGAATTCTGGAGAGAAGACAAAGCATTGGAGATAGTTGATTCATCGCTGAAGGAGTTGTATCATCCGCAAGAAGCCTTGAAAAGCATACAAATCGGTCTGTTGTGCGTGCAAGAAGAAGCCATGGACAGACCATCCATGTTAGCAGTTGTTTTCATGTTGAGTAGGGAAACAGCCATTCCTTCTCCTAAACAACCTGCATTCCTTTTCAGAGAATCTGGCAATAATCCTGACGTAGCAGTAGACGTAGAAGACGGACCATGTTCTGTAAATGAGGTGACAATTACTGCAATTGCTTGTCGGTGAAGATGTGCAGTACAAAAAATTGCTCATAAGGCACTCCATTACATTTCTGAAGTAACTAGCTATCAGTTACAGTACGTGCCCTTCCTAAGAAAACTTTTTGTTCATACTGCACGCAAGTCTGTCTTGGGCAAAGTTGAAGGATGTAATAGGGAACTATCTATTAAATCATTAGAAGTCTCACTATTCTCTTTCTTGCTGTAATCTTTTCAGAAAATTAATTCCATTCCAAATTTCAGTGCAGGCTAATATAAAGCATATAAAACGTAATTTTCATAATGTCCTGAAATACAAAACCTGCAGAATACGGAAGAAAAGAAGAAGAAGAAAGCAATGGAAGCTTTAGCTGCCTGAATTTAAAGAACAATTTCAACCACCATTGTCATCCAAATCCATAAATTGTCCTGTTTTTGCTTTGGCTTTCAATCTCTCTTTGTGACTTGTTTTAGTTGGTTTTGGAAAATCCTTAAATAAACATAGCAAGTTTTACTACAGAAGAAACTAAAAAAAACCTAATAATTCTTACTTGGAATTGCAAAGGTGAAATATTTTTTCATTTCAGTGTATAGGAAAGAAAATCACTGTAAGATACTAAGATGTAAAGATTGAAACAGAGGCTCGAACTTTGAATTTGAGTGTTGTCAGCGTGCATGGCAACAAGTTGGATCGAGTTGGGTTTTTTTGCCTCTGTTGGTCAGATTCGGGTGTGAAGTGTCATATACGGATCCGAATATCAAACAAGTCAATCTCTAAATTTTAAGATAGAAGGGCTCCGGGTATCTCTTATAAGCCCTAGGGTTTACCTTTAGGTTCTCAAGTGAGGGTTTTCTTGTCTTGTTTTTGTTCAGGTGTTCTTGTGTCGCATATCCGGGTCTTCAGCCTACGTTCTACAGGTGGTTTCATTCTATTGATTTACTTCCGTTGATGTCTTCATCAACAGACAGTGGGAAGACAAAAGGTAAACAGGTTACTGATTTAGACCACAATGAACTTGAGGTAGATGTTGAATTGGAGTAGGTAGGATATTCAGGAGAGTATCTCTATGTCTCCTTGGGAAATCTTGGACACAAAAAAAACTTCAAGGCACAGGCGATGCTACAGACCATATCTCAGTATAGAATTCAAAATAATATATTTAGCTAATTAGGTTTTTTTATTTATTTATAGGTATGAGATATTTAAACCTATTTATATCTCCGTTTAGAAAATAGAGTAAAAGATAGAGACTTTAGACTTTATATTGAGCCTCTATGATTCTTGTATTCTTTTGCTATCAAGCTAATAAAACTTTCCTCTCGCCCGTGGAGTAAACAATTTGCCGAACCATATAAATACTGTGTGTTGATAATTTGTTTAGTTTTATCTTTCGATTATTGTTTGTCGTTACTTATCTTATTTTCGTTGTTTGTCATAACAACTTGGTATCAAAGCGCAAGTTGCACATCTTTAAGTTTTTCATTTGTACTTGACAGACTTTGAAATTTGATATTATGCCTTTTGATAGTTAAAATAATTTTGGCCTATGGAGGATAAAAATGAAAGCTTTGTTATGATGTAAAGGTTCTATCAAGGCAATTAAGGATACTTATCTTAGATGACATGATTTACGTCGAAATTGAAGAGATGGATGAGAAGGCTCATAGTGCTATATAATTATCATTGTCGAACATGGTACTACGAGAAGTCATAGATGACAAGACGACAATAGGAACGTGGAAGAATTTAGAAAGCCTCTACATGAAGAAATCTCTTGCAACAAGATGTATTTGGAGCAACGTCTTTATACACTAAAGATGCGAGAAGGTACATCTATTTAAGAACACCTTGATTAATTCAATCAGATTGTTATGGATATGAAAAATATTGATATTAAACTTGATGAGAAAGATCAAGCTCTTGTTGTATTGTGTTCATTACCTGCTTTGTATGAGAATTTTATTAAGTCAATGTTGTCGGGTAGAGAGTCTATAACTTTAGAGGATGTTAAGGCTTCTTTGAATTTTGCTAGGCTGAGATATAAACTAAATGGTTAAGTTATTAATAGTCAAACCGATGGTTTTTTAGTAAGGGAAAGATACAAGGATAGAGAGGGTTATAAAGGAAGACCCAAATTTCATTGTAAGTCTAAATCACCCCTGGATAAGAAAAAGAATGTTGAGGACTACTACTATCATAAGAAATGACATTACAAATCCGATTGTCCTACTCTAAAGAAGAAGGAGAAATAGTAAGGTCAAAGTTTTGAGTCTACTAGTATGGCGAAAGCTACCGATGTTGATATCAATGAAACTATTCTTATTGTATGTCCTCTAGATAGTCATTCTTATCGAAAGGTGGATTTTGAATACGAGTGCTTATTATCATATGTGTCCAAATAATGCTTATTATCATATGTGTCCAAATAAAGCTTTTTATAAGTGGTTTACCACTTATAAACCTACAAATGATGGCTCGATTGGTAACAACTCGGCTTGTGAGATTACCGGTAGTGGTACAATTTGTATGAGGTGTCATGATTTAGTTGTAAGGTCTTTGACGGAAGTAAAGCATATACCAAATTTGAAGAAGAATATAATTTCTTTAAGTTATCTAGATTCGAGAGGTTATAGCTATTATAGTAAAAGTGGAATTCTTAAGGTTTCTAAAGGTTCTTTGGGTATGATGAAACAACTCGGATTAATTGTCTCTATGTGTTATAAGGTAGTGTAGTAACAAGCTCTGCAAGGGTGATTAATTCCTATCCCGAAAAAGGAAAGGACTCAATTATGGCATATGGGTCCGGGCCATATGAGTGAGAGAGGTATGATTACTTTGAGTAAACGTGGTTTGCTTTGTGATAATCAAATGACATCACTTTATTTCTATGAGCATTGTGTCTTAGGAAAGCAAACTAAAGTGCGGTTTCTATTGACACTCATTCTATAAAGGACATGCTTGATTACATTCATTTAAATTTATGTGGACCGAACTTAGGTTCCATTCAAATGTGATGCACTTTATTTTCTAACGTTTATTGATGATTACTTTTAGAAGGTTTGGGTTTATTTTCTCAAACCTAAGAATGATGTTTTTGAAACTTTCAAGCAATGGAAAGTTCTAGCACATAATCAAAAACATGGAAGAAGGTTCAATGTCTTCGAATATATAATGATTTGGAATTCTATAGTGAAAATTTTAATGTGTTTTGTATAAACTCTAGGATTATCCAGCATCACATAGTTAGACACACTCCTCAATAAAATAGGATGGCAGAGTGCATGAATAGGACTTCGATGGAGAGAGCTAGATGTACGCTCTCTAATTCAAGTTTGGAAAAGGATTTCTAGGTCGAAGTAGTTAACACAACTTATTATCTTGTCAACCATTCTCCCTCTATCGCCATTGATTGTAAGACTCCAAATGAGTTATGATCAAGTAAAACTAATGATTATTCAAATTTAAAAGTATTTAGATGCCTTGCTTATTATCATATTAAATATGGTGAACTTCAACCTAGAGCAAAAAAATACTTATTTATTAGTTATACTAATGGTTGAAAGGTTATCGTGTATGGTGCCTTGAACCCAATTCGTCTAAATTCATTATAAGCGAGAGATGTTAATTTTAATGAGAGATATATACTTGATCAAATAAAGGTTGTTTGTGACTCTTTAGGAAAGAGTGAGAAAATCATGGATAAAGTAGAGTTTCGGGTGGAGTTTAATAGAAAGACTCCTCAAAAACCATCCCGGATATATCTCCTACGATTGCAGATGTGCAACAAGAGTCAAATATGAATGAAGATGTCATAAAATTTGAACAGTCTTACTCAATAGCTACTAGTCATGAGAGGAGACAAATAAGACCTCTCTAGAAATATGGTTATGCTTGATTTAATAGCCTATACCCTCATTGAAGCTAAGACAATAGGTATTCGAAGCCTTCGCCTATATAGAGGTAGTGATTTATGAAGAGTCTAATCATTGAGTTGTTGTAATGATAGAAAAACTTGAGTCACTTTACAAAAATGAGACTTGGGATTTGGTGAGATTACTTGAAGGTAATAGAGTCATTGGATGTAAATGGGTCTCTAAGAAAAAGGCGAGGAATACCAAGTGTTGTAATGATGATAAAAAAAATTGAGTCACTTTACAAAAATTGGACTTGGGATTTGATGAAATTACTTAAAGGTAATAGAGTCATTGGATGTAAATGGGTGTCTAAAAAAAGGCGGGAGTACCAAGTGTTGAAGATGTTAGATTCAAGACACGATTGGTGGCTAAGGGTTGTATTTAGATGGAGGGAATTGATTACAATGAAGTACTTTTTACAATTATGCAACATACCATTATTCATGTGTTGTTTGCTATGATGAATCAATTTTATTTAGAGCTCAAACAACTTGATGTGAAAATAAATTTTCTGCATGGAAGTTTAAGACGACTATTTATATACCTCAACCGGAGGGATACTTTATGAAATGGAAAAAAGACCATGTTTACGGATTGAAGAAATCTTTGTATGGCCTAAAATAATTACCAAGGCGAGTGGTAAATGAGATTTGATAATTTTATGTTTAATCATAGTTATTCAATATCAACTTATAATAGTTGTACATATTTTAGGTAGATAGTAGATGAATCGTTTGTGTATCTTTTATTATATGTGGATGACATGCTTATTGCTATTAAGAACATATCAAAAATTCAAGTGCTTGAAAAAATAACTCATTGATGAGTTTGAGATGAAAGATCTTGGAGCATCAAGAAAATCTTAGGGATAGAGATTCAAAGAGATAAAAAGGTTGGAAAATTATATCTTTCATAAAAATGATAGATTGAGAAAGTGCTTGAGCATTTTAGTATGCGGAAGGTCAAACTTGTCATTCCTCCATTGGTTGCTCACTTCAAACTTTTAGCTTTTCAATCACCTTAAAATGAAGAAGAAGAGAAAAAAATGTCATGAGTTCCATAATCTAATACGGTAGGCAACATAATATTTATTATAATTTGCACTTGTTTAGACATTATCTAGGTAGTCGGTATTGTGAGCGAGATATATGGCTCACCTAAGAAAGGTATATTAGCAATTAGTGAAGTGAATTCTTAGGTATCTCAAAGGTATCACATACTTTGATTTAGTATTTGAAAGGTATAATTCTTCTAAAACTTGTGTTATAAGCTTTGTGGATTCTAACTATGCGAGTGATCTCGATAAATAGAGATCTTTGATAGGGTATATCTTTACACTTTCGGGTTTTTGTATTAGTTAGAGATCAACATTATAGTTGACGAGTTGCTTTATCGACTACCGAAGTAGAATATGACAATAGTTGAGACCATGAAGGAGGCTATTTGGTTGAGAAATCTTATGGAGGAACTTGTTCTTCAACAAAAAAAGAATTTAGTTGTCTTTTATAATGACTAGAGGGCTATACACTTAACCAAAAATTAAGCACATCATGAGAGAATGAAGCATATTGATATCATGTATCATTTTATCTAAGAAGAAGTTTCGACGGAAGATTATAGTGAAAAAAGTTTACTTTAAAGATAATCTAGTTGATGTGTTAACTAAATCTATTACGGTAAACAAGTTTACATATTATTTGGACCTAAATGGTGTTAATAAAATCAAAGAAAGTATCACACGATCATGTGCGAGTCTCATTGGTCGTATGATGTGTGCTACGAAAACGGAGGTACGGTCATGTGAAGGAGATAGGCATGGCCGTGCGAGTTTCTTCTCTCTCTTTCATGTGAATTTTGCCTATACTCGTGTGAAATTTTTGGACGACCATGTGCGTTAAAGCTTATGCCCGTGCCTTATGAAACTACCTATGTGCCTCGAGCATTTATATGTGTATGTTAGAGTATTGTTAGAGAGATTGAATTTTGTTAGTCTCAATATTGAAGTTAATATTTTTTCTCTTCACATCTTTTGTTTCTTACACCGAGTTAGCTCTCGTAAACTTAGAAGTGTGTCTTGAGAAATTATTTAACATTCTTGAAGGTTTGCGGAATTCAAGTCAATATAGAAATTTGTTGAATATAGCTTGAATTTTATGAGCCAATAATATATTTAGCTTATTAGGTTTTTTTCTTTATAGATATGAGGTATTTAAACCTCCTTATGTCTTTATTTAAAAAATAAAGTGAAAGATAAAGAATTTTTATTGAGCCTCTAGGTTCTTGTATTCTTTTACTATCAAGCTAGTAAATAGGTTCTTAAGCCTCTAGGTTATTGTTTCTTACACTAAGTTATCTCTCGTAAACTTAAAGGTATGTCTTGAGAAATTATTTAACAATCTTGAAGGTTTGTAGAATTCAAGTCAAGGTAGAAATTTATTGAATATAGCTTGAATTTTATGGATCAATAATATATTTAACGTATTCGATTTCTTTCTTTATAGGTATAAGGTATTTAAACCTCTTTATGTCTTTATTTAGAAAATAGAGTGAAAGATAAAAACTTTTTATTGAGCCTCTAGGTTCTTGTATTCTTCTCGCTATCAAGCTGATAAATATTGTGTATTGATAATTTGTTTAGCCTTATCTTTTGATTATTGTCTATCATTACTTGTATTCTTTTACTATCAAGCTAGTAAATAAGTTCTTGAGCCTCTAGGTTCTTGTTTCTTACACCGAGTTATCTCTCATAAACTTAAAGGTGTGTCTTGAGAAATTATTTAACAATCTTAAAGGTTTGTAGAATTCAAGTCAAGGTAGAAATTTGTTGAATATAGCTTGAATTTTATGGGCCAATAATATATTTAGCCTATTAGGTTTTTTTCTTTATAGGTATGAGGTATTTAAACCTCTTTATGTCTTTATTTAGAAAATAGAGTGAAAGGTAAAGACTTTTTATTGAGCCTCTAAGTTCTTGTAATCTTCTGCTATCAAGCTAGTAAATATTGTGTGTTGATAATTTGCTTAGCTTTATCTTTCGATTATTGTCTATCATTACTTGTCTTGTTTTCACTGCTTGTCATAACACTTTTTAGTTCGCTAATGCTAAAGATAAGGAACAAGTATTGGAGGGGTGTTCTTGGCATTTTGATAAGCAATCGTTGATTTTGAAAAAGAAAGAAAGGAAGTAATAACTAGTTGAAATGGACTTATATCTTTTGCTAATCTAGATAAGTATATATGAACTCCCTTTCCTCAATCGCACGAGAATAGTTGTTACTCGGATCGTAAATAAAATTGAAACTTTTGTGGCCTTTGATGGGGAATATGAACAGCTAGGGTTTTAAATGGATTGGATTTTAACTCGAATTTTAACCAAATCGATGTAATTAAATGGATCTAATAAACAAAAATTTTAATTCAAGTTCAACTAGGATTTGAACTCGTTAACTTGTTTATTAAATGGATCAAATTTGAATCTATCTTGATTTGATCCGATAATAATCCGATTCAAAATTAACAACAATATGTTAATATAATATTTCAAAAATATTTAAAATTTAAATATGAAAAAATATATAAATATAAGATTATGTTGAAATTTAGAGTTTATTTATTATAAATTTTAAATAACGCATATAGTTCTCTAGTGACTATTGTATTTAAAATCACATAGTAATTTTTTTATCATTTTTAAATTCTACTTCATGAAAAACCTATGGCATTTTATTTATTTAAGCTCATCATATTTTTACTCTTTATGCATCAATGAATTATTAAAATTATTGTTTCTTTTTTATGTTAATGTGCTTTTTTTTTTTAATGATAAAAGTCTGTTATGGAGTTGAACAATGAATATATTGAAAAGTGATTGTTCCATTTGTTTCAAACTTGTTGATAAAAATCATAGAAGGTAAAACTAACTTTTTAAGAATTGTAGCCCATTTTAGTATTTTAATGTTAGATATAAAAGTATAACTCAAACTAATTGATATAGTAGAGGTAGATAATCGAGTCTTTTGCATAAGCTCTTTTATAACACTTAAATCTTTAAATTATATATATATATTTTTTCATTTCACTTATTGAGAGAAGGTGTAGAAACAAGTAGTTAGAGATTAGAATTTGAGATACTAAAAAACTAGTATTATCAAGGAATCAACAAAAATTAAATTTAAAGAAGAGTTAAGAAAATACAATATTAGTACTTATTTAGTTATGTAATATTAATAATATTAGTAACGTGACATATATTGATAAATTTTTGTGAAATCACTTGTTAAAAATACATAACAATATTCATTGATTTTGTTTTCTTTCTTTCTTTGCAAGCCTTGATTTGCAGCACTATGATTTTGCATCCTAATTGATAAATATTGATTTTGATACCACGTGGATAAAAAATAAACATTATTTATTAATTTTTTTAATTTTATCATCCTTCATACCTAGTTCAAGACAAAATTTTATTAGGATTATTTGATTTTATGCGTTTGAATTGTATGATATTTTCAAAAAAATTTACAAAATTAATAGATGAAATATTAGCTTAATATATTTTATTATGTATGTAGTAAGTATATATTTTTATAAAAATCAAGTGATAAATCCAATAGAGCTTCTAATCTAATCCAAATCGTTTAGGATCCAGATTTGGATTCACATTTTCAAAACCCAATCCAAACGCATAAGATTTGATCTGATCTAATCCGATCAACTCGTTTCGTTAAATAAATAGGATTTGGATCTACTATAATTCGATCCATTGACAACTCTATGAATAGTTATGGAAGACCTCTCTCCGAGTTTTTGTTATGATAGATTTAGTCCATACAAAGAGGTCTTAGACTAAAACAATGTTAACAAAATCTGCTATGTTTACTTTAAATACAAAAAAGACTTGCAAATTTTTGCTATAATTGTGGCAGAATTGGACGCATCATGAAGGACCGTGAGTTCGATAGTGGTGATGTGGGCTATCTATGGTTTGAATATTGACCCGAATCCGAAACTACTCTCATATCATTCGGTGAATTTTATATAAAATTTTTAGATTATGATTTTTGTAATTCATGTATTAAATAAATCAAATATTATTGGAGCATAAACAAACTGGCACCGTTTGACACTTGCGAGAGATCAAGAATTAAAAAAGCTAGAAAATGGAAGGTGGTGATATGGGTGTTTAGCTAAAGTAAATTGGAGATGGACACCAATTAGACTAGCAATTAGGTAATAAGATGGGGTCTGGAGTATCTAAACTGATGAGCAACTTAAATACTTAAATTTCTTGGGATCAGTTTTGGTTTTAGAATTGAAATGAAGGATCCTAAATTTCTAACCATTAATAGGCAAAATTTGACTGTGATAAAAAAGTTTCAACCTTTACTAATTATCCAACTACTAAACCTAGGTGGAGTAAGAGATTAAAAATAGGAAATCTAAGCAAAGAAAGGGATGGAAAAAAGAAAAATTGTGACATTCGGGTCCAGCAGCTATCACCGTCTCACATTCAAATAGAAAAACAGAGCTGATTTCAAATCATTTTCCACAGCTCCAAACCGCGTAGAGGGAAAAGGAAAAAAAAAAAAAAGATTAAAAGAGTTACTGTTATATATATATATATAAAAAGGCAATATAATACAGATGAATGATTTTACTCATAATATAACAAATTATTTCACTATCAAATATTTTAATATGCTTAATCTTATAATACAATATTCACAACAATCACAATAAATACTCTTAGAATAATCTTCTTGTTCAATAAAAGAGATTATTATCAGTAATTTGTAATTCATTAAAATTAATAAAAACTCTGTTATTCTTTCAATTTAGTTTTTACTGATTATGATTTTGTATGTAGTCTTTGTCAGTTAACAACAATTGTTAACAGAGCCATTAAGTCTTCAATTTATTTGGATTAAAGAAAACTAAATTCTAATCCTTCTTTTTCATTCAATCCACAACACTTTTAGTTTTTTTTTCTAATTTTTTCAAACCTCGTGTGGTTTTAGCTTTCGTTACTTTTTTTTTTACTTGCACATTCACATATGCATTTTATACATGAAATAAAATACCTCAATTTATTATGATATAATCAGATAATTTTACAATCTATTCTTATTTCTCATTTTTAATATTTGATTGAATGATCTTCCTTCAATATACTATTTTGTTTATTTTTTTCCATTTAAACTAATAGATAAATCCCATAACTTTCATATTATATATTTTGACGTCAAAAATACCCTTCATTTTAAATAGATTTAATAGCACATCTATCCTTATATATCAAATAAATCGTTATACAATGAGCATATTATTCAAATTTAACAAAATTTATGCATGTTAAGTTGGGCCTGGGGCGAGTATTTAAAGTTGGATTCTACCCATCTAATTTCAAAGTTTACGAGTTCTTAGTCCAAAGTTTAAAATTTGAGCATTGTTTACACATAAAATATCAAAAAAACAAAAAACAAAAAAACAAAAAAAAAATAGTAGTAGGTTTGTTTTGATGTTGACTGTTGATTAAGTAATGAATAAAATTAGATTTTAGAGTTCATATGCATATCACTATCAAAAATTTAACAATAAAGCTATTCTAAATCTCAAAATTCATTAATTAATTACATCTAAGTTTTACAGATGAATATGTAATTTTTTAATTAATTCCTAATTTAAATTAAATGTTTCTAACTCCATTTTAGATTTTGAATCTTACTGGCCTAGTTCCTTGTTCTCTTTTTCCTTTTTAATTAATTTTTTTCTTTGTTGCTAACCGACTTTCAAATATTTATGATTATTATTTATTTGTTGAATTTTTTTTTTTTTGGAGATATGAATTATTATTAATTTCAGAATTGCTACCTATTATTAAACATAACTACAAACCAAAAATAGGCATTGATTCAAAGATTTTAAGGTAAGGAGTTGGTTGTAACTTTAAAGTGTCGTTTGATAATCGGGAATAAAGTGGTGAAATGAGAATGGAAGTTTTATTTCCACATTGTAGTTGTTTGGTTAAAAGAAATGAAGTAGGAATGGGAATGAAAATTTACACATAACTTCATTCGCACATAAGATGTGAGAATAAAAAACAAGGAATGAGAATGAATTTTTTTTTCAAAATAATAATATATTTTATTTATTTATTATCTATTAACTACTTTTGCCACCATCACAACTACAACCATCACCACCACTATCTTCATCACTATCATCACCACTTTTCAACCACCATCACTATCACCGTCATTACCACCATTACCACCACTACAACCACCACCACTATCACCGCAACCACCATCATAACTATCATAACCACTATTACCACCATAATCACTACCACTACTAACATCATTACAACCACCACCACCATCACAATTATCATTATCATAATCACAACCACCATCACTACCGCAATCATTACCGCCACCGTCACAATCACTACCATCATCTTTATTATTTTTATAACTATTATAGTTTAATTAAATTATTTTTTAATCATTATTTATATTTGTATACAAAATCGGATATTAAAAAATTTAAATTGCATTCCAATTCCTTATTAGTATTTCAAACACGGTATTGGAATACAAATACCATTTCGATTTCTTAATTTTCATTCGATTTCGCATTCCCATTCCCATCACTTTATTCATGATTACCAAACAACACATAAGAAGATATCAATCACCAAAAAACACTTTTTTCTAGAAAAAATACACTAGTTTAGTCCTAAAGTTTATATCCTAAAAATTTTATTATTGATAAAATTGATCGTAAGTCAAAATTTCAATTTTTATTTCTTAAGTGAATTTTTTTTTGTCTTTTTATCATTTTTTTTTACCTAGAATTTTTTTTTTTTTGGTCCTTTTCCTTTCCTTTTCATTTTTTCCCTATTCTTTTCATCTTTCTCTCTCTCCCATCATTTTATTTCCCTCTTATTTTTATCTTTTTATCATTTTTTTTTATCTCTTGGTTGGTGGAGAATTGTCATTAGTTATTAAAAATTAAGAGACCCGATAAGCTATTCACATATTAAACATCAAATTTAATTATTGAAAGAAAATTAAAAACTAAGTATTAACTCGAATAAATAAATAAGCATAAAGAACTCAGAAATTCTAAAAATTAAATCTAAGCTAGGGATAAAAATAAAAGGCATGTATTGAAATTTAAGAATTGATTCACCTAGGAAAATAACTAAAATTAAGATTATTGGGCCTTTTGGACCCAATGGGCTTTCGATCCATTGGGCCAGGCTCGCTAGGTAGGTCTGCCTTGCCTCTCTGGCTTGGGCAAGCCAAGTCTCATACGGGCTGGGCCAAAGCCTAGCCCATCCAGCCTCCACACGTTCTGGGCCAAAGCCCAGCCCTTCCTCATTTTATTTCTTCACCCACACCAACCCTAGGGACAAACAAAACAAAACAATCCTAATCGCATGGCCTTCTCCTTCATCTCATAAATCCAAACCCTAGTTCTTCTCTCTTCCCTCAACACAATCCCAACCTTAAATGAAAACCCAAAATTGAACAGAGAAATCTTAAAATCGAGCCTTTACACAACCTCAGATCCCTTTTCTCTCTTTGATCTCACAAATCCACAAAACCTCGGTCACATCCCCTGTCTCAATCCAGTCCCAATCCTAAGTTCAAGCCCAGAATCGAACCAGTAAACCTAAAATCAAACCTTTACAAGCCATCAGAATCCTTCTCTGGCCTTTCTCTCACAAGCTCAAAACACAACACAGAGGGAAATTAGGGGGAGTTGGGTTTTTGTGCGATGGCAGTGATGAAATCACTGTCATCGTTTGTTTTGGAACGATTGGCAGCTGCATCAATGTAGTTGAGGCTACAAAACCTGGCCCAACCGGAGCAGCTCGAGAAGGAGAAAGAGGCTGAGGACAAGAAAGCAAAGAGGGAAGCCGGACCTGGGACCGGAGATGAGATTGCGATATTAAATGGGAAGATTGAGTGCCAAAATGAGAAGGGGGAAAAACCCATTTGTGGACACTAGTGATTTATATGGATTTACGAAGGAATAGTCAGTTTTCTGATGGAATCAAAAGGTCGAATAAGAATATCATACTGACGTGGAGAAGAATGCGATTTTTAGTAAAGAAAATATGGGTATGGGGTGCTGATGGTATTGACCTGGGGAGTAAGAGTTCTTTTACTAGTGTGGGAAAATGTAATTGGTGGTGGTGGTGGTGGTGGTGGTAGTAGTGGAGTAGGGGTGTGAAGTAGTAGAATTTTTCTAGAATTACTCTTACTCCCCTCCTCAATGCCAGCAGCATCCCATGTTTTCTTTACAAGCTCGAAGCACTCAGTTTACTAAAAATCTCATCCTTCCCATTCTCATTTTTCTCCACATCAGTATGATACTTCTTCTTCAACCTCCTGAAAGCATTAAAATGGAGTGATTGCTTCACAAATTCATAGAAAATTGATGTAACTGTTAAGAGCACGGTATAGAGGGTGCTGAGTGAAGTTTACCATGGTCATTAAGTCATCGCCGCCACATCCCTCAGCACCAACTTATCAGTGTCTATCTCTGAGTTCTCCTTCTCTCACTTTTTCTTCTTCTTTTTTTATTTGGTTAGTATTTTTCATCTTTATCATTTTTGTTTTGGCTTGTAATTTAGAAGATTTAGAAGAAAAGTAAGGAAGATTAATTGATTTATTTATTTAGTTTTTGGTTTTGGCAGGAGTTGAAGTGTTACCCGGAATTCCATTGTTCATGCACTGAATAATGGAAGAAGGCTCCGCATTTCACGGGTACCTACAAAAAATGCTTTCTTTTCTTTTTCTTTTTCATGTTTTCTGAACTGGGTTTTTTCTATATAGCTTAATTTGAAGTTGAATTTTAATGTTTTACAGAAAAGATTCGGTTTTGTTTCCTATGGTTGATAATTTGTTGGGACTGTTTATGTTTTCTCAGGCAACTTTAGGGTTTGGTATTTCATCGAAGAACATTGTGGTTCAGTGTAACGTAGGAAATTTCAGTCCTGTTTTTCTTTGTTCTTCGTTTCGTGAAAAGGCTGAGATATCCCAATTGCATTTGGAATTCGAGGAGAGGGTTGAAGTTGTTTTCGAAGTTATTACTTGCTTTATATATAGGAAAAAATTTACTTGCTTTCTTCCTGATTTAGAAAACCAAAAAGGTTCTTTGGTGGCATATGAGCTGCAGGAAAGTAGGAATGATACTGACTTGGAGTTTTTCAAGCACAGCACCATATCTGCTGCCACAAACAATTTCTCTCCGGCTGGCAACCTGGACAAGGAGGCTTTGGCAAACTTGGACAATGCCTTATAAGGCTTTGGCCATCCACGTTGGCAGTTTTTTGCATGTTGAATAGTACGGAAACAACTATTCCTGTTCCAAAACAACCAGCATTCATTTTTAAAGAACCTTGCTGTAATCCTCACAAACTCTTAGATGTAGAAGAAGGATCTTCTTGTTCTGTAAATGAGATGACTATTAGTAGGGTTGTAAGTCGCAAAAGCCAATATAATTAAGCTCTGTTTCTCTATCAATTTAGTTTTCACTAGTTATGATCTTGTGTGTATGTAGTCTTTGTCAACTAAAACAATTGTTTTATGAATCTCTTAAAATAGAATAAACCTATTTAATACTGCGCCTTGTCTGATGTGTTGGCAGCACAATATTTTTTTTGTTTTTTTTTAATTTTCATGCCTAAAACTAAGTTTAGTTATAATTTGTATGAATAAATAATTTGTCCACTTTTAGTGTTCCATCAAAAGAATAGTTTGGTCCTTATAATTATACAACTTATTATTATTATTATTATTTGTGTTTTTCTTATAATTAGAAAGACCAATTATTCTACTAATTCAAAATTTGACCCAAAAAAAAAAAAAAATTAAAGGAAAAAAAAACGTTATAACAGATAGAGAAAAAATCTGTTGAAATTTTCTTTGAAACAAAAAAAATCGAAATTTTATCAAGCAACATTGTGGGGGAGCCCAAAATGGAAGAGAAGGAAAGTGATGAGGACCAGAGTAACTATAACCCCATTATCAGCAAGAAGCACGATAGGATCATATGAAATTGCTGGGAATTATTGATATCAGCAGCTCTGAACCTCTCCGTCCTGCCCAAAAACATTACCATCAGATAAGTTCATAATTTGGATTATTAAATGTTTCAAACCAAAATCTAATATAGAAGTTCCGTTGCATACATATAAATAAGAGTTGGCGTCCATGCCCCTATTAAGCTCTACTATCGTTGCGCTGAACAGTCGGCTTCATCTATTTTCTTGCTTTCTGACAAATTTACTCATCCGAGAAGGACAGCAACAAACTGCACTGGTCACGCATTTATCCACTATCCAGCCTAGAGACCATTCTACAGAAGCTTTAAATAATCACTCCCTGGCTTCTTTCAGTTTTAGAGGTTTGGCTGAGCAAACAATATTAAAATAGAGCCAACTGGTTGTTAGGTATTGGAAGGGAAAGCATCGCTAGATAACAAATCACAGAATGATATCAGAAGGATCAGTTTGATAAGTACTCTTACATTACGCCAGCTTATGATCAGGGTCGTTGTGGGTGGGTTCTGTCTCATCTGAATCTGGCGTTTACGACAATGATGATCTACTAATTTACACAGGAAAATATATTACTAAACTAAACCAAAGTGCCCCTAGTTGACTGCTGCTTGCAGTCTACAAATTAAAGAGACTGACACGACAAGTCATTTCTTTGGACTTTGAAAATTGCCAAGAACAACCCAGGTTTCAAAGCTAACTCAAGCGGATCCCACGATGTCATTTTTCTATCCCTAAGCGCTTTACTACCTGGTCGGATAACCATAGATAATGCTCTGGGGAAACCAGTTAGGTCTGATAAAAAAATCATTTTTCTATTTGACATTGACACATATTGCCGGCGTAGTCTTCCACTATATAGAAAATTAAACAAAACGGTATCTTGGTGACGAGGAATTTTATATTATTTATAAAGTAATTACCGTAAGTTATTTTATAAAAAAAAAGGTTGACAAAAAAATGAGAAAAATTGGAGAGAAATTTTGGCCTTTGAATGGAAATCTTCTTATAGTAATTATAATATAATATATTTACATTACTTAGTACAAGAGTATTCAAAAATTTCTCACCAAAGGCTAGCCAAAATCCAGTTTACCCCATCATGGATTCTGAAAAACTGTTTCTGCTTCTCTCTCTTCTAATGCTCCAATTCTCATTTTGTACGTCCCAAGACTCCATAAAGACGAACCAAACCATTAAAGAAGGTGATCTTCTAATTTCCAAGGGAAATACTTTTGCTCTAGGATTTTTTAGTCCAGGCAGTTCTAGCTATAGATATCTTGGGATTTGGTACCATAAAGTACCAGGAAAGACTGTGGTGTGGATAGCAAATAGGAATAATCCAATCATTGGCTTCTCGGGGTTTCTCTTTATCAACCAATATGGAAACCTCGTTCTGTTTGGTAACCGTGACCAACAAGGTCCGGTGTGGTCCACAAATGTTTCCATGGAAGAAGCAGATGATTGTGTCGCTGAGCTCTTGGATTCTGGAAATTTAGTCTTGGTTAAAGATGGGAGTAAAAGAGTTGTATGGCAAAGTTTTGATTATCCCGCAAATGTTCTGCTACCGGGAATGAAAATTGGGCTGAATCGGAAAACAGGATTTGAGTGGATCCTAACATCGTGGAGATCAGCTGATGACCCTGGAATTGGAAATGTTTCAGTTATGATCAATCCGAATGGCTCACCACAAATCTTTTTATATAAGGGTACGAAGCCATATGGTCGTGCTCCCCCTGGCCATGTAGAGGCCAGCCCAGTTTATTCAACACAAGTTTTGTGAATGATCAAGACCAAATATACTCTACCTATACTGTTCCTGATGATTCTCTTGTCCTAACAATAATAGTAGATTATACAGGATTTGCGAAGGTGTTAACATGGGATGAAAGTGAATCAGGTGATGGCCAATGGAAGGAGCTCTGGAGAAACCCTCAGTATCAATGTCATTTTTATGGACGGTGTGGTCCTAATAGTATGTGTGAACCTACTGATATAAGTAAATTTGAATGTGCGTGTTTACCTGGCTTTGAGCCCAGGTACCCAAGGTACTGATTTCTAAGAGATGGTTCTGGTGGTCGTGTCAGGAAACGACTAGAATCCTCTTCTGTCTGCGAGCACGGAGAAGGGTTTTTGAATGTGGAAAATTTAATTCTTCCTGATACTACCAAAGCAGTTTGGATGGACAAGAGCATGAGTCAGGCAGACTGTGAACTAGAATGCAAGACGAATTGTTCATGCGCTGGATACGCAAGCATTGAAATTCCTGGGAAAGGGGTTGGCTGTTTGACTTGGTATGGGGAATTATTAGACATGAAATATGATATGACTGAAAGTTATGATCTATTTGTTCGTGTTGATGCATATGAATTAGGTACAATTTTTCTGCCAAGTGATAACTCAAATATGATTATTCTATGTTGATGAAATATGACATTCTGGCCATTTTGGCACCGTCTGTTGCATCGCTATGGTTTCTCATTAGCCTATTTGCTTTTTTGTGGCTCAGGAAGACGGCACGAAAAGGTAAAGAGTACCAAATCATGTATTTATTCTTCTCGGGTTGTGACTATCAGCCTATTTACAAATTGTAATTTGCCTATTAGCCTATTTGTTTTTTTATGTTTTTATGGGAGAAATTCATTTTTTCCCCTCATGATCGAAAATGTTTCTAAGGTACAACTACATATGAACTACGGGGAAGTGGCAATGCTACAGACTTAGAATATTTCAAGCTCAGAACCACAACAGCTGCCACTAACAATTTTTCTCAAGTTAACAAACTTGGCCAGGGTGGTTTTGGCTTAGTTTATAAGGTAGAGTGTCAAAAAAACTGAATGGCTTCTCAATTTGCTGTTTGTTTTTCTGTTCTTGTCATAATTGTCATTTAGAGGTCTGACGTTTTTGCAACATTATTTTAGTGTCTGCTACCTAACGGAGAGGAGGTTGCCGTAAAAAGGTTATCCAGAAATTCAGGACAAGTAACAGAAGAATTTAAAAATGAAGTTACAGTAATTGCAAAGCTACAACACAGGAATCTTGTGAAACTTCTGGGTTGCTGCATTGAGGGTGAAGAACAAATGTTAATTTATGAATTCTTGCCAAATAGAAGCTTGGATTCTTTCATCTTTGGCAATTCCTTTTATGTATTTATTGCCCTGCTTTACACTAATTGTTTGATTTTAGCTCTCTGAGAGATGATTTTTTCAAACAGATGAAGAAAGAAGATTGTTATTAGATTGGGAAAAACGCTTTGATATTATTATTGGTATTGTTCGTGGGATTTTATATCTACAGCAAGACTCCAGGTTGAGAATCATTCACAGGGATTTAAAATGTAGCAACCTCCTATTGGATGTGGAGCTGAAGCCAAAAATATCAGATTTTGGGATGGCAAAAATATTTGAAAGCCACCAAATCCAAGAGAGGACAAGTAGAGCTGTAGGAACATGGTAAGTACATTTGCACTAACTCCTAAGCACAAGTATCAAGAAATATACTAAAACTTGGGAATTGTCCTTATTTTTCTGATGCAGTGGCTACATGTCACCAGAGTATGCAGTGTTTGGACAATTTTCCGTAAAATCAGATGTTCTTAGTTTTGGGGTCATGTTGTTGGAGATTGTAAGTGGCAAGAAGAACAATAGATTCTATCAGCAGAATCCTCCCATAACCTTGATTGGATATGTGAGTTATAATGGAATCTTTTCTGCTCATAGCTAGCTTTCAAAATTTACAATTTTTAATATCGTCTACCTTCATTTCCTGTATCTTAATGATTTATATGACAACACAGGTGTGGGAATTATGGAGAGAAGACAAAGCATTGGAGATTGTTGATTCATCAGTAAAGGACTTGTGTCATTCTCAACAAGCCTTGAAATGCATACAAATTGGTCTGTTGTGCGTGCAAGAAGAAGCCACGGACAGACCATCCATGTTAGCAGTTGTTTTCCTGTTGAATAACGAAACAGCCATTCCTTCTCCTAAACAACCTGCATTCCTTTTCACAGAATTTCGGGAGAATCCTCATATGGCAGTTGAGGTTGAAGAAGGATCATGTTCTATAAATGAGTTGATAATTTCTGCAATTTTGAGTCGGTGAAGATGTGTTTATATATATATATATATATGTGCTCCGAACAACTGCTCATCGGAAGACATTCCTTCAGAATAATGCGATTAGTTGCTATTATAAAACCAGCAATTGTTATTTTTTTAGTTTTACGTACAGTTTGATGGTAATAGAATATATATGATATTTTTTTAAGATTTTAGTTTGAATATATATATATATATATATATATATCTGATTATATTATTTTTATTATTTAAAATTTATTTCTTTAATTATTTGTTTCTTATTAAAATTCTCATCAAAGTTAATTTTTTAATTTTAAATAATTTTATTTGTTAATAAATTTGATTTTTTTTATATATGGCTTTTGAAATAAAATTTTAGAATATAATTATTTTATTTTTAAAATATATTATTATAATTTATATGATTGCTTATTTTTATGATTTTTAAATGAGAATAGCGTAGTTGCATATATAAATACCGATGTGTGTGAGTGAGAGAGAGCTGAAAGTGTATTTTAGATAATTTGAATTCACTTTTTCAAAAATAATATTTAGTTAAAAAAATAATTTGACTTAGCTTTTTTTAAAATTAATAATTAGTTAAAAACATCACAGGTTTTATTTGATTATATATATATATATAATCAGAATTTATCAAAATCAAATTTATAGTAGTTTTTATTTAAATTTATTCACTTCGACATATTTATGCGATTTAATTGGGTTTTTTTTTATATATTTTATATACTCTGAATTTTCTAAGTAATATATATATATATACTCTATTGAGGGGGAGAGAGAGAAAGAGAGAGAGAGCTAAAATTATGTTTTAGATAATTTGACTTAATTCTTTTAAAAAATAATAATTAGTTAAAAAATAAATTGGTTCATTTTTTTAAAAAAATTAATAATTAGTTAAAAAATTCACATGGTTTATTTGGTTATATATATATAGAATTTATCGAAACTAATTTTCTAATAGTTTTTATTTAAATCTATTTACTTCAATATATTTCATAGGATTTAAGTGGATTTTTTTTAATATATTTTATATATTTTGAATCTGCTAAGTACGATATATAGTTTTGTTAAAAATTAATTATATATGTACACATAATATCAATTATTTGTTATTTATTTTTTATATTCTAAAATCTTTATTTTTAAATAAAATAATTTAATTAATATTTTGAAAGAACCTCTTAATTATTCAAATATAAATTTTTATACTAATATTATAAATTATTTTATTAATAAATATATATAAATTAAATAAATTTACTTAATATATAAATTTTATTGACATTAATCTTTAAAAATAAAATATATATTTGTAAGGCGTATCACACTATAAGAATCATGTATTCCGTGAACATGATGGTTGTGTGAATGCGGCATAATATGAGCATTTAACTAGTAGAAAAGCAAACCAAAGTGCCCCCAGGTGACTGCTGCCTGCAGTCCACAAATTAAAGAGACTGACGCGGCAAAGTCATTCTTTAGATTTTGGAAATTGCCAAGAACAACCCAGGTGTCAATCTAACTCAAGCGGATCCCACGACATTACTCGATGTGCTTTTTCCATCCCTAAGCGCTTTTGTACCTGGTAGGATAATAATAGATAATGCTCTGAGGAAACCAGTCAGGTCTGATAAAAAAATCATTTTTCTATTTGACACTGACAAATATTGACACCGTGTCTCTTGGTGAGGAGAAATTTTATATTATTTATAAAGTAATTACAGTAAGCTATTTTATTAAAAAAATAGACAAAAAAATGAGAAAAATTGGAGAGAAATTTTGGCCTTTGAATGGAAATCTTCTAATTACTAACTCAATACCCAAACCTTGCCACAGGTAAGTTTACCATATCCATGTTTTAATATTTTAAATAATTTAAAAATATAAATATAAAATTAAAATTAATTAATACTCATTATAAAAAAAATTATTTAATTTATTATATATATATTTCTTAAGAATATTTTTTATTTTGATAAATAAAAAATATATGCAATTAATTATATATTTTAAAAAATTTAATTAGAAGGAGGTTTTTAATCAATTTATATTAGAAGAATATTTAATTTTAGTTCATGAATATTTATAAAAATAGAAAAAGTAACCATTGATGATGGGAAAAAAATATTTTGATTAAATAATAATTAATGAAAAAAACCCAGTCTGAAAAAAAAAGATAGGGACCTTTTGGTAATATTAATTAAAATTAAGAACTGTTTTATATAAAGTAATAATTTAGAGGATCAAAGTATAAAATATTGATAAATTGACAAAAATCACTTATTATTTTTTTTTTTTGAAAAACTACGTCGTTTTGGTTTCATTGTAACAGGAGCTTAGCTACGGTGAAACCATATTCCGTTTTAGTTTATGTAATTAACTCAATACTCACGCATTGCCGTGAGTAAGTTTATCATATCCATGTTTTAATATTTTAAATAATTTAAAAATATAAATGTCAAATAAAAATTAATTAATACTCATTGTGAAAAAAATGTGTAATATATATATAATTGAATTGAAATATTTCTTAGGAATATTTTTTATTTTGATAGATAAAAAATATATGCAATTAATTAATTATTTTTAAAAAATCCAATTAGAAGGAGGTGTTTAATCAATTTATATTAAAAGAATAGTTAATTTTAGTTCATGAATATTTATAAAAATAGAAAAGTAACCATTGATGATGGAAAAAAAAAACTTATTTTGATTAAATAATAATTAATGAAAAAAACCCAGTCCAAAAAAAAAAAAAATTGACAGAGAGCTTTTGGTAATATTCATGAAAATTAGGAATTATTTTATATAAAGTAATAATTTAGAGGATCAAAGTGTAAAATATTGACAAATTGATAAAAAATAACTTTTTTTAGCAAACGACACCGTTTTGGTTTCATTGTATCACATGCTTGGCTACAGTAAATCCATATTCTGTTTTAGTATATGTAATAATAATAATAATAATATACTATATTTACATTACTTAGTACAAGGGTATTTAAAAATTTCTTACCAAAAGCTAACCAAAATCCAGTTTACCCCATCATGGATTCTGAAAAACTGTTTCTGCTTCTCTCTCTTCTAATGCTCCAATTCCCACATTGTACATCCCAAGACTCCATAAAGACGAACCAAATCATTAAAGAAGGTGATCTTCTAATTTCCAAGGGAAATACTTTTGCTCTAGGATTTTTCAGTCCAGGCAGTTCTAGCAATAGATATCTTGGGATTTGGTACCATAAAGTACCAGGAAAAACTGTGGTGTGGATAGCAAATAGGAATAATCCAATCATTGGCTTCTCAGGGTTTCTCTTTATCAACCAATATGGAAACCTCGTTCTGTTTGGTAACCGTGGCCAACAAGTTCCGGTGTGGTCCACAAATGTTTCCATGGAAGTAGCAGATGATTGTGTGGCTGAGCTCTTGGATTCTGGAAATTTAGTTTTGGTTAAAGATGGGAGTAGAAGAGTTGTATGGCAAAGTTTTGATTATCCCACAAATGTTCTGCTACCGGGAATGAAAATTGGGCTGAATCGGAAAACAGGATTTGAGTGGACCCTAACATCATGGAGATCAGCTGATGATCCCGGAATTGGAGATGTTTCAGTTAGGGTCAATCCGAATGGCTCACCACAAGTTTTTTCATATAACGGCACGAAGCCATCTAGTCGAACTCCCCCATGGCCTTGGAGAAGCCATGGGGGCGGCCAGCCCAGTTTATCCAACAAGAGTTTTGTAAATGATCAAGACGAAATATACGCTAGTTTTACTATTCCTGATGATTCTCTTGTCCTAATAACAGTAGTGGATTATTCAGGATTTGTGATAAAGTTAGCATGGCAGGAAAGTGAATCAAGTGATGGCCAGTGGAAGGAGTTCTGGAGAGCTCCTCAGTATCGATGTGATTTTTATGGATGGTGTGGTCCTAATAGCATATGCGAACCTACTGATGGAAGTAGATTTGAATGTTCGTGTTTACCTGGGTTTGAGCCCAAGTACCCGAGGGACTGGTTTCTGAGAGATGGCTCTAGTGGATGTGTCAGGAAACTACTAGAATCCTCTTCAGTCTGCAAGCACAGGGAAGGGTTTGTGAAGGTGGAAAATTTGCTTCTTCCTGACACTAGCGCAGCGGTTTGGGTGGATATGAGCATGAGTCGGGCAGACTGTAAACTACACTGCCAGACGAATTGTTCATGCGCTGCGTACGCAAGCATTGAAATTCCCGGGCAAGGGGTTGGCTGTTCGACTTGGCATGGGGAATTATTAGACATAAAATATGGTACGGCTGAAAGTTATGATCTATTTGTTCGCGTTGATGCATATGAATTAGGTACAGTTTTTCTGCTCGGTGATGAATCAAATAGGATTATTCTATGTTGATGCATAAAACGTTCCTTTATCCTGTTAAGCAGCTGAATATAACAGGAAGTCAAATGGTTCTGGTAAAAGGAAGGACATTCTGGCCATTTTGGCACCGTCTGTTGCGTCGCTATGGTTTCTCATTAGCCTATTTGCTTTTTTGTGGCTCAGGAAGACGGCACAAAAAGGTAAGAGTACCAAATCATGTATTTATTCTTCTCGGGTTGTGACTATCAGCCTATTTACAAATTGTAATTTGCCTATTTAGCCTATTTGCTTTTTTTATGTTTTTATGGGAGAAATTCGTTTTTTTCCCCTCATGATCGAAAATGCTTCTAAGGTACAACTACATATGAACTACGGGGAAGTGGCAATGCTACAGACTTGGAATATTTCAAGCTCAGCACCATAACAGCTGCCACTAACAATTTTTCTCCAGTTAACAAACTTGGCCAGGGTGGTTTTGGCTTAGTTTATAAGGTTGAGTGTCAAAAAAACTGAATGGCTTCTCAATTTGCTGTTTGTTTTTCTGTTCTTGTCATAATTGTCATTTAGAGGTCTGATATTTTTGCAACATTATTTTAGGGTCTGCTACCTAACGGAGAGGAGGTTGCAGTAAAAAGGTTATCCAGAAATTCAGGACAAGGAATAGAAGAGTTTAAAAATGAGGTTACAGTAATTGCAAAGCTACAACACAGGAATCTTGTGAAACTTCTGGGCTGCTGCATTGAGGGTGGAGAACAAATGTTAATTTATGAATTCTTGCCAAACAGAAGCTTGGATTCTTTCATCTTTGGCAAGTCCTTTCATGTATTTGTTGCCCTGCTTTACACTAATTGTTTAATTTTAGTTCTCTAAGAGATGATTTTTTTGAACAGATGAAAGAAGAAGATTGTTATTGGATTGGGAAAAACGCTTCGATATTATTGTTGGTATTGCTCGTGGGATTTTATATCTACACCAAGACTCAAGGTTGAGAATCATTCACAGAGATTTAAAATGTAGCAACATCCTATTGGATGCAGAGCTGAACCCAAAAATATCAGATTTTGGGATGGCAAGAATATTTGAAAGCGATCAAATGCAAGACAGGACAAGTAGAGTGGCAGGAACATTGTAAGTACATCCGCAGAAACTCTTGAGGACAATAATTATCAAGAAGTATACTAAAACTTGGGCCTTATCCTTATTTTTCTGATGCAGTGGCTACATGTCACCAGAGTATGCAGTGTTTGGACAATTTTCTGTAAAATCGGACGTTTTTAGTTTCGGGGTCATGTTGTTGGAGATTGTAAGTGGCAAGAAGAACAATAGATTCTATCAGCAGAACCCTCCCCTAACCTTGATTGGATATGTGAGTTATAAGAGAATCTTTTCTGCTCCTAGCTAGCTTTCAAAATTTACTATTTTTAATACTGGCTGCCCTGATTTCCTGTATCTTAATGATTTATATGAACAATACAGGTGTGGGAATTATGGAGAGAAGATAAAGCATTGGAGATTGTTGATTCATCACTAAAGGAATTGTATCATCCCCAACAAGCCTTGAAATGCATACAAATTGGTCTGTTGTGCGTGCAAGAAGAAGCCACGGACAGACCATCCATGTTAGCAGTTGTTTTCATGTTGAGTAGCGAAACAGCCATTCCTTCTCCTAAACAACCTGCATTCCTTTTCACAGAATTTCGGGAGAATCCTCACACGGCAGTTGAGGTTGAAGAAGGATCATGTTCTATAAATGAGTTGACAATTTCTGTAATTTTGGGTCGGTGAAGATGTGTTTATATATATGCTCAGAATAACTGCTCATCGGAAGACATTCCTTCAGAATAATGCGATTAGTTGCTTATGTAAAACCAGCAATTGTTATTAGATGATGGCAACTAGCAGAACTCTTTCAGAGTAGTAAAGGCAAGAAATCCAGTCAGCTTTAGAATAAAGTAAATTATAGACTTTTTCTGCGGTTGTTGTTTCAGGAAATCTAACTCTGATTAATTAATTAGCCAACACATTCGGTGGTGGCACAATTTGCGGTTTAAAAATCCTAGACTCTCATTTGGGAATGGGATCATAAATTCTTTGCCTTTGACTGTCACATCTTGTGGTTGAGACTTTTTTTCAAAAAAAAGCCAAAGGGCTTTTATTTTTTCCTAAATGTTTGGGATTCTACCTTTATGTGAATGTTTATCAAAAAGCCAAAATACTAATACTAATAATAATTATTATAATAATCCATAATGAATCTTTTGGACTAAAGAAGTCCAAGACATACCTAAAGTAATTATTCTTTATTTTTGGCATAAAAGAGTTTTTAGGAAACCTACAAGCATTCACAATTAGTTTGTTGCACCCTTCACTACTTATTCAGTAAGTAATGCGAGATTTACAATAAATCTATTAAGTCTATCTTGTCGCATAAAAGCATATGATTGCACTAATTCAACAGTTGGAGCAAACTCCAACTTGTGATAGTGGAGGTTAGCTCATTAAATCAGTTGAATTGAGTTGTTAGGTTGTTAAAAGCCGTTAGTGATGTCGGTTACTTTAGCTATAAAAGCAGAGCACACTTTTCTCATTTTGTAATGGTAACAAAATAGTAAAAGAATCAATCAAGAGAAGCAGAGCATCTTCAAGCTTCAGTCTCTCTTCCTTCTCTGTTTAATTCTTAGCTTGATTTTCCTGCGTCCTTGCTGGTTTGCTTGGGTGTAGATTTCTCACAGTATGCTTGATTTTTCTTATAATTAATTAAGTGATTTAACTAATTTTATTATGGTGGATCATTGACTTGAATGAAGTCATCAACACGGCAGGAAGTTGATAGTCAATGGCAAAAGATTTAGAGTCACCTCAGTTCCCGTTTGACACTAACACATATGAACAATGTGATGCTTATATATATATATATATACATAAACTAAATCAAAGTGCCCTCTTGTGACTGCTGCATTCAGTCTACAAAAGAGACTTACAATGACAAGTCATTCTGTAGATTTTGAAAATTGCCAAGAACAACCCAAGTGTCACGCTAACTCAAGTGGATCCCACAATAAGAAGAACTGTACTTGCAGAGAAAGAAGAAGAAGACACCTGCACCTCTAGATCCATTTTTTTATTGTACGATTTGATTAGGTTATTTTTACAACATCGTCACAAAACTTGTCAAGATACGAGCGGAAACACACCAAAACTCTAATACGAAGTTGACATCGATTTTGTGATGACTTAGGTTAAATCTGAATGCAAGCAACCTTTATTTGATGAAACTAAACTCTACACCTGTGAAGATTCAATGAAGCCGAAACCTCCCACACAAAGTTGTTGAAATCCGAAAACTATAAACCTCAAGTTGATTAATGTCCAAACTTCCCAAGCACAAGTAACATTAGATTTGATTGATTTATACTAGATTTAGAATTCCATTACAATCTTACCTAAATAGTTTAGTTTTAAATAATTATAATGAAATTTTAGAACTTGACTGTAATATTGAACAATAGCTCCATTTTATATGATGAAATCAAGGATATAGAATATACAAAACCCTAAACAAGCACAATGATAATGCAAGAGATAGTTGAGAGAAATTTCTTAAGAATTTTATTAATTAATAGTCAAAGTTGTTTCTTCGCATTATATAAAAATACTTAATGCTAGTCAAAATATTCAGTCAATAAAGAAAAGTAACTCTAGAATAGTCAACTATACGAGTCTAATCCAAACACAATAAAAACTAATTAATTTCTTCAATCCCAACCAAATACAAATTCTAAACTAAACTCCTAACATAAATAAAACTCTTTATATTAACAACATACTTAAATAAAATTGATAAAAAATGTAAATAAAGACTATAATATTTTATCCGAACAAAGATTAAAATATTTAGCCCACACCTATTTTGAACTTTAAGGTTGTTAAAAAAGGTTTAATTGCATAAAACGTTCCTGTACTCTTGTGATTTTTTTTTTTTTAAATATGGTTCATGTACTTTTATTTTATTCAACTCCTCCTTTTACTCTTCAGTGTTTTTAATGTTGTCCTTTTGAAAATTTTCTAACTAATTTTTTGATCAAAACTAACAGTCGGCATAAATAATTTCACGTGATATGACATGTCAAATTAATTTACCACGTGTAAGAAAAAAAGGCCAAAAATATTAAAATTACAAAACCACTTTCGAATCATTTTGACTTCTTCATTTGTCCCCCTCTTTTATTTCTTATTAGGAATTTTGGAAGCTATTTCTACCAACAGGAGGCCTTTTTTTTCGAGAGCCGTTGGAGCTATTTTCTCTCCAAACCTGAATACCAAACCCAAAACTTGTTTCCTCTTTCTTCTTCACTTGAATACCGAACCCAAAACCCATTTCCTCCTCTCTCTCCCGCTAAGCCACACCTTCTCAGCCATCCAATGCTAGCCTCTCTCTAACTACCATAACGGCAGTCGTTCCTCATAGCCACATAACCAATCTCCACCCTCTCGACCACCACAACACTAGCCTCTACCTCACAAACCCTTGCTAAAACCTCCTCTTGCCACAAGCCTCAGCTTCAAAAGAGAGGGGACAAATGAAAGAGTGAGAATGATTCAAGGGTAGTTTTATAATTTTAATGATTTTTTGGTTTTCTATTTTTTTCACGTGGTAAATTAATCTAACATATCGTGCACTTAGAATTCTTTATGTCAACTATTAGTTTTGATTCGAAAATTGGCTGAAAAATAATAAAAAAAGCCACATTAAAAAAATTAAAGAGTGAAGAGAAAGGTTGAATTTAAAAAATAGAAGGATCATATTAAAAAAAAAATTATAAAAGTAGATGAAGTTTTGATGCGATTAAACCACTGGATAAATGTAGCCACGCTACCATGTCTACGAAATAGCCAGTGTCCCCAATGTTCCTGATTATTCTCCTCTCCCAAGAACAATGGTGGATCATTGAATGAATTCATCAACATGGCATGAAGTTGATGGTCAATGGAAGAAGATTTGGAAGTCACCTCAGTTCTGTGTGACACTGACACATATGAACAGCGTGGTGCATACAAATATAAAGAAAACTAAATCAAAGTGCCCTCTTGTGACTGCTGCATGCAGTCTACGAAAGAGACTTGCGACGACAAGTCATTCTGTAGATTTTGATAATTGCCAAGAACAATCCAGGTGTCATGCTAACTCAAGTGGATCCCACAATAAGAACAACTGTACTTGCAGAGAAAAAAGAAGAAGGCGCCTGCACCTCTCCATTTGTAGAAATTTAACACTTGACCAAGAGCCAGTCAAGATCCAGTTTACCCCACCATGGATTCTGAAAAACAGTTTTCGCTTTTCTTTGTTCTTATTCTCCAATTCTCCTTCTGCATATCCCAAGACTCCATAAATACCAACCAAATCATTAAAGAAGGCGACCTTCTAATCTCCGAAAGGAATATTTTTGCTCTAGGATTTTTCAGTCCAGGAAGTTCTAGCTACAGATATCTTGGTATTTGGTATAGTAAAGTAACAGAACAAACTGTTGTGTGGGTAGCAAATAGGAACGATCCAATCATTGGCTCCTCCGGATTTCTGTCTATCAACCAATATGGAAACCTGGTTCTGTTTGGTGACCATGACCAAAAAGTTCCAGTGTGGTCCACAAATGTTTCCGTGGAAGTAGCAGATGGTTGTGTAGCTCAGCTCTTGGATTCTGGAAATTTGGTTTTGGTTCAAGGTAGAAGTAAAAGAATAGTTTGGCAAAGCTTTGATTATCCAACAAATGTCCTGCTACCGGAAATGAAAGTTGGGATGGATCGGAAAACAGGATTTTATCGGGGTCTAACGTCATGGACATCAGCTGATGACCCTGGAAATGGAGAATTTTCATCTAGGCTAAACCCAAGTGGCTCACCACAATTCTTTCACTACAAGGGTACAAAGGCATTCCTTAGAGCTCCCCCATGGCCATGGAGAGTCCGAGCCAGTTTATTCAACAGAAGTTTTGTAAATAATGAAGACGAAATATACTGGGTCTACACTATTCCTGATGATTCTCCCATTATAATTATGATAATGGATCATTTAGGATTTTTAAAGCTGTTAACATGGCACGAAAGAGATGGACAATGGAAGGAGTCTTGGAGAGCCCCTCAGTTTCGATGTGATAATTATGGACTGTGTGGTCCTACTAGTATTTGTGAACCTACTAATGCCAATAGATTTGATTGTGCGTGTTTACCTGGGTTTGAGCCCAAGAATCCAAGGGACTGGTCTCTGAGAGATGGTTTAGGAGGTTGTGTTAGGAAACGGCTAGAGTCTTCTTCGGTGTGCCGACATGGAGAAGGGTTTGTGATGGTGGAAAAAGTAATGCTTCCTGACGCTTCAACGGCACTTTGGATGGAAATGAGCATGAGTCGTACAGACTGTGAACTGGAATGCATGAGGAATTGTTCATGCTCTGCTTATGCAAGCATTGAAATTCCTGGGAAAGGGGATGGATGTTTGACTTGGTATGGGGAATTAATAGACACGAAGTACGCTATGATTGAAAGATATGATCTATATGTTCGTGTTGATGCATATGAATTAGGTACCGTTTTTCTGCTCGGTATAAACTCTAATAGGACGATTGTTACATTGATGCATATAAGTTTTTCTCTTGCTTGTTACTGCTGCAATTAATAAGCTCTCTGTTGATAGAAGAAACCATCTGATATGTATTGTATTGTTCCCACTTTAATTACCATTCTTCCGAACTCTTTTTACGTTGGGGTGGTGGGGACTGGAGGTTATTCTTTCTCTGGAGTTATTCTGTATTGTATTTACTCTTGTACAGCTGAATATACAAGGAAGTCAAACGGTTCTGGTAAAAAGAAGTGGATGCTGGCCATTTTGGCACCATCTGTTGCATCGCTATGGTTTCTCATTAGCCTATTTGCTTTTTTGTGGCTCAGGAAGACGGCACAAAAAGGTAAGAGTACCAAATCATGTATTTATTCTTCTCTGGTTGTGACTATCAGCCTATTTACAAATTGTAATTTGCCTATTTAGCCTATGTTTTTATGGGAGAAATTCATTTTTTCCCCTCATGATCGAAAATGCTTCTAAGGTACAACTACAGATGAACTACGGGGAAGTGGCAATGCTACAGACTTGGAATATTTCAAGCTCAGCATCATAACAGCTGCCACTAACAATTTTTCTCCAGTTAACAAACTTGGCCAGGGTGGTTTTGGCTTAGTTTATAAGGTTGAGTGTCAAAAAAACTGAATGGCTTCTCAATTTGCTGTTTGTTTTTCTGTTCTTGTCATAATTGTCATTTAGAGGTCTGATATTTTTGCAACATTATTTTAGGGTCTGCTACTAACGGAGAGGAGGTTGCAGTAAAAAGGTTATCCAGAAATTCAGGACAAGGAATAGAAGAATTTAAAAATGAGGTTACAGTAATTGCAAAGCTACAACACAGGAATCTTGTGAAACTTCTGGGCTGCTGCATTGAGGGTGGAGAACAAATGTTAATTTATGAATTCTTGCCAAACAGAAGCTTGGATTCTTTCATCTTTGGCAAGTCCTTTTATGTATTTATTGCCCTGCTTTACACTAATTGTTTAATTTTAGCTCTCTAAGAGATGATTTTTTCAAACAGATGAAAGAAGAAGATTGTTATTGGATTGGGAAAAACGCTTCGATATTATTGTTGGTATGGCAAGAATATTGGATGCAGAGCTGAACCCAAAAATATCAGATTTTGGGATGGCAAGAATATTTGAAAGCGATCAAATGCAAGACAGGACAAGTAGAGTGGCAGGAACATTGTAAGTACATCCGCAGAAACTCCTGAGCACAATTATCAAGAAGTATACTAAAACTTGGGCCTTATCCTTATTTTTCTGATGCAGTGGCTACATGTCACCAGAGTATGCAGTGTTTGGACAATTTTCCGTAAAATCGGACGTTGTTAGTTTCGGGGTCATGTTGCTGGAGATTGTAAGTGGCAAGAAGAACAATAGATTCTATCAGCAGAACCCTCCCCTAACCTTGATTGGATATGTGAGTTATAAGAGAATCTTTTCTGCTCCTAGCTAGCTTTCAAAATTTACTATTTTTCAATATTGTCTGCCCTGATTTCCTGTATCTTAATGATTTATATGAACAATACAGGTGTGGGAATTATGGAGAGAAGATAAAGCATTGGAGATTGTTGATTCATCACTAAAGGAATTGTATCATCCCCAACAAGCCTTGAAATGCATACAAATTGGTCTGTTGTGCGTGCAAGAAGAAGCCACGGACAGACCATCCATGTTAGCAGTTGTTTTCATGTTGAGTAGCGAAACAGCCATTCCTTCTCCTAAACAACCTGCATTCCTTTTCACAGAATTTCGGGAGAATCCTCACACGGCAGTTGAGGTTGAAGAAGGATCATGTTCTATAAATGAGTTGAC
Organism: Dovyalis caffra; assembly: GCA_963924115.1. Classification (NCBI taxonomy): domain Eukaryota; kingdom Viridiplantae; phylum Streptophyta; class Magnoliopsida; order Malpighiales; family Salicaceae; genus Dovyalis; species Dovyalis caffra. Next base: position 13,209,540 of record CAWUPB010001184.1, read on the forward strand.
AATTTCTGCAATTTTGAGTCGGTGAAGATGTATTTATGCTCAGAATAACTGCTCATCGGAAGACATTCCTTCCGAATAATGTGATTAGTTGCTTATGTAAAACCAGCCATAGTTATTAGATGATGGCAACTAGCAGAACTCTTTCAGAGTAGTAAACGCCAGAAATCCAGTCAGCTTCAGAATGATTGAAATTATAGACTTTTTCTGCTGTTGTTGTTTAGCCCTAGGGAACTATCTATAACCTCTGATTAATTAATTAGTCAACACATTAGGTGGTGGCACAATTTGAGGTTTAAAAATCATTGACTCTCATTGGAGAATTGGGTCACACATTCTTTATAGTTCACTTTCTGTTTTCGTTTTCGTTTTCTTGATACCTGTAAAATAGTAAAGTGGGCATGTCCTCTAGTTGGCCCAAATACGTGAAAATCTTTCCTACTCGTTAATGGAGTTATTGTTCTTCTTTTTATGTTTCCCTCCGTTAATTCATACTTTTTTTGGAATACCATAAATAACTTGGTTTTCAAAAGTTGAAGTATCGAAAAGTTTCATCATGTGTGAATAATTGTCTTATATGTAATGCCAATCATATATAATTGTTTTTGTAGAATTCATTTTTCAAAAAAATATCAACTAGTGAATATATGATAATTGTCTAGTATATATGAATAACACTAATCATACATTATTTTTTTACAAAATTCATCTACAATTAAATATCAGTTATTGAATAAGTATCTAATGCATTAAATAAGTACATTTCATTAATAATTTTTATAAGTGAATTATGTAAGACAATCATATATGATTAGTATTACTTTCTCTCTGTCTCTCTATATTCATGTTCTTGAATAAATTTTGGATATATTTTTTTTTTTTGGAATTTTGGAAATTAATTTGGGTATTATGATCCTGATAGTATTGCCATGTAGGATGACATGTTTATTTTGTTATTTTTATTGATTTGTTTATTGTATTAGTTTGGTTTATGTCAAGTCTTCAAGTTTTTAAATAGTTTATGTAATTTCACGGTATCCGAGGAGTTATTGTAATTTACCTTAAAAATACTTTAGGAACTATGCTTAAAAAAGTATCAAAATAACATAATAAATAAGAAAAGATATATTTAAATACGATAAAAATTTTAATTTTAATTTAATTTTCATATTTTAAACAAATAAGTAATATATATATATATAGGGGACAATCCCTTACTATTTTATCAAAACATTTTTTCTTTGTCATTACGATGAACCTTACAATTTTTTAGTTTTAAGAAAATTATTGAATTAATATAAAATATATAGCGTAGAATAAATAGAATTATAAAAATTATTTAAAGATTTATGCATGCAAACCATTTGATTATGATTATCAATTTGGTTTTAATTTGGCTGTTATTTTATACGTATGGATTATTATGAATAATTTATAAGTTCAAGGAATGACATAGAAGAGTTTGACCTCCAAATCTACCAAGTTCCTCCTAGAACATCCTACTTTATGTGAGATGAGTAGATGACAATAATACCTCCATTACGTAGTCTTTACTAAAACTATTAATTTTTGTCATTTTATCAATCTCTTGGGATTTAATGAGGAAGTCAAATATACAACTGCAGCAACCATTGTTAAGATATTCAAGAATAGTATTGCTAGCGTTTTGCTGCCAACTATCTAATGGAAAACATAGCAAGAAATCAAGAGAATGGTGTCATTTTCATCGATACTGATTATTGTATGGATATGTCCAACTATAATCGTTGTTATCATCCTTAAATCTCATGTCTCTTGCCATCTTAAAGGATTTATGTATTGATGTAAATCTATGAACTAGACACTAATTACTCTCAAGGCCTTTGACAACCCATTCTTTCGAACTCGAAGCTATGTTATGATGAATCTTCAAATAGAATCTATATAATGCCTAACCCATTTTCATGCCATCAAAGCTCATGTGTCCTATCACATATTGATTGAAATGTCTTTTCTTCAGGAATATGATTTGATTCTCTCCTTCGAGTATCATTTTGCATAAAGGCATGAGAGAGAGATAAACATCTTCATTCTTAAAGTCATGATGCTTTTCAAGTGTAATAAATTTCATTTTACAGATGCATCATTCTATGATGAGTCTACCGTCGATGATAATTGAAAGATAATGAAGGATGGTGTGTGTCTGTGTGCATTTATAATATATATCGTATCCCGAGATTTCATGTAACGATTAAACTATTGGATTGAATTAGTTCTTTAAAATGGTTTTGAGCGTTACTAACCAAATAATTAAAAGTTCGAATCCTACCATCTCTACTCTCTCAACTAAAAAAAATCATAGAAAATTAAACACAGAGTATTGTGGATTTGTATAAATTTTAAGATTAAAAAGTTTTTACTTAGAGATGTGTGTTAGAGAGTAACATAAAATATATCCTAAAGCCTCATCTCTTATACCCAAATTTATTCTAGACCTTGACCTAATAAATTGGTTAAAAACAGATGGATAAAGCACATCAAGTTTTTAATTGGGAACTTCTTAATCTCTCTCTCTCTCTTTTTTTTTTTTTTTTTATTGACTTCGCCTAAAATCCCATTAGGTATTTTCTATCAGAAAAGACCATTCCTAACTCACTGAGCTTAACAGACGTACTTGCCTAACAAATCAATCTAGATGAGACTGCCGGAATGCTTTTCAATAAGTTAAGGAGAAACAAACGAAAAAATGACTCTCAACAAGGTAAAAAAAATTAAAGAAAACACGGGGAAAAAGTCTTATTTTAGGGACAAAAGTAATAAGCAGTGCAAAGATAGTTAAAGAATAATTCCCACGTTATATATATAAAAATAGTGGTAGAGTTGAGTGACATGCCTTATCTATTCAACGCAAAAGAAATAACCTACAAATATATATAACACCAAGTTTGTTAGGTCTAACTCAAACCCATAAGTCATAGTAAAAGGTCGTAATCATCTTGATGGCCCTAGCGTCCCTAAGAAACAGATATCCACTGCGAGGCAGACCACTTCTTGGAAAACGTTTAGGAACTCTTCCATCCTAGGGCGCCCCGGCTTTAAAACCATTAAAGGAGACAAAACATTTAATGAAAATGCTTTTATATGATGATATTAATCAAATTGTCACTCATTATGATAACAATAACATCATCAAAGATAGATAGAATGATCACATGCCAAGGGTTTCGGGTTTCAGCTGTTGGCTTAACAGGGGAAGGATGATTCTACCCTACCAACCATCTAAGTCGCATTCATCGTTGTCCATGTAAGAGCTTTAACCTCAAGGGTCCGGCCCAAGTTCCAATCCTTTTTTTTTTTTTTTTTTTATAGCAATTCCTCTCATCTGAAAAATATTTATATATCATTAAGCATTTTCTTGAAAGAATATTTTCAGGTCAACTTGTCATGTTCTGATTTCGAACTTATCTTTAAATAGTCTTTCAAAAAACCAAACGTACTTATTTTGCAAATATCACGTGCAAGGAGTCGCAAACGTTCCTCTTATAAATACTATCCACACTCCCCCTACGTAAGCCACGTCTTCCTTACATTACTGCGCTGATCTTTCCGCCTCATCAGCTAGAAATATTCATTATTCACATCAACTGAGCACGTCACAAGTATATTCATGTAATAAAATCGAAGAATCCCTTATGAGCACATGTCGTCTTGACTCTTGAAATCATAAAAAACTATTCTCTCCACCATTCAAAACCCAATAATAAGATCGAAGAATCCCTTATGAGCACATGCTGAAAAACTGTTTTTGCTTTTTCCTCTTTTAATGCTTCCCTTCTCATTTTGTACATCCCAAGACTCCATTAACACGAACCAAACCATTAAGGATGGTGATTTTTCAATTGCTTTTAAATTTTATAGTTGAAGTGACACGAGAAATATGTGATTTTTCAATTAATTTCCCAAATTAAGTTGAGGTGCTCAATTTAAATAATTATTGCATGCTTCTCTTTTTTCTTCATCCTAGCTTTGATGTCTAAAGATAATATGAATTCGACTTTTAATCTCTTGAGATGATGCTAGGTAGTTATAATCAAGCAATTAAATATGATGATGTGAGCCATAATTTAAGTCAACTGAATATCAAACTGCGAAATATAAAAAATTAATTAGACAAATAGTCGTTGTCTATCCTGTAAAGATTGCAAGAAGCTTCAAATGGATCCATTAGAGAGATGCCACTATAAGCGAAGTGGATCACATATGTACTTGGATTTCAGAACCCAAGGAAGGCTAAGGTCTAGTTTACTCGATCATGGATGCTGAAAAACTGTTTCTGGTTTTTCCTCTTCTAATGCTCCGATTCTCCTTTTGTACATCCCAGGATTCCATACGGATAAACCAAACCATTAAAGAAGGCGAGCTTCTAATTTCCAAAGGAAATAATTTCGCCCTAGGATTTTTCAGTCCAGGCAGTTCTAGCTATTGGTATCTTGGAATTTGGTTCCGTAAAGTACCAGAACAAACAGTGGTGTGGGTAGCAAATAGAAACAATCCAATCATGGGCTCCTCAGCATTTCTCTCAATCAACCACCATGGAAACCTCGTTCTGTATGGTAAACGTGACCAAAGAGTTCCTGTATGGTCTACAAATGTTTCGGTGGAAGACAACGGTACTTTTGTTGCTCGGCTATTGGATTCAGGAAATTTGGTTTTGGTCCATGATGCAAGCAGAAAAATTGTATGGCAAAGCTTTCACTATCCGACAAACAACCAGCTACCAGGAATGAAACTTGGGCTGGATCGGAACACAGGTATTGAGCGTTTCTTAACATCATGGAGATCAGCTGATGATCCTGGAACTGGAGATTTTTCAATTAGGGTCAACCCAAATGGCTCACCCCAAATCTTTCTCTACATGGGAACTAACTCGAAGCCATCTTGGCGATCTACCCCATGGCCCTGGAGAAACCAGTCAAGTTTCGAGAACAAGAAGTTCGTAAGCAATCAAGATGAAATATCCACTGTCTACACTGTTCCCGATGATTCTCTTCTCCTAAGAACAATGTTGGATCATTCAGGAGTTATAAAGGCGTTAACATGGCATGAAGGTGATAGCCAATGGAGGGAGATATGGAAGGCACCTCTGTTCCCGTGTGACAGATATGGACATTGTGGTGCTTACGCTATATGTCATCTTGATTTTAGTTCATTTGAATGCTCTTGTTTACCTGGGTACGAGCCTAGATACCCAAAGGAATGGTTTACGAGAGATGGATCTGGTGGTTGTGTCAGGAAGCGTTTAGAAACTTCCTCAATGTGTGGGCATGGAGAAGGTTTTATGAAAGTTCAAAATGTATTGCTTCCTGATACTTCAGCTGCAGTTTGGTTGAACAAGAACATGAGTCCTGCAGACTGTGAACACGAATGTAAGAGGAACTGCTCATGCTCTGCGTATGCAAGCATTGAAATTCCTGGGAAAGGCGCTGGCTGTGTGGCTTGGTATGGAGAACTAATAGATGCAAAATATGATACGAGTGAAAGTTATGATCTGCATGTTCGTGTTGATGCAATTGAATTAGGTACCATTTCCTGTTCGCAAGTATTGAGTTAAAAAACCTTTTTTGGGCTTCTTCTTTGGAGTAATTCTAGCTCTATTCATTTCACTCTCATGCAGCTGAGAATGCAAGGAAATCGAATAGTTCTTACGAAAAGAAGAAGCTGGCCATTCTAGTACCAATATCTGTTGCTTCAGCATGTTTGATCACTATCCTATTTACTTATTTGTGGCTCAGGAAGAGGGCAAGAGAAGGTAAGACAAAACAAGCTTATCTCTGTTATTCTGTGCCTTCCTCAATCATGTACTAGTTGTTTTTTCTCAAGTTGTGAATAGGCGTCTCATGGAAAGAACGTCATTTGTTTCTGCATGATTAAACTACTACAAAGGTCTTCTGGTGCCAAATGAGCTCCAGAGAAGTAGCAGTGAGACAGACTTCGAATTTTTCAGGCTCAGCACAATATCTGCTGCCACAAACAGTTTCTCTCCAGCTAATAAACTTGGACAAGGTGGTTTTGGCTTAGTTTATAAGGTACTATTTCAAGTGCAATATCTCAAAACTGAATGACTTGTCAAATATGCTCTGTGTTCTTCTCCTATTGTCATAATTGTCATGTTCAAGGATTACTCTTGCAACATTATTTTAGGGCCTTCTACCAAATGGACGAGAGATTGCCGTAAAAAGGTTATCAAGAAGTTCAGGACAAGGAATGGAAGAATTTAAAAATGAAGTTATGGTAATTGCAAAGCTTCAACACAGGAATCTTGTGAAACTTTTAGGTTGTTGCATTCAGGGTGGAGAACAAATGTTAATTTATGAATATTTGCCCAACAAAAGCTTGGACTCATTTATTTTCGGTATGTCTTTAGATCTATCTATCCCCCGGTTTAACACTAATTGTCCATACTATAGCTGTCTGAAATCTTTTTTTTAAAACAGATGATACAAGGAGATCGCTATTGGATTGGAGAAAACGCTTAGCTATTATTGTCGGTATTGCTCGTGGGATTTTATATCTTCACCAGGATTCTAGGTTGAGAATCATTCATAGGGACTTAAAATGTAGCAACATTCTATTAGATGCAGAGATGAATCCAAAAATTTCAGATTTTGGAATGGCAAAAATATTTGAAAGCGACCAAATTCAAAACAGGACAAGCAGAGTTGTAGGAACATAGTAAGTACATTTGCATAATAAAGAGAGACATCTGCAAGAATACTATGCACGATTACCAAGTATACTAAAAGTTGAGACTCTTTCATATTTTTCTCATGCAGTGGCTATATGTCACCAGAATATGCTGTGTTTGGAAAATTTTCTGTAAAATCAGATGTTTTTAGTTTCGGGGTGATGTTGTTGGAGATTGTGAGTGGCAAGAAAAACAATAGATTCTATCAACAGAATCCTCCCCTAACCTTGATTGGATATGTGAGTTATACGAGTCTTTTCTTCTCGTAGCTAGCTTTCATAATTCACAATTTCCTGTATGTTAATGGTTTATATGAACAACACAGGTGTGGGAATTGTGGAGAGAAGACAAAGCATTGGAGATTGTTGATTCATTACTAAAGGAGTCATATCCTCCCCAAGAAGCCTTGAAATGCATACAAATTGGTCTGTTGTGCGTGCAAGAAGAAGCCACGGACAGACCATCCATGTTAGCTGCTGTTTTCATGTTGAGTAGCGAAACAGCCATTCCTTCTCCTAAACAACCTGCATTCCTCTTCACAGAATTTCGCAAGAATCCTTACATAGAAATCAAGGTTGAAGAAGGATCAAGTTCTATAAACGAGTTGACAATTTCTGCAATTTTGAGTCGGTGAAGATATATATATTCCTTCAGATTTCTTGACAGTCTGTACACCTTTGTTGCACATGAAAAGCTATCTATATATCCACTCAAGCTTTCTATTTCATTAAGGACTTCTTATTTTGAGAAAGTTCCTTTCATTTCTTTTTTCTCGTTTCATTTTTTTTTTTGTTTTGGGTAATGTTATTGGAAATCATAAGTGGCAAGAAGAATAATATATTCTATCAACAGAATCCTCTCGACCTTGATTGGATATGTGAGTTATAAGAGAATTTTTTGTGCTCATAATTGTCTTTCAAATCACAATTTTAAAATTTTCTGCTCTGAGTATTCCCTGTATGTTAATGATTTATATGAACAACACAGGTATGGGAATTATGGAGAGGAGAAAGCATTGGAGATTGTTGATTCATCGCTGAAGGAGTTGTACCATCCACAAGAAGCCTTGAGAAGACATGCCAAAAAACTGAGAAACTGTCCTGTTTTATCTCTGCCTTTCAATTTCTATCAGCGACTTGTTTAGTTCGTTTCCCGATAGAAGAAACTAATAACAAAAAATAATTCTTTCTTGTGAATGCTTGAGATTATTGCATTCTGTATACGAAACAAATCATTGAAAGATACTAAAATGTAAAGATTAAAAAAGAAAATGGCTAACAGATCATGCATCAGAGGTTCGAACTTTGAATCTGGGTGTTGCTAGCTTGTCCTTACTATTTCTATATGCTTCTCCTGTAAATAAATAACAACAGATTCCATTATATCATTCCAAATCCAAATGGAATAAAAAGCTGCAGGTTATCTGAGAGGAAGATCCATTGATGATAGCTGATTTGGTAGTTTATTAGTGATTAGGATCCATGTCCAGCAAACATTTCCAAAACCAAGAACAGTCTTTTGACCTTAGTTACAAAATTTATGTAGTTACTTTTAACCAAGTTAATTGTGCATTGTACGAGCAGTCATTGAGACAGAGAGAGTATGTCTTTAGGGAGTTACAACGCAGTAATGGTCAACAGTATTTATAGCCAATTCTACCCTTTCTTCTTGTTCTTCATCATCATCATCATCTTCTTCTTCTACGTCGATTAGTGTATGAGATATATTGCAAATTTGTCTAAAAATAAATGGAGGTTCTTTTGGAGAAGGAATAGCTGCTTCAGCAATACTCAACATGAAAACAACAGCTAACATGGAGGGCCTGTCCATTGCATCTTCTTGTACACACAATAGCCCGATTTGAATGCATTTCAAGACTTCTTGAGGGTGATATAACTCCTGCAATGACGAATCAACTATCTCCATTGCTCTTTCTTCTATCCATAGCTCCCACACCTGCGTGGTCCATAGCATTAAAAAAACAGGAGGAGAAGAATAGCTATCAAATTGTCACTTTCAGAAGCTATTGCGGTCAGTACAACTAGAAGTCTCTTACATGCCCAATCAAGGTCAAGGAATCATCCTTTGTAGTAAATTCGCTGTTCCTCTTGCCACTGACGATCTCCAATAGCATGACCCCGAAACTAAACACATCTGATTTTACCGAAATTTTTCCAAACTCAGCATACTCTGGCGACATATATCCACTGCATAGGAAAAATAAGCAGAAAGTCCTTGATGTTAATATTCAAGCTCATTATTCTTAAATATTATGCCAATCTTTCTTTCCAGATGTTCTAGTGTACTTACAATGTTCCCACAACTCTACGTGTCTCGTCCTGTATTTGGTCCCTTTCAAATATTCTAGCCATTCCAAAATCTGCTATTTTTGGAGTCATCTCTGCATCTAATAGAATGTTGCTACATTTCAAGTCCCTGTGAATGATTCTCAACCTTGAGTCCTGGTGAAGATACAGAATCCCACGAGCGATGCCAACAATAATTTCAAAGCGCGTGCTCCAATCCAGGAACAACCTTCTTCTTTCATCTGTTAAAAAAGTTTGTCTATTTCATCTGAACAAGTTTTAAAAGATGTAGTCAACAGATGAAAAGGCTTACCAAAAAGAAACGAGTCCAGGCTTTTGTTCGGCAAGTATTCATAAATTAGCATCTGTTCTCCCCCTGAATGCAACAGCCTACAAGTTTCACAAGATTCCTGTGCTGAAGCTTCGCAATTACCTTAACCTCATTTGTAAATTCTTCTATTCCTTGTCCTGAATTTATTGATAGTCTTTTTACAGCAATCTCCTCCCCATTAGGTAGCTGACCCTAAAATCATTCTGACTAATCAGTCCAGAGTTTAAACACAATTGAAGAGTATTAACTATGAAATTCTGAGATGTTGCATACAGAACTACCTTATAAACTCAACCAAAACCACCTTCCCCAAGTTTGTTTGCTGGAGAAAAATTGTTAGTGGCAGCAGATAGGGTGCTGAGCTTGAAAAAAGACAAGTCTGCGTCATTGCTACTTCCCCACAGCTCGTCTGCCAACCAAGTATCTTAATTAGTAGCATTTTCAATGATGGGAAAAAGTATGTGAATGTTTTCCTTCAAGGCACTTAGAACACAAATTAAGCAACAGAAATATGTTTAAAATAGGCAGAGAACATTTGGACATATGTAAGCTACATTGCAACAAATTAAGCTTTTAGCCACCTGACGTACCCACTGCCGAAGTTGCCAACCTGCTTCGAAAAATCATGACTAGGAGTCTAGAAGTTAACAACCAATCCATTCTGTCTATTGTCAAACAAGATATATTAACAGCATCACCATATGAAATACTATAGGGGTGCAGTTTATCAAGTACTATTTTAATAGATAGTTACTTTATCAGTTTATCTTTCCTGTGTTGTTGTGCTTGCTTTTTCTTACTTTTTTCTCCTCTCTTCCTGAGCCAGACGGATCGGAATATGCTAATGATCAGCCAAGTGGAAACAACAGCTGGAACAAGAATGGTCAGCAACTCCTTTTCAAGAGAGCCATTTGATTTCCTTGATTTATCAGCTGCATGAGAACGAGAAGAGTACAGAGAATTCAAATTTTTTGTTTAAAATGTTAATAAATAAAAAATGGTAACTGAAACAGAACAAAAACAATTCTTTTTGAAAGTAAGAGAGCCCTTAGCCAGCGGATAGTTCTGCTTGTGAAAACTGAGCAGCAATACTTTAATTGGGAAATTCAGTGAGAAGCAAGAAGTACCTAGTTCAAGGGCATCGACTCGAACATACAGATCATATCTGTCATTCCTATCATATGTTGCGTCCATTAATTCACCATACCATGTAACGCAGCCCTTTGCTCTTCCTGGAGCATCTACAATTGCGTACGCAGAGCATGAACAATTACTCTTGCATTGCTTTTCACAGTTTGCACGACTGGTAGTTGTGTTCGCCCAAACTGCAACTGAAGAATCTGGAAGCAATACCTTTTCCACCTTCACAAACCCTTCTCCAGGAGCGCACCCTTCTAGTCCCTAACGGAAACAACCAACAGACCCATCTCTCAGAAACCAGCTCCATGCATCCTCGTGTCCATACCCAGGCAAACAAGCACATTCATATTTAGTTATGTCACCAGGTTCACAAGTACTATAAGCACCACACTTTCCATACCAATCACATTGGTGCTTCGGTGTGACCCAGAACTCCTTCCATTTGTGGTCATTTACATCCCATGTTACCACCTTCAAAAACCCTGAATGATCCACCATTATTCTTAGGATAATGGAATCATCAATAGGTGTGTAGACAAGGTATATTTCATCTTGAATGTTTACGAAGCTTTCGCTGTACAATTGCCTCTGGCCTCTCCATGGCCACGCGGCTGTTCGCCAATAACGTTTTCTACCCTTGTGGAGAAAGAATTGTGGTGCGCTACTGGGGTAGACCTTAAACGAGTAGTCTCCGGTTCCTGGATCATCTGCTGATCTCCATGATGTCAGGAAAAGTTCATGACCTGTTTTCTTATTTAAACCAAGTTTCATTCCTGGTAGCATGGTATCTGTAGGATAATCAAAACTTTGCCACGCAATTCCCTTACTTCTCGTCTGAACCAGAACCAGATTTCCTGAATCCAAGAGCTGAGCTTCACAAGTATCTCCAACCAAACAATTTGCAGACCATACTGGAAACTTCTGGTCACTGTCACCATAGAGAACTAGGTTTCCATATTGGTTGAGGGCGAGAAACGCTGAGGAGCCATTGATTGGATGCCCTCTATTTGCCACCCACACCACAGTTTGTTCAGGAACCTTATGATACCAAATTCCAAGATATCTATAGATTGAATTACCAGGGCTAAAAAATCCTAATACAAAATTGTTTTCTTTGGAGATCACAAGGTTGCCATCCTTTACAGTTTGATTTGTCTTTATGATGTCTATGGGAGTGCATGAAGTGAATTGGAGGATTGGAATGAATAGGAGGATTGGAAGAAACAGAGAATGCAGAAACAGTTTTTTGGCAATCATTCCCTAAACTGTGGTGGAAATGTGAACAGAATAGCAAAAATCTAATTCATGTATGACTTCAGCATCCGGGGTAAAGTCACCTTGCGTGTTTTCGGGATTGACTTTGCTAACCAGCAATAATTCTATAATGAAGTCGATGCTTGATGGAACTGAGATATTGAAAGGAAAATGTGGTTGTATGGAAGTGTAGAAATAACAAATTAATGCTGGTTTCCAAGTTCAAATTCTTGACTTATCCTTGGCAGCCACTAAAGACTACCATTTAAAAAAGAGAAAATGTTATCTCTTTGACATGGATTTCTTTTTTTTTTTTTAAATAACCCTTTTCCACTTACATTTTCAAGAAAACTGTTGAATGATAATATCAAAATTTTTCTAGGCTAAACTATATTTCAATGACTACTATTTAAGCTTGACTTTGCATACATGCATTTGGTGACTGGAACATATAAGCCTTTTCTGTGGAAAATAATGATTATTGAATGCGAAATAAAGTTAGTGTTATCTCCTGCAACTCCCTTTTTTTGATATTTTGGTAGTAGTTAGGGGTTTTGTTGTATGAATGAAGTACTTTATTAGTAGAGAACGTGTGATATAAATACAAAGGTTCTATATGCTATAACAAAAAATAACATTTAGCTCATTAGTACAAAGATTAGGAAGTAGTATCTGGCTAATAAATACTAAGATTATAAAGAATATACCTAATTAGGAAAGTTTATACAGCTGCAATTCCTTGGTTTGAGATTCTGGTAATTCTTTGATTTGAGGTTATAGTATCTCAGTATTCTATATAACTAAAAGAAATGAATTTATTGTAGTTCTAGACTCAATGCATTGTGGATGGCATTTTTATGATTTTGGTAGGGGAAAATTATATAAGTTTTTATATTTTGGTCCCTAATATTTTTGAATGAATATTTTGATTCACATTTTTATTTGCTAATCCATTTTAGTTTCTAGGTGTAGAGAGAAGGGATAGAGGAAGAGAAAGACGAGAGGAGAGAGATCGCCGGCTAAGCTTATTTACGCCACTTTCGTTGAAAAAAATGTGTAAGGTTTTTTTTTTATTATTATTATTATCTTTGAGAGATGAGTTTGTCCATGGTGGTTTCAAACTATTAAATAATTAGAGGAGGTAGATTGGAGTCAAAAAAAGAAGAAAAAAATTCGATTTGATTGAGCTTTTTTTTTTAGTGTACATTAAAATGATTTTTAAGATTTTAAATTTGTTTATTAACTTTATTTCGATCATTTAAAGGTGCTTAGAGGGAAAAAAATGATGCCGAAATTGAATTTTTTAAGGTCTAAAACTTAATCTTCGATTTTTCGATCAAGATTCCGACAACCTCGAGTTCATTGAAAGTTGTAGAAATTTTTATTTTTATTTTGTTGAGCACCGACCTAGGCTCGGTGCATAGGCCCAAGCCGCGCTAGTGCACACGCCTTTTTTTATTATTATTATTATTATCTTTGAGAGATAAGTTTGTCCATGGTGGTTTCAAACTATTAAATAATTAGAGGAGGTAGATCGGAGTCAAAAAAAGAAGAAAAAAATTCGATTTGATTGAGCCTTTTTTTTTAGTGTACATTAAAATGATTTTTAAGATTTTAAATTTGTTTATTAACTTTATTTCGATCATTTAAAGGTGCTTAGAGGAAAAAAAAATAATGCCAAAATTGAATTTTTTAAGGTCTAAAACTTAATCTTCGATTTTTCGATCAAGATTCCGACAACCTCGAGTTCATTGAAAGTTGTAGAAATTTTTATTTTTATTTTGTTGAGCACCGGCCCTAGGCTCGGTGCATAGGCCCAAGCTGCGCTAGTGCACACGCCTTTTTTTTTTCCCCTACATATACACACAACATGGCCACTTTCTTGATTGCACTTTTTCTTTTTCTTTCTTTTTTTCTTTCTCTTCCTAAGGCCGGCGCATACACACACACACACATCAAGGGCATTTTTCTGGCCACAACATTATTATTTTTTTATTTTACGCATAGTTTGAAAATGATAGAATATATTTGATATTTTTTTAGATTTTAGTTTGAATATAAATATTTGATTACATTATTTTTATTGTTTAAAATTTATTTCTTTAATTATTTGTTTCTTATTAAAATTCTCATCAAATTAATTTTTTGATATAATTTTATTTGTTAATAAATTTAGTTTTTTTAATATATGAATTTTGGAATAAAAATTTAGAACATCATTATTTTATTTTAAAAAATTTTATTATTATAATTTATACAATAATTTTTTTTTTTTGCTTTTTAAATGAGTGTTTTATTTCTTAAAATATATTATTATAATTTACAAATTCGAGAGAGAGAGAGAGAGAGAGAGAGAGCTCAAAGTATGTTTTAAATAGTTTTGACTCAATTTTTTTTAAAAAAATTAATAATTAGTTAAAAAAATTCACAAGTTTTATTTTCTTTTTTTATATATAGTTATTCAGAATTTATCAAAATCAATTTTTTTATATAGTTTTCATTTTAATTTGTTGACTTTAATTTATTTCATACAATTTAGGTAGTTTTGTTTTTTTTTGTATGTATATATATATATATATATATATCAAACGATTTTGCTTAATATATAGATTCGATTTACATTAATTATTAGAAATAAAACTTCTACTCATATTACACCATACGAATCCTTAATTCTATGTATGTAGCGATTGTTTAACCGTAATGTAGCACGGGTATTTAACTAGTATTGTTCTATTATAGTTGGGTCTCTACAGTTTGTGATTTCTTTTAGAGCTAAAAATGTCAATCCTTTTTTTGAAATTGGTTTTAAGCTTTTAATTTATATCTAGACCTTCTTGAATTGTTTTTTTTTTTTTCAAATTTAGCCCATCTTATAATTCTTTTTACTATCACCCAAGTCTTTTATTTTTTCCAATTATATTGGTATTTTAATATGAAGTTTTGCGCATAAATTGGTAAAAATCAAATCTGTTTTCTAAAAAAATTGTAAAATTTTTCAAAATAAAATTATTTATTTATTTATTCAATATCAAAAATAAAAAATAACTCAAAATGATCCCAAATTTTTTGAAAAGCTCCAAATAAATCTCATCGAATGATTTCTATTATGGAGCTATTTATATCATTGTTATTTTTTTAAAATAAATGACAACAAAATAAAAGATAAACTAAATCTAAAAAAAATAAAAATTTAATAAGATTAAAACATAAATTAAAAAATCCAGTAATTGATTTTTAAATAGAATAAATTAGTTTTTTTTACCTGCACTATGTTGCGGATTTGATAAAATATATAAAATCATTTCAGTTTGATAGTACTGTTTTATGGTGTGAGTCTATAAAAATATATGAAATCAAATGTGTAAAAAAAAATTATTTATAATTTTTTAATCAAAAATTTTATTTTTAACTATTTCTTATTTGAGTTTTTCATAATTTTTCCTTTAGAAAAAGGATTTATCCTTGTTAATCCATGGATTATTAACTAAAAGGAAAATTATATAATTTTTTAAAGAAACTTTAATATTTCATAAGATTGCGTCAAAAACAAATTATTAAAAGCTTACATAAAATTGAACAAATAATTTCTTTTATTTTTATTTAATGTTGATGAGAATATCAATTTTTGAAAAAATATAAATTTAATTTTATATGTTTATTTACAAAAGAATGAATAATATAAAAATAAAAAACTATATTAATTTTAATTATTTAATTTAAAATAAGATAATTTTAAAATATTAAAAAATAAATCATTGAGTGGTTAAGCCATACATATAGAAACATAAATCAGAAATGTTAGTAAATATAATTTTAAATTAATTGGATGAGAATTTTTTTAAAAAAAATGACAAATTAAAGTAGTAAATTTTAAATAATAAAAATAATTAACAAAAAATACTAAAACAAAATAGGATCAAATCACAATACAATTAAAGTTTGAAATTGGAAAAAAAATGTATAGAAAAATTAAGGAGAATATAATTTTAAATGAATTGGATGAAAATAAAAAAATAAAAAAATAAAGTAGTAAATTTTAAATAATAAAAATAATCAACAAAAAACACTTTAAAAAAGGGAACCAAATCACAATATAATTAAAGTTTGAAATTAAAAAAAAAAAGAGATAATTTATATAAAAAAAAAGACAAATTAAAGTAGTAAATCTTAAATAATAAAAATAATTAATAAAAAACACTAAAACAAAATAGGACCAAATCACAATACAATTAAAGTTTGAAATTAAAAAACAAATATAAAAAATTTGAGGATCAAAGTGTTATAAAAATGTCATGAATAGTGAAAGGAATAGTGATTTGTGAGTGTGTGAATAGTGTTTTAAATAATGAATGAATAGTAAAAGCAATAGTTTTATTTTTGTTTTATGCACTAGATTTTTTGCCAGCTATATGTTGTGGGTTGGATAAATTATATAAAAATATTTTAGTTTGATACCCTATTTTATTGTGTGAATCTATAAAAATATATGAAATCAAACGTGAAAAAACATATTTAAAATTTTTTTAATGTAATTTTAAATTCAATGGGTGAGAATCTTTTAAAAATGACAAATTAAAGTAGTAAATTTTAAATAATAAAAATAATTAACAAAAAAAAATACTAAAACAAAATGGGATCAAATCACAATACAATTAACATTTGAAATTAAAAAAATATATTGTACAAAAAAAAATTCGATGCAATTTTTTTTAAAATTTTAAACTTTAATTGTATTATGATTTAGTCCCATTTTGTTTTAGCATTTTTTATTATTTTTATTATTTAAAATCTATAACTTTAATTTGTAATTTTTTTTTAAATTCTCATCCAATTAATTTAAAATTACATTTAATGACGAGTTTTGGTTTATTTTAATATTATCACTTTTGGTTTATTTAATTATTAAAAAATTTATTATTTTAAAATTTATGGAAAAAAAGAATATATATATATAAAGGAGGACAAGCGCACGGTTGGCTTGTACAACCAGGTTGCACTTCAAAAAAAAAGAAGGATTGAAACTTCTAACGAACTCGATTTCGTCAAAATCATTGCTGAAAAATCGAGGGTCAAGTTTGAGACTCCTACAAATTGAATTTCGGTATTATTTTTTTTCCACAAACACCTCTAAATTACCTTTAATAAAGTTAATAAATATATTTAAAACCTTAAAAATCATTTTAATGCACATGAAAACAAAGAAAAATATACAATCAAATTTGATCTTTTTTTTCTTTTTTGACTACGGTCTACTTCCTCTAGTTGTTTAATGGCTTGAAACAACCATAGATAAACTCATCTCTCAAAGATAAAAAAAAACTAGTGGATTTTCGCCGATCAAAATGGCCTAAATAAGCTTGGCTGATGATCTCTCTCTCCTCTTGTCTCTTTCTTCCCCCTCTCTTCTCTCTACACTCGGGGACCAAAATGGATTAGCAAATAAAAATATAGATCGAAATATTCATTTGATAATATCAGGGACCAAAGTGTAAAAAAAGTTATGAATAGTAAAAAGAATAGTAAAATGTGAGTGTGTGAATAGTGTTTAGAACAGTAAACCATTGTTTTGTTTTAATTGTTTTATTAATAATAATTTGATGAGAGATTTAATATTTTTAGTCTTCTATTGGTGATCTGTTTTTGTCGCCCGTTGTTAGTCTTGGTACTTTCGGTCTAGGATTCTTGTTCCGATTTTGGAATTCTGTCACTTCTTTTCTGCTGTTTTTTTTTTCTCGCATTGGTTGCTTGCGTTGACAATTTATTGTTTCTTTTTGGAGGCTTTAATTTATTTATTTTTCCCTTCAAGTGAAACAAGCTGATTTAGGCATCACAGTTTTTTCATTGACAATTTTCAGGAAATTGAAGTAGTGAAAGCTAGCAATATTATTACAAATATCTGTGGCAACTTGGCGGAGCCCGTAATTTCAAGAATCTAATAGTACAAAGTCATGAAAGCAGGTGCACATCTTTAACTAGCGACCTTCAATGTCAGTCATTGTGACATTTAAACAACCAGACCCTGCTACTTGAGGGCTACTGCAAGGTTCTCTCAAAACGAATGCAGGTTGTTCTGGAGAAGGAATAGTTGTTTCACTACTATTCAACATGAAATCAACTGCTAACATGGAGGGTCTGTCCATTGCATCTTCTTGCACACACAAGAGACCGATTTGAAGGCATTTCAAAGCTTCTTGGGGATGATACAACTCCTGCAGTGATGAATCAACTATCTCCAACGCTCTGTCTTCCTTCCACAGCTCCCAGACCTGTGTGATTCATAGCATTAACGTACAGGAGGAGATCAAATTTTAACGTTAGGTGGAGTGCTCAAAGCCTCTTACCTGTCCAATCAAGGTCTGGGAAGGATTCTGTGGATTAAATTTACTGTTCTTCTTGCCACTTACAATCTCCAGTAAAATGACCCCAAAACTAAACACATCTGATTTTACTGAAAATTTTCCGAACACTGCATACTCTGGTGACATATAGCCACTGCATGAGAACAAGGTGAAAGATTTTTAGTTAATGTTATCATTAATGGTAATAATTCATGAATGGTATCCTGTAAATCTCTCTTCGGGTGAGCAAATGTACTTACAATGTTCCCACAACTCTTTTTGTTTTGTCCAGAATTTGGTCCCTTTTGAATATTCTAGCCATCCCAAAATCTGAAATTTTGGGATTCATCTCTGCATCCAATAGAATGTTACTGCATTTTAAGTCTCTATGAATGATTCTCAACCTTGAGTCCTGGTGAAGGTATAGGATTCCACGAGCGATACCAACAATAATGTCGAACCGTTTGGTCCAATCCAAGAACAACTTTCCTGTTTCATCTGTAACAAACACGACATTTCACTTTTCGTTTGAACTACTGTAAACTGATGTATACTGTCGAATATCGATAAAAGCACTTGCCAAAAAGAAATGAATCCAAGCTTTTGTTTGGCAAGTATTCATAAATCAGCATTTGTTCTCCTCCCTGAACGCAACAGCCTAGAAGTTTCACAAGATTCCGGTGCTGAAGTTTTGCAATTACTTTAACCTCATTTGTAAATTCTTCTTTTCCTTGTCTTGAATTTTTTGATAGTCTCTTTACAGCAATCTTCTCACCATTAGGTAGCAGACCCTAAAATCATATGACTAGAGTCAGCTTCTATAACTCTGAATAATCAGTTCAGACACAAATTTCCTCTTACAAAAATCCAATTGTAACAAAGACTAAAGACACGTTTGAGATATTGCATAGGAGATGACCTTATAGACTGAGCCAAAACCACCTTGTCCAAGTTTGTTATCCGGGAAAAAGTTGTGGGTTGCAGCAGATATTGTGCTGAGTTTGAAAAAAGCCAAATCTTGATCACTGCAACTTCTCCGGAGCTCATTCGCCACCCACGTACCTATTTAGAAGATTTAATTAAAAAAAAAAAATTAACAGAGTAACATATATATGCTCAGGAAGTAAAAAAATGCTGGACATATATATGCTTCATTACAAGAACTGCATCTGCAAAAATTATTTTTGGCAGGTAACATATACAGTCGAGAAAAATATCCAATAGCTGCGGATATCGCATATAGCAACCCTGTGTTTATGCAGCTAAACTTATATTTCAGATTTTAACTTCTTCCTAATCACTTTATCCACTCTGCTTAGAAGTGCTTGCTCTGTCTTACCTTTATTTCCTCTCTTCTTAAGCCAAAAATACGCACGTATGCTAACTACCAGCAAAGCTGAAGCAACAGAGGGTATTAGAATGGCGGAAATCTCCTTTCCAAGAAAGTCATTTGATTTCCTTGCATTCTCAGCTGCATGAAAGTGAAAAGAGCGAAAAAAATTCAAAATTTAGAATGGCTAATAATACAACTTGTTGCAAAATTTAGTACAAAGCAAGAATACAGTACCTAATTCAATTGTATCAACACGAACATACAGTTCATATCTGTCACTCATTTTAAATCGAACTGCGTCTCTTAATTCTCCATACCATGTCAAACAACCTCTCCCTTTGTCGGGAATATCTATACTTGCGTATGCCGAACATGAACAATTCCTTTTGCATTCCCGTTCACAGTTAGCCTGACTCGTGCTCATATCCACCCAAACTGCTGCTGAAGTATCAGGAAGAAATACAATCTCCACCTTCACAAACCCTTCTCCATGCATGCACACCGAGGAAGACTCTAGCCGCTTCCTGACACAACCAGCGGATCCGTTTCTCAGCAGCCAATCACTTGGATTCTTGGGCTCGTACCCAGGTAAACAACTACATTCGAATTTGTTAATATCAGTAGGTTCACAAGTGCTATAAGCACCACACCATCCATACGAGTCGCACTGAGACCGAGGTGCCCTCCAAACCTCCTTCCACTGGCCATCGCTTTCATCCCATTTTACTGATTTAACAAATCCCGAATGATCCACTAATAGCCTTCCCATAATAGAATCATCATCAGGGATAACGGATGTGATGCCTATCTCATCTTGATCATTTACAAATTTAGCGTTGTATATATTCCTAAGTGGTCTCCAAGGCCACGGAGAAGTTCGCGAGACACGTTTTTCACCTTTGTAGAGAAAGAATTGTGGGGAACCACTGGGGTTAACCTTAAATGAGTAGTCTCCAACTCCAGGGTCGTCAGCTGATCTCCACGATGTTAGGAACCTATCAAGACCTGTTCTTAGATCCAGCCCAATTTTCATTCCTGGTAATGCATAGTGTGTTGGATAATGAAAGCTTTGCCAAACGATGTTTCCACTTTCTTGAACCAAAATAAGATTTCCTGAATCTAAAAGCTGAGCTACAGAAGTATCAGCTTCTTCCCCTGAAACATTTGCAGACCATACTGAAACATTTTGATTGCTGTCACTGTACAGAACGAGGTTTCCATATTTATCAAATGACAAAACCCCTGACGAGCCAATGATTGGATTGTTCCTGTTTGCTACCCACACCACCGTTTGATCTGGTATTTTATAGTACCAAATTCCAAGATACCTATTACTAGATTTTCCCGGACTGAAAAATCCAAGTGCAAAATTATTTCCTTTGGATATCAAAAATTCACCATCTTTGACGAACTGGTTGGTGTTTATGGAGTCCTTGGAAGTGCAAAAAATGACTTGGAGGATCAGCAGAAAAGAATGCAGAACCAGTCTTTCAGCATTCATTTGAGCTTTTGGTCTTGTTTTTTGGCTGAAACCTGGTGTCAATTCTTGCTTGGTGGAGGTGAAACTTCAAACAAGATGATAGACCTTGACTTCTTTGGCTGAAACTGGTGTTAATTCTTGCTTGGTGGAGGTGAAACTTCAAACAAGATGATAGACCTTGACTTCTTTGGCTGTAACTACGTTTCTACTCGCTAGCATTCTTCCAAAATATGGTCTAAGGCATAGGCTACGGAAAATGTATGATCCTTAGAATTTAAAAAATTCTTGTCTACCACTAACTATCCATCAATCACTTTCTTGTCATCAAATTTTCGATTCATTGGTCTGAGATATGATAAATATCTCTTAACATGTGTCGTGAAGCTTTAAGTTAGAGAAATTCTTTTTATTTTTCGTCATTTAAGGTTAACTTTAGAGAAATTTTAAAATATTAATTTAAAGAATAATTTACAATAATTATTTTCCGAATTCATTTTTTATAGGAGACATACTTTGACTGAATCCACAAAAATAATAAAAATATTTTTACTTAAATTTATTTTTTAATTTTTTTTCTTTTTATCTATTTTTCCATAGAACAAGTGTTGTTAATTACTCTTGTAATAAGATAAAATTTATGGGTAAGTTTGAATTTAAAAAAAGATCCTGATGATCATGGGATGCATTGATCAAGAAAGTACCATCGAAAATTGCAAGTATTAATTAATACTTTGACTGAATACTTTGTTTTTTTTTTTGGTAATATATATATAAACACAATAGCACATTTATCAAAAAAAAAAAAAAAAATTGATTTCGAGAGTCAAAACATTGAAGTGTTAAAGTACTCAAGTTTTTTTCAGTAAAAATGAATTCTAAGTTTAACTTAAAAATCTTTTTGTCAAAAAATGGACGTGGTGTTTGATCTGGTCCAACCAATTCACGTTTTGGGCTTTTTTTTTTTTTTTTTTTTTTTTTTTTTTTTTGTGTGTGGAAACATTAACTCAAAAAATATGTAACTAATACCTGAAAATATTGAATTTTTAAAATTTATAATAAAATATTTTATTTTCGTAATAATTTTTTAAAAAGAAAAAATCCATTTGTTTAATTAAGATGAATTGGTTTTTTAAAACCAATTAAAATGCTTTATTTTTATTTAAAATGTTATTTATCAATTAATTATAATACTATTTTGGAGATAACTGTCCCTCAAAAACAAAAATCCCATATCTGGACTTAAGATGATCAGTATAAATCGACACAATTGAAAATTTTGGCATATCCATACGGGAAAAAAAAAATTATGCACTCGATTGATTGATGAAGAGTGAAAACTTGATACACAAACAATGAAATTATTTCTTCCAGAACACTATTTTAAGGCTAAAACGGCAAACCTTTTCTAAAGTTTAATCTATTTAAAAATTAGTTTTTGAATTTTTAATTTTTTTTAAAAAATTAGTGCATCCTTTAGTTTTATGTCATTTATTTTAAAAACTAACAATTATAAAAATAATCTCATGATGGAAATAATTTAGTAAAATTTATCTATAGCGCTTTATAAATTTTTAATTTATATTTTGATTTTTTGATTTTTTTTTTAAAATTAGTGCATCCTTCAGTTTTATGTCATTTATTCTAAAAAATAACAACTACATAAATAATCTCATGATGGAAATTATTTAGTAAAATTTATTTGTAGCTCTCTAAAATATTTTAGATTATTTAGAGTTATTTTTTATTTTTCTTGAATTTTTCACATTTTTAATGTCTTAAAAATAAAAAAATATAATTTTTTACCTTGAAAAATTCTAAAATTTATCTAAAAATAGATTGGATTTTTCTTATGTGTGTGCAAAATTTTAAATCAAAATATCAAAAATGAATTTAAAAAAATATATATATAATTAAAAAGAGTAGTGCTACATGACACCAATGGTGTAAAAAAAAAAAAAAGTCATCATAATTTTATAAGTATAGTGTTTTCTTAGAGAAATACAAAGAATGATACTTTATTTCAATAAGTATTATGTCATTTTATATTTTCACTTTTTAAATTTATTTTAAATCTTTTCTATTTTTGGAAATGGTATCTATTATCATGGTGTCGCCAAGAATTTTCTAAATGAAAATCATAAGATAGAATAAATTTTTTTAAAAATACAAATTAAAAATTAAAAAATTATTTTTTAAATTATTTCATGAAGAATTGATCTTTTACGCAGCATTTGAACAGCTAGCCTTGTTTTGCTGTTTTTTTTGGTCATACGAAAAAACAAAGTAAAGTTGACTGACGAACAAAACATGGGCTGCTGAGGCTGACGAAGAATACCAGTAGCGTCTCCCATCAACTAAAAGATGACAGGCATCTAATTTATCACCATATATTTTGATGAGTTTGTCAAACATTGTAATAAGTGGTGTTCTATTCTTTGATAATGTTCTTAACCGATCAAATAATAGCAAACATCACATATTAAAATGACAAATCTAACCCTTTTTGTTTCTGGAAGAGAAAAAGAAATAGCTCCCCTAATAAATAACAAGAACATTAATACAATAGTAGTAAAAATAATAAGATTCCTTCAAGCACGAGAGTTTGCCAAAAAAAACACCCCTGAGTATTTTAGTTTTGGAAATAAAGACTAAATAATTCGTTTTTCAAAATCAAAAGGACTAATTTATAATTTAATCACGAAATTACTTATAATTTTTTTTAAAAAAAAAAACTATACATTAATCTAGTCCGAAGTGGCATATGATTTATTATTTTTTTTATTTTACATATTTGATTTCGCATCATTTTTTTAAATCTAGATAAAGATAAATTATATATATCAAAATTAAAGAATTTAATTATATGAGAATTAATGTTAACAAATTAACCTTCTCTTTTTAATCCTTAAAACAAATGGCCTTAAACGGTCTGGATTCTTGATCATATATACGACTTACCATTTTGCATTAATTTCGATTTCAAATTATGCGTTGGACTGGTTTGGATTGAGTTTGGGCTGGTCTTAGGTCAGGCCTTACCATTTTACATATTTGATTCAAGGCCTTGATGCCCAACCTGAGTATTTTAGTTTTTTTTTTAATAAATTAAAAATTATTATTTTTGAAAATGATATAATTTTTTCAAATTGTTAATAAATAAAAATAACAACAAACTCAAAATTTTTTTAAGAAATTCAAAATACCCAGCTGTTATTATTTTTTCTGGAAAGTTTGAAGGCTAACATATATATATATATATATATATATATATATATATATATATATATATATATATATATATATATATATATATATAGTTTTAAAATTCCTTGACAACAAAATTTTTGAAGCGTTTACCACTAAAATGTTTTTAAAAATATTTAAGAAACCATAAATTCTAAATTTTTCAAATTTGTTATATTTCTAATACATTTTATTACATCATATCCTTTTTATTTCCTCGAATTTTGAATAATTTCAATCACTAAGAATTCCACAAAAAAATTTAGATTTTCTTATCTATTAATATATTTCAAAAGCTTAAATATTTTAAGATTTTAATTGTTTTCTTAATCATTTTATATATATATATATATTAATGATTAAGTATCTTTAGATTTATTTTTATTTCTTAAAACTTTTATTTTTAAGAATACTAAACTTTTTTGTTACTTAAAACTTTTGTATATGAATATTTGATTTTTTTAATACATCATATCCTTTTTCTAAGCTTTATTGAACCGATCCTAGAGGCAACCAAGAGAGGAAGAAAAGGGGGAAGAGTTGCTAGCTCCCATAGATGGTTCTAGATTCGCAAGAGAGAAGGAAAATGGGAAAAAGTTCTAGGTCTCATTCTTAGTCAAAAAAAGAGGGCTTATAAAAGAGGGAGTTTTAGGTTATTTATGATAGTAAACATAAAAATAACAAGAGAGAAAAACTAAATTACTAAGGAAAACCTACCTTGAGAGAGAGAGAGAGAGAGAGAGATAGAGTTTGGTAGAGAAGAAGAGAGAAACAGACTTGGCTAAGCGGAGAAAAGAATTGGGTAGCCAAGGCCGAGAGGGAAACAAGAGAGAAAGAAGAGACCTTTGAGAGCTTCGAGGTGCTTTTAACAATAGCTAAATCCTAAGGTAAGTGTAATCTCAACACATCATAAGACATAGTTGTCATAGGGTTGATGTGTTTATAAATTGATGTTTTTTATGTGATTATGTGCTTACTTGATATTCATGTGTCTATGTGTTAATTTAATAATTGATAATGTAACTTAATTCATCACAAGACATAGAACAAACATGATTTAGTGTTTTTATGTTTAATCGATGGTTGAATACTTCGATGGAGTGTAAATTCATGGTTTAAGGTTAGGTGATACTTGCTTGATCATGTGTTCATGGCTTTACGTTCTTGTGTTTATTTTATGTTACTTGGTTGTGTTCATAATTATGTTTAAGGATATTTAGTTATATGTTCATGTCAATATTATGCTTGATAATACTTAGTCATATGTTATGTGTTTACTTAAGGTCTTGCATTTAGAATGCTTTCACACTATGAGAATGTTTTTATCATATTTTTAGGCATTCAAAGGAAGGACAAATGCATATTTTTAAGAAGAGGGCTTGCGAGGAGAATGATCCGGTATATGCTCATTGCCAAACTAACGACCGACATATTCAAAGAGGGCATGATGGCATACAAAGAGAATGATCCGATGTATGCTCTTTGTATTTTCGGAGAGGGCATGCGAAAGGAATGATCCGGTGTATCCTTGTAGTATTTTCAAAGATGTCTCACAAAGGGAATGGTCTAGTGTATACTAATTGTGGAAAAAAAGGATTGGATATGTCCGGTGATTTTTATGATTTTTCATAAATTATGGTTTTTTTATGAGGAATGCATATATAGACATTTAGCAGGATGCATTCGAATCAAAGAAAATATATTTCAATAGCATAAAAATGTATTTCCTTACATTTATACATGATTACATGTATCGAGCATTAGTTCATAATTTGTCTTGAGTTGTGTAAGTAGTTAATGATGCATGAAGCATGTTGTGACATTGAGAATGCTGTTGGGAGTGAGTCAAGTTTGCAAAAGTACGTAGTATATGTGTAGGCTTAGAGTTTAAAGGCTAAATTGTGAACTCCTATTAAATTTGGGTAAGTTGATGAAGTTAATATACAAAGATGTTGTAATTTTAATGAAATGGTTTATGTTTCATGAAACTTAAATTGGTTTTAAATGTATTAAACTAAAGGCATCATTGAAGTTTAAAACTAAATAATTCTACTATGCATTACATGAGATAGAGGTCATAGGGCTTAATATCTTGCATCCTATGGGTGTGAGTCATTACTAATAGCATTCTTATCTCCATTAGGTCGACGGTGTTACGAGTTGGTATTAGAGCAATACGATTCCGTAAGCCTAAATAGTACTAACAAGCTCGAGCTCCATCAACATGTAACCGTTTGTAATGTAACATTTGAGACTCCAAATACTCCTATGCATTTGTATGTGAACACTCATGTACATTTATGTGTGTGTTTATTTTGTTAAGTATGTGTATACATTCTTATGTATGTGAATGTATTCATTTTGTTAAAGTATATGTATGTTATGCCTTGTGGTTGCATAGATGTTATGCTTTGTGTTTGTATGGAAGAATGCTTGGTTTTGCAAATGCATGTTATTAAGTATTATAGGTGTGTAGGTGATTAGGGGACTTAAGTGTGACCATTAAAAGTTTAAGGGCTTAAGTGAGGTAAATGACAAAGTAAGGTGACTAGTTTGCTAAGCTTATCAAACTTGTGAGACTTAGAAGTATAACTTGATTAAGTATTCCATACATGTTATAACTTAAAAATAAGCTTGGTTAATAACTTATATAGATGTCTTAATTTAGAAAATATTACTTAATTAGGTGTCCTATATGTATAAAACTCTAGAAAAATATTTAAGTATTAGCGTTCCATACTTAATACCTAAGTATAAGTGCTCCATACTTAATAAAAGTGGCAACTCTAAGCTTCCTTGAACCTTCCCGTAGTTGGCCAAGAGAGGAAGAAAAGGGGGAAGAGTTGCTTGCTCCCATAGATGGTTCTAGATTCGGCCAAGACGGAAGGAAAAGGAGGAAGGTTCTATGTCTCCTTCTAAGTCAACAAAAAAGGCTTATAAAAGGAGGCGTGTTAGATTATTTATGATAGTAAACATAAAACCAATGAGAGAAAACAAAAGAGAAAAACCAAATTGCTAAAGAAAACAAATCTTGATTGAGAGAGAGGGTGTTTGGTCGAGAGGAAGAAAAAAGATGATGTTGATGAAATTTTTGGGGTCTATCAAAATTTGATGGACTTTATAATTAAAGACTTTTGTGAAGATTACTAGGGAATCATTATAGGAAAAAGGTTATTCTCTCTAAATCTATCCGGGTAAAATAATAGGCTCGTGCAATGGCATTGGGTTTCGTTGATAGTGAGGACTAAAAGTGCTTCTCATTTCTTCTTATTAGACTTTGTTGTTGATTGTCTCTCAAATATAACATTGATTTAAGGGTGTTTTCCTTAAGCTCTTCTTGTCCGGCCACCTACTAATTTGGACTTCATCAATCGTCTCAAAGAAAGTATTTAAGTAACCTTCCAACTACTAACCTCTTTATTTTCTTCTTTAGAAAATAAAAATTGTTTGTGTTATGTCCCATATCTTGATGGTACAAGAATTACCTTTTTCGATACGTAGATATGGCAGTCTTCTCATTAGAGCTGATTGAGAAACCCTCTAATTGTGGTGAACACCTATGCTCGAGAGGCAATCAAGGAAGATAGTTAAAGTTCGACATGGTAAAGGTTTATGTTAGGGAAGGTGCAGATTTTGCCCCATTAGATTGGCGTCGTTGACATCTCTTGTCAATGTTTTAGCGAGTGATAAGTTCTAACAAGCCATCGACTCACATCATTTCCTCATGAAAGCGAATAAGGTAAGCCGGGTGGTTTCTCCCTCTTGTTGGAAGATTGAAAAAAACAATCTCTTGAACTTTGATTGGTGGGAATGGCGAGTGGAGAAATAGGTTACCGAGTTTAGATCATAGGTCTTCAAAGCTCATGATGGATTTAGAGTCTAGATTGTTGTACCATTTCACGACCACCCTTTAAAAGGTAGTAGGTAGCACTTTGTACATGGCCTTTGAACTTTGAATGACAAGTATAAGGTTTCTCCAAATGTTCTATACATGTTCCAAAGAGTTAGTTACGCCACCATAGGTGTCCAAGTTCATTTTTTTAATAGAAAATTCTCTTGAGAGTTTGACATTTAGTATGTGTATGGCAAGTGGAGAGGGTTGGAGCTAATCGTGTAGTATTTGGGCTCCAACTAAACGACATCGATTGGTTGCTTTTTCTCAAACTGGCATTTAAGCTTGGGGCTCACGGAGAGAGTTTGGGATGACGTAGAGTTAACCTCGTACCTATTTTTGTACTTATTGTGGGTTGTCTTGTTAACATTTTGATGACACTCTATCTTGTCACTTTTTCTTTTCTTTTTGGCGAGCTAGCATACTAGCTCTTTGCTAGGGCAACTATTCTTCTAAGGTTCTTGGAAGCGATGCTCTCTTTTTTAGCCTCTTATTCTCTATAACGGATCATTCCCTCTCATGCAGATAGGGCGGTATCTCTTGGTGTGATGGATTTATTGGCGGAAAGACAATTTTTAGGCTTTATTGAGGCCACTTGTTGAGTTTGTTGCATTAGTAGATCAAGTAGTTAATGATTTGATTTGTTGCTAGATTAGCATGTATATGTTAATGAGCAACTCCACACGTCATTAAAGCTACATAACGTCAATTAGTGGAGCACTAGAATTGGCAAAATATATTGGTATTGGTCTTGAAGAAGTTTCTTAATTTTTAGCCGTGGAAAAGCTCGGAGAACGGAGAAGGAAAAAGATTTAGGGATTTGTTTTTTATGCAATTTCCAATAGACGATGTCACCGATGATACCAAGGATTTTGGAAAGTTGAGTTAGTTATAGTTGATATCCACCCTCTTTGAAGGGGTTATAGAAGAATGATCATGGTGTCCTCTAGAACCCTATAAGCATGGAGAATAAATATTGGTGTTAGTAATGTCGTGAGGGTGCTCGGTATAGTCACTATGATAGTTTTGTTGGTATTGAATATGTTTTTTTTTATGACATAGCCTTGGCTCTTTATCGATATGTGTATATCGGGCTATTTAGCTTTATATTGCCCTTTGTCATTGGTCTTGTGTATGCCATTTCCAACTTTTTGTTGGTTGTGCTAACCTCTATTGTGCCTTTGTTGTGCTTAGATATTATGAAGGAGAAAGCCCCTATTTATAATGGAAAATATAGCGAATGGGGCATACTTTTATTGTGAATATGTTTTATAACTCATGCAATCAAATGTCGGGAGACTTCAATAGTCTATCATTTTTTATGCGTTTACCCAACAACCGTTACTTCTAATCCCTAAAACCCTATTAGTTGTTGTATTATTGTCTAAAACAAATACGTTAGCAAGTTTAATAAACAAATGATTCAAATGTATTTGAATTAATTGTAATGTGGACAAGTCGAGGCTTTCATGGTGTTTTAGAAACACCTTTCATTGTCTCGTTATTAATCTCTTACCATTAAATGGGACAAATCGGGCTAGAACTTTAAAATTTTTTTAAATTCAGATTTTAAATTTTAAATTTTGAATTTTACCTCCATTGAATTTAAAAAAAAAAAAAGATTTAGCCGATACTATAATTTTAACTATCACTTCCTCTTTTTAAAAAATTAAATTTTTGATATTTTGAAATGATGTTTTGCACACGTGTAGAAAAAAATTCAATTTTTTTTTTTTTGAAAAAGAAAATCTTAGAATTTTTCAAAGTTGGAAATTATATATATATTTTTTAATTTTCTAAAAAATAAAAATGTAGAAAAATGACAAAAATAGAAATTGACCGAAGATGATCCTAATTTTTTTAGCGGGATCTAGATAAATCGTAATGAATGTTTTTCATTACGAAGCTATTTATGTGTTAAGAATCAAATTCCCATCAGTCTTTGCATGCATCTGTAACTGTCCTTCTTGGATCATGACTTTTGATGATGAAAGCACACCAGAATCGTTTGTTTCCCTTCCAATTGACTTCTCCATTTCTCATTTTTTAAGCAATTTTTTTATATAAGTCGAAATGCTAGTTAGACAAGTAGTGCCAATTTTATTAGGTATCTTTTTGTTAGAAGCAATAAAACAAAGATATAGACTGTCGACTAGCATATACCGAACTGAAAGCAAATGCCTCGTCCGTCTAATTGCATAAAGTTAACAAATATTCTTGAAAAGTTTAAAATTCTGTACGTTTGGTTTGACAGTGAGTAATAATATTTGCAGACGAATTTAAGCACAGTACTAAGACCAATTAAGTTTATATTTTTATCTCTATTAATGATCAACTATTAATTCTTTCAAAATTGGGAATTTCATAAAATTTCACTCCACATTCTTTTCCCTCCATTGTAAAAGTTAGAATTTGTCACCACAATTGTTTCTTTTGGTTACATTTGCCCCCACAAATTTAATTTAATGCAAAAAATTATTTGACCAAATAGTATTGACCTTTCAAAAATACTTGTCCTTGAGGAAAAGTAAAAGATACGTCTTTATTATTATGCTTTTCTGCTTTGATTTGTTTAATTACGCCCTTAAATTATCATTACTAATTTGAAATTTCTTCGTTATTTTAAGAATTTAAATATAAAACACACACACACACATATATATATATATATATATATATATATATATTGGATATTTCATAATAAATTTGATTCTGAAATATTGATATATATATATAGACGTACTAACCACTAAAGAATAAGATTCTCTAATTAATGCATATCACTCATAATATTTAATGACATATTTCCATAGTTTTAAATTCAATCTAATCTTAATATTTTAAATACAAAGAAAAATAAGATCATTGACAAGAAAAGATATGTGAGGTTTTTTACGCTAATTTATTAGAATACGATTATAGTATGTGCGACAAGATTTTTCAAAAAGATTATAAATCAGTATTGAATAAATAAATGAATAAAAAGGTCAGTTGTTTATCCGAAGTAGAAGTTGTACCTTATTTCTTCCCTTTATAACGAGGGGTTGCCACGTGTTCTCACTTTTGGGCTCAACAATGTCTTGACCTTTCTCGAGCCCAGCTTATTCCCACTTACTGTTACGATAAATCTCAATGTCAGAAGGAGTTTGAATGGCAACGATCATATTCTGGAGCCCAAATCAATGTTTTTCGGAAGAATCTAGGATTGCTGTTGAAGGATGAAGGTACATTGAAATTTTGTGTACTAATTCTCTATTTTAAAATTCTCAAAATGAGATTGATGTTGAAGGAGCTTATGATTGCGTTTATGGCTTGGTTGCAAGGATGAATCTAGGATTACTGAGATGGGGTAGCTGAAAAATTCTTTTCTATAATAAATTAGAGGAAAAAAAATGTAAATATGCCAAGTTATATCTTTTTTAGAAATAAAAATAAATTAATTGTCTTAAAGGATCAAACTAGTCTGTTGTGAGGAAAAAAGAACTAAATTTGTCTTCTGAGCTAATTCTCTATTTTGGAGGGTTAAACTTATTAAGAAAAAAAAAAAAAAGACGTTAGAGAGAAAATAAGATTCTAGTTTTGTTTTCTATTTTCAAGGATTAAAGTAAAAGTTTCTAAGAAAAGAAATCCCGTATATTATATTAACAAGGGGGTAGTAGCAAAATATTTTAGCAATTTTCTAATAAATTGTGATCATGGAGGGAAATGGAGGGATTTAAATCCAAAATCAAAGACCTAATTGAGTGAATTTTTGGTATAGGGACTAAAGTGAACTTTAATTTAGTCAGATTTACCCCCTGCCAAGTGATGTTATTCTATGCTTGTCAGGGTTTTTTTCCCTGTATATGATACCTATTCTTTTTAAATTATTTTAATTGAAATCTTATATTCTCTTTTTTTATTGTTGAGTCCTTTTACTATTCATTTTATTGTGTTTTCATCCTTCCTTAATAATTTCATTAGTTGGTGAGATCACATGGCATGTACACTCCTGAATACACGAAACGTCTCATACATGATAATATCTTAATATAGAGACTCGATCAAAATAATTTAAACAATATAAGATTTTAATCAAAACAATTCAAAAAATACATGAATCAAATTATTATTATTGTTATTTTAAGTTTCATGTTATTGTTTGCTCAAGATCTCGTCTTGAATGCTATGATGTCGGATGTGAGACCTCGTCACAATAAAACTTTGAAGTGTCTTTAAAAAAATATATATCATAATAATTTAAAAATAATAAAATAGATACGAAATAAACTTAAAATGCAATTAAAAAAATTAGAGTACAAACATGTTCCTTAAATTAAAGTAAAAATAATTGTAATGCTAACTAGTTAATTATACGTATTAAAAAAGAAAATGTGGTGCCATTTATTTTTTTTTTAATTTTTTTTCAATAAAAACTCTATTTTTCATTTTCAATTGGTCAAATATTTAGAATTTCTTACTTTTTGTTAAAAAAAAAAAGATCCATTAACCGGGGATTTGGGACTAATCAATATTGCACATCACAATATTTTTGTTATAATAATTACATGTTAGGTTCGTTTTTTTTTTTTTTTACGTATTTAACTTATTAAAAATAAATAAATAAAAAGCATTTAACAAATTCATTGTGACGAGGTCTCATATATGACACATTTTGTGCATTTATGATGAGATTTTAAACAAACAATAACAAAAAGTAATAAATAATAAATTGATCGGTGTA
Source organism: Dovyalis caffra (assembly GCA_963924115.1). Classification (NCBI taxonomy): domain Eukaryota; kingdom Viridiplantae; phylum Streptophyta; class Magnoliopsida; order Malpighiales; family Salicaceae; genus Dovyalis; species Dovyalis caffra. The sequence continues at coordinate 13,242,304 of CAWUPB010001184.1, forward strand.
TTCTTTCAATTATTTTGATTGAGTCATTCTATTAGAATCTCGCATACGATATGTGTTATGAATTCAAAAGTGTACGTGTCATAGTAACTCGCCAACTTATGTCATTATACTTAATAGAAGAACAAAACAAAATAAAATAGAAGGACTCAACCAAATACACAAAAAAAAAAAAAAAAAAAGTAAAAGATCTCAAATTAAATAATTTGAAGAGTACATGAACACTTCCTAAAAAAATGTACCACTTCTAGTTTAGACCTAAAATTTATCTTCTAAAAGTTTTTATTTTTGCCAAAATATTTCTCAATCAATTTCTAAGTTTTTTTTTTTAATTTCTATTTTGTCAAACCAAGTTTTTTATTTTTGTTTATGGCATCGTATTGAACTAATCGTCGAACCACTTCGTCGTGAGATGCGTCGGTTCAAATATCGAATCCACTTTAAATCTCGATACAATCGATGTGTCGGAGAATTTCTTAATTACTAAAATAATATTTGACTAATAATAATTATTATTAGAGATGAGACCTTATTAAAGGTTCCCCCCTCTTTTGATCCTTTTTGTTATTATTATTATTATTATTATTTTGTCGATCAAGAACTATCATTAATCCTTAAAAATTAGGAGACTCGACAATTCGTACACCTATTAACTACCAAATCTAATTATTAAAGTAAAATCTAAAATTAAACATTTTACTAAATAAATTTAAGAGAATTCAAAATATTAAATCTAAATTAAGTAGGAAATAAAAATACATAAATAAAAAAAAATTCAGGGTCAGTTTGTTTAGGAAAAAAGATGAAATTAAAGCATTGGGCCCCTTCTTTTTTTAAGTCAGTTACCCTCAGCCCATTGGGCCAGAGCTGCTGGACAGGCCAGCCTTTTCCCTTTCGTGGGCTTGGGCTGGACTGAAACCAACCCAAGCTTTGGCCATGCGGGCTTGGCTTTCCCACAGGCTGGGCTTGTCCAACCCTTTTTTCATTTTTCTTTTCAACAAAAAGCTGGATTGTATAAATTTTTTTCAAAAAAAAAAAAAAAAAAAAACCAATTCTAATTTAACAAAAGATAAAACCTTATAACTTCTGTCTTCTCTTCCATTCTCTACTTCTTCCATTTCTTGCGAAACCCCACCGAGATCGCGCAGCTTCTTGTCCTTCCTTTCCTTCTGTTTCATTTTCAACCTGCTACAACAATCAAAAACAAAGAAGAGACAAGCCAAAATCATACTACTCGAGTACTCTTGTCTACTGCGTAGCTGCGGGTTACGCCCAATAGTGGCGCTGTCGAACATGGCGCAAAGCCCTACCATTGATGCTAATGTCAAGGATGAAGTGCCATTGGACTCGATGCTTTTGGTTATTGCAGGTGGCGGATTCTGGTTTGGTGTGAGGAGTGTTTGGTGCGTGATTTCGGTTGGGGTATGTCAATGGTGGCTGGTCGGCAAATGAAGGCAGTGGGGAGCTGGGTTCAGATGGATTTGGGTGAGGGATTGTGATAGATGTTATTGTTTTAATTATGGAGAAGGCTGGTTTGGGTGATGGTGGTGGAGCAAGATACATTACCTACGGGTAATGTGGTTGTGAAAATAGAAGATGGTAATGGTGGTGGTTTGGGTAGATATGCCAAGTGTTTGTGTTTTTGTCTGTGAGAAAGTGAAGTCATAGTTTTAATTATGGAGGTAGTCAGTTATGGTGGATGGGTGTTGGTGAGGTTCGGGCAATGGGGTAGGGTGGTTCGAATGACGTTTTGACTGTGAGAGTTGGCAATAACTGCAGTGGCTACTGGCTTAAGAGAAAGGGAGCTGATATTGTGTTCATTTGGTGGATGGCTTGCTAATAGCTGTTGGGTTCGCTTGGGCTGCAGGGCAATGGGAGTTGCAGCAGCAGAGATGGTTAGATTGTGGTATTCGAGCTGTGACAGTGGTGGATAAGAGAATGATGGCTTGGGGTGAGGCTATCAATGGCGGGCTAGAGGTGATGGTTTCTTGGCAGTACAAGAGAACAGAGGGGAGTGGTGAGGGTAGTTATTGTTTGGAAGAGTTACAGTGAAGGAGAAACTATGATGATGTGTGACCATGTGGGATTCAACTGGGTTTTGGACAATGAGGGAGAAGAAGATGATGGGTGTATGGGTGAGAGAAAGGAGGTCTGTGGAGGCGTGTATAGGTCCATTTAGGTTTCGGACAGTGTAGGGTCTGCATTAGCATATATCAGCTACAATCGTCATTTCAGTCCTTGTGTGGAGTGGCCTGGGGTGGTTTGAGTGGTAGCTAGGCTTAAAGTTTTGGGGTTGTGGGAAAGGAAAAAGGACATGGTGTTCTCGCCAGCATTTGTATGTTGACAGTGATGTTTGAATGAGAGGTTTGGATGGGGGTTTGTTATTTTTTGTAAGGAGGTCTGGTTTAATGTAGGCTTGTGGCTCTTGTTGTGATGGACATTAGCCGCAATGGCTAGGATAGGCTGCTGTTGTGACAGAGATTGATGGCAGTGGTTGTGGGTCTAGCATAGCTAGTTTTTCTTGTTGCTTAAGGTTGTGCCAGTGGGCTAGAGAGGGACAGTGGGGTTTGCAGGCTTGGTGGGCGGCTGCCATGGAGGCGTGAAGAGGCTACTGTGCTTGTAGAGCTGAGTTGGTGGTTGGTGTTTTGGGATTTGGTGGAATTTTCAGTGAGGTGAGGGGCTTAGGCGTGAGTTTATGGTGAAGGGAGATAGAAGTGGCGGTGTGGAATGGTTTGTGGAGGCAGGTGTGAAAGATGGAGGTCAGTTTTTTTTAGGGTGTGGCTATGGCAGTCATTCTTTTTACAGTGCAAGCTTTTATTTTTCGTTTCTGAAGATGAAGAGTGGCTAAGGTTTTTGTACAGAGACTACATCTCTAGGATTTTTTTATGGGATATGGAAAATTATGGAGGCCCTAAAAAATAATGGGAAAAAGTTGCTTGTATAGGGAATTTTTATGATTGGAGGATGGTCATCTCTTCAGTCTTTTTTTTTTTTTTTGGCATTTTGTGTTATCTTTATTTTATTTATAGTAAATTTTTAAAATAAAATAAAATGAGATAAAATAAGGAAATTTTGAGTCTAGTCAATAAAAACACACTTTTTTCGCTCTCCACTCCTCCTCCCTCACCCTCTCTCTTTCCTCCTCCGTTTCTCTCTACCATCTCTTCCTCTCTCAGTCTCACACTTCTTCCTCTGGGATTGCAAAAACTCTATTAAAAAACAGCGTGACTAATAAGTAAAGTCTTTTACCTCCAAAATCCCTAAGTCAGCACCTAATATGAGACCCAGCAGGGAGAAATCATCAAGACCAAAGCTTTTTGATAAATCCAATGGCTTTCTTAAAGCGAATTCACATTCATGACATGGTGGTTAATGGGTATGTTGACACTGCTATGGAAACCAAAAAGAAAAAAAAATCGCAGAAAATTAAAAAAAGACTAAATAAAATCCCTTTACAGCAATTTTTGACAAAACTAAAAAATGACATGAAGGGTAAAAGCAGAGATACGTTCTTCTAGATGGCGATCACAAGAAGTGGAAGGACAGTGGGGTTGCAATGGCTGAGGTGGCTGAAGTTGTGGTGGTGGGATGAAATAAATCTCCAATTTCGGAAGTTGAATTCCTTATCTTCTTCTTCAACTGCGGATACCAGTACCATGCCCTTGATGACTGAATCGCTCACCATTTAAGGAGATAGAACTCATAAATTAAATTTGGCAACCATGAAAAATCCCCAAACTAACGGATTCTATTCTTTTTTTCAAAAAAGAAAACTTTATCAATTTTATGGTGAAAAAGGAAGGTTAGAATCTCTTGTTCTTGATGCTGTCTCCATCAGATCTTGTCCGGCTCTAGTCAGTAGACACCTCTTTGCAATTACGCAAAAATACCATTAACCTCCAAGGCCACTGGCCTAGGACCACACAAGATTCAAGAAATTTGTGCATTTAAAGGAAGCTCACTATACAAGTAAGACTGTTTCCATCTATCATACTTCTTGTGAAGTTATCAAAGTAAATAATTAAGGTATAAGAAGATTTACAAAGTTAAGAACTTAAATATCAAATTGTAGGCAAGCACAAAGGAGAAAGAAAGTTGAGATAGAAAGAGGGAGAGAGTATCAAGAACATAAGAGAAAGAAAGTAGGAATAAGGAGCTGGAGAGAGAAAAAGGTTTGTCATTTTATGTCTATGAATTTTTATTTTATTTTATATTTTTTATCTACAAATTTTTTTTGCGTTTTATTTTTTGCTTTTGTTTTTGTTTTTTTTGGTGTGGGGGGATTTGTTTCAGAAATTCTTAGTGATTGAAATTATGGAAAATTATGAGGAAATAAAAAGGATATGCAATGATACAATGTACTAGGAAATTAACAAATTTGAGAAATTTATAATTTCTTAAATATTTATGCAAGTAGTGTTTTTTTTTTTAAAAAAAAACATTTTAATGGCCAAGCACTTCAAAATGTTTGTTGTCTAGGAATTTAAAAACTATTTTTTATATTCCTCAACATTTCAAAAAAAAAAAAAAAAAATAGAAAACTTTTTATTCTTCAAACTTTTCAGAAAAAAAAAATAGCTGAGCATTTCAAATTTCTTAAAACTGTTACTATTTCTGTTGGTATTTTTATTTATTAATAATTTGAAAAATTATATATTTTTAAGAAATAATATTTTTTTGTTAATTTATTAAAAATAAAAAATGAATTTAACGACTTTCAAAAATAATTTAAGCTCACGCTCACACTCAGCTATGTGACATTTTTTTTTGGATTAAAAAAATTAGTTAAAATTATTAATTAGCTAGATTTTATAGAGATTTATTTGCTTTTATATGAATTCCTAGATTTAACACAAGAGGACATAGCCTAGGAGGAATGTATTATAAATGAATCAAACATACAAGGACTTAATCCATCAAATTTAATATCAGAGGACTCAACTATTCAAATTGATCAGATATAGGGACCAATACCACGAGAATTTCATCATTTAGAAGAGGCTAGTTTTCCCGTTTACCATTTTACAAGTCAACTCTAAATAGACATCATGTAAGAACAAATAGCATTTGTATTTAACACTAAACAAAAACTATCATTAAAAGCAAACATTGAATAAAGACTGTGTTCTTGCTAAAAGAAACCCAAAATTTTCATATTCAATACATTACACAAACGCACCTTACCAACATGCTTGGTCAAATTCAAAATTTTCTTCAATAAGAGTGTTTCGGATTAGTTTTTACGTATTTCAAAATTAATTTTTTTCTAGACATGATTAAAAAATATTTTTTCAATATACGATTTTAAATATTCTAAAAATAAATTTTTAAAAACATTGATTACATAAATTCTAATAGTTCAAGTCAACTCTATTTTCATTCGGCAGATTCATCTCTCTTTATGCACATTGAAAAAGATAGCAATTGTATTTAACACTAACCAAAGACTATCACCAATAGAAACAATGAACAAAGACTCTGTTCATGCTAAAGTGAAAACAAAATATTCATATTCGACACTTGACGTAAACATAGCTGACCAGAATTTTGGTAAATTTCAAATTTTATATTTCCTTTTTTGGAAAAAAAAAAAGTATAGATATACTGCCTACATATTCAAAGTAATAATAAATTACGTATCGCACATCCATATAAATTTGCAAGGATTCTAAGCATGCATGCATGCTGGTGCCAAAGCTTCAAGAACCTTACCTTGTGGGCCAAATTTACTTCTTCACAAAGCTAACAATGGGATCGATCTAACCGAAGATTTGAGATTGAATGAATATTAATTCTCTTTACCACTAAAATCAATTTCATCTGATCAGCTTTTAAATTTTGAATTATTAATAAAAATTGAAATGATTTGTGAACAAATAAATCACACTAAAAAACTGCATATAAATTGATATATCAAGTAACAAGTGGAAATATAAATGATCTTCAACCATGAATTTAAAAGTAATTAATTAACCATCACTCAATTTTGTATGAAAATTTTGTTTATTTGCCTAGATTAAAAAATGATAAAAATTATCAGAAAAAAGTCAAACTTCCATCCAGATTCTAAGCTCAATAATATATCTATGGTTGAAAACATTTAACAAATGCCTATGGCAAAAGCCAGATTCATTTCAAACACAGTCATGGATGCAGAAAGACTGAGTCTGCATTATTTGCTTCTCATCCTCCCACTCACATTTTGTACTTCCATGGACTCCATAAACACCAGTCAAACCATTAAAGAAGGTGACCTTTTAATTTCCAAAGGGAATATTTTTGCTCTAGGATTTTTCAGTCCAGGCAGTTCTAGCTACAGATATCTAGGAATTTGGTACTATAAAGTACCAGAACAAACTGTGGTGTGGGTAGCAAACAGGAATAATCCAATCAATGACTACTCAGGAGTTGTCTCATTTGATGACTATGGAAACCTCATTCTCTATAGCCACAGCAATCCAAGAGATCCAGTATGGTCTGCGAATGTTTCAGGGGAAGTAGCACATAGCTGTGTAGCTCAGCTTTTGGATTCAGGAAATTTCGTTCTGGTTGAAGATGGAAGTAGCAGAATTCTATGGCAAAGCTTTGATTATCCTACACATGTCCACCTTCCTGGAATGAAACTTGGGCTCCATCGGAACACAGGTATTGAGCGTTTCGTAACATCTTGGAGATCAGCTGATGATCCTGGCGTTGGGGACTATTCATTCAAGGTCAACCCAAATGGCTCCCCACAGTTCTTTCTCTACAAGGGTACAAACCCTTCCTGGCGGACTGCCCCGTGGCCATGGAAAGGCCATAGGAATTTGTACCACCTTATTTTTATTAACAATCAAGATGAAATATCCTTGTCTTACAATGTTCCTGATGGTTCTGTTATCATGAGAAAAATGTTGGATCATTCAGGATTTATATCAGTTGCGACATGGCACGGAAGTGATGGCAAATGGAAGGAGTTCTGGAAGGCACCTCAGTTTCGTTGCGACTCTTATGGAAAGTGTGGTGCTTATAGCACATGTCAATCTGCAGATGTTGTTATGTTTGAATGTGCATGCTTACCTGGCTACGAGCCCAAATACCCAAGGGACTGGTTTTTGAGGGATGGGTCTGGTGGTTGTGTTAGGAAGAGACTAGAATCCTCCTCAGTATGTGGTAAAGGAGAAGGGTTTGTAAAGGTGGAAATTGTGTTTCTTCCTGATACTTCAGCTGCAGTTTGGATGGACATGAGCACGACGGGTCCAAACTGTGAACTGGAATGCAAAAGGAATTGTTCATGCTCAGCGTACTCAGTCATAGATATTCCTGGGAACCAGAGTGGTTGCTTGACATGGTATGGAGAACTAATGGACATCATTTCTGATAGGGAGGAAAGGTCTGATCTGTACATTCGTGTTGATGCTCTTGAATTAGGTATTGTGTTACTGCCAGGCACCAATTCAAACTGAGTTCCAATTGATTGTGGGCGGCAGAAAAGCCTCTGAGTTGCGAACAAAATTCTCTCTTGTTCCATTTTTGTTTAGTTCTTTCTTTCTTTCCCCTGTTTTTTGTTTTTGTTGTAACAACGCCATTGATCATTCTCTTTTCACTCAAGCAGCTGAGAATGGAGCAAAATCAAATGCTTCTGTTGGAAAGGAGAAGTTGACCATTATAGTAGTGACATTCGTTTCAGCATCGCTTGTCGTTAGCATTTTCGCTTACTTGTGGCTTAAGAAAAACAAAAGAAAAGGTAGGGCAACAAGCTGATATATTCCATTGTTTAGTAATCTGCTTCAATCACGGTTATTCACTTGGGTTTTTCTCTCTTTTTTCCCTACTTGAATGCATCTGCAAAGGTAATTTGTTAGCAAACTTGCTAGGGAAAAACAGCATGAATCCAGATGTTGAATTTTTCAAGCTGAGCACAATATCTGCAGCAACTAACGGATTTTCTCCAGCGAACAAACTTGGACAAGGTGGCTTTGGCGTTGTTTATATGGTAGAGGTTTTTTTTTTTTAGTGCGTTATTTTTTTTCAAAACTGAATTAATATTGAATTCTCAGAGCTGTGTGTGCACATGATTTTAGGGTCAGCTACCTAACGAACAGGAGGTTGCTATAAAAAGGTTATCTAAAAATTCCGGACAGGGAATAAACGAGTTCAAAAATGAAGTCGAAGTAATTGCAAAACTTCAGCACAAGAATCTTGTGAAACTTCTCGGCTACTGCATTCAGGGAGGAGAACAAATGCTAATTTACGAATACATGCCAAACAAAGACTTGGACTCATTTCTTTTTGGTACGTAAGTGTGTTAATGCTTCATCGTCTGTCCCTAAACACTAGTTAAAATGAAAAACAAAAAACATTGATGCAGATGAAGCAAGAAAGTCGGTCCTAGATTGGCAAAAACGCTTTGACATTATTGTTGGAATTGCTCGGGGGATCCTATATCTTCACCAGGATTCAAGGTTGAGAATCATTCATAGGGACTTAAAATGTAGCAACATTCTACTGGATGCTGAGATGAACCCAAAAATTTCAGATTTTGGTTTGGCTAGAATATTCGAAAGCGATCAAATTCAAGGCAAGACAAACAGAGTTGTGGGAACATAGTAAGTAAACAGAGGTTAATGAGATACTCTGCCTCGTTATCATGAATACTAGACCTAACATTGTCTTGCATATTTTTCTTGTGCAGTGGGTATATGTCACCAGAGTACGCAGCGTTCGGAAAATTTTCTGTAAAATCTGATGTTTTTAGTTTCGGAGTCATGCTATTGGAGATTGTAAGTGGCCAGAAGAACAACGCATTTGATCGAGAAGATCCTTCCCTGAACTTAATTGGACATGTAAGTCCTTTAGAGACTTTTACTGCTTCCAAAAGTTAAAATTATTGATTGACATTTCAGAATAGCTGATTAATGCTATGAATAATAACACAGGTGTGGGATTTATGGAGAGAAGACAGAGCATTGGAGGTAGTTGACTCATCGCTGAAGGACTTGTATACACCTCAAGAAGCCTTGAAATGCATTCAAACCGGGCTCTTGTGTGTGCAGGAAGATGCAATGGAAAGGCCATCCATGTTAGCAGTTGTTTTCATGTTGAATACTTCTGAAACAACTCTTCCTTCTCCAAAGCAACCTGCATTCATTCTTAGAGAATCTTGCAATAATCCGCAAGTAGCAGTAGATGTGGCAGAAGGAGGAACATGTTCTATTAATCATGTAACAATGACTGGAGTTCTAAGCCGCTAAAGATGAGCTATTGCTCATATGATTGTCTGTCTAGTTTTAGAATTTTGAAGTAGCTGGCTTTTGCACATGTTTGTTACTCTAAAAGCCTGGGTAGATATATCACAGCAAGTCTGCTCTTCTTTACAAGATTTATTCCAGGCTTGCTCCTATGGAGGCTTGCATAATGCATGTTTACAAAAATTAATCATATAATTATCAAAGCCTGTTGAGACGTTCAAATTGCAGTGCGATTTCCTCAGTGATTGGAGCAAGTCCACCCTAGATGTCACAATTCTTAAAAAGTTCAACTAACCAGTTTAAGATGGCAGGCCCTAGAAATGTAGGAGATCCTATCCCACTACTTCTCTGGTGTATAGTTTTTCCAAAAAGAAGAAATATCTAACTGCCTTAGAATGGGCATAAATGTTCTCTCTATCATATAGTTTTAAATCACAAACAGTTGAAAAAACGATCACAATCGTCGTCATGGATCGCAACTTACTACAATATTAAAATAACGATAACAATATATTTCGAAATCATTACACAATGACCATTATACAGTGTAACGACTGTTATTTAAAATTATTCTTTACCATAATATCAACACCAAAGGCACAACCCATTAAGTTTCATAGCCATCATGGCTTCTTAAAGAACATTATATATCATGTTACTGCTTCTGATATTCAATACTTTGTTTCCGTCTAATGCAATCAACAGCGTAGCACAAAAACAGTTTATCTCTGATAGTCAAAAACAATTCCCGCATCATCCAAAAGGAAACTTCAAACTAGGCTTCTTCAGTCCCGGCAACTCCTAAGCCGCTAACATCCGAATGGGAAGTCTCAAAGCAAAATGTAGTTTTGCCTGTGATGAGGATGGTTGCCTCAAACAGAAATATAATGATGATGTGGTCTTTTTCATGGCTGAAGGAACGGTAGAGATTGTTTGGAGTACCCTCCAATGATTAAATTATTGTACAAAGAGAGATGTAAGTCATTTTATATTGTAATGTGATTGTGTAAAAAAGTAGGAGATAATAAACGGTGATATTAAAGTATATTCGTGGCAAATTAAAATGAATAAAGAATTAAATATTTTATCTTGATTTTTAAAAAAATTAAGGATTAAAATAACACTATATGTCATATTTCATAGTATAAAGATTAACGAATCACTAAAATAATTCTACAAAAATTTTAAAATGACTGACTTGAGACATAGCTATATTACTTTTTTGAGACGATATATATTATCTATATAATTTATTTAATATAATGAATTAAAATTATACTACATATTATCTCAAAGATATAACAACCTTAATCTTTTTATTTTATCTTAACAAATTTATACTATTTATAAGGTTTAAAATTCAAAATAAAACAACATCATTCTTCCAATGACATGTCGAAATAAGAACAGTTAAAACGATATGGCTTTTCCGAAGGGAAACTACAAAAAAAGACAAAAATAGGAGAATGTATATTTTATTTATTTATTTATTTTTAAATGACAACAAAAGAGTTAGGTGCCCAAATGACAAGAAAAGAGATAGGTGTGAAAAATAATCATTCCTGATCGTGTCTGACCATAATGAAATGCTTTTGAATTTAAAACATTATAATAATGATTACTAATGATTTTGATCAAAATTGATATTATTTTTTTTATCAAAATAATCTAACAGAGTTTACAAATCCCTGTTTTTTTTTATAAGTCCATTACTATATATATTTTACTGCTCTTGGGAACATGTTAGTGTGAAGTAGGCCAGTGTTCCATGTTAATTTCCTGAACTAGATTGAAAAATGGCACAACTTTATGTTTTTGTTTTACATTACAGTTTCAACTTCACTTATTTTCTTCATACCTATTCGTTTCTTCTGGTTTTTTGGGTCATTACAGCATGAACATATATGAACATGTGACGTCAAACACAAGCTTCTCTATTTGATGAAAAAATAAAAATAAAAAAACCAACAGAAATTGCATTTAGGTCATTGCTGATCCCAAGTGCCAGAAAAAAAAAGGAAAATCAGTTACTCATATCATGGCCATATTATCTGAGGTAGCATTATTGTTTGGGTGGACCAAGAGGGTTCAAAACTTCTAATATGAGCTCGTCATAGCCTTGTCGTTATTGGATTTCTGAAATTTTTAGTCTTCATTCGTTGCTCCACCGTTTTGGAATTTGAATACCAGCTAGATGAATTTCTCCCCCCATTTTGGTATCTATTCTGCAATGCTTCTTGAAGATTGGGGATAATTAAAGGCGAACCCACAAAGTGAATCCTTTGGGAGAGTTCGAATTTACATAAAATTAATTATTTCCATGGCCCAGCATGATAGCCAAGTCTCACTTAATGCATAGTGCATCTTTGTAATGTTGATCAAATTTTGCAGATTTTAATTATTTCCATGGCCTAATTGTAACCAAATCACTCTTAAATAGATTTTATTAGCATAGTATCCATATGTTTGCGTTTGAGTTTATATAATATGTTTTAATATTTTAAATAATTTAAAAATCTAGACGCAAAATAAAAATTAATTAACTCTAATTGTAGAAATTTATTTACCTTTATATATATATATATATAATTGAGTTTAAATATATCTTATGAATTTTTTTATTCTAATCAATTAAAAGAAAATTCAATTAATTATTAAAAAAATAAATCAAATTAGCTAAATCAATTTACATTAAAAGAATATTTAATTTTAGTAAACAAGTCTACAAAAAAATTTAAAAATATATATTAATTATGAAAAAATTATTTTGAGTAAATAAAAAAATTAAAAAAGAGACTAGGTTGAGACTCGGACTAGAGCCTCTTGTGTAGGTTTGGAGACAACGTAGGCTCACACGTTTGGACTAAGCATACACAAAAAGTAGAACTTTTTTATAATAATAATAATTAAAGTTAGAAAAAGACATGATTTACTTGTCTGTAATAGGGTTGATTCATTATATATACTTTTGTTATATTATATGCAGAAATATATATATGCATTTGGGGTATCGGCTGCATCCAACCTAGAAATATAAAAAAGCCAAAACCTAATTAATGCAATAATTGAATACGATTCATTCCAACAAAATAAATAAATAAATAAATAAACAATTTGGTTCGATTTATTTATTTATTTTTTCCTTATCAAAACAGAATAGTACTCGCCACTAATTATACAGTCAACAAAATGATGCATAATGCCCATTCCACTAGCTATTTTTAAGCGGCAAATTAATAAAAGTTTTTATTCCATATTTGAGTAGCTGAGAAAATGACAGAACCAAAACAAAATCTCCAGCATCGATGACGATCAAGTCTGCCTTGTGACCATGTCTTTCAGACGTTTATTTCCTTTCTCGTTTTTGAGAAAATCAACAAATTTACCAAAATAGGACTCCTGATGCAACTTCTGGTTTCCAAAAATCGCCGCAGCTTCACTGGCTTTTTCCCTCAAACTTTTTCCTTCCTCAGACACCATTGCGAATTTCAGAGCCTTGGCAACGCCATCCCGTGTAAATGACCCATCTTCACCTCTCTCTATCTCCACACCTATACCCTTCTCAACCAGATACCTTGCATTCAAAGGTTGGTCAATGATGAATGGTAAAAGGATTAGGGTATGACCAAACTGCAAAGTTTCAATGATTGAACCCCATCCAGAGTGAAATAATGACCCCCCAATTGATGGGTGACCCAAAATTTCCAACTGTGGCGCCCATCCCATACAAACAATCCCTCTGCCAGATGTTCTTTCACTGTAACCTGAAGGCAAAGCATCAAGATCATCAATGGCCCAACCGGGTTTTCTTAATGTCCATAGAAATGGCAATCCAGATAACTCTAGCCCATGAGCAATCTCATGTACTTGATCTTTGGTTAGCTTATACTCACTACCAAAGCCTGCAAACACAACAGACTTAGTGTTTTGGTCATCAAGCCATTTGAAGATTTCACCCCACCTGCCATCTGTGATTTCTCTTCTTTCTGGTTTCTCTGGTGGTAACAAGCCAACAGGAATCACAGGTTTTTCTATCAGCCTTTCAAATAAAGTCAAGTAGTCTCCTTCGAACTCGGTGCAACTGCGTGCCGCAAAAGCTTGGCATCCATGAAGTATCTTGGAAACCCTTTCAACATCTGTGATCCCAGAAGCATTTCCTCCATAAATCCCTTCAAAAACAACAACAGCCTCATGGTTTCGATAAGCTATTGAGGAGGGAAAGTCAACCCACTCTGGTTTTGATGTCATACTCATCCATGATGGCCTAAATCTTTTTTGACCATCGCCAATTAAGCACTCTGGGTGCGCAAGAAATACATATGCAGCAGTAGAGACAACAGAGAAATGAATAAGAGGAACTTTGTTTTCTCTTGCAATCTCTACCATCCAATAAGGAATCATATCAATGATGATCCAGTCTGGAAGTTGATCGGCGATGAGCTGCTTCAGCGGGTGTTGCAAGAGATCATATGCACACTTCAGATAATCAATTTTCTCGGCAGGAATGTCAACCGTGGCCTCTCCATCTTCTGGTAAGATATCGTTGTCTAAGCTTGGTAATGGAAACTCTACAAATTTTACTAAGTCTGCTAAATTTGGAGGGATCGTAGGAAGTCTTTTGATGTTTCTTGGGGTTGAAACAAAGGAGACTTTGATTCCAGCTTTGGCTAAATTTATGGAAAGTTGAAAGAAAGGTATCATATGGCCAAAGGCGATCCATGGAAGCATCACTACGTGAAGTTTCTCTGCCATTTTTTCATGGTTTAGTTTGTTCATAACTAAAGAGTGTTTTTCTGTTTGGTTTTCTGTTGCCTGGAGCATTGTCGGCGAGAGAAAGTTCTTATTGTTCGTTGTCCTAGGCTATTTTGCCTTAATTTCTCAATGACAGTACTGGTTCTATTTTCCTCTCCAGCTTATATTAGTTTTTATTATTTAAAATTTATTTTTGAATTTATTATTTTTTATAAAAATTATCATCCAATTAATTTTTTTATTTTATTTAAATTTTATTTATTAATAAATATGATTTATTTTTTCTATATATGAATTTTTGAATATTATTATTTAAAAAAAATTGATATAATTTATATATGGATTGTTAGAATTTTTAAACGACAGGATCATGATAATATATATATATATATATATATATATATATATATATATATATATGAAAAATAAAAATAAATGGATTTATTGCATAAAGGACATGTGACTGTTTACAAATGCAAAGGAAGGACGGACTGCTAGCTATTATCTGATAAAAAAAAAAAAAAACCAGCCATATTAGATTTTCTGTAGATTAATCGGTGAATCATTGGGGAACTTTAATGTTTTTTAAGCTTCAAATGAAAAGCACTGCGATGCTTTAATCAACAAGACAAGAAATCAAATCTCGATTTGATTTTTTATTTTTATGACTGCTATGCAGACTTCAATTAATTTAATTTTTTTATTAAAAAATAAGTAACATATTTGGGTTTATGAAATTCAATTACGATAAATAAATGGGGAGTAAAAATGCACATTCATGTAATTAGGTGATCTTAGGAAAAGATTGCTCGGTAGCTCAACACCTATTCTTAAGTCTTACAATAAACCTACACGCCCATCACCACCACAAACACCAGCTGCCAGCGTCTCAACAGTAACCACGCCAGCCATGCAAATTATTGAACAGTGCACCTATCACAATTGAGGTGGACCTGCGGCGATACAATTGAAAGAGCCAACCAAAGCCACCTCCACCCCCACATCATATGCAGATAAGGACTAAAACTGAAAGCAGTAAGTCTAAGACCTTTCACTCCACCATCATTATTGAGCCCACCAGCCTGACCATAGAAAATAAATGTCCAGATTCGCGTCAAGCCCGGTCGGTTGCTAAAGACTTTCATCAAAGGCCATGGATTGATTATATGGACATGTTTAGTCCACAAACCACAGTATATCTTATTCTTTCCTTTGCAGTGAACAAAAGGATAGTCGGTTGACCACATGGACATTTCCGTTGCTTTTTCACATGGCATTCTGTTTATATGGAGCAACTACAAGGCTTCATTGATCATCACTATTCTGATTATGTTTGCGAATTAAAGAAGTCCTTATACGGATTTAAACAAGCACCAAGGAGATGGTGCCATTGCCTCACAGATATACTTCTTGACTTGGGTTTTAAAGACTTGCAGACAGAAACATCACTATTTATTTACACAAAAGAAACTTATGTTTTATATTGCCTATGATATTTTGATAACAGAAACAACAATCCTTCGATTGAACAAACAAAAACCCATGTCCAACAAAAGTTTGCAATTAAAGATCTGGGGAGGCTACACTATTTCATTGGCATTGAAACCCAGTGGACCAAGGGAAGAATACTGCGTACTTAATCAAAATACATCAAAAACATCCGACATAAGTCATATTAAAAAACTATCTCATTTAAAAGCTTAAGCTGATAGGTGAAGTTTTAGAATATAATTTATATTAGTCTCTAACACACATCTTCGGATAAAAGGTCCAACATTTAGGGCATGAAACTTACACGGATCTAATACCATATTAAAGGATCATTTCACCTAAAAACTTAAGTTGATACGTGAGGCTTTAGAATATAATTTATATTAATTTCTAACAAGTCAAATATGCTTGACGCAAGCATGGTATCAACTCCAACCCGCCCACCTACCAGAATATCTATGGCTAGAACTACCTTCGAAAATCCAATCTTGTTCCGCAGCAGAACAGGAGGGATTCAATATTTTGCATTGACTCGTCCAGATATATCCTTTGTTGGGCAACTAAGTTGCGGAATTTATCAATTCTTCAACCGTCACTCGCTAGGCTACTATGAAATGCATACTTTGTTATTTTGGGTGCACAACCTCTCATGGCTTACACTTCACTCTGCACTCAACTATATAATTGTCAGCCTATACTAACGTTGATTGGGGTGGCGATGCGGATAATCGCAAAAACACAACTAGTAGTATTCACGTAAATTGAAAATTATTGCGCAATCATCTACAAATGTAGAATATCAAGCACTAGCAACAATTGCCTTATCAAGCACTACAAATGTTGATGTCAGTACGTGATGAAAAAAATTGGACTCTTTAAGCAACCAACATCTATCCTTTGGTGTGACAACATCTCCACCATATATTTGGCAGCAAATTCTATTTTTCATGTAAGTGGAAGTATCTTGAAATTGATTTTCATTTTGTAAGAGATAAGATACATGAAAAGGAATTACAAGTTTGTTATATTTGCAATGACAATCAAGTTGTTGATATATTTACCAAGATAATTTTTAAAATAAAATTTTTTTATGCTTCGAGACAGGTTAACAATAAAACTTACTGCTTAGCTTGAGAGATGATAATAGAGATACAATTTGTTGTAATTAACTATATAGGAATTCTTTTATCTGTAAATCCCTTTGTAAACAACTCTATAAATAAATTTGGATAGTAATACAGCTATTGAGCTTAAAATCCAATTACTCCTTACCAATAACCTCACCAAAATAATTGATCTAAGAATTCGTTTGTGATTGGGTCGAACCACCAAAAAAAAAATAAAAAAAAATCAATTAAAATGATGTAATAAATGATCCCCTCACAACTACAACCTATTAGCCAAATTTCTTTTAGAAGCTAAAACGACAGAATTGATATTTTATTTATATTAGGAGGTGTGATCCTTGAAAATGGAATGAGTTGCGGCTACAAATTCTTTTTGGGCAAATGTGAAATTATATAATGAATTGAGATCTAAATTATATTAATTTTATATTTATAAATTACGTTTTGAATCACAAATATGATTATGATCGCAAGTAAAATTTGATATCTATGAATAAAGGTTAATAATATATCTTAAAATTAATATCATGAATGTTTATATAAATTAGGTGTCATAAAATTATTGATAGTGAATAAATAATGTACATTGAGAAAATGATAACAAATAAAAATAGAAAATTGAATTCTTAATGTTGTATTTTATCCTAATTATTTTAGGAATTGGATTATCCATGTTTCTGTACTTGCATTTGTCCATCCTACACAGTACACACATTAGGCAGAGCATTATTAACCCAGTTAGGCTTCCTAAGAGCCCAAAGATACGGCTATGAATCAAGCCCATAAGCTATCTCGTAAAACTTGATCTTTTCTGTCTCTCTCCCGATAACTAACTAACACAATAGAGTTGAGCTTCCTTTCATCAAGCCCATTAAATATCTTTCTTAATGACCCATCAGTGAGTGAACATTTCGCGCCTTTTTTTTTTTTTTTTTTTTTTTCTCTGCTCGCTCTGAAGGGTGTAAAAACTACCTGACCATGGTTTTTGACAAAGTTTCGCATAAAAATTAATGTACTCATCTCTGAAGTCATTGCAACTACGCATAGCCAATGTTATTCTTTTAGATTGAAAAAAGAAGAAAAAAAGAGGGATGATCAAATTAAAAAATAGAGAGGCAATAGGCCATGAGCTTCAAAGTCCAATTAATACGAATCCCAGTTGATAAGTGATTGAGTCCAATGACTATAAGCCTTTTAATTTTTTTAATTTTTTATTTTATAAGCCATTAAATGCGATTAATATGAATAGTCACAAACCAGTTCGCATGAAATTTGTTGAGAAGGATCTTAACCTTAAATGTCCACTTATATATTAGGCACGAAGCCGAGTATAACGAGAGAAAAAGAATATTAGCATTCAGTCCACAACTATAAGCCTCGAACCAAAAAAAAACCCATAAATGGTAATGGTCTTAACCACTTACTCCACCCAATGTCCAGGAGGGATTTTTGGGGCAGCTAGATGATAGTAGTAGATAGTAAGATAAACAAAGAAGAAAGGCCTTTTTTAGGTCATCTTAGTTTCTCATTATGCGGTTGGCAGTAATAGTATTTTTTAAACGGTTTTCATTTATATATATATTGAAATTGGAATTGTACATATTTACAATTTTATTATTGTTATTATTATTTTTTTGAAAAATTCATTAGCATTAATTATCCTATTAAAATGAATGTATCTTGTACAACAAACTCAAATACCGATCAAAACAGCAATATTCAAACATTAATATCAAATTCCAATCTTAGAATGGTGCAAGACACTTCAACTAAGTTTTTAAGATACTTTTTGTAACACTCTAGACCTAAGACCTAAATAGGTCGAGAATATTACTATCGGTGTCTCACAATCTTAGTGCAATGAACATGAGATATTAAAGCTCGTGTCATTATTTGCTTAAATATTTATTAATTGCCATAGAAGCTTATTCAATTTCTTTATACATATATATAGTTAAGTCCATTCTCATTAAACATCTAGGTAAAAATATTTTTCTAAGTTAAATTCATTTAACAAACATGATCACCACAATTTAACAATTTATTTAGGCTTCCTTCAAAATGTTTTTGAAAATACACAACATTTCTGAAAATATACATATGAAAATATATATTATGTAAGACATTTTATTGTCAAACATATTAATTCTTTTAAAACCATATTAAGTTTAAATCCATCTTCATTTAATACTTTCTTCTTAAAATACTTTCAAACAATCTTTCTAAGTATAAAATAATCTATTTAACATTCATTAATTATTAAGCCAATTCAACATGTATATGATTATTACATAAGTAACTTTTCATAAACATTTAGATTTCTAAAATCATTTTATAACTTAGATATCCTATGGATTTGGATAAAATATTTAATTAAACTCTTTGTATTTTAATCCTTGTTCTAAGAAAAACTAAATAATTCACTTAATCTTTTTAAAACTAATTTAATTTATAAGTTGACCTATCCATTTAATTAACTTATACTAATTAAAAGTTTGGCCGTAAACAAAGGAAAGTCGGTTGACTAAATGGATGTTTCTAATGCCTTTTTGCATGGCATCTTCAAGAGTCTGTTTATATGCAGCAACCGTAAGGCTTCATTGATCATCACTATTCTGATTATGTTTGTAAATTAAAGAAATCCTTGAACAAGCACTAAGGGCATGGTACCATTGCCTCACATATACACTTCTTAACTTGGGTTTTAAAGGCTCGCAAGCAAACACATCACTATTTATTTACACAACAAAAGCTTATGTTTTGTACATGTAGATGACATTTTGATTATAAGAAACAACAATTCTTTATTGAAGAAACAAAAACTCCAACAAAAGTTTGCAATTAAAGATTTGGAAAGGCTGCACTACTTCCTTGGCATTGAAGCGCAATGGACCAAGGGAGGAATACTACTTACTCAATGAATATGCATCAAAGACATTCTAGATAAGGCAAATATGCTTGAAGCAAGTACGGTATCAACTCCAACCTGCCCATCGACAAGAATATCTGTCGCCAGAACTACCTTCGAAAATCCAACTTTGTTTCATAGAATAGTAGGAGGGCTTCAATATATTGCATTGACTCACCTAGATATTTCGTTTGCTATCAACTAAGTTGCAGAATTTATGCATTCTTCAACCGTCACTTGCTGGCCTGCTTTGAAACGCATACTTCATTATTTTGGGAGCACGACCGCTCATGGCTTTAGTTAAAAGCCAAAAAATGGGCTTCGAAATAGTAAATATAACAAAATAGATATCAAAACTTATAAAAAGATTTCATTTACATTCCTAAATATAACTAATTTCTCCCAAAAAATTATTTATTTACAAGATATAAACAAATTATTTAAATAAATAGACATGCTAATTTACTCCAATTATGTATTAAAACCAAATTAAAGAACCTATTTTTTAACAATGCAATAAAACATTTTGAGAAAAATTAAAATACAACAATAAAAAAGAGTGTAATAAAAATAATTTTAAACTTTGAAAAAACAAAATAAAAGTACAATGTAAGGATCGAAATAAAAAAGCTGACAACAAATAGGTTAAAAAATCACACAAACAAAACTCCACCAATCAAAATAGAGATAAGATGATAGAACATGAACTAAAACCAACAAAAACTTCACCAAAAGCCAAAAAAAAAAAAGAAAAAAAAGACATAGCTAGAGTGGAATTACATTTAATTTTAGTTTATTTACTATCATGCCTCTCGCGTGTTGCCACATTGTGAGTTACACAATTTTTTTTTTGTGTTCAACTATATAAAATAGAGAGTTATAACAATTCATATAGCAGTGGTAACAAGACAGCTTAATATATATACAAAGGGCTTGTTTCAAAACTTTTAGATAAATATATTTTATAGTAATAAAAAAATACAAAGCCTGATTCCAATAAAAGACATATACTCTAATAATGTATTAAAATTAAATCAAAGAGCCTATTTTCAATAATTCAATAAAAAAATTTAAGAAAAAATAAAATACCGCAATAAAAATAAGCACAACAAGAATAATTTTAAATTTTAAAGCATCTAAATAAAAGTATAATATAATGATTGAAATGAAAAAACAAAGAAAACTTTATAGCATGCAAGGCAAAAATCACACTTGACAAAACTTCAGTGACCAAAATAGAAGTAAGATCAGGGTGGATAAAAAATAATAAAAAAAGTTAAAAAAAAAACGCTTAATTATAGCTAAACTAGATTTACTTGAATATTTGATATCAAAAATTATATATATATATATATATATATATATATATATATATTCAGTTGTACTCCTAAATATAACTAAACACTATGAAAGAAAATCAGATTATTTATTCACAAGATAAAAAAATATTTAAATAAATAGACATGTTGATTCACTCCAATAATATATTAAAATAAAATCAAAGAGGCTATTTTTAATAATTCTATAAAATAATTTAAGAAAAATTAACATCCAACTATAAGAATAATTTCAAACTTTAAAAGACCAAAATAAGAGTATAATATAAGGACCACAACGAAAAAAAAAGAAGAAAACTTTGAAGCATGCAGGGACAAAAATACATATGTCAAAACTTTAATGACAAAAATAGAGATAAAATCACATAACAAAGACCAAAAAATACAAAAAGTCAAAAAAAGGCTTTGCCGCTGGCTGTAGCGAAACTATATTTAATCGTATAACAATAAAAATGAATATAATAAGAATAATTTTAAATTTTGGAAGACAAAAATAAAAATATAATAAAAGGAAACAAGTAAAAAAAAAAAAAAAACAAAGAAAATTTTACAGCATATAGGGACAAAAATTGTATAACAAACCCTAATTACCAAAATAAAGATAAGATTACAAATTAAATAGGGATCGAAACGAAAAAAAATTCACAAAAAGCCAAAAATGGACTTAACAATAATGAAACTACATTTAGTTTTAATTTATTTGTTAATTAATACTAATACGAAGGAACAAAGAGAAGGTTGCTCATTCTTGTCCGATAACTTAAAGTTTTCAATCTATCTACAATTCTATTATATTTTTATTATTTTAACAAATTTTTAATTTATTTTTTTGATCAATTTTTTGACAAAATCAGTAAAATTTAACCATGTAACTTGCATATGATCTTTTGTTTTTGACAAAAATATCCCTCATGTAATTTTTTCTCTCTTTTTTTGTTTTTCTTCTTCTTCTGCCTCTTCTCTCCACCCCAGCTCTCACTCTCTTTCTCTCTCTTAGTTGAGAGAGGAGGAAGAGCAAGAAGAAGCAGAAAGGAAAAAAAAAAAAGAGGGATAATTTTTAACAAAAAAAGACTATGTGCAAATCACATGTTTAATTTTTCATGATTTTGTTAGAAATTTGATCAAAATAAACATAAATATAATAAAATTGTTTTAAAATATAAAAATAAGATTAAAAAGTTAAACTATTATTTAGTAACAAATGATGTTATTTATTTATTTATTCTTCTTTTATAATAAAGCTTTAGGAATTGGAAAGCTTACAATTGTTAAAAATAAAGGAGTCTATCCTATGAGAGCATTTTCGGACAATAATTGAGTGACAAAAGGAAAATTTAGGATATTGTTAAATTCATCAATTAAATTGTTATTCTTATCATTCTTTTTATATAATTATCAATATATTTTTTTATCAATTATCAATAATTATTATATAATACATATTAGTGGAAAGTATATTAGTAATTTTTTTTAAAAATTAATAGAAACAATAATTTGATTGATGAATTTAACAATATTAAAAAATATTTAAAAATTTATTATTGACCCATTTTTCAACTCACATGAAACAACAAAGCTTTTCTTTAGCTATTGATCACCAGATCTGGAGTGGATATAGTAGTCAGTTGTACTACGATATGTGTCCATAAATGCAGATCATCAGTGTAGTATATGACATCGCATAGAGTCCCCAAGTTCGAAACCATCTCTACGTGAACATAAGCTAGGCTAGTAAAGGCTCTTCTAACAGCAATAAATGCTCAACAACATATCTTCTAGACGTATTTTCTCTTATTATTATCTACCCTGAAAGACAACCCTTGCTAGGAAATGAATATGAGCAAACTCTTGTCACTAGTTCATCCCTGCCTCCATGGGCTCCGAAAAAACACTCTCTGCCATTCTACTGTTCATGACTTCCATTCTGCTTCCATATTGTTATGCGAATGATATCATAAACAAACCCCATTTCATTTCAGACGCTAAGAGTGAAGCCCTCGTATCTTCCAAAGAAAATTTCAAACTGTGCTTCTTTATATTAGAGTTAAATAGCTGAGATTGTGTTTTATCTAAAAGACTTAAGTCTTGTGGTGGATGACCCCTTTTCAACTTTTTATATTATTTATTATTGGTTTAACTATTCAACGTGAGATATGTTCTAACACTCTCTCTCACTTGCAGCTCATCTTTTTGGGGTCTATCAAGTGGCTTGGGCTCCGGGATCTTTGTTGGGCCGTTATACTAGTCTCTAACACGTCTCATCAAGTGAAAGGTCCAATATTTGAGACATGAAACTTGCACGAGTCTATATTGCCTTGTATTTAATACTTGAGAAATTGAGGATGATGAGACTTAAACTCGGGATCTCGAGGTCAATCAAGCTCGATACCATATTAAAGAACCATCTCACCTAAAAACTTAAGTTAATAGGTGATACCTTAGAATATAATTTATACTAGTCTCTAACACTTTAGTCCAGGCAACTCTCCAAGCAGGTATGTTGGAATATGGTTCAACAAGGTCTCCAGACACACTGTTGTTTGGGTTGCCAATAGAGAAACTCCACTTAACAACTTCATAGGAATTTTCAGAATTTCGGATGATGGAAATCTTGCTGTTGTTGATAGCAAAGGGAGGAGGAATATTTGGTCCACAAACATTTCCATCCCAATTGCCAACTCAACTGCCAAGCTCTTACCTCAAGGCAACCTTGTTTTGGTAGTTAAAAACAACTCAGGTAACTCTGAATCCATTGTATGGCAAAGCTTTGATTATCCTACTGATACAATCTTGCCTGGAATGAAATTTGGGTTGAACCGGAAAACTGGTTTAAATCAATTAATAACTTCATGGAAGTCAAGTGATGAGCCGGCACCCGGAGATTTCTCATTTGGGTTTAATCCAAGTGGTTTACCTCAGATATTTTTGTACAAGAATTCTGCTCCATATTGGCGAGGTGGACCATGGAATGGTAGGTCCCTAAGTGGTGTACCGGATATATCAACCCGGATCAAGAGCAACGATGCAGACTTCAGCAACGAGGCTGGTTTATTCAACTATAGTTTTGTCAGCAACCAAGATGGAACTTACATAAGTTTGCACCAAAGCAACACTTCTCTTTTCTCAGCATTAGTGGAAGAGCCTATCGGCATGGTCAAGCGAGCCATATGGCGTGAGGATGGCCAGGATTGGGATTTGTTTTGGCGCGAGCCTGAAGAATCGTGTGATGTGTACGGAACCTGTGGCATTTATTCTATATGCAACTTCAACGGCGCAATGAAGTGCTCATGCTTGCAAGGGCTTGAACGTTTATCACCTCATGATTGGCATACTAAATGTGTAGAAAAGAGAAAATTCCAATGCGGGAAGGGTCCAGGAGAAGGGTTTTTGAAGATGGAAAATGTGAAGATTCCTGATGCTACGACGACTCGTGCTTACAGGAATTTGAGCTTACAATAGTGTGAATTGGAGTGCTTGAGGAGCTGTAATTGCAGTGGATATGCTATTCTAGATATAAATGATGAGGGAAATGGCTGTTTAGCTTGGTATGGTGAGCTAAAAGACATGCAGCAATATACCGAAGATGGACAGGATTTTTATCTGCGAGTAGAGGCAGGGGAGCTTGGTAAGCAGAGCAATAAGTAAATATTGATGTGCAAAACTTTCAGTCTGATTAATTGAGATCAGACATCTTATAGTTAAATGGGAATTATTTTTCGTAAAAGATGACATGATTAAATTTTTCAGCTGCATCTGCAAAGAAGAGCTCAAAATATTCCACGACTACAAAGAGGATACTTAGAGTCATGTTTCTGTCTGCAATTCTGTTGCTGCTTCTTTTAATGTCACTTTACATTCTCTCTCGAAAGAAGCATGCTGCAAGAAAAGGTAAGAATCATAGAAAACAAGATTCCAAGATAGGATCACTTCGAATTGGTTGAATTATAGCAGAACAAAACCACAATATTAGGCAGCGCCATAAAAATCAACCTGCATCTTTCGCTAATTTCACCGAACTGCATCATAAATTAGTCTAACTTGATCTTACCTTACAGTTGGATGCTGATAAGCTTTAATTATCACAATAGCTAATTGCACCTTGATTGCTATGATTATAGAATAATAGAACCTAAGGATTCTGAAGCTTCAGGTCCTCTCCTGATGAATGCATTAAATTGGATTTGTGAATTTACCACAATTGTATGTTCTAATAGCCATTTTTTTCCAGTTAACAATATCTTTGCATATTGATTTTGTCAGGCTATCTGGAGAAGCAACGGCGATGTGAGTTGCTGTCATTGGATCGAGATGCTTGCATGTCGGATTCTAAGGACCTTCTGAATGCACATGAATGCAGAGAGAGCACTAATCTAACCTTCTATGATCTAAGCACACAAAAAGCTTGGACAAGGTGGGTTTGGCCCTGTCTATAAGGTAATTCTCTTTCAATCGGAAATGATTCTAGGAAAAGTCTCATGATACTGTAAGAAATAGGGAAGGCTCTATTAATTATAGAACTGTTCATGCCCTTCCCTCAGGGGTACTCTCCAGTAAAACATTGGAATGAACTAAATCAGCATCTTTTGACTTACTGTCAGGGAACGCTATCCAATGGAGAAGAGGTAGCTATTAAAAGGCTATCAAAGAACTCTGGACAAGGAATAGTTGAGTTTAAAAATGAAGTTTTGTTGATTGCAAAACTTCAGCATAGAAATCTTGTCAGGCTTCTTGGCTGTTGCATTGAAGCAGAAGAAAAGATGCTGATCTATGAATGCATGCCAAACAAAAGCCTGGACTGCTTTATTTTTTGTATGACTGTCAGAATGTCTAGCAGACATAGATATAATTCCTCAAATGCATGTTCTAATGGAAATGATTATGCAAGTTTTAAACAGATCAATCAAGAAATGGATTGCTCAAATGGGAAAGCGGTTAGAAATTATTATGGGCATTGCTTGAGGAATCCTATATCTTCATCAGGACTCTAAGTTAAGAATTATCCAAAGGGACTTGAAAATAAGCAATATTCTTCTAGATGAAGAGATGAATCCCAAAATTTCAGATTTCGGAACAGCAAGGATTTTTGGTGGAAATCAAAGCCAAGCAAATACAAATAGAGTTGTCGGCACATTGTAAGTACCAGACATTAATGTCTTATGATGAAAATATGCCATACATTGTCACCAAACTGAAGTTCCTCTTATTTGTTATATTACACAGTGGATATATGTCACCAAAGTATGCCATGGATGGCCTTTTCTCCTTAAAATCCGACATCTTTAGTTTTGGAGTCATTCTGCTGGAGATCGTTAGTGGTAGGAAGAATGTTAGCTTTTCAAAAGAAGATCTCTCCTCAAATTTCATACGACATGTAAGCAGAGCTAGAACTCATTTGTCTACTGACCATTTATTGTGTCCTCATTACATATTTTAATCTAAAAGTATGGTAAATGCTGCAGGCATGGCTTCTGTGGAAAGATGGCAAAGCCTTGGGGATGATAGACTTATCCATTAGACATTTGTGTCCTAGTTCAGAAGTTCTGCGATGCATTCAAGTTGGTCTATTGTGTGTGCAAGATAGTGCAGCAAGCCACAACTCTTCCATCTCCAACAAAACCCACTTTTGCTATGATGAGAAGTCAGAATGATCCGGTTCCTAGATTTCTTGATGGAGAGACAAGTTCTTCAGTGAACCAGGTGACAATCAGTCTTGTGGATGCTCGATGAGCTCAATAGCTCTTCTAATAAAGTTTTATGCAGAATTCAGCGTTAAGTGTATTGTGCAAATCGATATGGAGATTTTTTTTGCCCCCTTCCCTCTTGTAACTGCTTGAAATCTGAAATGGGGCACAGGCTGCTGTAAAAACTCTTGAGAATTTTCTCCAAGATTTTTATAGCAACCTAGGAGATTTTGAAATTTCAAAGGGGTTGCCTAGAATATTGCAGTCAAATTAGCAGCTGGATCAACTTGAATGCAAGGACAGAGAAGAAAATGCTTTATGTGAAGATTGCAGGGCTCTTTATCTACGTTTCCAGCAAAGAACATATTTGGGAGCAAAACTAGACTAAAAATGTCTTGCTCAATTGATCAATTTTTTTTATGGTTGACTTGTTTTCACAAAAACAAATTCTTGGTATATGAATGTCTTGCTCATTTGAAATCCTAGACTCTCCAATAATTACGTTAATTTTATCTGACGAATCCGATGCAGGGCAATGAAAAGATTTTTGCAAATAACAGTAAAGCATCCATGTTTCATAGGTTATGTGTTTGCCTTAATGTTTTGTTTCTACCTTGAAATAGTTCATCCTTAAGTTTGATGTGTGAATGTTGGACATGCTTGTAGACCTTTCAATCCCTGAAAAATTATTTTCATACAAGGCAAACATAAAGCCTACGAGAAGTTAAGACTTGTTCAAGAGAAGTTTAGCCCTTTTAAGAGCTTTTTTTTTCCCTTCTATAATGAGAAATCTCATTCGCCACTTTTCTTTGACCCCAACTAAAAAATTCCAGGTATGTGACTTCAATGACAGATTTCTATGATAAAAAATTTATTCAGCCACCAAACACAAGAAAACAGGATGATAGTTTAACACAAACTAGGAAAACAAGAAAAGTATTAAGCTCATTTAAATTTGAGTTGAATGAGAATTGCTAATTCTGCATATTGAACCTTTTCTTCTTATCATGATTGAGACCTGAATATGACTTTCGAGATGTCATACAGTCAAACAAGGAAGATCCAAACCATGTCATATGAATAGATCTTAAAGACCAAATTAACATTTTGATCAAAACTTAGTGTTCTTTGAAAAACTTGATAGAATAATTCATCAGCCAATACCCTTTCTGGAATTGGCAAGGGCATTGCTGAAACTCAAATTTCCTCTTCTTAGTTGTCTGCCAAGATACTAATTTAGTAGGAAGAAAAGGCAGCTAGTTTAGGCACTTACTGTACAACATATTGTCCATGACTTGGTCACTATCAATTGGACTTGTCAAAGCCTACTCAGCAGTGACAACGGTATTTTAACTTCTTTGCTTCCATTTTCTTTTTCTGTGCCTGGGAGCTTAGTATCTTCAAAGATATTGAGTACTGACAAACCCCATGACCAATATCAAGAAATTCTGTCCTGCAACTATGATTCTTCCAAAACAGTTTCTTATTGCATTATTTCATTTCTTTGTTCTCCAGTTTTGCACTTCCCTAGATACCATAAGTGTGAACCAATCTGTTAAAGATGGAGATTTTATAGTTTCCAGTGGGGAGTCCTTTGCACTTGGATTCTTTAGTCCTGGAAAATCCAGCTACCGGTATTTTGGAATTTGGTACAACAAAATTTCAGAACAAAATGTTGTGTGGGTAGCAAACAGAGATAGTCCTATCAATGATTTCTCTGGAGTCCTCTCAATCACCAGTGAAGGTAACCTCGTTCTTCATAGCCAAAACCAAGCCCATCCCCTATGGTCCACAAATATTTCAGTTTCATTAAAAACCAATTCTACGGCTCAGTTGTTAGATTCTGGAAACCTTGTTTTGTTTGGTAGCTCTGGGGCCATGCTATGGCAAAGTTTTGATTATCCTACACATACTATGCTGCCAAATCAAAAACTTGGCTTGGACCACAGGACTGCTTTGAACCGGTTCCTGACAGCTTGGAAATCTCCTGATGACCCTGGTACTGGTAATTGGTCTTTTCGGCTCAATCCTAATGGGTCTCCTCAATTGTTCTTGTATGAGGGTCTGGTTCCAAGGTGGAGATCTGGTCACTGGAATGGCCTTAGATGGACTGGTGTACCCATCTTGCAGGCTCGCATTAACTTCAACATCAGCTTTGTGACTGATGATGATGGGGTAACCATAATGTGGGGTATTCGCAACAGACCAATCTTCTCGAGATTAGTTGTTGACGAGTCTGGATCGGTCCAACGGTTCACATGGCATGAACAAAAAGCTAAATGGGATTTATTTTGGTCTGCACCTACTGACCGGTGTGACAATTATGGACGATGTGGAGCTTATGGTAAGTGTGATCCATATGATGCTTATAATTTTGAGTGTACTTGCCTCCCCGGTTACCAACCCAAATCATCTAGTGATTGGTACCTTAGAGATGGGTCAGGCGGATGCGTTAGGAAGAATGAGACAGGAATTTGCAACGCTGGTGAAGGGTTCGTGAAGGTGGCAAATGTGAAAGTTCCAGATCCTTCAATGGCCTATATGGATAACAATTTGGATCTGAAATCTTGCAAGGAGCAGTGCTTGAAGAATTGTTCCTGCACAGCGTATGCAAGTGCAGTTGTGACAAGTAAGACCGGGTGCTTCTTATGGTATGGCAATTTGCTTGATACAAGAGTGTTCGCTGAGGGAGGACAGGATTTATACGTCCGTGTGGATGCGCTTGAGTTAGGTACCTTCAAATCTTATTGTCACTATATATCTTTTCTGCATTTGTCAACCACTTCTCAATTTTCAGTATGTCTTAGATACAGTACTCCCAGAACAAAAATATAGACATCTGAACGAAAAATGTACAAAAATTATCGGTACAATGGAAGTACCAGAGACATTTCTGATGAGGCTAAGCCCTCCCCTGCCCTCACCTACTATCTTTCTGCAATATGCACTATTACTGATAGTTCTGTTGAATTGTTATTATGCTAATTTGGATATCCTCTTTCCCCAGCTCAATATGAAAATAAGTCCAAAGATTTTCTTTCAAAGAAAGGCATGTTGGCCGGTTTGGTACTTTCTATAGCTGCTGCAGTTTTCTTTGTCGTTCTGTTCTCATTCTGGTTGATAAAAAAGAAGAAGACAGGTAAGAAATTATTTCTTAACTTTATTCCCAATAGAAGTGACACCCAAATTGTTTGAACTGAAGAATTGCAACTTAGAAGTTTTCCATTTGAAATCATTTGATCAGGGCTTTACGGATATAGGAAATGATAGTCTGCAATTGGCAGTATGTAATCCAATAGGTCTTATAGCCTCCTACTGAACCAAAAAAAAAAAAAATAATAAATAAAAAATTTCTTTGTGCTTTTAAAAGCTCGAGATTGAATTGTCTGTTTGCAATCATAAACACAGCTCAAAGCAGACAACTGAAATTTTCCACAAGCCTTGAACGCTTTGCAAATGAGAAGGAACTTGGTGGAAGTAGAACAAGTCAATATTTATCATTATTCGAAATAGACATCATACTTGCTGCAACAGAAAATTTCTCCATCAAGCTTGGACATGGTGGTTTTGGCTCCGTTTATAAGGTACTTTTCCTAGGAAATAAAATTGTTTCAGAATTCTATGTACTTCTATCAAATGTCAATGCTTGTTGATTCATATTTTATTCTAGTATGATTAGACCGACTGTGTTAGAACATCATGTGATTAATTTCTTTAAATTGAGAGTTAAACAAGGAAAGTAATTTCAGGGCAAGCTAGCGAATGGACAGGAAATAGCAGTGAAAAGATTATCTAAAACTTCAGGACAAGGGATACAGGAGTTTATGAATGAAGTCAGATTGATCTCTAAACTCCAGCACAGGAATCTTGTCAGGCTTTTTGGTTGTTGCATTCATGAACAAGAGAAGATGTTACTCTACGAGTATTTACCAAATAAAGCTTAGATTTTTTCATCTTTGGTATGGACCTCTTCAACAATTTTTGTGTCCATATTCAAAAGGAACAGTCCCCTGAATATGCAGTTTCACCTTGATCGCTAATCATAATAAATGATTTCTGTGGAAACCATTACTGTTTTAATGCAGACGAGACAAAAAGGGTACTATTGGATTGGCAAAAGCGTTTCGAAATTGTTTTCGGGATTGCACGAGGGGTTTTATACCTTCATCAAGATTCAAGACTAAAAATTATCCACAGGGATCTAAAAGCCAGCAATGTTCTACTAGATGCAGCAATGAAACCCAAAATTTCAGATTTTGGTATGGCTAGAATGTTTATGGAGGACCAAGTCCAAGCAAAAACTACTCGCGTTGTCGGAACTTAGTAAGTTACCTGATTCTCTCCTCTTTCCAATGAGCCATCTTGATAAACAGCCAACAAGTTTCATCTCTTGTGATCGTAGTGGCTACATGTCACCTGAGTACGCAATGCACGGGCAGTATTCGATAAAGTCAGATGTCTTCAGCTATGGAGTCTTAACACTGGAGATCATAAGTGGCAGGAAAAATAGCAACTACAACGAGAAAAGTTCCAGCCTGAATCTTATTGGACATGTAAGTCGATGGATAAATTTCTTGATAATATTTTAGTTGATTGTCTTCCTTTTAGATTCTGTTCTCAATTAATTTCTTAATTGTTTTAGGTATGGGACCTATGGAGAGAAGAAAAGGTCTTAGACATTGTTGATCCAATGCTGGGACAGTCATACCCTCCTCATGAAGTTCAGAGATGCGTTCAGATTGGACTATTGTGTGTGCAAGAAATTCCAGCTGATCGACCGACAATGTTAGAAGTTGTGTTCATGTTAGGTAACGAAGTAACTCTTCCTTCTCCTAAGAAGCCAGCATTTGCTTTAACAAAAAGTGGAAGAGACGAGCCAGCAATTAGAGGAGAAGTTTGTTCTATAAATGATGTTACAGTAACTATGATCGAAGCTCGCTAAAATCCAATCTCTCTTCTAACAAATTTCCTCTTACGGGAATTACATAGAAGCTAAAAGAAAACTTTGTCATAATAGTCTACTTTTCAAAGAGCATTTGTCAGGTTAGCTCCCCTGCTAATCTAATTTTCTACTTAGGATAGACAACTAAATAATTTCATTTATTAACAACTAGTACTCCCACAAGAAAATCAACTCCAATGAACTGCTTAAGGGGCTGTACCCTTGTTATTGCAAACTAGTTTTAAGAGCATTTTGTTCTAATTCTTTGTACAAGAGCAGTGCAAAATTGTTAAGATCGTAAAAAGAGCAATTACTTTCTTTATGCTTGTTTGGCCATCTTTGCTTCCTCATGTCCCAAATCCCAGATTGAAGCCATTCCTTGATCATGCAAGTCCTCTTGTGATGGACTTGAATTCAAGTCCATGTTCTCTCTAACAAGACAGAACTTTTATGTAAAAGTTTGTATCTCTATACTCCGAGTTTTCTCTTGATTAAATAGAGATGTTACAACGGATCATATGTCTTAATTACCACAAATCATATTTCGTAATTATAGCAGGTCCTATTATAGTAAAGAAATACATTTACATAGCAAATGACAAGCAATAATATGACAGATTACGGTTGACTATGACGGACTATGACAGCTATCATTGACACCCCCCCCTCAAATTGATGCTGGTGAGTCTAGTAGCATCAATTTGTTAACAAAAAACTGATGTCGAGTAAGAGTGAGAGGCTTTGTGAGGATGTCGGCAATTTGTTGATCCGTAGAGATGTGAGGAAGAGTAATAACACCGAGTATCGAATGCTTCTCGAATTGAATGACGATCAACCTCAATATGCTTGGTACGTTCATGATAGACGGGATTTGCCACAATTTGAATAGCACTCGGTGTTATCGGTATGTAGTGCGAGTAGGATTAGATTGTGGGTAACCCAATTCAAAACGTAAACCACGTAACCAAGTAATTTCGGAACATGTTACGGACATTGCACGATATTCGCTTCGATTGAGGATTTGAAAACTCGTTCTTGCTTCTTACATTTCCAAGAGATCAATACATCACCTAAGTATACACACCAACCGGTAGTAGAACGCCACGTATAAGGAAAACTAGCCCAATCGGCGTCACTATAAGCTACAAGTTGAAGCGAGGAACCGGATGGAAAAAAGAGGCCACGGTTAGAAGCACCCAAAAGATAGCGGATAATTTGCTTAACTGCTCGCCAAATGTAAATGATGTGGAGAAGCCATAAACCGACTCACCAAGTTGATCTGCAAATGAGGTATCGAGCTGAGTGATTGTCAAGTAAACTAAACTCCCAACTAGGTGTCGATATAGTGTAGGATCCGATAGAAGGTCACCATCATCTTTGCGATATTTAACGTTGATTTCCATCGATGTATCGACTTGCAGTGAAATTTTGTAAGCCTACTAACATAATTATGTCACCGAGATACTTGTGTTAATTCATAAAAATTCCTTTACTCGCTTTTATGAATTTCCAACCCCAAAAAATAAACAAGGGACCCAAGATCTTTCATATAAAAAGAAGTATGAAGAGAAGCTTTGAGTTGTTGAATTCCGAGTAATATCGGTTCTAGTGATGACAATATCATCGACATAAACAAGTAAAAGAACAATACCAATAGAAGTCTTTCGCAAGAATAGGGAAGGATCATACTTGCTTTGCACAAAAGAGAGATGAAGAAGAGTTTGTTGAAATTTCTCAAACCAAAAGCGAGGAGCTTACTTAAGCCCGTATAAAGAGCACTTTAAATGAAAAACATCGAGTAGCAGCTATTGTCAAACCCGGTGGATGACACATATAGATATCTTCTTTAATATCTTCATGAAAGAACGCATTTTTGACATCCATCCGATGTATTTCCTAATTCCGAGAAGCTGCAATAGCCAAGATTGGACGAACGGTAGTCATCTTGGCAATTGGAGCAAAAGTTTCCTCGTAATCGATCCCATATTCTTGACGATTGCCAAGTGCCACAAGTCAAGCCTTACACCGTTCAAATGAACCATCGGATTTAAGTTTGACGAGAGAATACCCATTTACAACCAATTGGAGTGATTGAAGATGGACAAGATACAATCTCCCATGTGTTATTTTACCGCAAAACATCAAGTTCCTCCCGAATAGCTTTCTTCCGGGAATCAAACTTCATAGCTTTTGAGTAAGATCTAGGAATAGTAATAGATGACAGTGTTGTAGCTAAAGATGTATAAGAACTATATCGATTAGGAGAATATCCATACCTTTTTGGTGGATGTGAGGTGCGAGTAGACCTTCGAAGTTGTGGTGAGTCAACATCGAGGACCGATGGCAGGGAAGACTCGTGGAGGTTGTAAGAGAGCTATATCGGGGTCGGTTAAGCGGATGACTCATGAAGAATGTCTCTAGTTTGAACCTCATTATCATTTCTCCTTGTATACACAATGTCGAGCCTAAAACATATGATAGGAATAGAAGGATTTTTATTATGATGATCTGGACGGATCCTCAAAAGCTGAAAGAAAGGATTGACTAGAAATGTGTGAAGTGACATCATAAGAGGGAAAGAAATACCGATGGTCAAAAAATATGACATTACGGGAAATCCGAATTCATTGAGT
Organism: Dovyalis caffra; assembly: GCA_963924115.1. Lineage (NCBI taxonomy): Eukaryota > Viridiplantae > Streptophyta > Magnoliopsida > Malpighiales > Salicaceae > Dovyalis > Dovyalis caffra. The sequence continues at coordinate 13,276,402 of CAWUPB010001184.1, forward strand.
GGTGGGATCAAAACACATATAACCCTTTTGATGTGGTGCATATCCAAGAAAAGCATATCTAATTGATTGAGGAGAAAGTTTTGTGCGTTCATGAAGAGGAAGGAGAACAAAACTAACACGACCAAATGGATGGAGATATGTATATTCGAGGTGCTTGGTGATGGAGAAGGAAGTATGGTGTTTGATTGTAAAGAACAATCGTAGGAATACGATTGATTAAATGTACTTGCGAGTAGTCAAAGCTTCAACCCGTAATTGTGATGGAACAACAGAATTCAATGAGTAAGGAGCGCACCACATCAAGAAGGTGATGATTTTTTCGCTCGAGTGATGCCATTTTGTCGAGGTGTATATGGATAACTCTTTTGAGAAATAATTCCTTTTTGTTGAAGAAACTCTTGGAATTTTTTAGACATGTATTCCCCATTAGAATCGAACGAAAAATTTTGATGCTTTTTGAAAATTGATTGTCAACGAAAGCTAAGAATTTTTAAAAAGCATCAAAGACTTCAAATTTTTTTCGTAAGAAATATATCCAAGTAAAGCAACCGTGATCGTCAATAAATGTCACAAAATACTTATACCGAGCATGAGATATAATAGGTGAAATCCCCTAAACATAACTATGAATCAAATCAAAACATTGAGAAGACTTTGTTTCACGAGAAGGAAAAGGAAGAGTTTTGCTTTTACCCATTTTGCAACTAGAACAATCAATTTTGACAGGATGAGATGGAATTTTATTGCTCGACACTCCGGACTTTAACATAGATAAAAGAGTTTTATCATTTGGATGACCTAATTTGACATGCCATGACTTATAATCGAGTCGAATAGAATAAGAAAATAAAGAAAACACATTCATAGGCTTGGCTAGTTGACAAAGTCGAAGAGGAAAAAGTCCGCCCCATTTTAGGTCCCTCCGCTATCGTCTTCCTTGACACTAGTTCCCGCACAAGTACAACCAAAAGGAGAAAAAATGACTTTGCAATTATTCTCAACCATTTGTCCAACGGAAAGCAAATTAGCCGATAAACCGAGGGCAATAAAAGCATTTTTCATTCATGAAGAGGAAGAAATATCACCGGTGGCAATTATGGGAATATGATCCCCACTAGCTATCTCAATTTACATGTTGCCATCATATGTTTTGATATTAAGTAGATTATCGGATGATGGAGTCATATGGTTTGAAGTAACCGAGTAAAAAAGCTAGATGTTAGAAAGAGATGCATTTTTACCGAGTAAGACCAAGAGCGAGAGAAAACCGATATGATCATCCGTTGAACATCCTGCCGGGTCGGAGATGGAAATGCTGCTACTCGTTTGACAAGAATCAACTACTCGCTGGAGATTCAGTCATCATATTAGTAGTAGATGTGTGAAAAGCACGAGGATTATGATTTTGTGGACGCTTCCTACATTCGGATATAATATGCCCCTTAATTTTGCAATAGTTACAAAATTTTTGAGAACATTGATCGGCAATATGCCCATATGCCTTACAACCGTAACACTCGAATATTAGTCATGGTTCGAACCCGTCGCTTTCCTTGTGCCGCATAAGCAACATTGAGAACATTGGTGGAATTCCCTTGTTGTTCTAGAGTGGTTTGAGTCCGGTGACATTGCTCCTCCCTTAGTTATTCATTCAAACAGTCGTCCAAGGATGGAGAAAGAGTCCTAAGGAATAAATTAGACCGTACCACTTCATATTCGAGTCCGAGTTTCATCAAGAATTGATCTCTTTGACTAGTATGATGAAGATTTTAAACCGCTTCTAGAGATGCATTAGGTATTGAAGCATACACAATGTTCGTATATTCCGTCCATAATGAGACAAAGCTCATGTAATACTCCTAAATGGACATATTACCTTATGTGTAATTTGAAATGTCATATTCTAGTTGAAATCGTCTAGTCGAACTATTCTAATCATAAATTTTCTTAAGGTAATCCCATATAGCTTTGGTCGTCTTATAAGGTCGAAGATTGACAACAATGGAAGAGTCCATAGTCCGCAATAGCCGTGTCTTAACTCGAGCATCCTTGGTCGCCCACTCGTAGCTTTGGTCGAATTAGTCGACTCGTCGTCCGTGCTATCAATAATTCCCCATAATTCTTTTCCTTGAACATAAATTTGAAACCGAAATTCCCAAGCAAAATAATTCTTGCCCGAAAACTTCACAAAAGGTATCTCTAGTTTCTCCATCAATATAATGCTAAGAGAGATGCCAAAAAATATAACTCACAAAGCTTCGAACCAAGAAGACCAAAAAACAATTCACAAGAAAGATAGAACGGAAGAACAAGAAACCTCGTAGGGCTCGATACCACTTTTCTTTTCTTTTATGCTTTTATTTTTTATTATATATTATTTATTCAAAATCATTTTTTTTCATAATTAATGTTCACTTTTTTATTTTTGTAAAGACCCATTAACAAAAATTAATCATTTTTTTAATATAAATTGATTAAGCACATTCTCCTAATTTGATATTTTTTAAAAAATAATAATTAATTGCATTTTTTTCTTTTATCAAAATTAAAAAAATATTACTATGATATATTTAAACTCAATTATATATATACATATTAAATTAAACAAATTTTCACAATTAGTATTAATTAATTTTTATTATATACCTATATTTTTTAATTATTTAAAATATTAAAACATAGTATATAATAATAGATTTACTTATAGCAACGCTCCAATACTATGCTCGTTATTACTTGTTACTGCTCATCGAATTTAATCTTAAAGCGAGTATATCGAGGTTTTAATTAGTGATTAAGTCCTTCATGATGAAATATTATGGGATTCAATTTTGCCTAGTAAGCTACTAGGACTTTCTATGAGTATTTGGTTTAAAGAAAGAATAATAAAGTAGAAAGAATTTTATCAATCGAAAGAGATAAAATTCATTAAAAATTATGTAAATATCATAAATAAAAAAATATGACACTTATATCATTAGCTATCAAGATGTTCGATGTCATTTTGACGGATCAATGCTTCATAGGCTACAAAGATAAGACTATTGAAGCAATAAAAAACTATCACACTACTTGTAAAAAAGTAAGAACTAACTATTACAGGATAAACTAAGGAAATTGAATAAACTTGTACAAGAAGTCTTGTGTTGTTGATCGTATATGATTCCGTTGGTCCTCCTTCCTTAAATAGCTCTTGATTGATAACTACCTTTTATTTAAATTTAAGCATGAATAGTTATTTGATAACTATCCTTTTATATTCTTTGTGCATTTTGTGTAAAACCCCCAACCTAGGACCTAAAAGGTTGAGAATATTATCACCGTTAATCCACATTCAAAGTACAATGAATGCAAGCTAACAAGGCATTGTGACTTAATCTTTAAGTCTAAAGTGAAATCTTATGTTTTAAAAATCTAATATTAGCCAGGTAGGTCTTATACTTTAACTTAAAAGACGTTATAAATTTTTCGTGTTTGATCGATTTACTCGAATACTTGAAACTCGGATTCGAGGTTATTTGTTAGTTCAAATCCTTTCTTTACTAACTAATGTAATTCATTGAAATGTAGTTCCTTATTATCAATTATTATGATATTACTTATTCTCTTTCATTTTTTCTATTCTTTTTATTTAACGATTAATTAAGAAATTCTCCCGAATATTCAAGGATGCTAGCATGCAATGGGCAATTTAAAGTAACTACACTACTATCGGTACATTATCATTTGACTATCGGTATTACGGTTCATACGAGTTACAAATTTACATACAAAACTAAATATGTCCACCTAGATCCCGGAGCCCCATTTAAGGTATAGCCGTTTGGTGCACTCCTCGTAAATCAGCTTTATAGAGAAGTAAGTCATAATAGCTTATTAATCTACACCACAAGGAACTATATGAGCTACAACCCAGTAAGTTAACGTATGCATATAGTGTACGTGCATGTATATGCATGTATAAAATACCGATATATGCATAATAACTCATTTTTCTCATGTCATAAACCATTTCATAAACGGTCTGAAAATCTTTTTCTGTCTTTGGAAATGTCCCATTTAGGTACTTTAGGGTTTCCATAACATATGTCCGGTGAACCGGACCCATACACGGACATGCCCTACCGAGCCTCTAAAAGTACACGTTTGCATTTGCCCGACCCTAAATCATTACCATTACCATTACCATATGAAAAACCTATGAAGTCCATCCTCATAAAAATCTTCAAAGTCATGAAAATCCTTTTCTTTAAAATACTTTCGATCGCTATCGAAACTCATAGTATAAAATATGTTTCCATGACTTAAAACATTATTCATGAGCTTTGGCATGCATATACATTTTGAATGACAATGCATGCTAACAATGATACTCAAGTACATGTCGTAAATGATCGTCTAACCATGTTATGAAAACACGAATAAAATCGAACAGACATAACAAAATAAATAACATCAATCCGTATCAAGCAAGTACAATCATCATTGGTGCGTCGGTTATCATAACCACAATTCTCATTACCAATCACAACTCAAGCATAACCATCATTCATTAATCATGGCATCACATATATTATTGGAAAGAAAATAAAATCATAACACAAGAGTAAGTAAATAATTATATTTCATTTTAGTTTCATTGATTTACTTTACATTTTAACATTTCTAAGTTATTTTCTTATGCTCCTAACTATCCTTTCGCATCTAACATTTACCAAATTAGGTACTAATCCATTTTCTAACTTAATTAAGTATTATTTCATTGATTACGTAGGCCAATTTTGGTTTGGGCCTTAATAGGCCTAAGGTCTAATTTTTCCTAAATCAATTGTTCTTTAGATTTTCATGAACACTTTTATTCTAAACCATCTCCTTTACATTATCTTGAGCATGAATAAACTAATTTAGGGTATGAAACTTAAAGAGTGACTTTTAAGTGATCGAGTGAATTATACGGGTAAGGACACACCCGTGTGAGAGGCCGTGTAACTCTCTGTCTCCAAAAAACACATTTCTTGATTACATGGGAAAGGACACACCCATGTGGGAGGCCATATAACTCTCTCGCCTCCAAGAAAAACACATTTCTTCATTACACGGGCAAGGACATGCCCGTGTGGGAGGTCGTGTAATTCTCTCGCCTCCAAGAAAAACACATTTCTTCATTACACGAGAAAAGACACGCCCGTGTGGGAGGCCGTGTAACTCTCGACCTTCAAGAAAAATATATTTCTTCATTACACGGGCAAGGACACACCCTTGTGAGAAGCCATGTAATCCTCTCGACTTCAAGAAAAATACATTTCTTCATTACCCATTTTCTTCAATTTTTAGCAAACTTTTCCTTCCTAAACATTAATTCATACTCAAATAAGTCAAAATCAAGTGCCAAAACACCAATTAAATGAAAGAATTCAAAACCCCCAAATTGGTTTCATCAAAAACCATAACCCTAATTTTTTCTAATTAAGCAATTAAATCAAACCAAGCAATTAAACATGAAATTGACTTGAAATTGAGCATGCTTGTGGTTTAGGTGAGGTTAACTTACATGATTAAGCTCCAAATTAACCTTAAAAAGGTAGGTTGCTTGAAAATCCTCTTCCTCTCATTTTCCCCCATAAACTCGAATTACCTCTTTTACTTTTTTTTTAAGGTATTCAGCTCTCAACTCGAAATTGAAGCTTAATCTACTAATTTAGAGGGTTTAAAATTGGTTAGGATTATTTTGGGTAATTTTTAAGTGAAATTTTTGTAAGATTTTCCTTTGCGTTTTTCAATTTTTCCTCCCCTTATTATTTTTTCAGCACCCCTATTTATATGAAATTTTTTGGAATCATTGACCTCATCTCCACCCTTGATGTGGAAAAATATCAGCCCTTAATTCAATTTCCAATCATCCATTTCCGTTTGTTCTAATTTTTAGCCATTTATTCATCTTTTTATTGAACCCTTCCACCTTGCTTATTTTTGGCCATAATTTTTACTGGAAGTCAGTATTAATTAATTCTCTAGGTTGGAAAAAGTTGGAAGGAAAATAACAAATTTTGGTCCTCCAAGTTTCTAGACTTTTCCATAGCCTATTCTTTCCTAAATCTCTCTTTTATGCAAAACTCACTTTTAATCCTCCCTTTTCTATTCCTATGAATACTTTTTGACCATTAAAATCATTAAATAATTTAATTTGGATTATTAAACTTTTAATTTTATGCAATGGAGTCCCTAATTTTATGCAATTTAGTCCCTACTTTTAAAATTATGTACTATAATCTTCAAAAATAAAATTTATTTTCATAATAAATTCAAATATTTTATTAAGGGATTTTATTTTAAATTTCATAATTTTTTGACCTCATTTGAGCCTCTAAATTAATTATTTAGTGTGAAATTCACATCGTTTTTTATTAAAAATATTCCCTATACTTAATAAAATTAATTTAAATTTTATAGGAACTTTCACACCTCCCATATGATTATTCTATGCTCTTAAAAAATTCCTCATACTCTTAAGGTGCCTAATTAAATTCTTTTCCTCTAAAAATATTATTCCAATACATCAAAATTCAAATAAAATATTCATAGCACATAATAAAATTCACCCAAGTACATAAAATAATTCAACACCCCTCTAAAAAATATTTTAAATACCTAAACTATTTTTCATGCTTAAACAACATGGTTTAATTAGTTATCTCATGCAAAAACTACTATTCATACACCATAAAATCAATAAAATATTCATTGGGCATAAAATGACTATTTTATCTACTTTGAATATTTTCTCTAATCTTTGTGAACTACTTTATATCTTTAAAATATATCTCATATGTTTTTAAATATTTAATTTTTTATTTAATTTTAGTTTTAGCAAGTACCGATTATTACATACCGTCTTCGTTGAATCCGATCGATTGCGGGACCAAAACATCATTTTATTTAAGTCTTATGATTTCATTGAAATCTAGCTAGTTATACTACGAAACATACTTGTTTCACTCAAGACTTAAGGCTCCGTCGAATACTAGTTGGTGATAAGTCCAAACACATCGTTTTATTAAAGTTTTAAGACTTCATTAAAACTTAGTTAGTTATAAGACCAAACTCATCGTTTTATTAAAGTTTGGCTATAAAACCAAACGTATTGTTTCATCGAAGATTGAAGGCTTCGTCGAAACTTGGTTGCTTCGTGAGACCAAACAAATTACTCCACTTATGTTTTACTTGTTTTGACATGAGAAGATGCCATATTGAATCGACGTATGACCTTGAATTTTGAAATGCCAACACATACCCCCTTTTAGCCCTTTAGAGATGAAATGAAAATTTCTCTCTTTAATGGGTAAAACATTAAATGTTGATTAAACTTCACATCATATATTTCTTAAACGACTATTTGTAATCATTTTTATGCTTTGGTTACCTAGCAATCAATGGTTTTCGTCTTATCACATCCGAACCGTAAACTTCATAGCTCAACCATCATAATCCTTGAAATATATCATATAAAAAGAAAAATGATCTTCAACATTTTCACTTTTATTGTGATTTATCCTTCTATTAGGTTTTGTAAAACAAAAACCTTTTCCTTCTTTCGACATTTTGTTGAACATTTCTCTTTCTTTTGTTAAACTTTTATTTCACTTTCTCCATAAAAAATGGCTTCAAAGGGAAATGTTAAATCTTCAAGGAAAGTTATTCAAGAGAAGGTTACCTTTTAAGGGGATTGCTATAGACTAAATGAGCTCTTCGAGCAAACAAGTATGATTAACACACCCTTGTTCCAGATTATTACTAGTAACGATGTTGTTGATGTTGTGATTGGTCACAAGAAATACCCGAGAGAAGAGTTTCTATCAAATGATGGGTCCTACTATAAACATCGAAGTCATTCATCTTATGAATATGATCGATACAACCTTCCTAAAGACTTGTGAGTCCGGTGTTCTTTTTTCACTTGGATCTTATCCAATTCTTTAAAATTGGACACAATCTGTTAAGGATTTTCCTGTTATTTGACCAAAACCGAGTGCTAAATATGAAGACTAGGTTAAGAAGAGGTTTATCCCATAATTAGGTAAGAAATAGGATGCGATAGAGATTTGTAAGTCCATTCTTTTATCGATATAATTTGGATATGGCTTTCAATAAACAAGATGATTGACCCTTTGCATTCGTGATCCATACATCCTTTCAATCATATTGGTGAAAACCTATTAAATCAATTCTCCTGGTGTATTTCCAAGGGCGGGATGTGATGTCGAACCATTTCCTTTAACTATTGCCATAGTTAGTGCATTTTGTGGTGTAAAATCGGTTGTTGCCCTTTGAGGTATGTTTGGAGGAGGACCATAGGAGGTGCACGGGATGAATGATCATTATTTTGGCCACAATGACCATGTCCATAAAGTTTTTGTGGCATGTCATGACCATTTCTATTATCGAATGGTCTAGTAATGATAGAAGGCGAATATCTTAAAGGAACTTCGATCAACTCGATCGTCGATGATCTCATTTCCTTGTTAATGTTGAAATTCCTTTCTTCAATTAGTTATTTTCCTTTTCCTCCTATCAAAACCAAAAGCCATCAAGCATCCTCTCTCATCATTCGAGTGACGCTTACCGTCATCTCAAATCTTGGTTCGATAATAATTTCCATTTTCTTGGCCACTTGTCTAGCCAATGGTAAAAGAGTTTCATTAAACAAGTAATTTACATCCGTAATCACTCTATCGTTATGATAATGCATACAATCCATCAATTTGATAGTATGGTTAGTGATGTTTTCATTATTTTTCTTTGATGATTCGGCTATGGAAGCCTTTATCCCGTTGATATCCTCTTCACGTTGATTCGACACTAACTCGTATATGTCGATTTATCTGATCGCCTATCTCCAAAGATGGATCATATATCCTCTTTAGTAATTCTTCAATCTAATTAGCCAGCATTTGTCAAAATTTAGCCATTCGTTCTTCGAGTACTTGTTTCCTAACATCATGGTTTTGATTTATAAAATCACTTCTATCTAAACCCACATGTTATTGATTTTTGACATTCAAACTATTTTTATTGTCAAACTCGCCCTTTATTAGTTATGCTTTTAGGTTCCGTGTTGTCATTAACCTTGGTTTTCTTGTAATTATGGTTTTCCATGGTTATATGTTCACATTCAAAAATTTGGATCATTCCTTCAACGAAACGGAAAGTGTTTCATCAATTCGGAGAGTTGGTGTCTAGTCATACTTATATTAGTGCTATGTTTTGACATTTCTCTCTCACCGTGGTTGCCAAAACTTGTTGCTCGCTTGTCAAATTTAATCTTAAAGCGAAGCATATCAATGCTTTAATTAGTGATTAAGTCCTTCACGATGAAATATTATGGGATTCGGTTTCGCCTAGCAAGCAACTAGGACTTCCTGTGGATACTTAGTTTAAAGAAAGAGTAATAAAGTAAAAAGAATTTTATCAATAGGAAGAGATAAAATTCATTAAAAAGACTCGTAAATATCATAAATTGAAAAATATGACACTTACATAATTAGCTATCAAGATGTTCGATGCCATTCGGATATATCAATGGTTCCTAAGTTACATAGATAGGACTACTAAATGCAATAAAAGACTATCACACTACTTACAAAAAAGTAAGAACTAACTATTACAGGATAAACTAAGAAAATTGAATAAACTTGTATAAAAAGTCTTATGTTATTGATCGTGTGCAATTCTATTGGTTCTCCTTCCTTAAATAGCTCTTGATTGACAATCTGTCTTTTATTTAAATTTAAGAGTGAATAGTTATTTGGTAATAGCCTTTTCATTTTCTTTGTGCGTATTGTTTTCGTTGAAACTGGTTGATTGCGGGACCAAATGCATTATTTTATTTAAGTCTTATGATTTTTTTTAAAACTTGACCTAGTTATACTAATAAATGTATTGTTTCACTCAAGACTTAAGGCTCCATTGAAACTCGATTAGTGATAGGTCCAAACGCATCGTTTTATTAAAGTTTAAGGGCTTTGTCGAAACTTGGTTGCTTATAAGACCAAATGCATCGCTTCATTAAAGTTTGGTTATAAAACCAAACGCATCATTTCATCAAAGACTTAAGGCTTCGTCGAAACTTGGTTGCTTCATGAGACCAAACGCACTCGTTTCACTTATGCTTTACTCGCTTCATCATGAGAAGGTGTCATATTGGATCGGCGTATGATCTTGAATTTTGAAATGCCAACATTACTATACTACTATTATTATCACTATCACCTCTTCCTCCTTTAGCATTGATCACCTTTATCATTTTTATTATCATCATATTTGATGAAATTATATTTTTAATCATTATTCTAATTTGTCAAAAACAAGATATTAAATTTTAAATTTCATTATGATTTGGAATAAAGTGAAAACATGAGGCAGCAAAAATATCTTTTTAAAATACTAGAGATCATAAAAGCTTTAAAAACATTAAGGATCAAAATAAAACATAATTTAAAATTTGCATATGAAGGTCCAAAAACAGCCAAGAAATCATGAAAATACCATTGTTTAAAAAATTACAAAAAATGCCATAGAATGTATAGTAATTTGTGAGTAAATGAACATGGAATGAATAGTAATTACTTTATTTTTTTAGTTGTTTTTGCTAATAGTCTAGAAAATTTTTGCTTTTGATACTAAGCTTAATTTGTTGTAATTATCTTTTCTTCTTGCATTTATTTTATGGAGTATATATATATATATATTAACTTTAGATTTTAGTATCTACTCTAAGTCTTCCTTGAATGCATTATAGTTGTTTACTTATTTGAATTGGTTGTTTCTATATAGTATGTGCTCATGAAAAAATATTCCGGCTATGCACACAAAAGTTAATGAAATTAAAAATCAAAAATTAAAAAATAAATCTGTTTAAACTAAATTAACCGAAAACCAAAACTAAAATTTTGAATTTTTTTAATTGAAAAACCAAATCTTATTTATGTTTGGTTTCGGGTTTTATTTTTGAAAATTAGGTTAACCAAAATCAAATAAAAAAAAACCGAATGACGACCCTTAATGACCTTATATAAGAATAGGTTTAACCATTGTCCTTAGAATATATAGAGGGACCAAATTGAACCAAACAAAAGTTTAGTCTTCGATTAACATAGTAAGTGCCCTCGATGAAAGAATTAAAAAATTGAAGGAAACAGAATCGAGGCATCTGTCTGTTGGTAAATGGTTTCTTTTTTTAATGTTATTTTTAATCGAGGCATCTGCAGAAGCAATCGCGTTTGAGCAGAAATGATATTAAAATCTTTCAAAAGCGCATTTAATGTTTTTTTTTTCCCAATTCAAACACATTTAAAAAACATTTTCAAATACACCAAAGGCAACTAGATTATCACGTGTGGCATAAGAATTCACTACCTGAATTTCTGGTAGACAAAATTGTTTTTATTAAGTCCACGATGGATTTAACTTGTGTCTCAGGATTCATGATTAGAAAGCAAAAGGAAGAAAATCGTCAATTAGATGACATGCATATTACTTCCCCTTAAAAAAAAAAAACCACTCATGCCATAGGCTGTCCGAGCCTCATCCCGCCCAGGAACATGTTTCACTAGGACTAGCCCAAGACTGCCAAGATTTTGGGCTGTTACAAAACCCAGGCCTGGCCTTTGAAGGGTTTCCAGCATTTAGAAATTAAATATACAGCATCAAAGAGTAACTTTCGAAGTTGGATGACAAGTTTTCTATGACGAAAATTGTTCAGTTTTCTATCACAAAGTTTGGGTATAATGTCATAGAAGAACAAACAAAATAGCACAAGTCACCCTTTATATTCCATTGAACAACATAGCTAATTCTACGTAAGAATCGATCAATTTTATTAAACAGTTTAATTTTTCTTCTACTGAGGATTAGACACCTGACCAGTTAACGAAATTTTAAAATGCAGAGAGTCAAAAGTGCTTGTATCAGGTCATAGACAGACAAAATGCTTGACTTCTGAGCCAAGTAACTGAAAGTGACAACACAAAATAATAATACTAGAGTGGTTATTGGTTAATAACCAAAAGACTGACCTTCCTTAATTTATTTGTTTCAACAGAACAGGAAGGACCTGATCACTAGCCATCATCATGAATACCTCTAAGATATTTCTCATCATTTCATTGCTTGAATTCCTTCTCCAAATTTGCCTGTCCATAGACACCATAGGTTTTAACCAGTCTATTACAGATGGTAATGTTTTAGTCTCCAGCGGAGGAACCTTCACTTTGGGATTCTTCAGCCCTGGTAATTCCAGCAATCGATATCTTGGGATTTGGTATACTAAAGTTTCAGTTCAAACTGTTGTATGGGTTGCCAACAGAGACAATCCTATCAATGATTCCTCTGGAATATTCTCAATCAATGGTCAAGGTAACCTCATCCTCTATGATAAAAATCAAACTATTCCTGTCTGGTTCACAAATGTTTCATCCGTCTCATCAGCCAGCAATTCTGAGGCTCAGCTTTTAGATTCAGGAAATTTTGTTCTCCTTCAACTGGATAGCAGAATAGTCTTATGGCAAAGTATTGATCATCCTACCAATACCATGCTTCCTTTTACAAAACTTGGATTGGACAGGAAAACTGATCTGAACCGGTTTTTAACATCTTGGAAGTCCCTGAATGATCCAGGAACTAGCGAGTGGTCATACTACTTGAAGCCAAGTGGGCTTCCTGAGCTGATGTTATACAAGAGTCAGGTTCCGTGGTGGCGCAGCGGACCTTGGAATGGCATCAAGTGGAACGGCATACCTGAGATGGCAACTAATTTCCTTTTCAACACGAGTATCATGTACAATAATAATGAGACTGCCATTTCATGGGGAATTCTCAATTCTTCTGTCATCTCAATGTTATTTCTGGATCTGACAGGACAAATCAAACGATCCACTTGGCATGATCAAGATCATAGATGGATCACATTCTGGACAGCACCAGCGGAAACGTGTGATTATTATGGACATTGTGGAGCAAATGGTAATTGCAACCCTTATAATGCTGGAGTATTTGAATGCAGTTGTCTCCCAGATTATGAACCCAGGTCTTCAAATGATTGGTACTTAAGAGATGCATCAGGTGGGTGTGCGAGGAAGCAAGGGGCATTAACCTGTAGAAGTGGTGAAGGATTTGTGAAGGTGAAAAATGCTAAGGTTCCAGATACCTCTATGGTCCTTTTGGATATGAGTATGAGTTTGCAAGCATGTCAAGAAGACTGCTTGAGAAATTGTTCTTGCACAGCATATTCTACTGCAGATTTGCATAGAGAGAGTGGCTGTGTAACATGGTACGGGGATTTACTTGATACAAGAGTCTTTACAGATGGAGGACAAGATATATACATTCGCGTGGATGCAGCCACATTAGGTGAGTTAATTTCTTGTGAGATATAGCATAATCCTTCTCAAGTTTCTGAACTGTTTTTATGCAAATAATAATTTGCAAGTAAACCTTCTTCAATTGATGATTATACGTTCTCGTCCACCAACTTCCGTAACTTTTTCGGTCCTGTTTTGCCTATAAAGAATAATGTTTGTGATGGGAAATTTTTTACAGCTCAATACACAAAGAACTCAAAAGGCTTCTTTGCCAAGAAGGGGGCATTAGCAGCTTTGGTAACCCTTCTAGCTGTAGCAGCCATCGTTGTCATTTCTATTACATATTGCCTGGTGAAGAGGAAAAGAAACGGTAAGCAAATTTCTCTCAGTCAGCACCTTATTAAATCCAAATATTTTGTATGATAAAAAATCAAAAGCTTAATTTCTTACACAAAAAGCATCATGTTCCGAGCTAATTGTTCGCTGGTGATTACTTATCCTGTCATTCATAAGAACAGGAGACAGTGCGGTTTTTTCACACTTCAAGTACCATGTGTGAACTGACAAAAATAAACTACAGAGTACAGAGTACAGCACACCCTACCCTATATGTCGGAAGCCAAGAGAGAATTATACTTCATTGGAAAAAAGAATGGACTAAAACCAATAAAAATGGTGCAATTGTGAAGAGCTGATGTTTTTAGATTTGGAATTTAGAACAGATTTGTATTTAGCATTCTTTATTTGAAACACAGGACGGAGAGGAGAACAGGATCTGTTTATCGATGGTACCTCTTCTTTAGCACACTTTCAAGACTGGCAAAAGGAGGATTCTGAGGAAACTGCAAGTTCAAATTTACCAATTTTTGATATAAAAATTATAGCTGCTGCCACAGACACTTTCTTTTTTGCCAACAAGCTTGGACAAGGTGGTTTTGGCTCAGTTTATAAGGTAATTTCCGGCTCTGAAACTAACACTCAGTGAAGTATGAATGTGCATAAATACAAGAAATATGAGGTGAAGATCAGATTACGGATTTGTTCATTGATTACGTTCTCAGGGTCGACTACCCCATGGACAAGAAATAGCTGTGAAAAGATTGTCTAAAAGTTCAAGACAAGGTGTTGAAGAATTCAAGAATGAAGTTAGGCTGATATCAAAGCTCCAGCACAAAAATCTGGTTAGGCTTTTGGGCTGCTGCATTCATAAAGAAGAGAAGATGTTGGTCTACGAATACTTGCCCAACAAGAGCTTGGACTTCTTCATCTTTGGTATGGCTTCTTTCCATCCATTTGTAGTAGCATTCAACCATTTCTTACACAATTTATGGCATTGTTAACTAGATTCTGCAATAAGAATGTATGTTTGAAGAGAATTTTGAGCATTTGCATTTGATTTGATTCTTCAAAATTGCAGATAAAACTAGAAGGGAACTTTTGGATTGGAGCCAACGTTTTGAAATTATTCTTGGGATTGCTCGAGGTCTTTTATACCTACATCAAGATTCGAGGCTAAAAATCATTCACAGAGATCTAAAAGCTGGCAATGTTCTGTTAAATGCTGCAATGAACCCAAAAATTTCAGATTTTGGTATGGCTAGAATATTTGGAGAAGATCAAACAGAAGCAAATACAAATAAAGTGGTTGGAACATAGTAAGTGCTCTCTTTCTCTCGCCATCAAGCACACATGCGCATACAAAACTGAAAATTGGACGTGCTCTTGACCGCTTCTTTCACCTTGCATGAGTGTAGTGGATACATGTCTCCAGAATATGCAATGGAAGGGCTATATTCAATCAAATCAGATGTCTTCAGCTATGGGGTCTTAGTACTGGAGATCATAAGTGGCAGGAAAAACCATGACTACTACGATGAAAGTCCTTCTCAGAATTTGATTGCACAAGTAAGTGAAACGTCTCCCCAAACTTTTCCTTTTATTGTATACTTGCCTTGAAGGATGATCTCTTGAACTTCTATTTCCAGGCATGGAGCTTATGGAATGTAGGCAGAGCATTGGAGACAGTCGATTCAACATTAGGAGAGTCATATCCTACAAATGAAGTTTTGAAATGTATTCAAGTAGGCCTTTTATGCGTGCAAGATAACCCGGCAGATCGACCGAGAATGTCAGCAACAGTGTTCATGTTGGATAACGAAACAGTCCTTCCTTCTCCTAACAAGCCCACATTCATTATCAGAAGAAAGCAGAGTGATTCAAACTCCTCAACAGCTAGAGGAGGTGCTGCTTCTATAAATGATGTAACAATGACCAACATCGAAGCGCGGTGAAGTCTCGAGATTCTTGTGAGTTGTAACATAAATTCTCCTGAGAGAAACACTACAGTTGAAGTTCTGTTAGAGATCCGGGAAAGAACAAGATCAATGTCACGATAGCTTATTTTAGGTCTGAACAATGTAGAATTTATAAATGCATTAGGAATAGGCAGAGGCCAGATTTGAATTTGATGTTTACTGGATATTACTTAAACAATGTTGGGTCGGAAATAGATTGTCTCTAATCATTTTATAATTTTTTTTTAAAGATCTCTTAATTAAAGCCGGTATAAAAGAATCTACAACACTCGTTAATATTCATTCCTCATTATTTCTTCGTTACAGCCATCATTTGTTTTTCCTTGTTTATTAAGGTTGTTATCTTTTGTAATTGTCTATTTGTCCACGTGATTTAAGAGTCAATAGCCCATGAATTGCTCGTCAAAGGATGTTAACATTTCTCAATACTTCATCTCTATTCTCATTCGACGTGGATCCATTCTTGGGTCGGAATTAAATGTAATAACTTCTTATTTCTCTAGTTTCCATCATTTTTAGGTTTATTAATGATTCCGAAATTCTCTAACGTGTTGCTTACGGTAATAATTAATGACACGATTCTGTTACTCCAACGACTTCCAAGTTATGAATTTCCAACACTAGTGTAGGTCCAATCTTTATGTGGAAGTCAACAAACAATTCCGTCTTTCTTCATGGATATATATTCAGGTAGACAAGTCTTCAAACCAAACAAGAAGTTGCATGTGACTGGGTTGCCTATTGGCTTTTTTGTCACAGCCAGTAATAGCCAATCTGTTTTAAGTCTTTGTAGAATTTTGAACATCTTGATTTTACGGAAAAGGGGTATATCAATCCCCTTTTTTTTCTTTTCTTTTTTTTTTTCAAGGCAATTAAGCAGTCAGATATTGGATCAACAGTACTAAATACGCCACCTTACACAGTTATGGCGATCATTTCCCACCCCACTGATAAGGATAAAGGATATACCACTCTTGTGTATATCCCTCACCTGACATGAATATCTGTAGAGTGGTATAGATAGAAGTCTTCGTAACAAACAAGTATGTAATGTATAAGTCCTCGTAAATGCAAACTCCTCCTCTAGTAAAATCTATAAGTACATATGCTTAATGAACATTATTTATCTTTGGATCCTAAGCAATCCTTTCATGGTATCAGAGCATCACCAGGTTTAAACACCCAGCTCGATCCAAATTACAAAATTTTTCTTCTTCCATGGCCGATCCAACCACTCCCCATTAACACACCAAATCCAGCAGCCTGCACCCATTAACATATCCTATCCTAATATCACTTCCCATTTATCCATCATGCTAAATTCAGCCAATTACCTTTTATAGAAAACACAACTTTTACCACTGTTATGTGGGTACAAGCTTGCTCATCACATTGATGGCAGCCTTCCCACCCCTCCTTTAACAGACTCTGCTTATGGTGATTAGAATACACTGGATCAAGTTTGTTCTTAGCTGGATTGTCAGCTCTCTTTTCACCAACTTTGTAGCACAATTGGCTAGAATAACCACTGCTCGCGAGGCTTGGGACAAGCTTGCAACCATATATGCTTCTGGTTCTAGAACACAAGTACATCAACTGCGCATAAGTTTGATTGGACTGTCACAGATTCAGACCTACATGCTGCGTGCTAAAGAGCTGTCCGATCACCTTGCTCTGCTGCAGCTCCCTATCCTAGAAGACGATCTCATCGATTATATATTACGAGGCCTAGTGCCTACGTACCCTCTATTCATGCGCAACATTGAAGCTAAACTTACAACAATCACATATGATGACTTGTTTTCTTTGCTGCTGAATGAAGAAATGCAACTGGCTAGACATGAAAACTCCTCTGATGCAATGCCACCAATGGCATAATTTTTTACCCATGGCTTCCATCCCTATTGTGGAAGAGGACGTTATCATGGCAAAAGCAAAGGTAATGGCTATGATTGAAAGATCATGCTTTCTATGAAAATATGAAATAAAACAAAATTTTTCTTCATTTAAAGTTTTTAAAATCAAATAATTAATTCAATTAATTATACATAATTATATCTCACCTGTGATTTTAACCAACTAAAAATTGGCAACATTTGTCTTTTAATCTTCTGAGATTAGCTCACAAGAGTTGTTCAAACTTTGGACCAAAAAATATCTCCCCCACCTAACATAAGCGGATATATTCTAGCGGTTGTCTATTCTATAGTTTTTTTTTTAAAAAAAAATTAAGTTTGTGTCTCAATAACTCTAATTTTATTTTATAATTATATAATCGAAATGGACTACTCCTAATATGTATCCCAAGACCCAACCCACTCTTCCATAAATCTAGTTTAGAGAAATTAATAATTAGTACTTTTCTTTTTAAAATATAATTATTTAGTCTTTTATATTTTACTTCCGTCAATAATTTAGTTTTTTTTATCAATTTTTTATTAGATTAGTGATTTTTATTTCTAAATTATGCTTCAATTGATTTTTTTATTAAAGAGATAAAAGAACAGTAGTTGAAGAAGAAAAATAAGATTTCAAATGCAAAATATTTTGAAAGAAAGAAAAAAATTATTAATCTAATAAAAAAATTGATAACATAACTAAGTTATTGACTGATTAAAACATAAAAAAATAAATTATTAGTTTTTTAAAAAATAATAATTTATTTATTTTTTAAAATAAGAAAAACTAATTTATAATTTACTCTTTATTACATGGGTCCACTATCTGAGCTACCCCGATGTCCATCCAAAAAAAAAAAAAAGATTTTTGATATGTACCTGGCTGGGGCTCCACTCATTAAAACCCCAACTGCACCAATCAATAAATCATCTACTCAACCTCGGCAACATACAATCAATAGAGCAAATCATGAATCTTGCAGAAATGTCTCTTAGTGCATTGCTTCTCTTCCTTGTTTTCCCTTCTTGCTTATCTATTGACATCATAGCTCCAAACCAACCAATCAAAGACGGAGATGTTTTGGTCTCCGGTGGACAAAGCTATGCACTTGGGTTCTTTAGTCCAGTTATCAACTCTACTCGTCGCTACGTGGGAATTTGGTACAATAAGGTTTCAGAACGAACTGTTGTATGGGTAGCAAATAGAGACAGTCCTGTCAATGGTACCTCCGGGGTCCTGGCTATCAGCAATCAAGGTAACCTTGTGCTTTACGAAAATAACCGAAGTAATGTTCCGGTTTGGTCTACGAATGTTTCAGCCTCATCAATGAACAATTGCCTGGCTCAGCTCCTGGATACAGGAAATTTGGTCTTGGTTCAACAGGATAGCAAAAGGGTCTTATGGCAAAGCTTTGATCATGCTACAGATACTTTGCTTCCTGATATGAAGCTTGGGCGGGACCTGAAAACCGGTTTCAGCTGGTCTTTGTCATCCTGGAAGTCCAAAGATGACCCAGGAACCGGAACCATTTCCTATGGTATTGATCCAAGTGGTTTTCCACAATTGATTCTATACAAAGGTAAAAGCCGATGGTGGCGGGGCGGGCCATGGACCGGACGAAGGTGGAGCGGAGTACCCGAAATGACTCCTAATTATTTATTTAACGTTACTTTCGTTAACAACTTTGATGAAGTTTCTATACTGTATGCCATGAATAATCCCTCCATCATTTCAAGAATGGTGGTGAACGAATCAGGAGTAGTGCAACGGCTGACGTGGAACGGTCGTGACCAACGATGGATCGGATTTTGGTCCGCACCGAAAGAACCATGCGACACCTATGGGGAATGTGGTACGAATAGTAATTGTGACCCATATCGTGCAAATAATTTCATATGCAATTGCCTACCTGGATTCGAACCGAAATCACCCCGGGAATGGTACTTGAGAGACGGTTCGAAAGGTTGTACCCGAAAACCTAATGTGTCCACATGTCGTGAAGGAGAAGGGTTCGTCAAGTTGGCACGTGTGAAGATACCCGACACGTCCACGGCACGTGCGAACATGAGTTTGAGCTTGAAAGAATGTGAGCAAGAGTGCTTAAGGAACTGTTCTTGTACTGCTTACACTAATGCTGATGAAAGAGGAATTGGATGCTTGAGATGGTATGGTGATCTGGTTGATACAAGAACGTTTGCAGATGTGGGACAGGACATTTACATTCGTGTCGATGCAGCTGAATTAGGTACATGTCCAATTCTTTACTACCTGGGTTTCAACAAGTAATTAAACTAAACTGAGACTTACAAGGTTTGATCCCGGAAATAAAATCACGTCACTTATGGTTAAAAAATTTCATCGGAATAACAGATTAAATACTTAGATATTACTCAATACATAATGCATGCAATTACAAATTTAAAAACATATTAAAATCTCAAACTGTTATATTAAAATAAATTGAGCTATTTATTCTTAAAAATAAAAGTATGTTGAAGGAGTTTGTTTTTTGAAAAGAAAAAAAATGAAACAGACAAGCTATGGTAAAGTAAAAACCAATTATATGAGAAATATGTCTTTTTAATTTCTCTTATAATTAAATAAGAAAAGATGTTTTACTTATAAACACAGTAGTACTAACAGAGCTATACAGTTACATGCTATATATGCTATCTATTTGATTCAATGCTGGCTGTGAATGAGTAGATTTCTTGAAAGTAAATTATAAATTAGTCCCTGTAGTTTCAAGAAACAAGTTAATTACTCCCTTTTGTTTCATAAAATATTATTTAGCCTTTTAATCAGCGTTGACCATACTCAATTTAATATTATTTTTATTTTCATAAAATCTCTTATTTTCTCATCAATCTTTCCCTTTTTTCATATTTTTCTCATTTTTCCATTTCTTAAAAAAATCAAAATAAATTAAAAAATGTAAAAATGACTAAATTATAAATAGATTTCAAGATATGAGGACTAAATAATTAGATTTTGAAATAAAATAAACTAATTAATTTATTTTTCGAAACAAGAGAGACTAATTTATAATTTACTCGATTTCTTGATGGTTGCTGGTTTGTTTTTTTTCCGATTATAAGAAAGGTAGCTTCTACAATGGAAAACTTTTTTTTATTAATTAGTGATTTATGATTAGGCTATTTGATAGGGATAGGTCAATAAATGTGTTTACACGAAATCCATTGATATTATTTGGGTGGTTAATGCTATTATTTACTAATCTGATGAATTGACTAGATTTGTCACACTCAGAGACATATTGCCCCTCATGACAATTGATCAATTACTAACATTTTCTGTTTTTCCTTTTCAAGGACAAAAACATATATTTTTCTGATTTCTATACCCTTGACACCGTTCCTCTGGGTTAATTATAAATTAATCTTTTTTATTTGGAACAAATAAAATAATTATTTTTTATTTCAAAAACTAATTATTTAGTCTTTTCATTAATATTGATCAAATTTAATTTAATATTTTTTAAATTTTAAAAAATATTCTCTTTTCTCATCAATCTTTTGATAGCATTTTTTATTTAAAAATATAAATTAGAAAAAAAAACATAAAATGGATGAAAGAAAATGACTAAATAATTAGTTTTTTTTAAATAAAAAAAGACTGATTAATTCATTTCTCAAAATTAGAGGGACTAATTTACAATTTATTCATTCCTTTTCTCTCTTTATACTATTATTAGTGTTATAATAATTTTTTTAATGAATGATTAATCCTGTTTTAATATTGAATGAACTGATTTGCTTGATGACTTCTCTCCTTGACTGATTGTTATATGGAATTGAATTGAATAGAATTGGAAAACTTAACTAATTGAACATGATAAGAGAGAGTTTATTTGTGGTAGTTAGATTTCTTTGTCGTCTATCAACAAGTTAACAACTCGTTAGTAAGTAAGCATCAATTTATAAGTCATGTCCAAGTGTTCAATTCATGTAGCCAACACTCTTAAAAATTTATTCTTAAAATAAAATCATATATTAAAGAGTGTCATTTAGTCACATCCATAAAAAACATTAGTCTCGAGGTTTGCAAAAAACTTTGAATAGAGAAGTAATTATAGATAAATTTACAATCCAAATAATGCCTCCTTAACAGCTTAGAAGATTTAATGTTCAAACTCACACTGCTAACATTTATTATATTTTCACTTTTCAGCTAAATATGAAAAGTCAGGACCCCTTGCCAAGGAAGGAATACAGGCAATACTGATAGTGTCTATTGGTGTGGCATTATTTCTTATGATCTTCCTTGTGTATTGGTTTATAAGGAAAAGGAGAAAAGGTAAGCAAATAGTCCTTTCAACTGTTATTCTTAAGCAATATATTTTTAATAGCATCATTAAAATCACGGTGTTGAATCAATAAAAGTGCAGTGTGATGCTGAAAGTTTCAATATTTGTTGATTAGTGAAAAAATAGGAACTCATGAGATCAATTAGCATTGTCATAGCTAGTCTTAAGCTCAAGAAACTATACCTCGAGTTTTAAGTCATACCAACAATAAATTTGCTGTCATGTTCATTGCAGCCAAGGTCAGGGAAAGGGACAGGGACAGGGACAGTGACAGGGACAGAAGAAACAAATTTTTTCTAACTTTCCCTTCAAGTTCAAAATGCTTGAGAGACTCCCCAATTAAGGAATTTGATGAAGGTAGAACAAGTTCAGATTTGCCACTCTTTGATCTCAGTGCCATAGCTGCAGCAACAAATAATTTCTCAGATGACAAAAAGCTTGGAGAAGGAGGTTTTGGCTCAGTGTATAAGGTAGCCTGCCTTCAAAATCTCTTAAACATATAGCATTACATGTTTTGACTCCGTTTTTTGTTAGAAAATGTGAGCCATGAGTGAGATGAATTTGGCTTTCAATTTTCAGGGTCTGCTACCTGGTGGAAAGGAAATTGCAGTCAAAAGATTAGCAAAGTATTCTGGACAAGGGATTGATGAGTTCAGAAATGAAGTTGAACTCATTGCAAAACTTCAGCACAGGAATCTTGTCAGGATATTAGGTTGTTGTATCCAAGGAGGAGAGAAGATGCTGATCTATGAATACTTGCCAAACAAAAGTTTGGACTCTTTTATTTTCAGTATGTCGTCATTTTCCAGTTCTGCTCATCCTTTTCCTTTGGAGTAAGCTGTAGAAATTTGGAATATGTATGTGTCTGCATTGATTTGATGAAATTTTATTCTTATTTGGGTACAGACGAATCGAAAAGGCCATTGTTAGATTGGTCTAAGCGACACAGCATTATTTGTGGGATTGGTCGAGGGATCTTATACCTTCATCAGGACTCCAGATTAAGAATCATCCATAGAGATCTCAAGGCAAGCAATGTTCTACTGGATGCCTCTATGAACCCAAAAATTTCAGATTTTGGCATGGCTAGAATATTTGGTGTAGACCAAATTGAGGCAAACACAAATCGCGTCGTTGGAACATAGTAAGTTCATCCTTCTCTAATGTACTAAAAGGACGCAACAATGGCAGTGCTGTAAGGCTATCTTAGATAATTTTTTTTTCTGAATAGCTAACTGCTAACCCTCTTGGCTTCTTCTTTTGCTATGTTATTGCAGTGGTTATATGTCACCAGAATATGCAATGCAAGGCCTATTTTCAGTAAAATCTGATGTTTATAGTTTCGGGGTTTTGCTATTAGAGGTCATCACTGGAAATAAAAACAGCAGTTTTTATGATGAAAAAACCTCTTCAAACTTGGTTGGATATGTAAGTAAGACCACAGATTACCAAATTTTAATTTTTTTTTTAACTCCAACATAGCATGTTGAGATGTGGGATTGCTTTAGGTTTGGGACCTATGGAGAGAAGGCAGGGCCTTGGAACTAGTCGATACATCGATGGGCGACTCGTATCCTGAAGATCAAGTTTTAAGATGCATCCAAATTGGTTTGTTGTGCGTGCAAGAATCTGCAATGGATCGACCAACAATGTCTAACGTTGTTTTCATGTTGAGTAATGACACAACTCTTCCATCTCCAAAGCAACCTGCATTTATTCTGAAGAGAAGTTACAAAAGTGGAGATCCATTAACAAGTGAAGGAACTAATTCTATAAATGAAGTGACTGTCACTATGCTTGAAGCTCGGTAGAGGCCTACATATCAGATGCTATGCATGCATCCATATATTACAAATACAGGCATTGCAGATTCGAAATATTATTGATTAAATTTTCCAAAAGTAGTGCATAGTAATGTAGTTATTTTTTTTATTTTATTTTTTATAATAAAATGTATTTTTAGATTAGTTTATGATAAGTTGTATCTTTGCATTCAGAAATATTATATGTGTATTTTTACTTATGTTTAGAAGCAGTACAAAAGCTCACATCTGCTTAACACAAACCTGTATCCCTTCAATCTTAATTAAGAGCTGACATAAGTACATAAATAATTCATTTCCACCATGTCTACATGCATCGTTTCTCAATAATCTATCTAGGGTTTTTTTTTTTTTTTTGTTTCAATCTCAAATCAGATTTTTGTAAACCGAATCTAAATTCATATTTCTTATCATTTAAGGTGTTGCAACATTATAAAAGATTTCAGATTTAACAGAAACCCTTATATTTAGAATGCTAGATAGAGTTTCAGATAAACCTAGTGACTCTGTTTGATTTTTGTTAGGAATTTGAAAAGTTCAGTTGCAGTTATAATTTCTGCAAACCTTAGAACTCCTTGTATGTCCCTTTAATCTATCCCTATTATTTAACCGGCAATACTATTACTACTTTATAATAGATAATAACACTATACTTGATAGTATTGCCACACAGGGATCTTTTCATGATAGTAAAAATATAAGTATTTGAAAGTAGAGTTGTCTTTTAGTTTTTAAAAAATAAAAGTTAAGAAAAATCTAAAAGGTTGATGCTAATAATTCTAGATAAGAGGATTGATTACACAAATTAAAAAGATTATGGTCATCCCTAATGAAGTTGCTATCCAATTTTAACCTATAAAAAAATTTTATGCAAAATTTCATTTGTGCACACTTATGATTTTAAGGTGATTTGAAAAATGAATCTCTTGCCAAATTGCCATTTGGCATTGAAGCTTATAAAAAAAGTATAAGTTAGTGCTTAAGGCCCATTTGCAAATCAAACAACCCAAAACACTTGTAAAACATAACAATAAAACAAAACAAATTTGTATCATTAGCCCAACGTTACCTATTAATCCATACAGCAAAAATTACAAACTCATAAATGAAAATCCAAGTAATATAACATGGGCCGTAGGCCTATATCAACCTGTCAACCCACAGAAATAGTACAATTAGATGCCCAATGCCAAGTTCAGGAGTAGATCTACAAGCAGAAAAAATTAGTAGCAAAAAAAAATAAAATAAAATAAGTAAGTAGTAATAATGATAATAATAATAATTATTATTATTATAAGAACCTCATCATTTGTACAAAGTTAATCTCATATTCTAAAGTTATCTATCTAAATTGACTTAGACTAAATTAGAATGACATCACAATAAATAAATAAGCACATAGTGCACAAGGCATAATAAAATTAGATAATATAGAAAAATAAAATAATCAATCGGCCTCCGCAAAGTCTTTGGCCTATTAATTTGTATTAGATTATTTTATTTTTCTCACCATAAGAAAAAAATATTAAATTATTATTAGTTTCATCATCGAACAATGGTTTCTCAAAGACTTTATATTAGTTAAGTAAAATAAGAAATTGTATACTATATAGCATGTATCACCCTTATCCTTAATAAATAAAAATAATTATTATACTAGGAAAATAAAGAAATTTAAATCATAAGCCTACATGCTTCAAATTCCCATCAGGTTAAATTTTATGCATACCATGATCACAAAATCATATTCATTACTTGTCAAATATGTTAAACACATACAATTAAGAACTTTCAATTGACTTATTTTCAATTAAACCCATATTATGTAATTCAAGTTTCCTTAATCACGATGAGGCGTCAATTTTAAACAGTCACATCACCTTGTGTTTGACAAAATCCAATGAAAATATTTTATTGGAATAAACTTGAAAGTTCACACACTTAGATAGCAAAAATAAAAATAATTTTTCCATTGGATTAGAATAAATTTGAAAGTTCACACGCTTAAATAGCAAAAATAAAAATAAAAACATTTGAATAGAAAAAATGTATAAGTTTTCTCACCAAATTTATAATAATGTCATGTTACATTCATTCAACTCTTGAGTCATTTGTTAAGAAATCAAACCAAATTTTTAGTTTTGCTATAATGGATTTCTTTTATTAAAAAAAATAATTATTTTTATTTTTTATTTTATTTACATATATATATTTTTTTACTAAATAAAAATTTTGCTAGTAAATTAAATTTTAAACACGTGTTAAATGGACTTTGAAATCAATTTGATGTATAAGTGAGTGCATTCACACAAATTAAAAATCTAATGGAGCGACTTTTCAATCAGATTCCGAGAACTCACCAACTCTCACAATTTTCCTCCATTTAGGAAGTTCGATGCCAGCAGGCTAAACAATAAGGACCAAATTAAAGACATTTAAAACTTGAAGGCCTAAACCTTAAATATTCATCCAAACAAACAAAATTACACAATTTCCCACCCGGCTTCCACTGAGATTCCAAGAACTCGCTTAACTCTCACCACCAATAAGCAAGAATTGTAGAGTCTATCACTTTGTTTTGTTGACCCTTATGGCAGCATACTGCATATCCGACAAAACGATAAAAAGTGACGCTTATAAATTAATTTTTTTTAGTTTTGAAAAATTATTTATTTAGTTTTTTTTTTCATTTTACATTTTAAGAAAATAATAAGATAATATAAAAATTAATAAAAAAATATTTTTTAAAATAAAATAATACTTAAATTAAATAATTAATTTAAAAAATAAAAATAACTCGTTTCTCGTAAATAGAAAAACTAATTTGTAATTTACTCCACGTGGATTTGATTCTCCAAGTAGCTAGTTATATATGTATGAATTGTATCCAAGTTGAGCTAAGCGGTCCCATCCTAATCAATCTTTTCCTTTTACCCTTTTTAGAGTTTGTGTTTCTTCATTTAGGCTCCGTGTTTTTTTAAAAAAATTCAAAAACAACTTTCAATAAAAAAATAATTTTGAAAAATCTATTTTACATGAAGTTATTTTTAAAACAAATATTTTCTTACGTTTGATAATTATATGAAAAAATTACTAAAAAACATATTTCATCCTAATCAATCTTTTACTTGTATCCTTTTTAGAGTCCATGTTTCTTCATCTAGGCTCCATGTTTTTTTTTTTCATTCAAAAACAACTTTCAATAAAAAAATTATGAAAAAGCTATTTTGCAAGAAGTTATTTTTAAAAAAAATATTTTCTTATGCTTAGTAATTACATGAAAAAAACTATTGAAAAATATATTTCAACGTTTGTTTGATACGGAAAACTAAAATGCAAAAAAGCTATAACTCGTTACATTAACGAATTTTAAGAAAATTTTAATAAGGCACATTCACAATCTCACAATATAAGATGCATTTAGAAAAATTTAATAAATTTTTATAAATATGGACTCTAAGATTTAAATTCAAAAAATAAAAAAATAAAATATATATTTTTAACCATCAAACTAATTTATCAAAACTACTTGAAATAAAATTAAGTCAATATTCACATTTAGTTAAAAAAAATCTAAATAATTCTAGCATTATTATTTTGGTAACTCAACTAAATTTTTTTTTCTTTTTTAAAAATTGAATTGATAATTTAGTCTATAAAATAGTTTTAGAAATTATTGGTTATGATTTGTAGATAATTATTCATTTGGTTTTAAAAGATTAATATTGAAATAATTTATAAATAATTATTGACTATAATTACCAATAAAATTTTACAACCGATTAAAATTGGTAACAAATTATTTATTTAGTTGTAAAAGAATAATGTTAGGAAAATAATGTATTTATTAATGAATTAATTAGTTTTAAATTTTTCACAAATAATTACAATCTTATAATAATCATTTAAATACAATTTAAGTAGTGTTTGGGATAATTATAAAAAACAAAATAGAGATAAATTATTGAAATATTTATTATAAAAATGATTTTAAGGTGTAAAAATGGTTTTTGAGAATATTTAATATATTTATAAATAAAAAAATCAAATCTTAGTAGAAATAGAGAAAAAAATAATTAAATAATTAAAAATTAATTTAATATATTTTAAATAAAAAGAAGACCGAAAAAAATTGTTAAAATATATTGAGAGAGAGGTGGGTAACGCGAGAGTGAGACGACTCATGAGAGAGAAAGAGAATGTTTTCCTATTTTTTAACTCGAAAAATATTTTTTCAAAAATGGTCTATCAAATTCCATTAACCTTTTTTTTTAACGCGAAAAAAAATCGAAAAATGGAGGAAACATTCTTGGAACTTATTTTTCTCGAAACAAACATAGCCTCTCAAGTAAATTATAAATTAATC
The DNA here is from genome assembly GCA_963924115.1 of Dovyalis caffra. Lineage (NCBI taxonomy): Eukaryota > Viridiplantae > Streptophyta > Magnoliopsida > Malpighiales > Salicaceae > Dovyalis > Dovyalis caffra. Next base: position 13,304,487 of record CAWUPB010001184.1, read on the forward strand.
CTTTTAGTTTTGATGAAAAATTAATTAGTCTATTTTGTTTTTAAAAAATTAATTTTTTAATCAAGTTTAATTTGATATTAATTTATTTTAAAAAATACTTTTTTTCATCAATCATTAAAGTTTTACACATATTGAAACTCGCATAATTCGAATTTTTTTATTGAGATCCTAAATTTTTTTTCTATCTAATTTAAGAGTTATGCTCTTTATGTTGTTATTGTTTCAAACCCTAAGTAATGACGAGTTGCCACTTAAGCATATGTGGCAAGCTCTAAGCAATGACAACTTATCACGTCATCAATTCAATTACTCAATTTGAGCCACCATGACACATGACAAGTTGTCATTGGCTAAAGCTTGTCATGTGTATTTACGTCGTATATTAAGCTCCGAAATAAAAATATAAGAATAGAATTCTTAAATTAGACGGACAAAAAACTTAGGGTATCAATAAAAAAAAATTCGAATTGTATAGGGTCTTGATATGTGCAAAACCTTCAATTATTTCATTAAATCGATTTATTTTTTCCTTTTTATATTTTTAAAGTAAAAAAAGTAAATTAGAAAATAATAAAAATAGATAAAAATAATTAAATAATTCTTTTTAAGAAAAGATTAATAAATTTGTTCCTAAAAACTAAAGGGACTATTTAAAATTTACTCCTGACAAGATGTGTGAAAGCATATATTGTGTTCTGCAGAACAAAGACCGGGTATCGCGGCCGGAGGACAAGCAAAATAATAATAATAATAAAAACCTTGAGTATTAATTTATTGCTAATAGTGTCAAGCTTTGCCTCAAATTTAATTCAACAAAATTCATTTAAAAATCATTTTTAAAACTTTTAACTTATATTTTGAATTTTTTATTAGATTTAGTACTTACTATGATTTTCTACTATAATAATTTTTTTCTAAAAAAATTAATTTTTGATATTTTGATATGAAGTTTTGTACACATGTTGAAAAAATTCAATCTATTTAAAAAAAAAAACAATTTTAAAGTCAGAAATTATTTTTTATTTTTTTTCTCATTAAAAATGTAAAAAAATTCGAAAAAAATAAAAATTAATTCCAAATGATACTAATTTTTTTGAGAGCTTCAAATAAATCCCATTGAATGATTTTTATCATGAATTTATTTATATAATTGTTATTTTTTAGGTTAAATGATAGAAAACTGAATAGCGAACTAAATCTCATAAACAAATAAAAATAAAGTTTAAGGAGCTCGAAAAGCAAATTAAAGGTTTAAGAACGAATTCTTAAATAAATTAAAATTCATGAGATGTTAGATTCTTTTAGCTTCAATTTATTGCAAGTTTTGTCATTCTAGTCCCGCCACTAGGTCTTATGGCAATGTAAATAATTTAAAGCCTTGTTTGAAAAAAACATAAATAAAAGGATTAATTAATTTGTTTAATTTTTATGTGTGGTTTTTTGTGTGTTTTTAGGCATTCATATGCAAACGTAATATTTTTTCTATTTTCGTCCCTCATATTGCAACATTTTTTTTTCATTTTCACGTAGCGTGTGTGTGCATATATATACTTTATTTTATATTATTTTTATTATTTAAATTTTATTTTTTGAATTTATCATTTTTATGAAAATTCTCATCCAATTAATATTTTTTTATATAAAATTTTATTTACTAAAAAATATAATTTATTTTTTCTCCATGTTTGAATTTTAGAATAAAATTTTAAAACATGATTATTTTTTCTTTTATAAAAAATAAATTGGTATAATATGATGAATTCTTAGAATTTTTAAATGATATTTGCATATATATAAGGTTAAAAATGTATTTAAAATAATTTGTCTTAATTCACTAGATATGGTCAAGATGTATAAAAAAAACTATCGAATCATTTTTTTTATTAAAAACTTAACTATACATCTTCCAACATAATACAAATTATTTGCTATGAATATTTTTTTTAACATTATAAAACCAATTTATTTAAATTAAAATAATTTTTTAAAGGAACCAACCAATTATTTAAATACAGTTTTTATGCTAATATTATTAATTATTTTATAAATAAATATATTTAGATCAAATGCATATACTTTAAGAAAATAATATTCTCATCAACATTAAATAAGAATAATTTTTTTATTATTATTTAATTTTTATGCAAGTCTATACATTTATTGTAACTTTAGTTTTTGGATAGATTCTTATATATATATATATATATATTTAAAGTATTTGTTTTTGAATTCTTAATTAATATTTTAGGTTTAAATTATTATAATTTTTTATTTAAGAATGCATGAATAAAGAAGAATAAATCATGTTTTTTAAGCATAAATTTTATGAAAAACACACCAAAAAAAAAAAAAAAAGGTAGTAATGATTAAATAATAATAATAAAATTTTGAAATGAATTTGTTGTATCTACTCGTAGCCTTGTGCAAATAATTTCACAAATTAATCTTCTTTTCAATATTAAAGAAGAATAAATTTTTTTCATTTGATAATTTTTATAAAAATCTATCAATTAATTATAACTTTATTTTTTGAAATAAAATATTATAAAAGATATATTTTTGAAGTTTTTTTTTTAATTCTTGATAATATTTTAATTAAAATTATTATAATTTTTTATTTTAAAATCAATTCATAACCAAGAATGAATTATATTCAGGTACTGGTGCAGGTCATCTTATCGGTCCCGATCTTTATGTGGAAGTCAACAAATAAGTCAACAAGTCTTCAAACCAAACAAGAACTTGTATGTATATGACTGGAGTTGTCTTAGCCAATCTGTTTTAAGTCTTCCACAAGCCTTCGTAGAAGTTTGAACATCTTCATCAATCTGTTTTAAGTCTTACAGTATAGTGATAGCGATCATTTCCGACCCCACCACTTGTGCCTACTTTGAGGTGAAGCCGTCCGTTGAAAAGAAGATTTATGGATCGTACTGGTCAACTTACCACTGCACTAACAATAAGTCATCTACTCAACCTCACTCAACCTCGCCAACGTATATACAATCAAAAGATCAAAGCATGAATCCTGTAGAAATGTCGCTTAGTACATTATTGCTTCTCTTCCTTGTTTTCCCTTCTTGCTTATCTATTGACATCATAGCTCCAAACCAATCAATCAAAGATGGAGATGTTTTGGTCTCTGGTGGACAAAGCTACGCACTTGGGTTCTTTAGCCCAGTTAATAATTCTACTCGTCGCTACGTGGGAATTTGGTACAATAGGGTTTCAGAACGAACTGTTGTATGGGTAGCAAATAGAGACGGTCCTGTCAATGGTACCTCCGGGGTCCTGGCTATCAGCAATCAAGGTAACCTTGTGCTTTATGAAAATAACCGAAGTACTGTTCCTGTTTGGTCTACGAATGTTTCAGCCTCGTCGATCAACAATTGCCTTGCGCAGCTCCTGGATACGGGAAATTTGGTCTTGGTTCAACAGGATAGCAAAAGGGTCTTATGGCAAAGTTTTGATCATGCTACAGATACTTTGCTTCCTGATATGAAGCTTGGGCGGGACCTGAAAACCGGTTTCAGCTGGTCTTTGTCATCCTGGAAGTCCAAAGATGACCCTGGAACCGGAACCATTTCGTTTGTTGTTGATCCAAGTGGGTTTCCACAACCGATTCTATACAAAGGTAAAACCCGATGGTGGCGGGGCGGGCCATGGACCGGACGAAGGTGGAGCGGAGGACCCGAAATGACTCATAATCATATCTTTAACGTTACTTTTGTTAACAAGCTTGATGAAGTTTATATACTGTATGCCACGAATAATCCCTCCATCATTTCAAGAATGATGGTGAACGAAACAGGAGTACTGCAACTGCTGATATGGAACGGTCGTGACCAACGATGGATCGGATTTTGGTCCGCACCGAAAGAACAATGCGACACCTATGGAGAATGTGGTACAAATAGTAATTGTGACCCATATCGTGCAAATAATTTCATATGCAATTGTCTACCTGGATTTGAACCGAAATCACCCCACGAATGGTACTTAAGAGACGGTTCAAAAGGTTGCATCCGAAAACCTAACGTGTCCACATGTCATAATGGAGAAGGGTTCGTCAAGTTGGCACATGTGAAGATACCCGACACGTCCACGGCACGTGCGAACATGAGTTTGAGCTTGAAAGAATGTAAGCAAGAGTGCTTAAGGAACTGCTCTTGTACTGCTTACACTAATGCTGATGAAAGAGGAATTGGATGCTTGAGATGGTATGGTGATTTGGTTGATACAAGAACGTTTGCAGATGTAGGACAGGACATTTACATTCGTGTGGATGCAGCTGAATTAGGTACATGTCCAATTCTTGCAACCAACTTATTATTATGTCTTTCTTTGCTAGCTAGCTTTCCTTATAAGTCGGGTTTAGGATGTGACAGCACTCCTAAAACTTTATTTTTAGAATATTCGAGATCGTACATTAACAGTATCTTTTAGCAACATCTAGAGAGAGATTGGTCTCTTGATTTGCAAAAAACTTGAATAGAGAAGTAATTATAGATAAATTTACAGTACAACTAATTCCTCCTTAACAGCTTAGAAGATTTAATTTTCAAACTCACACATTGCTAACATTTATTATATTTTCACTTTTCAGCTAAATATGAAAAGTCAGGACCACTTGCCAAGGAAGGAATACAAGCAATACTGATAGTGTCTATTGGTGTGACATTATTTATGATGATCTTCCTTGTGTATTGGTTTATAAGGAAAAGGAGAAAAGGTAAGCAAAAATTCCTTTCAACTGTTATTCTTAAGCAATATATTTTTCGTAGTATCATTAAAATCAGGGTGTTGAATCAATAAAAGTGCAGTGTGAAGCTGAAAGTTTCAATATTTGTTGATTAGTGAAAAATAGGAACTCATGAGATCAGTTAGCATTGTCATAGCTAGTCTTAAGCTCAAGAAACTACACCTCGAGTTTTAAGTCATACCAACAATAAATTTGCTGCCATGTTCATTGCAGCCATGGACAGGGACAGAAGAAACAAATTTTTTCTAACTTTCCCTTCAAGTTCAAAATGCTTGAGAGATCCCCCAATTAAGGAATTTGATGAAGGTAGAACAAGTTCAGATTTACCACTCTTTGATCTCAGTGCCATAGCTGCAGCAACAAATAATTTCTCAGATGACAAAAAGCTTGGAGAAGGAGGTTTTGGCTCAGTATATAAGTACATAAATAATTCATTTCCCCCATGTCTATATGCATTGTTTCTCAATATTCTATCAAGGTTTTTTTTTTTTTTTTTTTTCAATCTCGAATCAGATTTTAGTAAACCGAATCTAAATTCATCTTTCTTATCATTTAAGGTATTGCAACATTATAAAAATTTTCAGATTTAACAGAAGCCCTCATAATTAGAATGCTACATAGAGTTTCATATAAACCTAGTGCCTCTGTTTGATTTTTGTTAAGAATTTGAAAAGTTCAATTGCAGTTATAAATTCCCATAGGTTAAATTTTATGCATATCATGATCACAAATTCATATTAATTCATAACTTGTCAAATATGTGAAACACATACAATTAAGAACTTTCAATTGACTCATTTTTTATTAAATCCATATTATGTAATTCAAGTTTACTAAATCATGATGAGGTGTCAATTTAATGGTCACATCAACTTATATTTGAGGAAATCCAATGGAAATATTTGATTAGAATAAATTTAAAAGTTCACACACTTAAATAGTAAAGATAAAAATAACGACATTTGAATAGAAAAAAAAGTAAAAGTTTTCGTACCAAATAGATAATAATGTCATATAACATTCATTCAATTCCTGAGTAATTTTGTTAAGAAATCAAACTAAATTTTTAATTCTGCTATAATGGATTTCTTTTATTGAAACAATAATTATTTTTATTTTTATTTTTAAATAATATATATATATATATATATATATATATATATTACTGAATAAAAATTTTTCTAGTAAATTAAATTTTAAACACGTGTTAAATGGACTTTGAAATCAATTTGATGTATCCAGTGAGTGCGTTCACACAAATTAAAAATCCAATGAGATTCCTCTTTTTTCAATCCGTAAATATTTTATCGCCTTGACAATTAGTATATCAAAAAGAAAATTAATTTTAAGATTTATTAGATTTTCTTTTTTGTTACGTACCGTTTTCTGTTACATTTGTATTATATACGAAAAGGTATTGGCAAGATTTTAATTTAAATATGCTAAAAACATTCATTTAGAATTTAACGATTTCCTTTCTTTTTTTTTTTTTTTTCACTCAACAAAATACAGTCTTTTAAACTCTATTTTGGGTTGTTGCTGGGTTTTTTTTTTTTTTAATGATGAGCTTTTTTTCATTCTTTTGGTTATTTTTTACCAACAAAATCTGGTATTTTCAAATTTGATTTGAAAATACGATTTTTTTTTTTTTTTTTAATACAATGAGGCTAAGGCCTAAAAAAAAAAAAAAAAAAAAGAAAATATCAACTTCATCGCTAGCAAAAGCAGCAGCAAAACTTGAAGGTAGTTGATGTCAAATCTAGATAAGAGTGTAACTTGAAGAATCAATTATGATAAGAAACTTAAGTCCACGATTTTCTTCTCTCAAATTATGGTTAAAAGAGACTGGTCTTTAAGAATGAACACGTAAGACTTCATTTAGAATGAGCTGTTTATTGAGAATTAGTCTCCGTAATTACCTTCATTTAGGAAGTTCATGGCCGGCAGGCTAAACCATAAGGACCAAATTAAATACATTTAAAACTTAAATATTCATCCAAATTGAGTCATTTTAATATGGAAGTCAATTTTATTTTTTCTACATACAAACAAAATTTACACAATTTCCCACCCACCTTCCTCTAGATTCCAAGAACTCACTTTACTCATAAATAAATTATAAATTAGTCCTTTTAGTTTTAAGAAAAAAATTAATTAGTCTATTTTGTTTTAAAAATTAAATTTTTAATTTTTTAATCAGAGTAGAATGTTTAATTTATTATTAATTTATTTTTTTAAAAAAATCTTTTTTAATCAATTATTTCATAAAATCAATTTATTTTTTCCTTTTTATATTTTTAAAATAAAAAACAAAATCAATTAGAAAAGAATAAAAATGGACAAAAATAATTAAATAATTTGGTTTTAAGAAAAGACTAATAAATTTGTTTCTAAAAACTAAAGGGACTATTTAAAATTCACTCCTTCATTCATTGGCAAGATGTGTGGAAGCATATATTGTGTTTAGCAGAACAAAGACACGAGGACAAGCAAAATAATAATTAAAAAAAAAAAAAACATATATTGTGTTCTGCAGAAGAACAGAACAACAGCATGAGGACAAGCAGACCAAAAAAAAAAAAACATAGAGGATTGCTTTATTGCTAATAGAAGGCAATGTGTGTTCCCCATTTGCTCTCATTGTACAGAAGCAGGATGCCAATGGATTCTTCAAATTTAGTAATTCTATTTTCATTCTCTTACTTTCTTCTACACCTACCTGCTCTGACAACTGCTCAGCCAGACTTCGACGATTATAGTTGTGATTATTACAACAACGTTGGTAACTACACAACTAATAGCACCTTCCAAAGAAACCTCAACAGCCTCCTCTCCTCTCTAGCATCCAACACTCAAATTGACTATGGATTCTACAATCTATCCGTTGGCGAAATTCCTGAACGAGTTAATGCAATTGCACTTTGTAGAGGAGACGTTGCGGTTGACGCTTGTCAACGTTTTGTTAATAACTCAATTCTTGAGATCTTACAGGTTTGTCCTAACAGGATGGAGGCATTTGGAGTTTACGAACTCTGTATGATCCGATACTCGAACAGATCTATATTCGGTGTTCTGGAAGAACGACCAAGTATGGACATGGCCAACGGACCAAAGGTTTTGGATGTCAATTTGTTTAATCAGGCACTTCAAACGTTACTGGCGAGACTTCAAGGTAGAGCTACATCAGGAAACTCTTTAAGAAAGTTTGCAACAGGAAACCAAAGCGCAGGATTTGAAACAGTATATGCTCTTGTTCAATGCACACCTGATTTATCTGAGCAGCAATGCTCTAGCTGCCTCCTTGGGCTTTTTCGGATGATTACAAGTGATGGGAATATGCAATGGAAGATTGGAGTCAGGCTCGCAAGACCCAGCTGCAATTTGAGGTGGGAGACTGGATCATTTTTTAATGTTACGCCAGAGACACTACCACCACCAACACAAGCATCGCCCATATCTCCCCCTGTAGCACAAGGTAGGCCTTGAATTGTTGAAATCACTAGTAATTTAAAGTTATGGATGATCTCCAGCCAAATTGGGAAATTAAAGCGACAGGGTAGCTGAAAAATGCATGAGTTTTACTAGGAATAGAAAGTAGTATAGATTTTACTATATTTAATAAATAAACAATCATTCTTAATTATTTATTTTGATTATTTAAATTTAAGAAAAGTGTCTGATCATGAAAGGATTTGAATCTCTTCCACTAAGCAGAAAGAAGGTTAGGTTAATTCTTAAACTCATGAGAGTGGAGGGTTGAATGCTCCCTAGTCATAAAAATTCCATGTTGGCAACTTGCTTTGGGGCATAATGCCAGGGAATCATTTGGGCTACAGAACTCTGTGATCTCAACCATCAACTTGGTTAATGTTTTAGGGTCGCGTTGGTTTATGCAGGAACAAAGAGCAACAAAGCACGGGTCATTATCATTATTGTCGTCCCAGTTGTCGGTATTGTGGTACTTATCATCTGCATCTGCCTACTTGTAAGATCAAGGAAGCCAACGGAAAAGGTTGAAAGTAGGTAAAAGCTTGGATGTATGAATTCTTTAAGTTTTTTACTTGATTTCCAATGCAATCTCCAATGATATAGAACCTAATTGAATTTTCAATACTTAATGCCAATGTTATATTAAATGTACAAAAAGTAACGATTACCATCCCGGAACGTGGAATGTGATCTAACAACAATGAGTTGTTTTAGTATGGTAAAGATTAAAATAATTCCCATTATGCATGCATAAGTAGTCATAACTATTATTTAAAAACACCAAATTTAGAGTAATTTGATTTAAAGAGTAGTTAAGTAATGGATAAAAAACTAAACGTGCTTTAAATTAAGAAGTAGATAATAGATTTAATTTCGATTGATGTAAAAATTATATATATTTTTTTATTTCTCACATCAAATTGTTTCATGCTTATAACTAATTATGTTCAATCCCATTTCTTACAAATTCTTTGAAGACATCTACATATAATTATTTTCACTTCAGAATTCAGAATTGGCTTTGATGATTTTAATTATACCTCACATACAGGATCCTAAACTATTTTAAATGTCTTAGTTTCTTTTTATACCCTCTTAATTTGTTTTTCCATCTCTTCAACAGTGGTTTCTACTTTCCTCTAATTGGCTCGTGAAGATGTTCAGTTCATAAGTAGAAAAGAAAGAACAAAGTTTTCTTTTATATATAAACATCCATCAATCTTCAAAATTGAGAGTTGAAAGTCAGATTCGTAAGACTGATTAACACAACAATTTAGAGCAATGTATTAGCTTTCCATGCATTCTAACTTGTTCATTTTTTGAAGCTGTGGAGGAAATAGAAAGTGCAGATTCATTACAATTCCCCTTCAGCACTATTCGTGAAGCAACAGAGGACTTTTCGAAGCAAACTAAGCTGGGACAAGGTGGATTTGGTGCTGTTTACAAGGTACTGAAGAATATAATGCTTGGTGCATGAATTAAATCACATTGTTTATGATGCTACAAGGAACATACAAGGAGTAATGAATTGATACGTTTTCAGGGAACCCTTCTTAGTGGACAAGAGATAGCAATCAAAAGACTTTCTAAGGATTCTGGGCAAGGAGATTTGGAATTTAAAAATGAGGTCTTATTAGTGGCAAAGCTCCAACATCGGAGTTTAGTCAGGCTTCTGCTTGCATGGAATTGAAAGGCTTCTTACCTATGAGTTCGTGCCTAATGCCAGTCTTGATCACTTCATATTTGGTAAGGCTACTTCAAAATATGAAGCACAAATGAATATTTCATATACTTTTACCCTGTGTGACTAAATCTTGTGATTGCTCCAAATGTAGATCAAATCAAGCGTATACATTTGAACTGGGAAATGCATTAGAAGATTATTGGAGGCATTGCTCGAGGGCTCCTTTACCTTCACGAGGATTCTCGACTTCGAATCATTCATCGTGACCTCAAAGCTAGCAACATTTTGTTAGATGAAGAGATGAACCCTAAAATTTCCGATTTTGGCATGGCAAGGTTGTTTGTTATGGATCAAACTCAAGGCAATACAAGTAGAATTGTGGGAACCCAGTAAGTATGGACATGAACATGATATGGACCTAATAATTACCAATTCAGCTCATATTTTCTTATAAAATTGAATGAAAGAAGTACATACAAAAAATCCCAACAATGTAAAACCAGTTAAATTTTATCTAATCTAACGAGTTTGAACTTGTAATTGTTGATAAGCAATGGCTATATGGCTCCAGAATATGCAATGCAAGGACATTTCTCGGTCAAGTCAGATGTGTTTAGTTTCGGGGTGCTAGTTTTAGAGATTATGAGCGGACAAAAAAATATTTTTCGTAATGGACATAACATAGAGCACCTTATGAGCAATGTAAATACAACTATCTACGAATCAAACACATTATTGAAAGATTTATAGAGATATTTGCCCTTCAATATTGTGAATTCACTTGGGATAAATTTTGCAGGTATGGAGAAATTGGAGAGAAGGAACTACTCAAGATATTATAGATCCCATTTTGAGGAGTGGCTCAACAACAGAAATGATGAGATGCATCCACATTGGGTTATTATGTGTTCAAGAAAATGTAACTGATAGGCCGACAATGGCCTTAGTAGTTCTCATGTTAAGCAGCTCTTCCCTCACATTGCCATTACCTTCTCAACCGACATTTTTATGAGCAGCAATAGATATCAATTAGAGATGTCATCTTCAATGGGCTATAATTCAAAGGTGACTGAGTCCTCGTAATCTAAGATTAAAACTATTCCTTTATCGAAAAATAAGGCTTCAATTAGTGAGTTATATCCTAGATAGTGGTTACGGATGGTCTTTATTTTCTAATATTTTGCTATCCATACATATTAATTTGGTCAACATTTGCAGATATATTAATTTTCGTTTATACAATTCATGTATCCTATTTTCATAACTTCAAAGTATATATTTTATGCAAACTATAGCAACGCAACAAAATGTATCAATTTTTATTATCATGGTCACCAATATTTCATATATCCAAAGCTTGACTCGACCCAAAAGTCTAGTAAGTTGATTCCACATAAAAGGTATGTCGGTTAATTTTTTGAGTGATTTGCTTAGACCAAAAAACTAGTTAATCATAAACTATTTGATTAAATAAGATAATTATAACAAGATAAATGTGTTGGTTAAGCTTCCTAACAATCAGGAAGAACGTGGGACATGACATAATTGCAGTAGTTGCAAGATGACACAGAGCATTGCAAGGTAATTTAGATAGATACAAAGAAACATAGAGCATTACAAGACAATATGGACAGTTGCAAGAAAAATATAAAGCTCTACAAGGGATATGGATGGACCAAATAGCTATATAATTAATAGAAGCACCAGTAAGAGAAAAGACACATATATACAATCAACTCAACAACACTTGCATACAACACGACGCTCTCGTAGCATTTTCATAATTTTCAAAAAACTTGAAATTTATTAGGTAATAGCTCATAGGCTATGATTAAAATGGGTTGATAAATTTGTAGGTTGGCAACTCGAATCCCGAAGATGAAGTTTTAAGATGCATCCAAATTGGTTTGTTATGTATGTAAGAATCTACAATGGATCGCCCAATGATGTCTAATGTTGTTTTCATGTTGAGTAATGACACAACTCTTCCATCTCCAAAGCAACCTACATTCATTCCGAAGAGAAGTTACAATAGTGGAGATCCATCAACTAGTGAAAGAACTAATTCTATGAATGAAGTGACTCGTCACTATGCTTCGAAGCTCGATAAAGGCCTACATATTAGATGTTATGCATCCATATATTACAAGTACAGGTATTGTAGATTTGAAATATTATATATTGATTAAATTTTCCAAAACGTAGTGCATAGTAGTGTAGTTATTTTTTATGATAAAATGTATTTTTAGATTAGCTTATCCGTTAATCGAAACTAAGTTAATCAACTAATAATATTGTATAATAACGAGTGGTATTATTGATCAATCTTTTTAATCAAGTTTGATTATGATAAATTGTATCTTTCCATTAAGAATTATATATGTTTTTTTACTTATGTTTGGAAGCATGTAGTAGAAAAACTCACATCACTCAACAAAAACCTATATCCCTTCAATCTTAATTAAGAGCTAACATAAGTACATAAATAATTCATTTCCACTATGTCTTTATGTATTATTTCTTAATATTCTATCTAGGTATTTTTTGTTCAATATCGAATCGATTTTAGTAAATCGAATCTAAATTCATCTTTTTTATCATTTAAAGTATTGTAATATTATAAAAGATTTTGGATTTAATAGAAACCCTCATATTTAAAATGCTAGATAGAGTTTCAAATAAACCTAGTGATCACTTTGTTTGATTTTTGTAAGGAATTTGAAAACTTCAATTATAATTTCTATAAACCTTAGAAGTCCTTGTATGTCCCTTTAAGCTATCCCTATTGTTTAACCGACAATACCATTACCACTTTATAATAGATAATAACACTTTATTTGGTAGTATTTCCCCATGGTGATCGTTTGATAATTGTAAAAATATGAGAGTTTGAAAGTAAAGTCATCATTTTGCATCTTTAAATAATAAAAATAAAAAATTTAAAAGACTAATGCTAAAAATTTGAAGTAAGAGGATTGATTTCACAACTAAAGAAGATCATGATCATCCCAATGTTCCCTAATCATAAGGTTGCTACCCAATTTTAACCTATAAAAAAAAATTTATGCAAAGTTTAATTTGTATTCGTTTGTCTATTTTGATTTATGAGTTTAATTATTTAAGTTTTTTATAGCAAATCATAAATGAGGTGATTTAACACTAGGTCTCTTACTAAATTGTCATTTGGCATTGGAGCTTATTAAAAACAAGTACAAAGTTAGGGTTTAAAACCTATTTGCAAATCAAAAACCCAAAACATGTGTAAAAAATAACAATAAAACAAAAAAAATTTGGATCATATGCCCAACTTTACCTATTAAACCATATAATAAAAATTACAAACTCATAAATGCAAATCCAAGTAATATAACATGGGCCTCAAGCCTATATCAACTTGTCATGCCACATAAATAGTATAATCGGATGCCCAATCCTAAGTTCAAGAGTAGATCTACAAGTAGAAAAAATTAGTAGCACCAAAAAAGAAAATATGATAGTAATAATAATAATTTGTCAAGATCCCCGATGTGGGCCATGATCTCGTGTGAGAATCGAGAGAACCATGAGGCCTACATCAACTCAAGCAAGTCTCGAATACCAAAACTATGATCCTCAAACTTATATTACATCAAACGTCATTTCTAAATTTATAATATCCCAACTTAATAGTCATTACTTTATAACTTTAAGACAATGATAATTTCATTATCAAATTTTAACATAATTCCCTCAAGATATAACCGTAAAGCTTCTAAATGATAAAACAAAATTAAACACAAGTTCTAAGATATTACAAGTAAATGAGTTATACGATCAATGTGTCAACTTTAAGTTAAGCAATTGGGTGGAAGCTCGAAAGGGCACTCTCACAAACACTCCAAGACTCGAAATAGTGAAGGGTGAGCAAATCAATGACTCAATGAGCATGTACTATATGACATATCTAAGGAAGGAAAATGAACAAAGGATAACAATTTAAAATTCTACTTAAGATAAAAAGTTTATTTCTCCAAAACAAATACATACCATAAATTCCAAATCGTATATTGTAACTTAAATCGTTCAAAACTAAATCGCATCAAATCATCAAAATTGATGTGTATGTGTGTGTGTGTGCGTGCGTGCGTGCATACGTGTGTGTGTGTGTGTGTGTGTGTATGTGTATCATAATCAAATTAAATCATACATCTAGGTTTTTCATTACACTTCGTGTGAAAACATAACATGTCATCGGATGTGAACACCCAAAGGTCATGCCTCCCATGATTAGGTTTTCGTATGCCGGCCAATATATAAGCTAACACTATACCTCTCTTACTAGCCGAAGCTTAATATATCATTAAGCTCAAAGGCTACACCCTCCATAGCTAGGTACCCCAAGGTAATCAAATTATATCGAAAATCATATAAGCTTGTACAAATTCTAAAATACTCAAATTCAGTATATCAAACACAATGTATGCTCAAAATCGATTAATAAGTGCAATTCAACATCAAATAAACGTTAACAACAATTATACGAATAATTAAAATAACAATCTAAAGTAAATTAATAATTAAATCCATAAATACATATCAAACCAAGTAAAACATTTGTTCAAACATATACTCAAATCTCTTTTTAGATCATATCAACTTATTTTTTATATGAAATCATTTTAAATACACAAGGGTCCATTCTCATCTAAGTTCTAATGAATGTACCGAAATCATAGATAAATCAATGATGCATGACGGATATGTCAAAGGAATTTAAAAGCACAATATGCTATATAATATTCACTCACAAGTACAAACGAAAGGTAAAACAAAATCAAGGTTATTATGATGGAGTCATTCGCTCCGAAGAATCTAATAACACAAGATGGTAAAATGACTATCAATATCATATATCGAAGAATAATTAAAAAAATGAATTATTATTGAAATAGGGACACAAGATTATTTATAAGAATGAAAATTGATCGATAGACTTAAACCGATAACCTTAACTAAACTTTATAATCTTTCTAACAATCTAATTAACCATCAAATCCTCAAATTCAATTCAAACTTTAAATAATCAATTCTCAACTATATCATCAATTCTATCATAATTCACTCAATTCTCATTTTATTAATCTTAATTGTATTTATATGACTTAATTTTTCTCAATTTCTTTTCAATCCAAAACCAATTTCGAATTTTTTTATTATTCATCATCTTCAAATCCTCAATTAGTCAAATTTACTCAATTTAACTTCACAAATCACTTACTTAAAGTAATTAAATATCATTTAATCACTCGAATCATTTAATTAATCTTTTCTCTAAATGGGTCTCAAAACCCTAATATCAATCTAATTCAACTCTTCATTCTAACAAACCCAATATAATTCAACTTCAAGATCATGAATAGATATATATAAACATCACATTTTAAAGACCCAATGACCAAAATCTTATCTTTGACAATTGGTTCTTCAATTCCAATTTCAATCTTAACTCTTTAAGCTTTTCAAGCCAAACTCCACTTAAATCAACTTTTTTATGATTTTTGTAAGCTGATTTTATAAGGTTTTAGCTTAAAAATTTAAAGAAGAAGATGGGAAGAAGTTGAAGAGGGTTAGCAGCTATCTTGTTTTTATATATACTTACCCATTTTTTTAACTAAAATATTATTTTAGGATATGTTATTAGATTCTCCTCCATTTAAGAAATTTCATCCTCGAATTTAATTCTAACTATACCTTAGTAAGTGAATAAGTGAGGATATTTCCTCTTCATTTCTTCCTCAGCCTCCCAGTGGCTTCTTTGGTCGAATGGTTCCTCTAAATTACATTAACAAACACAATCTATTTATTGCATAATTTCTTAACTTGACGGTCTACTATAGCTACTCGGTTGTTTCTCATATGAAAAGTCGGGATCTAATTTCACCAATTATGGTTCTAAGATATGAGATGGGTTGGATACATATTTTCTTAGCATGAAAATATGAAATATAGGATGCATACTTGAAAACTATAGTGGCAATGCCAACCTATAAGCCATTACTCATTCAATTAATGACCTCAAACAGATCCAATACACCTTAGGCTCAACTTTTTTTCATGTCAAATTGTATTACTCCCTTCATCAGATAAACTTTAAGAAACATAAAATCACCCTTATGAAACTCTACATGTCTCCTCTTAAGGTCCGGATAAATCTTTTATCTACTATATGCGATTCTAAGGCGTTCTTGGATCAACTTCACCTTCTGGTAATGAGCTGAATTAATTCTAGCCCTAAAGGTTCCTTTTTCTTGGCTTTCACCTAACATATTAGTGATCTACACTTCTAGCCATGCAAAACCTCATACGGTGCCATACCGATGCTAGAATGATAACTATTATTGTATGAGAATTCGATCAATGGTAAATGACGATCCCAACTACCTCTTAGATCCATCACACATATTCTAAGAATATTCTCTAAGGTATGAATCGTCCTTTCGATCGACTATCTATTTAAGGATGGAATGTCGGACTCGAAGTTTAATATCATACTAAGAGCCTTTTGTAATTTCTTTCCAAAATTGAAAAATAAACTAAGCACCTCGATTTACAATGATAAAAACTGGAATGCCATATAAGGACATTATCCGATCAATACATAGTTAGATATTAAGCATACCCATAGGTGGTCTTTACGGGTAAAAAATGAGCGAACTTAGTCAATCAATTCACAATAACCCAAATTAAATCATATTCTCCTTGGGTTTAAGGTAAACTCATTACAAAATTCATTATCACTCTCTCTTGCTTCAATTCTAGTAGTGGTAACATCTACAATATTTCTGCTGGCCTTTGATGCTCATATTTTACTTGTTGATAAGTCAAATATTTTGAAATAAATTCCATATATCTTTTTTCATTCCAAGTCCATCAATAGTGCTCATGAAGATCATTATACATCTTGACATAATCGAGATGTATAGAATATGTTGTATTATGAGCCTCTCCTAAAATCTAAAGTTTAGATCTGAATTTTTTGACAAACACAATCTCCGATGAAACCACGTAAAGATCATACATCCTATGAAGGTCCGAATAAATAAAAAAATTTCTCCATCTAAGGGTCCCAAGATCATGTCGTTGAATCTACTAATCATACATACATAAATAATAAGATAAAAGTAAAGGATTACCTCTTTTAGCGCAAATATAAATTCCTTTTTATTGATTAGTCATCTAAGTGTCCGGCCTCTATTGATGATCCACGCAGCCTAAATATCCATAAAGAAGCACTCAAAATTGATGGGGTGCTAGCTCCACCTTTTCCGATTAAGTATTTCCTCTAGAAATCAATCCCGAACAACTTTGTGACAACTTTAAATGAGAGGGTATGAGAATTTCTTGCTAGGGTTTTAGGAGAAAACTATTTTCTCTCATTTTTTCCTTCACGTCGTGTGCCTTTTTTTGTTTTCTCGAGGCTAGCCGAATTTTCCCTTCTTTTTTTCTTTTTGGTCGAAATTCTCTATTAGGTTCTTCTCTCTCTTTTTGCTGCCCCTCTCCTCCTATTTATAGAGGGAGAGTTTCTTTGTCTTCCAAGGACAAGGAAAGTGATGGTCTTGAGTCCATAAAGGACTCTAAGTTGTTACTTCCTTATCCTCTAAGGATAAGGAGTTATTTTATATATAGACTACTTGATTTTTATCTTTAAAACATTCATCCTTGTCTAATAAGATTGATGTTTATTCTTCCACCAAAATTATCTTAAGGTTTTTAGTTAAACCTAATGGGCCAACACTATTTCAGCCTAATTTATTTATTTGGACTATCCAAATAAATTTTGTTAGATTATTTTGACGGGATCCACATTAGGAAACAATTTTTCAAAATACCCTTTAACTTAAATTAGGAAACTTTTTTCCTTTTATGCTCCTTATTTCCAAATTTGAAACTAACTTTCAAATTAGAAAATTGATTTCTAAAATAGAAAACTTTCATTTTAGAAAACTTTCCATTTTGGAAACTATGGCGCCATCGACTCCCTTGCCGATTACCTAAAAGGCGTGGCTTGGTGCCTCACAATTTAGAGACCAAAGTCTCAAATTTAATCTCATACATATATATAATGTATTAAATATCATTACAAAAATTACAAAATATAATTTACAAGCAAAGGTAGATCCTATAATTGTCGTGTCACACATGAGCCTTTTCCGGAAGGAACCGATGACTTCATTTTCAGCATTATTATCACCTTTATCCGTCATGGCATGAAATAAACACGAGTAAGCTGAAGCTCGGTAAATACGGTGATGCATGTGATATGCAATGATTTTCCGATTTACCCCATATCGACTCATCAAATTTTATTTTCGGGTACCTTGGGTATTAGCAAGTCTACTCTATATTTAATCCATATGAATTGCAGCTCACCTTCTCCTATAGTGAAATTATCCCTCGTTGTAGCCACTCGTTAGTGAGAATCCATCACGTAACGAGTGCATGCATACAGACTTAGAGTACGCATACAATTGGACCACTAATACCTCTTTTATCCAGTAAGTTACCAAACCTCATCATTTTTTACTTAATGGTTTTTTTTTAATTTAATCCATTCTCATATGCATATGATACACGTGATGTATCATGAACCACATTCCACCAAGTCATGGGTACTAAACCCATCAATTCCGTACCATTGAGTTCACACAAGGAATTCAAGATCCGTTAATAGGGTTAATCCATTTCATATATCATGAACCACATTCCATATCTCATTGGTACCAAACTATTTATGTCTATACCATTTTAGAAATTCAATCCACACTTGGGTCTTCATCAATAATTTTCATAGTATGATCCAATTTGACCATTTTAGTACCAAGGTCCACTAAGTGTTCTTAAGATATCCAATTTTATTTTATTTTAATCCAAACCCATTTATTTTTAATCCAAGCCCAAGTCCATTTATTTTAATCCAATTCCATTTTGTTTTAATCCAAGCCCATTTTTTTATTCTAATGCAAGTCCATTGATTGTAATCCAAACCCCTTTTTATTTTAGTCCAAGCCCACTTTGTTTTAGACCAAGTCCATGTGTTTTATTCCAAGTTCACTTTATTTTAAATCCAAGCCCAATCATACATATCTTCCAAACTCATATGGTTATATTAGGGTGGCTTAAGTATCTAACTAAATACTTATGCTAACTAAACACCTTAACTAATCAAGTTTAAGTACCTAAACTCATTTTTTTCCATTAAATTTCAGAAATCCCTCTCCCTAAACTCAAAATTTACCAACAATGGTACATCTAAATGATCTGTACCAAGTTAACCATAACTCATTTCTTAGCCTTTTTCTTCCTTTTGTCCTTCCTTTCTTTTTTTTCCTTTTCTCCTTTCTTTCTTCCCTTTCTTTTTCTCGTTTTCTTTCCCTCAAACTCAAGTCTTTCTCTCCTCTTTCTAAAGGGCATAAATTTTTGGCTAAAAAGAATGGCAAGGTGTCATCTTTTCATCCAATTTTAATACTACACTTTTCCTTTTTATTTATTTTATGTTTAATATGTCAAGTGTCCAATTTTTATGGTAAGAGAGGTCAATTGATAGAGATAAAAAGAGAGGCAAGTTGGAGTGTTTGACCTTCCAAAATTAAGTGAGAAAGTACAATGAAAGTATGATAGAAGATTTTATGCCAAATCACTAACTAAAGAGAGAAACAAAAAGGTAATTAAACTAGCCAACTTCCTAACCTTATTTGGTTCATAAAATTCGACCATGACTCTTAAGTGGGATATATTTTTCACTTGCATGGTCATTTTAAATATATATTATGGAAAGATAATTAATGATTAATTAATTTCTAAAGAAAAGTATTCCTATGAACACTTTTATAAACCTTAAATATTTTCACACCACAAATATAAAAGAAATGATACATAATTTATGCTCACATAATCATGGATATTTCAAGAGATATTTGGGCTCGAAATTAAATTTTGGTATGCCAAAATAATTTTTTTTTTAAACCCAAGCATCTTAAACTCACCAAATATAAACATGACACAAAATCACAACTCGCGACTTACTAGATGTAGATAAAATTATTTCTATACGTATAACTATGTTAAGCAAGTTCACGGGAGTTACATTTCTCCCCTCCTTAAAAGAATTTTGTCCTCGAAATTGGTTTATACAAATAGCTTTGGGTATTTCTTTCTCATTTACTCTTCTAGTTCCCGTGTCATTTCTTCGAGGTCGTGATTCTCCCATAAAACTTTAACTAAGGAAATCTCTTTATTCCTTAGGTGTTTAAGTTATCGATCGAGAATTTGGATTGATCTTTCCTCGTATGTTAAGTCCGATGTCAAGTTCGATGGCACTACCTCCAAAACCTTATTAGGCTCTCCAATACATTTTCTTAACATAGATACATGAAAGACATCATGTACTCTTGACAAGATTGACGAGTAGCAACAGGCAGTATACCTTATCGTCTATGCG
Organism: Dovyalis caffra; assembly: GCA_963924115.1. Lineage (NCBI taxonomy): Eukaryota > Viridiplantae > Streptophyta > Magnoliopsida > Malpighiales > Salicaceae > Dovyalis > Dovyalis caffra. The sequence goes on from CAWUPB010001184.1 coordinate 13,324,899, forward strand.
ATCAAGTATCTCAAACGGTCCAATATAACGGAGACTCAATTTACCTCTCGTCCTAAATTGTAGTATGCCCTTTATCGGGGAAACCCTTGAAAAGATATAATCACTCACTAAAAACTCCGGATCTCTTCTTTTTTTATCGACATAGCTTTTTTGTTGACTTTGAGTCGTTTTCATCCGTTGGCGAATCTTAACCATCATCTCGGTCATTTGTTGCACCAATTCTAAGCCCAATAGCTTCCACTCTCCTATTTCATCCCATTGTATTGGGGATCTATATCGTCATCCATACAAAGCCTCATAAGGAGCCATCTCGATGGACGTTTGATAGTTATTATTATAGGCAAACTCCATAAGGCGTACATACTTCTCCTATTTCCTAGACCAATCGAGAATGCAAGCTCACAAGCATGTCTTTAAGTGTCCGAATGACCCATTTCGATTGTTCGTCGGTTTATAGATGGTAAGTTCCGCTAAAGTTTATCCTTGTCCCCATGGCCTTATGCAAACTCTTTCGAATATAGCGAGTGAACTTAGAATCTTGATCCGACACGATTGAGACCGAAACTCTATATAGTCTCATGATTTCATCAAGATATAATTGAGCATACCGGCTTAGGCTATAAGTGGTCCTCACTAGAAAGAAGTGTGCTGATTTGGTTAACTCTGTCTATGATCGGCCAAATGGCATCCGATCCTTTTTTTGATCTTAGCAATCCCATGATGAAATCCATAGTGATGTGTTCCCATTTGCATTCTTGAATCATCAATGGTTTTAGCTTTCCCATAGGTCGTTGATGCTTCGTCTTTACTTGTTGATACGTCCGACACCGTGCCATGTAGTTCACAATGTCCTTTTTCATTCCCGACCACCAATAACTTTATCTCGGATCTCGATACATTTTAGTACTTTCGGGATGTATCGAGTATGGGGATACATGTGCCTCTCTCAATATATCGTTCTTCAAATATGCTACCGCGAAACACACAATCTTCCTCTAAACCTAACCACTCCCTTGCCATCTATTGTAAAGTCGGACTCATTTCCAGCCTCTACACTTTTCTTCCATTCCTTCGACCTTTCATCTGTTGTTTCCCATCTTGAATTCTTTCTTATAGGGTCGATCGGACTAACAAGATAGACATAACGCTCATGTAACCTATAGGGATAATCTCTAATTCCGAGCTTTCGTAGTTCTCTCATAAGCGATGAATCGGATTGCGTGCATCGTTGCTACATATTTTCTACTCAAGGCATCAACAACGACATTGGCTTTTCTCGGATGGTAGTTGATGATGCAATCATAGTCTTTCACCAACTCGAGCCACCTCATTTGCCTCATATTTAGCTTCTTCTACGTGAAAATGTATCGTAAACTCTTATGGTCCATATGTATCTCACATTTAGCTCCATATAGATAATGTTGCTAAATCTTCAAAGCATAGATGATCGCTTCTAACTCTAGATCATGCGTTGGATAGTTCCACTCGTATTCTTTCAATTGTCATGAAGCATAGGTCATCAACCTTTTGTTTTGTATTAACATCGCTCCTAGCTTAGTTTTGGAAGCATCGGTATATAGTACAAAGTTCCCATCCTTGGACGGAATGGTTAGTACTAGGGTCGTAACTAACCTTCGTTTCAACTCTTGAAAGCTCTTCTCATAAGCATCATTTCATTAAAATTTAACGCTCCTCTTCATTAAGTTAGTCATGGGCCTTGTTATTTTAACAAAGTCTTCAATAAATCATCGATAGTAACCGATCGAGCCTAAGAAACTTCGAACCTTCGACATATTCTTCGTAGTAGGCCGGTTTTAAACCACATCTATCTTCTTTGGGTCCACAACTATGTCTTCCTTCATCACCACGTGGCCTAGAAATGCTACTTGTTTCAACCAAAACTCATACTTTAGAAATTTTACATACAGTTGTTGCTCCCGTAACGTTTGTAAAGTAGCTCGTAAATGCCTCGTATGTTCTTCTTCGCTCCTAGAATAAACTAGGATGTCATCAATAAACACTATCATGAATTAATCCAAAAACTCCCTAAAGACTTAATTCATCGAGTCCATAAAAATGGCTATGCGTTAGTCAATCCGAATGGCATTACTAGGAACTCACAATGGCCATATCGTGTTCTCAATGTCGTCTTCTTTACATCTTTTGACCTTACCCTCGATTGGTGATACCCCGATTGCAAATCGATTTTAGAAAAAATCATTATGCCTCCTAACGGATCGAACAAATCGTCTATTCGGGGTAACGAATACTTGTTTTTTGATCCACTCGGTTCAACTCCCGATAGTCGATACAGAGTCTCTAGCTTCCCTCTTTTTCTTCATCGATAATACTCGGAGCTCCCCGAGGTGAGGAACTAGGGTTTATAAATCCCTTATATAGTAAGTCCTGCAACTATGTCTTCAACTCTTTCAACTCGACCAAGGCCATTTGATAGGGAGTCATTGAAATTGGGGTCATGCTTGGCTCTAGGTCGATCTTAAATTCTATCTCTCTCTCGGATGGAATCTTTTATCAACATTTCGAGAAATACATCTAAAAATTCTCGCATCACTCGATCTCTTCGGTTTTGATTTTTGTTCCATCCGATGGTCTATCATAAACGCTAAATATCCCGGAAAGTTTTTCTCTACCATCTTTTGAGCCTTTAAACCCGAGATGGTCGATACATCTTAAAACTTCGAATCGAGCTTTAAACTCTAATTATTGATTTTCGGGTAAGTCAAAAGTTATCCGTCTACCTCGATAGTTTATCGTGGTATCATTCCTCGTTAACTAATCCTTTCCTAAGATCAAATCAAAATCTTAAAGGTCTAACACTATTAAATCAGCCTCTAGGCTCCTATCCCGAATCCGTACTTGACACTCTTTCATTATACTCGTTGACTTCATAAGTTCTCCGGAAGAGACAACTATAAGATACCCTGCTGACTAATTTCTCAAGTTTAACACCTAGGTTTTTTACTAATGTTTTTGACATGAAGGAATAAGTAGTATCGAATCAATCAAAACATAAGTAACCAAGCCAAGGAGTGAGACATTACCACAAATCACCATGCATCCCTTTGGTTAGCCTCCTTTAGCGTCATCGTATACACCAAGGCTGGTACCTTTTTGGGTCCTCGGTTTTGCGCGTTAGGGCAATTCTATTATACGTGTCTTTGCTTGTGATAACTATAGTAAGTCCTCACATCCGGTTGACACTCTCCGGTGTGAAACCTTCCACGTCAAATGAGGCACATCTACCATTAATCGTTCGTTCTCTCACCGAGTGTGGGCGTATTTAGTCGGCATAAAGATAGCACATGACACCTGCTTATTATTGAAGAATTTTAGATACTCAAAGATCACTTATAGCGACTTAATCCATTCCTCCACTATCATTGGGTTAACACCCCCGATAAACTCTTGGGGATTCATCTTTTAAAATCTTTCTACTACATTGTTTCTATGTTGAGATGCGGGGAACGGATGTTGATGCATAGACGGGAGATGTCTTATTTGCTCCACGTAGGTCCGTTGTTATTCTTGCATTACTTATTGCTTGTTGTTGCATTACATCTATCGGACGATTCAACACGTCTTATGTATTTTCATTATTTGCATCGGAGGTTCCTTCTTCTCCTACTCGTATGGAATTTTACCTTGACATACTTTGACTTTGTATATGTCACGTTATGTTTGGGTTAGTTTTCATATCGAAAGTCTTAATGCCATACGTCACACAATAAAGATAAGTTGATGATATCCGGAAAACAAATCATAGCATACATGCCCAACATTCGTTGTGACATACACGGGTACATCCTAAAAGGTTTAATGTCGGAGTACACACTAAAAGGGCATCGATAGTTCCAAAAGGGCATGTCTAATAACATTAACAAGTATACAAAGATCTCAAAATATACACGTAACACTAGGTCATACGATATTTTTTCTAGTCCAAGCATCTACTCCGACCAGTCCAAATAGTGAACACGATGTGGAAAGGAGGTCTTGACTCTTCATCGGTCTATAGCGCTAATCGATACGGCTCGTGCGATCTCTCAAGATAAAGGTAAGGGTAGACCCTAGTTACACATCAACCTCGTGTAGATCTACTTAACCTATATCGGCAGGAAGGCTCGTATCACATTACGATAGTAATATCACTCTATCATGCTCTCCCCGATAGTATTCGATGAATCGTTGATCTTGTGGTAAAAGAGTATGACGTATTATTGTCATCAAAAATGCTACACTACGGTATAAGTCAAATGAGACATTAGCGAACACTATTCGCTGAATCAAGTCATGGACTTAGATCACATAGACCACCGGATCCCGATCCGGGCCATGATGAGGCCGTTTAGTTCAGCCTCAATATGCGATGAGAATAGCCCACTCGTCGGTGAGTCCTAAGAATGCTAAAAACACGATAATTAATCAGCATCTACAATATATATACTTCTCATTAATCATATATCTAAGCAAGGGCTATCTATATAAACTATACGGTAAACATATGCATTTACACATAGTAGGCACTCACATTTATTAAATACCAAGAAGTAGACTTTTCTTACGGAGTATTGCACCGACCCTCGGGCTCATGTGACACTTAGGTTCTACCCAAATAACTAAACCAAAGCTCGATAGCACCTCCGTGGTGCCGCTAGCTCCCTTGCCGATTACCTAAAAGGTGTGGCCTAGTGCATCACGGTTTAGAGACCAAAGTCTCAAATTTAATCCCATACACATACACAATGTATCGAATATAATTATAAAAATTACAAAATATAATTTACAAGCAAAGGTAGATCCTATAATTTTTGTGTCACACATGAGCCTTTTTCCGGAAGAAACCGACGACTTCGTTTTCGAATTATTATCGCCTTTACTCGTCATGGTATGAAATAAACACGGAGTGAGCCAAAGCTCGGTAAAAGGGTGATGCACGTGATATGCAATGATTTTCCGACTTTCCCCACATCGACTCATCAAATTTTATTTTTAAGTACCATGAATATTAGTAAGTCTACTTTATATTTAATCCGGAGTGAGCCACAACTCACCTTCGCACCAACGAAATTAGCCCTCGTTGTAGCCACTTTTAGCATGAATCCATTATCTAATAGTGTAGGCACACAACTTAGAGTACGCACACGACTAGACCACTAATACCTCTTTTATCCGAGTAAGTTATCAAACCTATCTAGTTTTCATTCGATTCGGTTACTAAACTTTATCATTTTTGACTCAATCGTTTTTTCTGAATTTAATCCATTCCTATATGCATATGATACACGTGATGTATCATGAATCACATTCCACCAAGTCATGGGTACTAAACCCGTCAATTCTGTACCATTGAGTTCACACAAAGAATTCAAGACCCGTCTAATAGGGTTAATCCATTTCATATATCATGAACCACATTCCATAACTCATAGGCACCAAACTATTTATGTCCATGCCATTTTAAAAATTCAATCCACACTTGGGTCTTCATCAATAACTCTCATGGTATGATCCAACTTGACCATTTTAGGACTAATGTCTACTAAGTGTTCTTAAGATATCCAATTTCATTTTATTTTAATCCAAACCCACTCTATTTTAGTCCAAGCCCATTTTTTTTAATCCAAGCCCAAGACCATTTGTTTTAATCCAATTTCATTTTATTTTAATCCAAGCTCATTTTTTTATTCTAACTCAAATACATTGATTGTAATCCAAAATCCTTTTTATTTTAGTCCAAGCTCATTTTTTTTAGACCAAGTCCCCGTGTTTTATTTCAAGTCCACTTTATTTTAAATCCAAGCTCAATCATACATATCTTCCAAACCCATATGGTTATATGAGGGTGGCTTAGGTGTCTAACTAAATACTTATGCCAACTAAACACCTTAAATAATCAAGTTTAAATACCTAAACTCATTTCTTTCCATTAATTTCGAAAATCCCTCTCCCTAAACTCCAAATTTTCCAGCAGTAGTACATCCAAATGATTTGTACCAAATCAATTATAACTCTTGATTTATAAATCTAAAAATCACAAAATATTACAGAGGGCTAGTGGACACATATATGAATAACTTTTATTCTTTGAGTTTTACCTAAAAATCACTTTAAAATCCCTAAATAAATCACATAAAGTTCGAAACTAAAAATTTCCAACATGTTGTACATCTAAATGATCTGTACCAAATCGGTTGTAACTCTTTATATATAGATCTAAAAATCACAAACGTTTACAGAGAGATATTAGACACATAGAGGAACAACTTTGTTCTTTGAGTTGTACCCAAAAATCACTCTAAGATTCCTAAATAAATCACGCAAAGTTTAAAATTTTTCCACGCCTAAAATTTTGAAAAATTCTCTTTTAAAATTTTTAAAACACATTCCTCATCACATATGTTTATCACCAAACCAACCCATTACACATGTATAACCATCTATCATCATACATATACATGGCATACTTACACATCCTAACCTAAAGTTTACCATGAAATACACATCCAACATAAAAAAAAATCCATCATCAAAACATCATAAATCCATCACCAAACATCAAATTTTTAACATCAACACAAACTATCATATCCACATATTACATGGCTTAAAAAAAAACCCATAAATCAAACATGGAAAAAAAAACTTAAAGCATAAATAAAACTAAAATGAAACCAAAAGAAACCTACTTACAATGATGTGTGTTTGGTTAAAATTTCTTAGCCTTTTTCTTCTCTTTCTCCTTCCTTTCTTTCCTTTTCTTTTCTCCTTTCTTTCTTCCCTTTCTTTCCCTCAAACTCATCTCTCCTCTTTTTGAAGGGCACGAATTTTAGCTAAAAGGAATGGAAAGGTTTCATCTTTTCATCTAATTTTAATACTATACTTTTTCTTTTTATTTCTTTTATGTTTAATATGCCAAGTGTCCAATTTTTGTGGTAAGAGAGGTCAATTGATGGAGACAAAAAAAGAGGCAAGTTGGAGTGTTTGACGTTCCAAAATTAAGTAAGAAAGTACAATGAAAGTATGGTGGAAGATTTTATGTCAAATGACTAACTAAAGAGAGAAACAAAAAGATAATTAAACCGACCAACTTTCTAACCTTATTTGGTTCATAAAATTCAACCATGACTCTTAAGTAGGACATATTTTTCACTTGCATGGTCATTTTAAATATACATTATGAAAAAATAATTAATGATTAATTAATTTTCAAAGAAAAGTATTCCTATGAACAGTTCCATAAACCTTAAATATTTTTACATCACAAATATAAAAGAAATGGAACATAATTTATGCGCACATAATCATGGATATTTCAAGAGATATTTGGGCTCGGGAATTAAATTTTGGTATGCTAAAATATTTTTTTTAACCCAAGCATCTTAAACTCATCGAACATAAACATGACACAAAAATCATAATTACGACTTAGTAGATACGAGATAAAATTATTTACGTACGTATGGCTACGTTAAGCAAGTTCACGGGAGTTACATAAACCTTCTATTTTTCATTTTAGGAAACTTTTTCCAAAATAGGAAACTTTCATAATTGAAAACTTTTTTCAATATCTTTGCTTCTCATTTGTAATGTGAGTACTTAAACTTATGCATGTGACTCAATAGGCTCCTAGATATGTTGAAAATGTATCAAGAATAAAAGACTTTTTCATCTCTTGATACATAAATCAAGATTGGCCTCTAGTAAGGCATCATGACTACCCAATTCTCTATGAGGATTAGTTAATCTATTATTACCTTTCATGAGCATGGTTACCATATAATTCAGTCCTCATTTCAACTTATCACGGTGTCATCTCAAACTTTGTTATTGGTCTTGTTTGATTATGATCACATAAGTTTTCTTCGATTTCCAAATGTCTTAGCTCTTAGAGTAAACCAATTATGCTCTATTGGTGTACTCCTACCGTGGCTATGGATTTTTTGAGCAAATATTTATCGAAATACAGTGTGATAACTTCTTTAGCATATAAAGAATGACATGTCCTATCTTATCCATACACCAATCTCCATTGGATTCCTAATGCACCCAATGAATCGTCCACGTGCATCCTATTAATGGGTCCATCGAAACGAGTGTCAAAGTGGATAAGTCCTCCAATGAGATAACCGTGATGACTTCAAATCTAAGGACCATTTGTACCTATCTCGTATGAGATTCCCATAGACTAAAACTAAATGGGTTCTTATGACAAATCAAGTCTAGTGATATGTTCTCTAATATAAATCACCTAAGCGCTTGCTTTGGCATCACCATGTCAATAGGTGTGAGATCTCCTACTGCTATCATATAGCATAAGTATAGCACTCACAAGTTTATCCGTATATTATCAATGTCCATTCTTGACGATGCTATGACTTGGGAGATTTAATAATATCATTATATAAGCATCACAATTGAAAGACTCAATGAAAAAAATCTTACCTTTGACAATTGGTTCTTCAATTCCAATTTCAATCTTAACTCTCCAAGCTTTCCAAGCTTCAATCCAACTAAACTCAACTTAAATTAACTTATTTATGTTTTTTTATAAGTTAATTTTACAAGGATTTAGCTTAGCAATTGAAAGAGGAAGGAGGGAGGAAGTTGGAGAGAATAGCGTGAGAAGGAGAGGGGAAGGAGAAAGAAAAAATTGGAGGGGCAACAATCGTCCATTTTTATATATGCTTGGCCCATTTTATTTTTTTAACTAAAATATTATTTTAGGACTAGTTAGTACATAATTATTATTATTATAATAATAACCTCGTCATTTGTACAAAGTTGATTTTAGATTTTAAAATTATCCATCTAAACCGACCTAGACTAATTTAAGCCGATATCATATTAGATAAACACATAATGCATAAGACATAATAAAATTAGGTAATATAGAAAATAAAATAGTCAACCAGCCTTCACAAAGTCTTTGGCTTATTAATTTGTATTAGAGTATTTTATTTTTCTTACCATAGGAAAAAAATACTAACTTATTACTAGTTTCATCATCGAACAATGGTTCCCAAGGACTTTCTATTAGTTAAGTAAAATAAAAAATTATTTACTATATAGCACGTATCACCCTTGTTCTTAATAAATAAAAATAATTATTATACTAGGATGTTGTTTGGTAATCGGGAATAGAGTGATGAGAATAGAAATGCGGGAATTAAAATGAAAATTAAAGAATCGAAATGGTATTTGTATTCGAATACCGTGTTTGGAATACTAATAAGGAATCAAAATGCAATTTAAATTTTTTAATATCCGATATTTTATACAAATAAAAATAATGATTAAAAAAATAATTTTATTAAACTATATGATTGTAAAAATAATAAAGGTGATTGTGGTTATAATAGTGGTGGTTCTAGTGGTGGTGGTAGAGGCAATAATGATTGCTTGGAGTTGTAGTGGTAGTGATAGTTGTGGTTATGATTGTGATAATGATAGTGATAGTGGTGGTGGTGGTTGTGATGATTTCAATGGTAGTGGTAGTGGTTGTGGTGGTGGTAATAGCAATGGTGGTTGTTGTGATAGTAGTGATGAAGATGGTGGTGGTGGCGGTGGTAGTGGTGATTGTGGTAAAAGTGGTTAATAGATAATAAATAAATAAAATATATTATTATTTTGAAAAAAAATTCATTCCCATTCCTTGTTTTTTATTCCCACATATTATGTGGAAATGAAGTTGTGTATAAATTTTCATTTTCATTCTCACTTCATTCCTTTTAACCAAACAACAACAATGTGGGAATAAAAGTTTCATTTCCATTCCCACCACTCTATTCCCGATTACCAAACATCACCTAAAAAAATAAAAGAAATTTAAACCATAAATCTGCATACCTCAAATTCCCATCGAGTTAAATTTTTTTTATGTGTGTCATGATCTCAAAATCATATTCATAACTTGTCACATATGTCAAACACAATTAAGAACTTTCAATTGACTTATTTCCTATTAAAACCATATCATGCAATTCAACTTTCCTAAATCACAATGAGGTGTCAATTTAATAGCCACATCAGCTTGTATTTGATGAGATCCAATGGAAATATTTGATTAGAACAAATTTGAAATTTCACACTTAAATAGCAAAAATGAAAATAAAGACATTTGAATAGAAAAAATCTAAAATTTTTCTCACTAAAAATATAATAAATTCATGTTACATTCATTCAACTCCGAGTCATTTGTTAAAAAATCAAGCCAAATTTTTAATTTTGTTATAATGGATTTCTTTTATTGAAACAAGAATTATTTTTATTTTTATTTTTTAATTTCATCTACATATTTAAATATATTTTTTTACTGAATAAAAATTTTGCTAGTAAATTAAATTTTAAACACGTGTTAAATGGACTTTGAAATCAATTTGATGTATATACTGAGTGCATTCACACAAATTAAAAATCCAATGGAGCCCACTTTTCAATGAGATTCCGAGAACTTACCAACTCTACCGATTTTCCTCCATTTAGGATGTTCGCTGCCAGCAGGATAAACCGTAAGGACCAAATTAAATAAATTTAAAACTTAAAGGACTAAACCTTACATATTCATCCAAATTGAGTTATTTTAATATGAAACTCAATTCTTATTTCTTCATACAAACAAAATTACACAATTTCCATCCAGCTTCCACTGCGACTCCAAGAACTCACTTAACTCTCACCATCAAAAAGCAAGAATTGTACAGTCTTGTCAATTTGTTTTGTTGACTCTTACGGCGGCATACTGCATATCCGACAAAATGATAAAAAGTAACGCTTATAAATTAATTTTTTTTATTTTGAAAAATTATTTATTTAGTTTTTTTTCATTTTACATTTTAAGAAAATAAAAAATTAATAGATAATATAAAAATAATAAAAAAGATATTTTTTAAAATTAAATAATTAATTTAAAAAATAAAATTAACTCGTTTCTCGAAAATAGAAAAACTAATTTATAATTTACTCCACGTGGATTTTGATTCTCCAAGTGGCTAGTTAAATATGCACTAACTGTATCCAAATTGGGCTAAGCGGTCCCATCCCAATCAATCTTTTACTACCACTCTCACCCTTTTTAGAGCCAGTGTTTCTTCATTCATCAATAAATTATAAATTACTCCTTTTAGTTTTGATAAAAAATTAATTAGTCTATTTTGTTTGAAAATTTTATTTTTTAATCAGGTTTAATTTAATATTAATTTATTTTAAAAAATTATTATTTTTTCAATTATTTCATAAAATCTATTTATTTTTTCTTTTTTTTATTTTTAAAATAAAAAATAAAATAGAAAAGAATAAAAATGGACAAAATAATTAGTTTTTAAGAAAAGACTAATAAATTTGTTTCTAAAAACTAAAGGGACTATTTAAAATTTACTCCTGACAAGATGTGCGAAAAAGCATATATTGTGTTCTGCAGAAGAAAGGCCGGGTATTACGGCACGAGGACAAGCAAAATAATAAATAAACAAATAAAAAGTAGATTAGAACAAAGACCATCACGGCTGGAGGACAAGCAAAATAATAACAAATAAATAAAAGCATTGGGTATCAATTTATTGCTAATAGTGTCAAGCTTCTCCTCAATTTTAATTCATTAAAATTCATTTTAAAATCAGTTTTAAAACTTTTAACTTATATTTTGAATTTTTTTTTTAGATTTAATATATACTATGATTTTCTATTACAACCATTTTTTTCTTAAAAAATTTAACTTTTTATATTTTAATCTGAAGTTTTATAAGCATGTTGAAAAAATTTAAAATTTTCAAGATTGGAAATTATATTGGTCTATTTTTTCTCATTAAAAATGTAAAAAAACCAGAAAAAATAAAAATTAACTCCAAATGATACCAATTTTTTTACAGCTTCAAATAAATTTCATTTGAATGATTTTTATCATAAATTTATTTATATAATTGTTATTTTTGGGTTAAATGATAAAAAACTGAATAACCAACTAAATCTCAAAAACAAATAAAAATAAAGTTTAAGGAGTTCGAAATGTAAATTAAAAGTTTAAGAACAGATTCTTAAATAAATTAAAATTCAGAAGATGTTACATCCATTTATCCTCAATTTATTGCAAGTGTCATTCTAGTCCCGCCACTAGGTCTTATGGATACGTAAATAATTTATAGCCTTGTTAGAAAATTAAAAAAAAAAAAAAACACAAATAAAGGGACTATTTAATTTGTTTAATTTATAATTTATTAAAAAAAAAAAAACAGTCTCGTTGGACTTTCAACTTTGTACAACAAAAAATATGTATTAAAAGGCCATAAGAAGTTCACCATTTGCTCTCGTTGTACACAAGCAGAGAGCCCATGGATTCTTCAAGATTAGTACTTCTATTTTCATTCTCTTGCTTTCTTCTACACCTACCTTCTCTTACTACTGCCCAGCCAAATTTCAACAACTATTATTGTGATTACAACGACCTTGGTAACTACACAACTAATAGCACCTTCCAAAGAAACCTCAACAGCCTCCTCTCCTCTCTAGCATCCAACACTCAAATTGACTATGGATTTTACAATCTATCCTTTGGCGAAAATCCTGACCGAGTTAATGCAATTGCACTTTGTAGAGGAGACGTTGCGGTTGACACTTGTCGACGTTGTGTTAATAACTCAACTCTTAAGATCTTGCAGGTTTGTCCTAACACGATGGAGGCATTTGGAATTTACGAACTCTGTATGATCCGATACTCGTCCAGATCTATATTCGGTGTTCTGGAAGAACAACCATCTACCTACCGGGCCAATCGACAAAATGTTTTGGATGTCAATTTGTTTAATCAGGCACTTCAGACGTTACTGGCGAGACTTCGAGGTAGAGCTGCATCTGGAAACTCTTTAAGAAAGTTCGCAACAGGAAACCAAACCTCAGGATTTGAAACAGTATATGCTCTTGTTCAATGCACACCTGATTTGTCTGAGCAGCAGTGCTCTAGCTGCCTCCTTAGGCTTTTTCGGTTGATCACAAACTGTTGTGATGGGAATGTACAAGGGAAGATTGGAGTCAGGCTCATAAGACCCAGCTGCAATTTGAGGTGGGAGACTGGATCATTTTTTAATGTTACGCCAGAGACACTACCACCGCCACCACAAGCATCGCCCATATCTCCTCCTGCTGTAGCACAAGGTAGGCCTTGAATTGTTGAAATCATCAGTAATTTAAAGTCATTGAAGGGACGTACCAAATTGGGAAAGTAAATGTGACGGGGTAGATGGAAAATGCATGGCTTAACTAGGAATAGATAGTAGTATAGATTTTACTATATTTAATGAATAAACAATCATTCTTAATTATTTATTTTGATTATTTAAATTTAAGAAATGTGTCATAAAAATTCCATGTTGGCAACTTGCTTTGGGTCATAATGCGAGGGAACTATTTGGGCTATTCACGTTCAGAACTCTATGATCTCAACTCTCAACTTGCTTAATTTTTTAGGATCACGTTGGTTTATGCAGGAAAAAAAGCAACAAAGCACGAGTCATTATCATTATTGTCGTCCCAGTTGTCGGTATTGTGATACTTATCATCTGCATCTGCCTGCTTGTAAGAGCAAGGAAGCCAACGGAAAAGGTTGAAAGTAAGTAAAAACTTGGATGTATGAATTCTTCAGTTTGCTGCTTAATTTCCAATGCAATCTCCAATGCTATAGAACCTAATTGATTTTTCAATACTTAATCTCAATACTATATTAAATGTACAAAAAGTAGATGATTACCACAAAAAAAAAAAAAAAAAGTGCAATGTGATCTATCATAAAGGATTGTTTTGATTTGACAAAGATTAAAATTCAATTCTCAGTATACAAGTATAAGTAGTCATAAAGTTTTTTAATGATATCAAACTTGAGCTAATTTGATTTAAAAAATAATCTAATAACTAATCAAAAATTAAATATAATTTAATCTAAAATGTAATAGACTTAATTACTATTAATGTAAAAACTCTGTACCTCGCTATATGTAAATATGAAAAGAAAAAAATTAATAAACAAAAGGTATATCATCCAATGATGTTTGACCCGTTTTCCATTTCTGTTTTGAATTATATTAACAATCTGGTTCCTAAAATACTTAGTGAGTTCAATTTAGTCCCTAAATGTTATTCTGTCTCATTAGAGTAGCCTTTCGTCTAGGCAACTGAACATGGTATGTATTTTTTATTATTTTTTTTTTCATTGAGACATTTGTATTTTAAAAAATTTAAGTCCTTAGAGTTCAAAAGTTTTTTATTTCTCACATCAAATTGTTTCATGCTTATAATTAATTATGTCTGATCCCAATTCTTACAAATTCTTTGAAGACATCTAGACATAATTATTTTCACTTTAGAATTGGCTTTGCTGATTTTAATTATACCTCCATACAGGATTCCTATCTTTCTTAAATGTCTTAGTTTCTTTTTATATACCTTTTTAATTTTTTTTCCATCTTTTTAGCAGTAGTTTCTACTTTCCTCTAGTCAGCTAGTGAAGATTTTCAGTTCATATGTAGAAAAGAAAGAACAAAGTGTTCTTTTGTAAAGATCTATCAAACTTCAAAATTGACAGTTGAAAGTCAGATCCGTAATACTAATTAACACAACAATTTAAAGCAATGTATTATATTTACATGCATTCTAACTTGTTCGTTTCATGAAGCTATGGACGAAATAGAAACTGCAGATTCATTGCAATTTTCCTTCAGCACTATTTGTGATGCAACAGAGGACTTTTCAGAGCAAAATAAGCTGGGACAAGGTGGATTTGGTGCTGTTTACAAGGTACTGAAGAATATACTGCTTGGTGCATGTAATTCAATCACATTGTTTAAAATGCCAAAGGGAACATATAGGGAGTAATGAATTGATATATTTTTAGGGAACCCTTCCTAGTGGACAAGAGATAGCAGTCAAAAGACTTTCCCAGGATTCTGGGCAAGGAGATTTGGAATTTAAAACTGAGGTCGTATTGGTGGCAAAGCTCCAACACCGGAGCTTAGTTAGGCTTTTAGGCTTCTGCTTGCATGGAATTGAAAGGCTTCTTATCTATGAGTTCGTGCCAAATGCCAGCCTTGATCACTTCATATTTGGTAAGGCTACTTCAAAATATGAAGCACAAATGAGTATTTCATGTACTTTTACCCTGTATAAGTAAATTTTGTGATTGCTCCATATGTAGATCGAATCAAACGTATACATTTGAATTGGGAAATGCGTTACAAGATTATTGGAGGCATTGCTCGAGGGCTCCTTTACCTTCACGAGGATTCTCGACTTCGAATCATTCATCGTGACCTCAAAGCTAGCAACATTTTGTTAGATGAAGAGATGAACCCAAAAATTTCCGATTTTGGCATGGCAAGGTTGTTTCTTGTGGATCAAACTCAAGGCAATACAAACAGAATTGTGGGAACCTAGTAAGTATAGATCTGAACATGATATAGACATAATAGTTACCAATTCAACTCATATTTTCTTATAAAATTGAATGAAAGAAGTACAAACAAAAAATCCCTACAATATAAAACCAGTTAAATTTTATCTAATCTAACAAGTTTGAACTTATGAATGTTGATAAGCAGTGGCTATATGGCTCCAGAATATGCAATGCAAGGACAGTTCTCGGTCAAGTCAGACGTGTTTAGTTTCGGAGTGCTAGTTTTAGAGATTGTGAGTGGACAAAAAAATTGTTTCCGCAATGGAAATAACATAGAGCACCTTATAAGCCATGTAAGTACAACTATCTATGAATCGAACACATTACTGAAAGATATATAGAGATATTTCCCTTCAATATTGTGAATTCACTTTGGATAAATTTTTCAGGTATGGAGAAATTGGAGGGAAGGAACTGCTCTAGATATTATAGATCCCATTTTGAGGAGTGGCTCAACAACAGAAATGATGAGATGCATCCACATTGGGTTACTATGTGTTCAAGAAAATGTAGCTGACAGGCCGACAATGGCTTCAATAGTTCTCATGCTAAGCAGCTTTTCCCTCACATTGGAATTACCTTCTCAACCAGCATTTTTTATGAGCAGCCACAGATATCAATCAGATATGTCATCTTCGCAATCCCAGGCTGAAGCTATTCCTTTATCAAAAAATGAGGCTTCAATTACTGAGTTATATCCTAGATAATGATTACGGATGGTCTTTTTTTCTTATATTTTGCTATCCACATACATATTAATTTGGTCAACGTTTGCAGATATATCGGTTTCCGTATGTACAATTCATGTATCCTATTTTTCAGGACTTCAAAGTGTATCTTTTATGCAAACTGTAGCAGCACAATGAAATGTGTCATAACCCAAAATTTCTGAATTCTTTATTTTTAATTGATTATTTGTTTTCTTTTATTTTAAGTTTTTTTAATTATTTATTTTTCTTATCTTAATCAATGTTATTATTTTTATTTATTCCATTTTTCTTAATAATGTGCAAAATAAAAAAAATACAAAAAAATACAAAATTACAAAAACAAGGTGAATTTAATATTCGGGGATGCAATTGTAACAAATTCAAAAGTATTATGATAATTGAGGATACAATCGAATCATTTTAAAATTCAAGAGCCAGATTACATTGGACAAGGACCAAATTAACCTAATAACGATTTACGAGGACCAAAATGCAAAAACAAAACAAAAAAAATTAAATTACAAAAAATAAAAATTACAAAAAAAATCAAAAAAAATACAAAGTTTGCACTCCCTCCCGCCTAGAACTAATTTCGGGATTATTTTTTCTCCTGCTTCACGGAATCATTCTTAGTTTCGAGTTGCAAGAACTAATTTATGTGCTCAATTTCGATCTTGAATTCCAATCCTAGAAAAATTAATTCCCTCAATCGTAGCTGCCATTTCTCCCTCATCACCCGATCAACAATAGCAAGCACCCCCACCTGCCAGACCTCACCGTTTCTCGCCGTAACTCCCACGAGTCCCTCCGGACCATTTCCCTCAATTCCCGCAACCTCACCATGCCGCAACTAGCAGGAACTACACAACCCTTCCCCCTATTACCGGCCACCGCCACAACCATCCCCTAGAACCCAAAATGGTCACACACGCCCACTCCAAATACTACAAAAAAATCTCACACCATCATTGTGGAGAACCAAGCCGGTATTCACACACACACACACACACACACACACACACACACACACACACACACACATATATATACACGAGCAGAGAAAAGGGGAGGGCGACAGCAAACAAAGAAAAAAGAGAGAAGGGCATGGGGGATTTTTTTTCTTTAGTCCGATATCCAAGAAAATTAATTAAGAGTGAAGCCCGCAAAATTAGGAGAGAGTTAGCGATTGAAAAAAAAAGAGGGAAATCGGCAGTAGGAAAAAAAAAGAGAAAATCCGAAAAAAAAAAAAGAAAAGAAATTAAATTTACCTAAATTGAAGGCGAGTCCACATCCATTTCAACCAATTCTTTAGGTAATCCCTCTAATTCCTCTTTAATTTCGTTTTTTTTTGTTCCAATTTAAGTCCGATTTTAAATTTGGGATTTTTTTGAAATTGTAAAAATTTGAAGAATAAATTTGGGGGTTTTGATAAAATTGAGTCCTAAAGGGTGTGACTTAACTTGATTTTAATCTAATCAAGGCAATATCGCATGAAAATTTGAAGAAATGAAAAATTAGGGTTCGGTCGAATTGGGGAGAATTTTTAGAAATTGATTTGGGGGTTTTTGTTTGAGCAAAGGAAAGAAGGAAAGAAAGGGGAGAAGAAAGAAAGAAAAGGGAAAATCAAGCTGCCATGGACGAACCTCCATCGGTTCATCCATGGCAAGCATACAGCAACATGTAAGAAAAAAAGAGAGACGGGAAAGGGAGAGAAAGGAGAAAGGGAAGAAAAGAAGAAAGGGAGAAGGGAAAGAAATGAAAGGAGAAGGGAAGAGAAGGGACGAACCTCCACTGGTTCGTCCATGGAGGTTGGAGCCGACGGAGAAGAAGAAAGGGAGAAGAGAAGAAAAAGAAAGAAAAAGGAAAGAGGGAGAGACGGGACGAAATTAAAAAAAAAAAAAAGGAGGGGTTGTTTTAGTTTGATCCGAAATGAAAGAAGAAAAAAAAAGGGGGAGTGTTTGTGGGTTTTTTTTGTGGGTTGGGTTAGGCTTAGCCAACCCATTTTTCGTCAGGCTGGATCGGAACCAATCCAGCCGTTTTTTTCTTTTCTTTTGGGCCGGATTGATTCCGACTCGACCCGATTGAATTTTTTCGGTTGGACAGACTTGACCCAAAGCCAAAAAAAAAAAAAAGAGTAAGAAAAAAGAGTGAATTTTTTTATAGGGATTTTGTTATTTCGTATTAAAATTGGCTATTGAATTATTTTTTATTATTTTAATTAATGTAATTTTCAATCTGGAATTTATTTTATGCATGCTCGTTACTAATTTAAATTTCAGTATTTGATTTCTTTTATTTAATTCATGTAGCTTTAATTTATTTGTTCAGTAGTTAGGTTCGGTAAGTAATAAGTAGAAGATCGTCGAGTCTCCTAAATTTTTAGGGACCGATGACAATCTTTCAAAAAAAAAAATAAAAAAAAATAGTATTTATGTATGTTAGTTAGAATTTGTCATTTTAATATTTTGTAATTGTTTGAATTTACCTTTGAATTTATTTTATGCATACCTATTATTAATTGAAATGTCGGTATTTGATTTTTTTTTATTTAATTCGTGTAGCTTTAATTTATTCGTTTAGAATTAGGCTCGATAAGTAATAAGTAGAAGATCGTCAAGTCTCCTAAATTTTTAGGGACCGATGACAATCTTTCACTAAAAAAAAATAAAAATAATAAATAAATAAAATAAAATAATAATAAATAATATAATAACGATAAAAATAAAAATGAAAAAAATAGTATTTATGCAAGAAAAATTAATAAAAAATAAATAAGAATAAATAAAAAATATATATAAAGAAAAATAACAAAAAAAATAATTAAAAAAATCATAAAAGTTTTTAACAAAGTCTCCTATATGATAGGGACTCGTTGTTGGCCAAAAAAATTTTTTTCTAATAAACAAGTGTTCTCCGGCATACCGATTGTGTCGAGACTAAAAAAAGGTGGATTCGATGTTTGAACCGACGTGTCTCCCGATAAAAGGGGTCCGACGATCGTTTCAATACGATGCCACGCTCAAAAATAAAAAACTTAATTTGACTTAAAAAAATTGGAGTCTCAAAAATTGAAAAATAATTTGGCAAAAATAAAATACTTTAGGAGATAATTTAGGACTAAGCTACACGTGGTACCTTTCTTAGGAAAGGGCACTTTTGGGTGATTAATTATCTTCCCATAAGCGTAATCGACTCCTTACCATAGAATCTCCGAACCAGTGCCAATTTTAGGTTCCTAGTTCCTTCAATACTAGGTGGCGACTCCAAACTCGTAAATAGTCTTATAAATAAAATAAAGATCCGAAACTAGTGATATCCTCGGTTTTTTTTATGGGAGTCTCGTCCGACGTCGGGTAGCGACAAAATGTATCAATTTTTATTATCATGGTCACCAATATTTGATATATCCAAATTTCGACTAGGTCCAAAAGTCTAGTGATTTGATTTCACATACAAGGTATGTTAGTTAATTTTTTAGCTGATTTGGTTAGACCAATAAACTAATTAATCATAGACTCTTTGATTAAGTAAGATAATTATAACAAGATAATTATGTTGGTTAAGCTTCCTAACAATTAGGAAAAACGTGGGACATAATCGTAGTAGTGGAAAGACAATATAGAGCATTGCAAGGCAATTTGAGCGATTACAAATAAACGTAGAGCATTGTAAGGCAATCTAGGCGATTATAAAGAAATGTAGAGCATTGCAAGACCATATAGACAATTACAAGGAAATATGAAACATTATGAAGGATCATGGACGGACCAAAATAGCTATAATTACAAGCTGCAATAAGAAAAAAGACACACATGTATACTCAACACAACAACTTAACAACACTTGCATATAACAAGACGCTCTCAAAACATTTTCATAAGTTTCGGAACACCTAAAATATGTTAGGCATTAGCTCATAGGCTATAATCAAAATAGGTGGATAGATTTGTAGGTTGATAGTTTGGCTCATTGGTTTCATCTTACAACCACAACTCTTATTTATAATTCTCAAGAACTAAATTCTCGTGCGAACATCATGTTTGGAGAAGAGTGAGTATGTAAGTAACCTATTTCATCAATAAATGTAAATTCTCTTTTAAACTCTACGTATCGTTAAGTTTACAATTCTATTTCTTTAGTCTACATATTATTTTAATTTCAAAGTTTATAGTGCATATATATGTTTGTTCTTACATAAAGACTAAGAAAGTTTAGATTATTAGTTTAGAATTAATAAAGATTGACAAAATAACCTTATTAATAATTGTTCGGAACTTTCATAATATCTTTGATAGATAACAAATATTTGGATAGAAATTAATAAAATTCATATATTTCGAGTAAAATGAAATTACCTATAATGAATATAATTTTTCTTAGTGCTATTGTGTGATTTTTATTTGGTCATATAATTCATATTTTTCTTAGTGGCAACTACTCTATGAGATTAATTAAGTAATTGATTAAAACTAATTTTCACTTAACCATTATGACTAGAAACACTCCATTAAAAATTAGGTGAGTATCAAATTAAAAGTGCATATCATGAAATTCAAAATCTATAAGATTCACATTTTAGAATCGCACTTATTGAAAAAAGTTAAATGTTATCTTCTATTTTGAATATAGTTAATTTTATTTTTAATATGAGATAAGAATGTTTAGATAAAATATAAACAAAAAAAAGTTAATATTTATATGTGGATTGAATGTAGTTTTGATTCAAAATTTTATACCTAAAGCTCATACAAAATTTGCTTTTATTCTTTCCAATCGTCAAGAATCCATTAGCCAATAGTTGCAATTCTCGTCCTCTTGTGTAGATCCTGCAATTGTTTCACACATTCATTTAATATTTAAAACCTTCCTCGTGCTATTTTTATAATTCAGAAATTGATCATTCTTTAACTATCTTAGTTTTAAAATCGAAAATTTCAAATATTTCACACTTTTATAATTAGAAAAACAAATATAAATTTTGTACTGTACAGTACAGCCTGCACTTTCTATTTCAAGAAATGTAAGCGTTGATGAATGATTGTGACTATTTTCGAGAATGATAGTATCTGTACAAAAAGGATGCCCATTAAACTATTAAATTTAGTTCAAACCTATCCAATTCAAATATAATGTTATATTAGTGATTCTCAAAGTAGTGATCATGTATATTATAATCAATTGGTAAATTAATTCTATTTGTATTATTCTTTAAAAATTATATAAAAAAATACAGATTATTCATATGTTTGTGCTGTGAATCGTTATATTTTTCGTTTTTATTCTCTTTCACTAAAAATTACTTATCGCTTAAATTCTCTTCTAGAATATATTAATTTATTGTTAGAAGATATTTATAGAATTACAATTCCAAAACCATGTAACTTGTACTTATTTTTTATCCTTGGGCTAAATAGCCCAACAAATTACAAGAGATTGGCCATTTTTTGTTAGGCCCGTACCTAATTTAGGTCCAGCACTAAATTTAGGTTTAAATCCTTAATCCAAAGCCTAGTATCTAGCTTAGAACCAACAAATTGGAAAGGCATGTGAAACCACAGTGAAATCAACAGTTTTATAAAAGAGAAAATTATAAAACATGGACTCTTGGTATGATTAAATTGTGTGAACAGATATATAAACACTAAGAGATAATAATATAATAAATAGAAAATAGATTAATAATTGACCGTAGATAAACCAGCAAGAAGTAAACACGATTAGTTATAGTTATATAAGAACATAGAGCGTTGCAATGAATCGTGAAAAGTTGCAAGAAAACATGGAGTATTGCAAGGATGCATGAGAAAGTTCAAAACAAAAAAAAATGGTCTATTATAAAGATCATGAAAGAACAAAAAGGTTATAAATACAAAATGTAATAAGAGAAAAATACACATGATATAACATATAAATAAACTTAATTTACAATTTGCGCTTGAAATTTATTAGACTATAACTTATAAATAGCAATTATATAGGTAATAAACTTGTAGGCAGTAATCAAATAGATTTATAATTCGTAGACTAATAGTTTTGCTTTTTTATTTTCATCTTGTATTCACAATTCATGATTGTGATTCTTAATAATTGAATTCTTGAGGAGTTATCATGTTTTAAATAGTAAGTTTTTGACCAGAGGGAGTGTATAGGATATGATGTATTCATAGCACTAGGTTGGTTTAGACCCTTTTTTTTTTTTTTTTTGGGTGTTTGAACTGGTTTGGGGCAGACTTGGACATCCAAGCCCAACTAGGCAAGCTCTTGGACTGTACAAACACTCTTTTTTTCCTTGATTTCTTCTTCTTTTTTAGTTTTTTTTTTAATAAGAAAAAAATGAGACGATGACATTATTGAATAGAATGTTATCATATCATAACAAAGTAGAATGGCAATATAGTTCTTCCATTTGTCCAACTTCAATTCATTAAGAGTAAGCATCATGCTTTCAAATTTTAGATAAGTCATCAACTTGAAACGATAACAATAATCGAGTTTCGTAATCCAATCACCACCGAAGCCAAACCCTAATTCACAAGCATCAAACTAAATTAATTTTGTCTCCAATTAGGGATCCACACACAAATGCCGAACCAAGTTCACACCGAAAGCTCAAAACATTAACAAAGACAATACCTATATAAACGGCCCAAAGCAATTATACATCATGTAGTCACTTAGAATCACTTAATCAACATTATCCCCAAATGGTTCTCAAAACCCTAACATCAATCTAATCCAATTCTTCATTGCAAGAAACCCAATATAATTTAACTTCAATATCATCAACATATATATATATATATATATATATATAAACATCACAATTGAAAGACTCAATGACAAAAATCTTACCTTTGACAATTGGTTCTTCAATTCCAATTTCAATCTTAACTCTTCAAGCTTTCCAAGCTTCAATCCAACTAAACTCAACTTAAATCAACTTATTTATGTTTTTTATAAGTTAATTTTACAAGGATTTAGCTTAGCAATTGAAAGAGGAAGGAGGGAGGAACTTGGAGAGAATTGCATGAGAAGGAGAGGGGAAGGAGAAAGAAAAAATAGGAGGGGCAACAACTATCTCGTTTTTATATATGGTGGCCCATTTTATTTTTTTAACTAAAATATCATTTTAGGACTCGGTTAGTACATAATTATTATTATAATAATAATAACCTCGTCATTTGTACAAAATTGATTTTAAATTTTAAAATTATCCATCTAAACTAACCTAGACTAATTTAAACCGATATCATATTAGATAAACACATAATGCACAAGACATAATAAAATTAGGTAATATAGAAAATAAAATAGTCAATCGGCCTTCACAAAGTCTTTGACTTATTAATTTGTATTAGATTATTTTATTTTTCTTACCATAGGAAAAAAAATACTAACTTATTACTAGTTTCATCATCGAGCAATGGTTCCCAAGGACTTTCTATTAGTTAAGTAAAATAAAAAATTATTTACTATATAGCACGTATCACCCTTGTTCTTAATAAATAAAAATAATTATTATACTAGAAAAATAAAAGAAATTTAAACCATAAATCTACATACTTCAAATTCCCATCAAGTTAAACTTTTTTTATGTGAGCCATGATCTCAAAATCATATTCATAACTTGTCACATATGTCAAACACAATTAAGAACCTTTCAATTGACTTATTTCCTATTAAAACCATATCATGTAATTCAACTTTCCTAAATCACGATGAGGTGTCAATTTAATAGCCACATCGGCTTGTATTTGATGAGATCCAATAGAAATATTTGATTAGAATAAATTTGAAATTTCACACACTTAAATAGCAAAAATAAAAATAAAGACATTTGAATAGAAAAAATCTAAAAGTTTTCTCACCAGATATATAATAAACTCATGTTACATTCATTCAACTTCGAGTCATTTGTTAAGAAATCAAGCCAAATTTTTAGTTTTGTTATAATGGATTTCTTTTATTGAAACAAGAATTATTTTTATTTTTATTTTTTAATTTCATCTACATATTTAAATATATTTTTTTACTGAATAAAAATTTTGCTAGTAAATTAAATTTTAAACACGTGTTAAATGGACTTTGAAATCAATTTGATGTATATACTGAGTGCATTCACACAAATTAAAAATCCAATGGAGCCCACTTTTCAATGAGATTCCGAGAACTTACCAACTCTACCGATTTTCCTCCATTTAGGATGTTCGCTGCCAGCAGGATAAACCGTAAGGACCAAATTAAATAAATTTAAAACTTAAAGGACTAAACCTTACATATTCATCCAAATTGAGTTATTTTAATATGAAACTCAATTCTTATTTCTTCATACAAACAAAATTACAGAGTTTCCTTCCAGCTTCCACTGAGACTCCAAGAACTCACTTAACTCTCACCATCAAAAAGCAAGAATTGTACAGTCTTGTCAATTTGTTTTGTTGACTCTTACGGCGGCATACTGCATATCCGACAAAATGATAAAAAGTAACGCTTATAAATTAATTTTTTTATTTTGAAAAATTATTTATTTAGTTTTTTTTTCATTTTACATTTTAAGAAAATAAAAAATTAATAGATAATATAAAAATAATAATAAAGATATTTTTAAAATTAAATAATTAATTTAAAAATAAAATTAACTCGTTTCTGGAAAATAGAAAAACTAATTTATAATTTACTCCACGTGGATTTTGATTCTCCAAGTGGCTAGTTAAATATGCACTAACTGTATCCAAATTGGGCTAAGCGGTCCCATCCCAATCCATCTTTTACTACCACTCTCACCCTTTTTAGAGCCAGTGTTTCTTCATTCATCAATAAATTATAAATTACTCCTTTTAGTTTTGATAAAAAATTAATTAGTCTATTTTGTTTGAAAATTTTATTTTTTAATCAGGTTTAATTTAATATTAATTTATTTTAAAAAATTATTATTTTTTCAATTATTTCATAAAATCTATTTATTTTTTCTTTTTTTTATTTTTAAAATAAAAAATAAAATAGAAAAGAATAAAAATGGACAAAATAATTAGTTTTTAAGAAAAGACTAATAAATTTGTTTCTAAAAACTAAAGGGACTATTTAAAATTTACTCCTGACAAGATGTGCGAAAAAGCATATATTGTGTTCTGCAGAAGAAAGGCCGGGTATTACGGCACGAGGACAAGCAAAATAATAAATAAACAAATAAAAAGTAGATTAGAACAAAGACCATCACGGCTGGAGGACAAGCAAAATAATAACAAATAAATAAAAGCATTGGGTATCAATTTATTGCTAATAGTGTCAAGCTTCTCCTCAATTTTAATTCATTAAAATTCATTTTAAAATCAGTTTTAAAACTTTTAACTTATATTTTGAATTTTTTTTTTAGATTTAATATATACTATGATTTTCTATTACAACCATTTTTTTCTTAAAAAATTTAACTTTTTATATTTTAATCTGAAGTTTTATAAGCATGTTGAAAAAATTTAAAATTTTCAAGATTGGAAATTATATTGGTCTATTTTTTCTCATTAAAAATGTAAAAAAACCAGAAAAAATAAAAATTAACTCCAAATGATACCAATTTTTTTACAGACTTCAAATAAATTTCATCTGAATGATTTTTATCATAAATTTATTTATATAATTGTTATTTTTGGGTTAAATGATAAAAAACTGAATAACCAACTAAATCTCAAAAACAAATAAAAATAAAGTTTAAGGAGTTCGAAATGTAAATTAAAAGTTTAAGAACAGATTCTTAAATAAATTAAAATTCAGAAGATGTTACATCCATTTATCCTCAATTTATTGCAAGTGTCATTCTAGTCCCGCCACTAGGTCTTATGGATACGTAAATAATTTATAGCCTTGTTAGAAAATTAAAAAAAAAAAAAAAACACAAATAAAGGGACTATTTAATTTGTTTAATTTATAATTTATTAAAAAAAAAAAAACAGTCTCGTTGGACTTTCAACTTTGTACAACAAAAAATATGTATTAAAAGGCCATAAGAAGTTCACCATTTGCTCTCGTTGTACACAAGCAGAGAGCCCATGGATTCTTCAAGATTAGTACTTCTATTTTCATTCTCTTGCTTTCTTCTACACCTACCTTCTCTTACTACTGCCCAGCCAAATTTCAACAACTATTATTGTGATTACAACGACCTTGGTAACTACACAACTAATAGCACCTTCCAAAGAAACCTCAACAGCCTCCTCTCCTCTCTAGCATCCAACACTCAAATTGACTATGGATTTTACAATCTATCCTTTGGCGAAAATCCTGACCGAGTTAATGCAATTGCACTTTGTAGAGGAGACGTTGCGGTTGACACTTGTCGACGTTGTGTTAATAACTCAACTCTTAAGATCTTGCAGGTTTGTCCTAACACGATGGAGGCATTTGGAATTTACGAACTCTGTATGATCCGATACTCGTCCAGATCTATATTCGGTGTTCTGGAAGAACAACCATCTACCTACCGGGCCAATCGACAAAATGTTTTGGATGTCAATTTGTTTAATCAGGCACTTCAGACGTTACTGGCGAGACTTCGAGGTAGAGCTGCATCTGGAAACTCTTTAAGAAAGTTCGCAACAGGAAACCAAACCTCAGGATTTGAAACAGTATATGCTCTTGTTCAATGCACACCTGATTTGTCTGAGCAGCAGTGCTCTAGCTGCCTCCTTAGGCTTTTTCGGTTGATCACAAACTGTTGTGATGGGAATGTACAAGGGAAGATTGGAGTCAGGCTCATAAGACCCAGCTGCAATTTGAGGTGGGAGACTGGATCATTTTTTAATGTTACGCCAGAGACACTACCACCGCCACCACAAGCATCGCCCATATCTCCTCCTGCTGTAGCACAAGGTAGGCCTTGAATTGTTGAAATCATCAGTAATTTAAAGTTATTGAAGGGACGTACCAAATTGGGAAAGTAAATGTGACGGGGTAGATGGAAAATGCATGGCTTAACTAGGAATAGATAGTAGTATAGATTTTACTATATTTAATGAATAAACAATCATTCTTAATTATTTATTTTGATTATTTAAATTTAAGAAATGTGTCATAAAAATTCCATGTTGGCAACTTGCTTTGGGTCATAATGCGAGGGAACTATTTGGGCTATTCACGTTCAGAACTCTATGATCTCAACTCTCAACTTGCTTAATTTTTTAGGATCACGTTGGTTTATGCAGGAAAAAAAGCAACAAAGCACGAGTCATTATCATTATTGTCGTCCCAGTTGTCGGTATTGTGATACTTATCATCTGCATCTGCCTGCTTGTAAGAGCAAGGAAGCCAACGGAAAAGGTTGAAAGTAAGTAAAAACTTGGATGTATGAATTCTTCAGTTTGCTGCTTAATTTCCAATGCAATCTCCAATGCTATAGAACCTAATTGATTTTTCAATACTTAATCTCAATACTATATTAAATGTACAAAAAGTAGATGATTACCACAAAAAAAAAAAAAAAAAGTGCAATGTGATCTATCATAAAGGATTGTTTTGATTTGACAAAGATTAAAATTCAATTCTCAGTATACAAGTATAAGTAGTCATAAAGTTTTTTAATGATATCAAACTTGAGCTAATTTGATTTAAAAAATAATCTAATAACTAATCAAAAATTAAATATAATTTAATCTAAAATGTAATAGACTTAATTACGATTAATGTAAAAACTCTGTACCTCGCTATATGTAAATATGAAAAGAAAAAAATTAATAAACAAAAGGTATATCATCCAATGATGTTTGACCCGTTTTCCATTTCTGTTTTGAATTATATTAACAATCTGGTTCCTAAAATACTTAGTGAGTTCAATTTAGTCCCTAAATGTTATTCTGTCTCATTAGAGTACCCTTTCGTCTAGGCAACTGAACATGGTATGTATTTTTTATTATTATTTTTTTTTCATTGAGACATTTGTATTTTAAAAAATTTAAGTCCTTAGAGTTCAAAAGTTTTTTATTTCTCACATCAAATTGTTTCATGCTTATAATTAATTATGTTCGATCCCAATTCTTACAAATTCTTTGAAGACATCTAGACATAATTATTTTCACTTTAGAATTGGCTTTGCTGATTTTAATTATACCTCAATACAGGATTCCTATCTTTCTTAAATGTCTTAGTTTCTTTTTATATACCTTTTTAATTTTTTTTTCCATCTTTTTAGCAATAGTTTCTACTTTCCTCTAGTCAGCTAGTGAAGATTTTCAGTTCATATGTAGAAAAGAAAGAACAAAGTGTTCTTTTGTAAAGATCTATCAAACTTCAAAATTGACAGTTGAAAGTCAGATCTGTAATACTAATTAACACAACAATTTAAAGCAATGTATTATATTTACATGCATTCTAACTTGTTCGTTTCATGAAGCTATGGACGAAATAGAAACTGCAGATTCATTGCAATTTTCCTTCAGCACTATTTGTGATGCAACAGAGGACTTTTCAGAGCAAAATAAGCTGGGACAAGGTGGATTTGGTGCTGTTTACAAGGTACTGAAGAATATACTGCTTGGTGCATGTAATTCAATCACACTGTTTAAAATGCCATAGGGAACATATAGGGAGTAATGAATTGATACATTTTTAGGGAACCCTTCCTAGTGGAGAAGAGATAGCAGTCAAAAGACTTTCCCAGGATTCTGGGCAAGGAGATTTGGAATTTAAAAATGAGGTCGTATTGGTGGCAAAGCTCCAACACCGGAGTTTAGTTAGGCTTTTAGGCTTCTGCTTGCATGGAATTGAAAGGCTTCTTATCTATGAGTTCGTGCCAAATGCCAGCCTTGATCACTTCATATTTGGTAAGGCTACTTCAAAATATGAAGCACAAATGAGTATTTCATGTACTTTTACCCTGTATAAGTAAATTTTGTGATTGCTCCATATGTAGATCGAATCAAACGTATACATTTGAATTGGGAAATGCGTTACAAGATTATTGGAGGCATTGCTCGAGGGCTCCTTTACCTTCACGAGGATTCTCGACTTCGAATCATTCATCGTGACCTCAAAGCTAGCAACATTTTGTTAGATGAAGAGATGAACCCAAAAATTTCCGATTTTGGCATGGCAAGGTTGTTTGTTGTGGATCAAACTCAAGGCAATACAAACAGAATTGTGGGAACCTAGTAAGTATAGATCTGAACATGATATAGACAGTATAGATCTGAACATGATATGGACATAATAGTTACCAATTCAACTCATACTTTCTTATAAAATTGAATGAAAGAAGTACAAACAAAAAATCCCTACAATATAAAACCAGTTAAATTTTATCTAATCTAACAAGTTTGAACTTATGAATGTTGATAAGCAGTGGCTATATGGCTCCAGAATATGCAATGCAAGGACAGTTCTCGGTCAAGTCAGACGTGTTTAGTTTCGGAGTGCTAGTTTTGGAGATTGTGAGTGGACAAAAAAATTGTTTCCACAATGGAAATAACATAGAGCACCTTATGAGCCATGTAAGTACAACTATCTATGAATCGAACACATTACTGAAAGATATATAGAGATATTTGCCCTTCAATATTGTGAATTCACTTTGGATAAATTTTTCAGGTATGGAGAAATTGGAGGGAAGGAACTGCTCTAGATATTATAGATCCCATTTTGAGGAGTGGCTCAACAACAGAAATGATGAGATGCATCCACATTGGGTTACTATGTGTTCAAGAAAATGTAGCTGACAGGCCGACAATGGCTTCAATAGTTCTCATGCTAAGCAGCTATTCCCTCACATTGGAATTACCTTCTCAACCAGCATTTTTTATGAGCAGCCACAGATATCAATCAGATATGTCATCTTCGCAATCCCAGGTTGAAGCTATTCCTTTATCAAAAAATGAGGCTTCAATTACTGAGTTATATCCTAGATAATGATTACGGATGGTCTTTATTTTCTTATATTTTGCTATACACATACATATTAATTTGGTCAACATTTGCATATATATCAGTTTCCGTATGTACAATTCATTTATCCTATTTTTCAGGACTTTAAATTGTATCTTTTATGCAAACTGCAGCAGCACAATGAAATGTATCAATTTTTATTATCATGGTCACCAATATTTGATATATCCAAATTTTGACTAGGTCCAAAAGTCTAGTGATTTAATTTCACCTACAAGGTATGTTAGTTAATTTTTTGGCTGATTTGGTTAGACCAATAAACTAATTAATCATAGACTCTTTAATTAAGTAAGATAATTATAACAAGATAATTATGCTGGTTAAGCTTCCTAACAATTAGGAAAAACGTGGGACACAATCGTAGTAGTGGAAAGACAATATAGAGCATTGCAAGGTAATTTGAGCGGTAACAAATAAATGTAGAGCATTGTAAGGCAATCTAGGCAGTTATAAAGAAATGTAGAGCATTGCAAGACCATATGGACAATTACAAGGAAATATGAAACACTATGAAGGATCATGGACAGACCAAAATAGCTATAATTACAAACTACAATAAGAAAAAAGACACATATGTATAATCAACACAACAACTCAACAACACTTGTATATAACAAGACGATCTCAAAACATTTTCATAAGTTTCAAAACGCCTAAATATGTTAGGCAATAGCTCATAGGCTATAATCAAAATAGGTTGATAGTTTGGCTCATTGGTTTCATCATACAACCACAACTCTTATTTATAATTCTCAAGAACTAAATTCTCGTGCGAACATCATGTTTGGAGAAGAGTACGAGTATGTAAGTAACCTATTTTATCAATAAATGTAAATTCTCTTTTAAACTCTACGTACTCGTTAAGTTTACAATTCTATTTCTTTAGTCTACATATTTTTTTAATTTCAAAGTTTATAGTGCATATGTATGTTTGTTCTTACATAAAGACTAAGAAAGTTTAGATTATTAGTTTGGAATTAATAAAGATTGACAAAATAACCTTATTAATAATTGTTTGGAACTTTCATAATGTCTTTGATAGATAACAAATATTTGGATAGAAATTAATAAAATTCATATATTTCGAGTAAAATGAAATTACCTATAATGAATATAATTTTTCTTAGTGCTATTGTGTGATTTTTATTTGGTCATATAATTCATATTTTTCTTAGTGGCAACTACTCTATGAGATTAATTAAGTAATTGATTAAAACTAATTTTCACTTAACCATTATGACTAGAAACATTCCGTTAAAAATTAGGTGAGTGTCAAATTAAAAGTGCATATCATGAAATTCAAAATCTATAAGATTCACATTTTAGAATCGCACTTATTGAAAAAAGTTAAATGTTATCTTCTATTTTGAATATATATAGTTAATTTTATTTTTAATATGAGATAAGAATGTTTAGATGAAATAAAATAAAAAAGTTAATATTTATATACGGATTGAATGTAGTTTTGATTCAAAATTTTATACCTAAAGCTCATACAAAATTTGCTTTTATTCTTTCCAACCGTCAAGAATCCATTAGCCAATAGTTGCAATTCTCGTCATCTTGTGTAGATCCTGCAATTGTTTCATACATTCATTTAATATTTAAAACCTTCCTCGTGCTATTTTTATAATTCAGAAATTGATCATTCTTTAACTATCTTAGTTTTAAAATCGAAAATTTCAAATCTTTCACACTTTTATAATGAGAAAAAAATATATAAATTTTGTACTGTTCACAAAAAAAATCATGAAAAAAATGAGATTTAAACCTTAAACTTGATGTTAGAAACTCAAATTTTCTAGCAGGGAGTCATTCTTTGTCAATTACCTTACGCGTGCTCTAATTTAACATACCAAAGCATCAGCACTGCACGCACTTGCTGCAACGTAGGCTTGGTGTCAACACTGTTGAATGACAACTGTTGTCAAAATATCAATCTATATAACAATGTACAGGCGCAATACTTTAGGCCGTTTGAACGGAGGCATAGTACCATCTTTCTACGTACATATACTTTTTGACGCTCTTCTTGCTGTACAGTACAGCCTGCACTTTCTATTTCAAGAAATGTAGGCGTTGATGAATGATTGTGTGACCATTTTCGAGAATGATAGTATCTGTACAAAGAGGATGCCTATTAAACTATTAAATTTAGTTCAAACCTATCTAATTCAAATATAATGTTATATTATTGATTCTCAAAGTAGCGATCATATATATTATAATCAGTTGGTAAATTATTCTATTTATATTATTTTTTAAAAATTATATAAAAAAATACAGATTATTCATGTGTTCGTGCTGTGAATCGTTTTATTTTTCATTTTTATTCTCTTTCACTAAAAATTACTTATCACTTAAATTCTCTTCTAGAATATATTAATTTATTGTTAGAAGATATTTATAGAATTACAATTACGATTCCAAAACCATGTAATTTGTACTTATTTTTCTATCCTTGGGCTAAATAGCCCAACAAATTACAAGAGATTGGCCCAACAAAAATATTAGGCCCGTACCTAATTTAGGTCCAGCACTAAATTTAGGTTTAAATCCTTAATCCAAAGCCTAGTATCTAGCTTAGACCCAACAAATTGGAAGGGCATGTGAAACCACAATGAAATCAACAGTTTTATAAAAGAGAAAATTATAAAAAATGGACTCTTGGTATGATTAAATTGTGTGAACAGATATATAAACACAAAGAGATAATAATATAATAAATAGAAAATAGATTAATAATTGACCGTAGATAAACTAGCAAGAAGTAAACACGATTAGTGATAGTTATATACGAACATAGAGCAATGCAACGAAGCGTGAAAAGTTGCAAGAAAACGTGGAGTATTGCAAGGATGTATGAGAAAGTTCAAAAAAAATTGGTCCATTATAAAGATCATAAAAGAACAAAAAGCTTATAAATACAAAATGTAATAAGAGAAAAATACACGTGATATAACATATAAATAAACTTAATTTACAATTTGTATTTGAAATTTATTAGGCTATAACTTGTAAATAACAATTTTATAGGTAATAAACTTATAGGCAGTAATCAAATTGATTTATAATTTGTAGACTAATAGTTTTGTTTTTTTATTTTTATCTTATATTCACAATTCATGATTGTGATTCTTAATAATTGAATTCTTGAGGAGTTATCATGTTTTAAATAGTAAGTTTTTGATAAGAGGGAGTGTACAGGACATGATGTATTCATAGCACTAGGTTGGTTTAGACCTTTTTTTTTTTTTTGGTGTTTGAATTGGTTTGGGGCAGAGCTGGACATCTAAGCCCAACTAGGCAGGCTCTTGGACTGTACAAACACTCTTTTTTTTTTTTTTATAACACGGGTGTTCGGATCGGTTTACGCGCACCTCGATTAATCCCACGAGCTTTGAAGTTAACGACCACGTAAACCTCCAATGATCATCTAGAGGAGTAATCGGGACTCGAACTCAAAATCACAGGAGAGCAAACCTCTTGATACCAAGTTCTTGTCGCTGCGTCACCCTTTATTGGGGTGGTTCCAAACAATGTTTTTTCCCTTGATTTCTTCTTCTTCTTTAGTTTTTTTTTTAAAAAAATAAGACAAAAATGAGACGATAACATTATTGAATAGAATGTTATCGTATCATAACAAAGTAGAATGGCAATATGGTTCTTCCATTTGTCCAACTTCAGTTCATTAAGAGTAAGTATCATGCTTTCAAATTTTAGATAAGTCATCAACTTGAACCGATAATAATAATCGAGTTTCGTAATCCAATCACCATTGAAGCCAAACCCTAATTCACAAACATCAAACTAAATTAATTTTGTCTCCAATTAGGGATCCACACACAAATGCCGAACCAAGTTCACACTGAAAGCTCAAAACATTAACAAAGAAAATACCTGTATAAACGGCCCAACGGCCAAGAAATGGTTAAACTTAACCACAAAATCAGCAGGGGACAAAACTCATGAATCACGTTGGTTCTTTTATTATTCATTGATTGTCCTTTTAATAATGAAGAAGAAAAGAAGCCCACTTGGGCAGTATCTTTGGCTAGGCACGTCACCTCCAATTCAGCTTTCCTTTTCATACTCGTTACTATGTGACTAAAATAAACCAAAGGCTGAGAATCTTGAACCAGTCTAAATCCATTCAGCCCATCGCTTTCTTTCTCGCTTCTTCCCTTTCTTCAAATCAATCTGAGCCATTAATTTGTCTACAGCTGTCACAATATAATAGCACATACTCCATTGCTTTTCTCTTGCCCTTTGTGTGTGGGTGTATGGTCTTTTTCCTTCTCTTGTTTTGTATAGTCTTTTTCCTCGGCTACGGTACTTAATTAGCCAAAATAATGTTGGTTATATAATTAATTACCCAACATTTAGATAACGTATTATTCAAATTTTTTAATTAAAATCATTTATTCTTTTTTCATTTAATTGAAATCTTATATTTTTTAAGATCGTTGTTTTAGATTTTCTCGTTATAACGTTATCAATTAATGATTGACACGTGATATTGTAAAATAAAAAATCCTAATCATTTGTTGATTATTGATTGATGTTATTATAATAGAGAGTTTGAATAATAATTCAAAAAAATAAAAAGTCTTAATAAAAAAATCAAAAAATACATGATTCAAATATGTTAAAAAAGGAAAAAAAAACACTTTGGAAATCGTAACTTCTTTTGCTTGCAATATTCAAGTGAAATGGTATTTGATAATTCATCTTTTGGTTGCTCTACCGCATACATGGATCCAAGCATTGGGTAGGTGGGAGAAAAACAAAGGGTGGGTTTTTTGAAAAACAGAAAAAGAAAGTGGGTTAAATATATTGTTATTTGGGTTTTAATGATGAGTTATATTAATATTTATATCTAAGTTTGTTGTAATTAAGTTGACTAATATTTTTTATTATTAAAAATATTATTTTAAATGCCTTTTTGATTATAAATAAAGTCCATGGTTTGTTAACCAACGAACTAATAAGTTTGAATACTAATAGAATTGACGTATCCAAATCTTTCTCCCTCCACTCCACTTTTTTATAATTAGAGTAGTTTGAATGACTTTAAATTTTACTCAATCTATTTGTAAATATAAATATATTTTATATAATTTATTAATTTAGATTTAGAAAATTCATATTTAATTTATTGTCGGTAAACAAACTAAATCAATTTTTTCCCCCTCATCTTCAAGGTATTTTAGACTAAAAAATTTAAACTAATCATTTACTTTTTGGTATGGCATAAAAAATAGATACAACTATTTAACAAATTTTTTATATATATAAAGACTTAAAATCCAAACCATTTGTTTAAGTGACTAAATTTATTTTTATTTAAATCAATCATTTTGAATAAACTAAACCAACTTTGATTGAACAAAGTATGCAATAAATATCGACAAGGATTAATACGTTTATCATCCATTCCACAACAATAATTCAAGAATAAAATTCTCTTTTGAAAAAAAATTAATACAAAAATAAATTGATTTCAAAACCACTTGTCTAAAAAAACAAGTATCCTCGAATCCAAAATGGGCCATCCTCCATAATTAACTAATTTTTCACCAATCTATTTTATAAACGAAAGTCTTTATCCTTATCTCCTTGAATCAACGCATGATCGTACGGTCAGGCAGTACAGAAATTCTGGGGGTTCCCAAATGTATGTGTTTAGGCATAATGGAAGCTTTCCTAAAAACTTGGACATGTGCCCGCTGACACTGCCCAGATACAACCTACACAAAATGATAATGTCTTCTTATTTTTTCATGCGAAGATAAAAGGCATTTTAATATAGGTTTTTGTGTCGAATAAAGATTAAATTTTCTTTTCAACCAATCTTAAAACGACATTTTACTTCAATCTCTGTGTTTGTGTTTTTAAAAAAATTTATAATTTTTTCTAAATACTAGTTTTAAGATTTTAACGAAATAATGCTACAATTCATATAAAATTTAAACTCGTAATCATTTAGTAATTAAGACGTTGATATAAAAAAATAGAATATTTAGGTCAAAAGACTTAAGCTTTTATTATATTAGGTTTTAAAAATAGTTTTATATTATTCTTTAACAAAATATTTATCTAGTTTTTTTATTCTTCTATGTGATTATTTTAGATTTATTTTTTGTCTAAGTATTTCACACTTGTATTTGTTGAATTATATATTTAATTTTTTTACTCATCTTAATAATTTTTTGAATAAAAAATTAAATATTTATTTAATAAGATATTTGATATTTAAAGTTTTTTAATAGTAGTATGTAATAATATTTGAAGGTTAGTCTTTTTTCCTTCACTATGGTAATTAATTAGCTAAAATAATGTTGGTTATATAATTATCGAGTTAGCTACCGAGGATCACAAGAAGCACACTGCTACTACGGAGTTTGTGACTATAGGATTTGTGCTTATACCACGTTCCACGGAAAGGTTAACCACGTGGATGCCAACTTTTCATAACGAGTTAAGTTAGTCATGTGGATGCCGACTCATTCAACAACAATTTGTTATTAATTGGTTAATGGTTGTTAAGAGTTAGTTTTAGTCTCGTTAGTCAAGTAGTTAGTCAGTTAGCTTAACCTTCGACAGATAACATATATAAATGTGTGTGTTCTGCAGTATGAGAGAGAGAGAAAAAAACCATATGTTCTAATTGTAAGTGCCTCGACTCAATCTCGATTGTAATTTTTTTTCTCTCGTGGAATAAAGGAAGTAGCCCATTTCTTTCATGGTATCGAGCCTCCCGGTTCAAATTAGGTTTTCATGGTACTCTTCGATTCAATTGTTTTCCTTTGAGTTTCAAGTTTAACTGGTGCATCAATGGTGTCGGTTGCTTCAATGATTTCCATAGAAGATCCTCAATCACCCTTCTATCTTCATCATACCGATAATCACGAGTACTTATGATTGTTTCGCCTCAACTTACCTCTAGTAATTATACCACTTGGAGTCGATCATTCTTGCTGGCTCTATCAATTCGTAACAAGACCGGCTTCATCGATGGTTCAATCATTGCTCCCGATAGAGATGATATGTTGTTTGGATCATGGTTAAGATACAACAATCTTATTATTTCTTGGTCGCTTAGATCAATTTCTCTATCGATTATAACTACTATCTTCTATATGGATTCGAGCATCGGAGATATGGAGAGTCGTTGAAGAAATGTTTTTCACAAATGGATGACTCCAAGGTATGCAATCTATAACACACTCGAGTTCAATTAGTCGGGGAAATCGTAGCATTGATGAATATTTTACCGAGTTGAACTCGTCCAGGAAGAATTAAGGAACTACGGACCAATGCCACACTTGTGAGTGTAGTAAATACAATGTAGAATGCTTCAAAAAATATATAGATTTACATCGGAAGGATTGTGTGTTTCGTTTTTTGAATGGACTCAATGAGTCATATGCACCTCGCGGTCTCATGTTATCATGATGAAACCGTTTCCTTCTCCGGATGAGGTGTACAATTTGGTGATCGGAGAAGAATCTCGAAACGTATGCATGTTCAAGCAAGGCCATTCTATGGAAGCCTCTGCTATGGCGACTAGGGGCATTTTGCAATATCAATCTAGGAATGCACTTGTTTGTTCACATTATGGGAAGCTAGGTCACACTAATGATAGGTGTTTTCGAGTTGATTGGATTTCCAAATAATCCAAGGTCCGGAAGAGGAAGAATGGCTTCACCTACTATCGGATCCGACTTTTCTAAAGGGAAAGCTATTTACTCGAGAGCCAATTCCGTTATTAAGCGGAATGATGAAGGTGTGTCCTTCTCCGCTAACAAAACAGAATTCCACTATAATACTTCACCTGGATGGTGTGGACAAAGGAACAACACCACGAGCTTTGTTTACTCAACATCAAATTCAACATTTGGTAGCTCTCCTCAATGAGCATAATTCTTCGACTAATAACTCTTCTCATGTTTCTAGTAATACGAGTATGAGTCCCTTACACTTTTCATGTACACAAATGACACGTTCGTCACACATTCCTTGAATAAGCATCTCCGGATCATTGATACGGGTGCATCGAATCATATAGTATGTAGCCTAAGTTTTTTTACTTTTTTTCATACTATTAATTGAACCTTTATGATAATGCCGGATGGATCTAAAGTGCTTGTTACCCATTCCGGTACGGTTGTCCTTGTCTCCTTTGTTAATCCTCTCTAATGTTCTATTTGTTCCCTCCTTTAAATTTAACTCCGGTTTCCATCAATCAACCGACATCCACCAAAGAGATTGTTGTTAATTTCGGTAATGATTCTTGCTTCATTCGAGCGGTTCCTTCATGGAAAGTGATTGGACTTGTTAAGGCCAATGGTGGTATTTACTTGCTGCAGACGAACCTCATCGCTCCTCATCGGTCTCCCTCAACCAATAGTCAAGTTTCATGTTCCAATCCTCATTCGCTCTTCATAAATAATGTCGATCCCGTACTCAATGTGAGAGATTGCTTTGATCTCTAGCATTTTAGGTTAGGACACCTATCATCCGAAAAATTAAAAATCATTCATTAACATTGCAATGAAGTTCACTTTGTTTCCAACTCAAATAAAGTTCCTTGTATTGTTTGTCTTATGGCTAAGCACAAACGTCTTACTTTTTCTATTCATGTACAAAGTATCAATTTTCCATTCCAATTGATACACACGGATATCTAGGGGCCTTATTCACAAACTTCTCATGAAAAATTTCAATATTTTTTAACTATTATTGATGATTTCACTCGTATGACTTAGGTTTTTCTTATGAAACATAAGTCGGATGTTAGTTCCATTATCCCTAATTTCTTCCATATGATTCACACTAAGTTTGGTTTTGATGTCAAACAACTTAGGTCGGACAATGGTTTAGAATTTCATTTGCCTCTGTTTTATTCCGAAAAAGGAATTGTTCACCGGACCTCTTACGTAGAAACTCCTTAGCAAAATGATGTTGTTGAGAGGAAACACCAACACTTGCTTTCTACTGTTAGAGCCTTACTTTTTCAATCCCACTTACCTATATCCTTCTAGGGAGATGCTATTTTGATTGCCACTCACTTAATCAATCGAGTGCCATCTCCTGTTTTACAAAACCGAACTCCATATGAGCTTTTATTTAATAAAATCCCTTCCTATAACCTTTTAAAGGTCTTTGGGTGTCTTTGTTTCGCTTCTACTCTTTCTCATAATAGAAAAAAATTTGATTCCAAGTCTAGACAATGTGTTTTCATTAGTTACCCTAATGGTATGAAAGGTTATAAACTATATGATCCGATTTCTCATTTTGTGTTTGTATCAAGAGATGTTGTTTTTCATGAATGTGTTTTTCCCTTTGCTATTAAACATGCAGCCTCGTCCAATCCTTGTTCATCTCATACTCTTGATTCTTCTATATCTTTGCCTTGTTCGATCTTAGGTCCGATTTCTTAGATAGTCATCTTTGTCTTGATTCACCTAATTCTTCTTCGTTATCCAAAATGTTGCATCATTTGTTAAACATGTTGCACCAGTATCTCACTCTTCTCCTATCCGCATGATTCCGTCCCTATTTCTCCCTTACCTAATGATGCATCCACTCATGTCATTCCCACTCGCAAAAGCGATAGAATCGGAAAACCTCCTTCTTACTTGTCAGCATATCATACCAAGCATTGCACTTGATCCAACCTCTTCTTCATCTTTGGCTTGTTCCACTTTATATCCTATATACCATTATATTTCCTCGGCTAGATTATCACCCACACACACAGCCTTTTGTCTCGACCTTGTCTGCTTTTGATGAACCACAAACCTTCAACCAAGTCGTCCAATTTGCTCATTGGAGAGATGCTATGAAAGCTGAATTAGATGCTATTGAGTTGAATGACACCTAGACTATTGTTTCTCTTCCTCCCGGTCATTACGAGTGTAGGTTGTAAGTGGGTTTACAAGGTCAAGCTCCATGCCGATGGTTCTTTAGCTAAGTACAAAGCCGAGTTAATGGCTAAAGGTTATAGTCGGCAAGTTCGGTTATGATTTCCGGGAGACTTTCGGTTCGTAGTGAAGCAAACCACGGCTTGGGTCTTCCTTGTATTGGTAGCCTCTCAAGGCTGGTCTTTATCCCAAATGGATGTCAACAATGCATTCCTTAATGGTGATTTGGAAGAGACAATCTATATGGATGTTCCCTTGGGTTATCGAGTCAAGGGGAGTATGTACATACTCGTTTCTCATCTCCGTAAGTCTTTATATAGGCTAAAGCAAGCATCAAGGCAATGGAACTCCAAATTCACTCAAGTCTTGATCTCTTTTGGTTTTGATTAATCAAAGTCGGATTATTCCTTATTTACCAAAAGGGTTTCTCATAACATTTTTCTTGCTTTACTTGTTTATGTTGATGACATAGTGATTGCGAGTAATAATGATACTGCTCGTTGATAAATTCAAGCAATTCCTCGCATTCTCAATTTAAAATGAAAGACACGGGAAAATTGAAGTATTTTTTGGGAGTTGAGGTTGCAAGGTCCGACAAAGGGATTGTATTATGTCGGAGGAAGTATGTACTTGATCTCTTAGCCGAGAATGGTCCGATGGGTGCTAAACCAACCACAACTCTAGTGGATCCTAATCGAAACTCACCCGGAAGATATTGAGTTTCTTGAGAATCCAATGGTGCATAGGCAACTTGTTGGGAAGCTTTTCTATCTTAACTTCACCAGTGCTAGACATTTTATTTGCAACACGAGTGTTGTCACAATACATGGACAAACCAACTCAATCACACCTACAAGAAGCTTTTCGGGTTCTTAGATATTTGAAGCGATCACTCGGTAAAGGATTAATCTTCTCTTCCAAATCGATCGTCAATTGGTTGAGCTATCGTGACGTTGATCGGGCTGGTTGTAGGGATACGTAAAGATCTATAACTCGGTTATTCCATCTTTCTTAGGAGTTCCTTTATTAGTTGGAAATCCAAGAAGCAAGCCGTAGTGGCTAAGAGTTTGGTCGAGGCCGAGTATAGGGCTATGAGCATTACTTACTCGTGAAATTGTGTGGTTATCGAGTTTACTTGCGAGTTTGGGATTCCAACACCGAAGTCGGCTCTCTTTAAGTGTGATAACCAATCTGCAATTCACATAAGCCAAAACCTCGTGCTCCATGAGAGGACCAAACATATCGAAATGGACTCGCCACTTTATTAGGGAAAAGATCACCGCAAGAGTGTTGAAGCTAGAGTATGTTTATTCGGTTAATCAATTGGCGTACCTCTTTACCAAAACTCTCCAACTCTCTCAATTTTAGTTTCTTGTAAGCAAGATGAGCATGATTGATATTCATGATCCTCTCGAGGGGAGTATCGAGTTAGCTACCGAGGATCACAAAAAGCACACTCGCTATCTGCAGAGTTTGTGATCGCAGGACTTGTGCTTATACCACATTCCACGTAAAGGTTAACCACGTGGATGCCGACTTTTCATAACGGTTAAGTTAGTCAAATGGGTGCCGACTCATTCAACAACAATTTGTTATTAATTGGTTAATGGTAGTTAAGAGTTAGTTTTAGTCCGTTAATTAAGTAGTTAGTCGGTTAGCTTAACCTTCACGAGATAGCATATATAAATGTGTGTGTTCTGCAGCTATGAGAGAGAGAGAGAGAGAGAGAGAGAGAGAGAAACCATATGTTCTAATTGTAAGTGCCTTGACTCGATCTCGATTGTAATTGTTTTTCTCTTGTGAAATAAAGGAAGTAGCCCATTTCTTTCAATAATAAAGAAAGAAATTTGATAAGCAATTCTTTTTTGAAAAAAGGTTCATCCAACATTTAGATAACGTATTATTCGAATTTTTTAAATTAAAATCATCTATTCTTTTTTATTTAATTGAAACTTTCTATTTTTTAAGATTGATGCTTTAAATTTTTTTGTTATAGCGCTACCAATTAGTTATCGATACATGATATTGTAAAATAAGAAATCTATATCACTTGTTAATTACCGATTGATTTTGTCATAACAAAGAGTTTGAAGTAACAAATTTCGAAGAGTAGAATGTCTCAATAAAAAAATGCATTATTCAAATATGAAAAAAATAAACCATTTTGGAAATTGTAACTTCTTTTCTTTGCAATATTCAAGTGCAATGGTATTTGATAATTAATCTTTTGGTTGCTCTAGCGCATACATATATGGATCCAAGCATTGGGTTGGTGGGAGAAAAACAAATGGTGGGTTTTTTTTGAAAAAAAGAAAAGAAAACGGATTAAATATATTGTTTTTTGGGTTTTAATGATGAGTTATATCAATATTTATATATATGTTTGTTGTAATTAAGTTGACTAATATTGTTTATTATTAAAAATATTATTTTAAATGCCTTTGTGGTTATAAATAAAGTGAAGTCCATGGTTT
Organism: Dovyalis caffra; assembly: GCA_963924115.1. Classification (NCBI taxonomy): domain Eukaryota; kingdom Viridiplantae; phylum Streptophyta; class Magnoliopsida; order Malpighiales; family Salicaceae; genus Dovyalis; species Dovyalis caffra. The sequence goes on from CAWUPB010001184.1 coordinate 13,367,392, forward strand.
GTTAACCAACGAACGAATAAGTTTGAATACCAAGTCAAATTGCATGAATTACTATCCAAATCTTTCTCCCTCCGCTCCACTTTTTTATAATTAGAACTGTTTAAATAACTTTAAAATTTACTCAATCTATTTGTAAATATAAATATATTTTATATAATTTATTAATTTGGATTTAGAAGTTTTATATTTAATTGATTGTCTATAAACAAACTAAATGAACTTTCTTTTTCTTTTCTTTTTTTTTTTCCAATCTCTAATGTATTCTAGGCTCAAAAAACTAAAATAATCTCTTACTATGTGATCTAACGCATAAAGATAGATACAACTACTATATGAGTTTTTTGTATATATAAATATTTGAAATCGAAACTAATTATTTAAACGATTGTAATCTTTTTTACTCAAGTCAATCATTTTGAATAAACAAAATCACCTTTGATAAAAAAAGAGAATGCACTAAATATCGATAAGGATAAGGATTAATGAGCTTATCATCCATTCCACAACAATAATTCAAGAATAAAATTTTCTTTTGAAAAAAGAAATTAATACAAATATAAATTGACTTCGAAACCATTTGTCTCAAATAGGAGTAAAAAACATTTATCCTCAAATCCAAAATGGGCCAAGCTCCATAATTAACTATTTTTTCACCAATCTATTTTATAAACGAAAGTCTTTATTCTTATATCTCCTTGAATCCATGCATGATTGTACTGTCAGTCAGTGCAGAAATTCTGGGCATTCCCAAATGTATGTATCTAGGCATCATGGAAGCTTTCCTAAAAACTTGGACATGTGCCCGCTGACCCTGCCCATATAATGATAATGTCTTCTTATTTTTTTATATGAGGATGAAAGGTATTTTAATATAAGCTCTTGTGTCAAATAAAGATTAAATTTTCTTTTCAACCAATCTTAAAACCACGTTTTACTTCAATCTCTGTGTTTGTGTATTTAAAGAAATTTATAAAACTTTTGAAATACTAGTTTTAAGATTTTAACAAAATAATACTATCAATCAAATAAAATTTAAACTCGTAATCGTTTAATAATTAAGATACAATTAAGATACTGATATAAAATAAAATAAAATATTTAAATCAAAAGGCTTAAGCTATTATTATATTAGACTTTAAAAATAATTTTATATTATTCTTTAATAAAATATTTATCTAGTTTCGATGTACTTCTATGTGATTCTTCTAGATTTATTTTTTTGTCTATTTCACGCTGGTATTGTTGAATTATATATTTAATTTTTTTACTCATCTTAATAATTTTTTAAATGAAAAATTGAATATTTATTTAATAAGATATTTGATATTTAAAGTTTGTTAATGATAACTTGTAATAGTATTTGTAGGTACTAAGAACCGTTTGTTACACGAGACAACACGAGATAGACAATACAAATTATTTTGTGGAGCTGTTTGAAGCACGCATCGGATACGACAAGAGATGGTTTTTGTCCAGTCTCATGCCTCAAATTTTGCCCCAACAACCCCTCCTAGGACAAGCTAATTTGTGCTATCCTGGGAGATAAAAGCTAGGCTTATTAAACTAAAAAATCATATTTTTTATATACTTTTTAATTATATAAACATATTTTTTTAATATTGGATAAAAAATAAATAAATAAATTTTTTATTAATCATATTAGCACTCATGAAATTTTCTAATCAAAATTTTGTTTTAATGTGTTTTTTCTCTCCCATCATGTTAGTCGATAACGTAATTTTAACTAAAAAAATTCACACGTGTTAATATATTTAACAAAAGTTTAATTTATGTATTTTCTATCTAATATTGAAGGAACGTACTAATATGATTAAAAACTATATGATTTGTGTTTTTTGTTTTTTTCAATAAGCCTAAAAGTTATCCAAGCATCATTCTTCTACCATGCATACTCATTTCTCATAAATTTGAAATTAGCATTCACTCTTTTGGACTTGAGCAAAGTAATAAAATAACTATCTAATAAATTAATAATTAAGCATAGTAATAAATAATTAATAATTAATCTTAACAAATAAAAAATAATTAATTTATTTATGAAAAAATAAGAACTAAATAAAATAAAATAATATGATTTATTATTTTTTTAACGTAAAGTAATTCCATGACTTGAACACAATTAAAAAATCATTAGATTATTAATATTGGATTTATATACATGAGAAAATACAAGGGTATTATATATAGCATGTTGCTATATCATGTCTCATAAACATAATAATTATCCTATCTATCTAATCTAAAATGTACCAAACAAAAAGACAAATATAGTAATATATTTTATTATATATTGTTATGAAACTAATCAAATCAAGTAAGAAGACGAGGAGAAATAAAAAACAATCACGCAATGTAAAAGATTTACATCCATAGCTACTCTAAGAGTTTTTATCAGGGTTTCTTAATCGGTGACAATAAATATAAAAGATATCATCTCTATTTATAGCGTAGATAACTACCGTTATTAGGGTTGATCATTCGGTTTTTCGTTTTAGTTTCGATGTTTTTTTTCTATTTTTTATTAACTAAATTGGTAAAACAAAAACCAAAATCGAACCGAATTGAGATTCGATTTTTTGATTAAAAAATCATTTTTTTTTACATTTTTCTTTTAAAAACCGAATTATTTTGCTTTTAAAAAATATCAAACTTGTCTAATAAAAGATTGCATATTTCACATTTATTTTATAAGAAAATTCTGTAAGATTATTTTTTTTTTATACTAAATTTGTTTCTATTTATATTATAAATTAAATTGGTTGGACTTCTCATTATTTTTTCAATCACGCCATAACTGATTTTTTATTAATTTTTCATAGTCTTCTTAATCTACTTATTTTGTGCATATTTTATTAGTGAATAGATAATTTGAAAAATCTAATTTTTAATTTATGTTTAGTATAAGTATAAAAAGAGTGAAAAAATTATTATTGTTAGTTGTTATTAATACTACTATGGTACTCGTTATAAATGCATCCGCTTCGGATCAATTTTTTTAGGGGATATTTTTGTGCCAATTTTAGTACAAGAAGACAAATTTTTTCCATGAGGTTTTAGGATTCACCTACACATAAATTTATGTATTTATAAAGAATTACGTTATCACAATTTTTTTTTATTTGTTTGAGAGTCAATATAATATAATCAATTATTTTATTATTTCAATAAATAATTAATGAAAAATATTTTTATTTTAAGTAGAAAAAAAATCATTAAAGCTATTGTTCTTTTAGTTAAATCCATAGGTGCCTCTTTTATTTTTTTTTTTTTAAAAAGAGCTTGGGTATGTGTTAAAAAAAAAAACCTAATTAGGTTTTGGTTTTTTTTTTTTAAATCGAACCGAAATAGCTAATTCTGTTCGATTCAATTTGATTTTTCGGTTTCAATCAAATAATGCTGATCCCTAGCCGTTATTGAAAAAGAAAAAAGACCTTATGGACCTATACAATCGACCCCACCCTCTTATCAAGGTCTTTCAATTGGAGATAATAAATATAAAAAATACTATCTCTATTTACAGCATGGACAATTATTGTTACAAAAAAAAAAAAAAAAACTTTATAGAACTATACAATCGACGCCACCCTCTTAATCTTTGATCGATGTGTGTTTTTGTAGAAAGGCTGCTATGCTAACTTTGCAGAAAGTGCTAAACTACAAATCGTATTCACATCAATATTTACAATTTAACATATATTACATATTTTGTAAACAGGATAGCGTACATCGGAAGCTCTTTCTTTCTTTTTTCCTCGAAACCTGTAGGTACTAATCACATCCAATTTCCTCAGCACAACCTTCCCACGAGTACCATTATTATGAGATTAACATAATGCAAGAAATGTCAACTTGCATTTTAAAGCTCCTTTAATTTCAAGTTTCCACACTTTCCTTTTATCCCATGATACTCAATGAAAACGTAAACATATTTAGGCAGTTTTGGATAATTAATTAGTGAACGTTAATCAATGATGATGCCTGCTTTTTTTCGTTCTTATCTTCCTATCTCCCCAAATTAATTACGCACTTTGCCAATTAGGTAACTACAACTCCTTTCCAAGGTAAATATTTTCAGGTCACGCTAGCAAAGTTACCGTGTTTTTCTTGTTTTTACTACAAAATGAATCTAAAGGCAGAATGACAGAGAAAAAACTTTATCATAGTTTTGATTCCTTTCTTGCCATTATCACTTACCAAAAATGTAATTTTTCTTTTATTAGGAAAATATTTTATAGCAAATATCCATAAATAAATATAAAAAATTAAAGTGAGCAAACGTCAATAAGTGTGGGTGTGAGTTTGACCATGAAACAGGGACAATTGCTGAAAGTTGACCACTCCACTCCACGTCATCTAGGGGCACTACGGTAATTTCAATAACAGAAGAAACCTCGAGTTTCCAGATGGGCAACGCGGGTGTAGATATTTTCTCCCGTGACCGAAATTTTAACTCTTTTACACGTTTTCTGCTGTTTGCTCTTTAATTATCAGCCATGAATAAAAGGCAATGGACCGTTTGACACAGGATAAAGAGCTGTACCTTCCCAAACTGCCCTCATTAAAAGCAGCCTCTCAAATCCCTATTCCAATTTTTTTTCTTACAAATTTTAAAAAATAATTAACAATACATACTTCATAGCTATTTTGAATAAAAAACGGATATAAGAAAAAAAAATACATTTCGAATATTAAAAATATTTATAAAGTTATATAAAAACAAACACATATATACATACTTCATAGCTATTTTAATTTCTCTCTTATTTTTTATATTTATCTTTTTTATAAATAAATATTATTAATTATTCGCGTATTAAATTAAAATTTCTAGAACCTAAACCTCCTAAACCCTTCTTCCTCTCTCTCTCTCTCTCTCTCTTCCTCTCACTATTTATAGAGAGCGAAACTCACAGTGAGTCAACATTTTTAGTGAGAGAAACTAACTCAAAGCACAAAGCAAAACAAAACAAAACCCAGTTTTGTTAGAGACGCAAAAACATGGCTACTCACTTACCTGATGATTTCAAGTGTCCAATTTCGCTTGAAATCATGTCCGACCCGGTTATTCTCTCTACGGGTCATACCTTTGACCGCTCCTCAATTCAACGGTGGCTGGACTCCGGCCACCGTACTTGTCCAATTACCAAACTCCCCTTGCCTCAACACCCTTGTCTCATTCCCAACCACGCCTTGAGAAGCCTGATTTCCAGCTTTACCGTCCCAAAATTGCAGCCAGACCCGAACCCGTACCGGAACCCCAACCCAAACCCATCGAAGAAATACCAAACCCAGCTCTTAATCTCCACTCTCGTATCCCCATCTTCGACTCTGGAGTCCAAGCTTCATTCGCTGAGTCAAGTCACTAGACTCACAAAGCTCGACCCCGGTCTCCGACGCCAACTCACCGAGTCTGGCGCCGTCTCAGCGGTTCTAAACTGTGTCAACTCGACCGAGTGCGAAATCCAAGAGAAAGCGCTGGCCTTCCTCCTTAATCTCTCTCTTGATGATGATAACAAGGTGGGCCTTGTAGCAGAAGGTGTAATTGGTCTGGTCATAAATGTTATCCGGGTCGGGTCGTCAAGTTCCCGGGCCATTGGTTGCACAATTTTGACAAGCTTGGCTGTTGTAGAAGTAAACAAAGCCACAATCGGAGCATACCCGAATGCGATAAAATCGCTTATTTGGGTTCTTTATAACGGAAAAGGGCGTGAAGTGAGGGAAGCAGCCACTGCATTGTATGCAATTTGTTCATTTGTTGATAATAGAAAGCGTGCTGTGGAGTGTGGAGCTGTTCCAATTTTGACGAAAATTGGTGGGATGGGGCTTGAAAGAGCGGTGGAAGTGCTGAGTTTGTTGGTCAAATGTAAGGAAGGGAGGGAGGAAATGAGGAAGGTTAATGGGTGTTTGAAGCTTTTGGTTAAGGTTATTAGGAATGGGAGCGAAAGAGGGGTGCAATGTGCGCTTTTTACCTTGAATTGTTTGTGTTGTTTCGCCGAGGAAATACGCATTGAGGCAGAAAAAGATGGGGTTTTGGAGATTTGTGTTGGTTTTTTGGATGATGATAATGAAAAAATTAGAAGGAATGCGTCGAGTTTGGTGCAAACTTTAAGTGGTAGGGGGTAGCATGAGGAGATTATGGGTGGAAGGTGAAGATTGTTTGAGGGATGGAGTTGAATTTTGGGGTTTGTTTTGGGGTATGGGGTTATTTGGGTTTGTTGGATGGATAGTTTTGTGTACAAAAAAAGGATCAGAGGTTTGATAGGGGATATGGAATATGTTTTTTTTTTTTCTTTGTAGTTTTGTAAATTTTAATAAGTCAAATCTCTGAAATTTAATGGTTGTGGTTGAAAAGGTTTCAAATTGGAAAATTTTGCCTCCAATCTGCTTAAAAATTTTTTTTTATCCCTTTTTAATCGAAGGGTTTTATAGGTGTTTTTATTTTGAAGTTGGAAAAGGAGTATCCGAATGGTAATTTATTGATATGGCGACTGTTTCTGTTCTTTCAAATACTGGGATTGAAGATAGTTGGAATGTAAAAGGATACAATAGGATGCTGTTTGTTTGTTCTAATGTATTAAATTCAAATCCTTTTATCTTGAATGAGTGTTTTAGATGTTAGCTATGCTGGTTGTTCGTTATAATTTGTTAATTGGTTCCTTCCTTTTAAGCTTGAATGAGTGATTTAGATGGTAGCTATGCTGGTTGTTCGTTATAATTTGTTTCATCGGCTCCTTTTAAGCTTGAGTGAGTGATTTAGATGGTAGCTATGCTGGTTGTTCGTTATAATTTGTTAATCGAATCCTTTTAAGCTCGAATGACTGATTTAGATGGTAGCCATGCTGGTTGTTCGTTATAATTTGTTAATCGTGTCCTTTTAAGCTTGAATGAGTGATTTCGATGGTAGCTATGCTGGCTGTTCGTTATAATTTGTTAATCGGGTCCTTTTAAGCTTGAATGAGTGGTTTAGATGCTAGCTATGCTGGTTGTTCGTTATAATTTGTTAATCGGATCCTTTTAAGCTTGAATGAGTGGTTTAAATGGAAGCTATGCTGGTTGTTCGTTATAATTTGTTAATCGGATCCTTTTAAGCTTGAATGAGATATTTAGATGGTAGCTAAGCTGGCTGTTCGTTATAATATATTATGGATCCTTTTAAGCTTGAATGAGTGATTTAGATGGTATTTTTTTAGTACATAAAACTTTAAACTCATCATCCATGTTCAATAATTTGCCTCATCATTGCTGTCGTTCTTTCGTATCGTGAGTCTTATTGCTTGCTCTATTTTCCTATTGTATGCATTGATATATTTTCTCCTCTTTGACATTGCTTGGGTTGCTATTTGTTTTTCACTGAGAATGCAAGGTTATGGGATTGGCATGAACTCTAGCTTCTTGTATGGATAAAATTATGCATTTACATAGATAATGGCATGCTTTGTTATATTACGAATTTTCCCAATACCATAGGTCTTGTGTAGGTATGAATCTATAGAAAGATTTGATAAGCTGTGATCTTCAATGTCTTGATTGACAATAGTTCCTTGATTGGCTTTGATGATTTCTGCAAATATCGATGTTTATATTTCCGTAGATTTTCTTCCTGTTGTTCCTCAAGGGTTTCTGGTTGTTGTAACTTGGTTTTCTGTTAGTCGAAGTGTTTTTGTAGAAATTGATCATATGTTGCTCCTTTGTTCACTGATTACTGCCATGTTGTGTTATAAAGTTGGTTGCTCTAGCATTTCATTCCAGAATTGCTTGCTTCTAGGAAAGTTGTGTTGTGCTTTTCCCCTTCGGTAGTATTTGGTTAGCAACTGTCCGTAAATGGTCTTGTTTGTCTCACAACTGGTGGTTTAGTTTCACAGAGCTTGTTTCTAATGAGTTGCATGCTTTACTATCATATGTGAAGTCTGTCCCTTGTTAACTTGACCAGTTAAAGCTATGTATCTATACTCATGCATTGACGTGGGAGAGGAAGGATGGATCGACTCATCATATTGTAGTCAGCCTGAAAGCAAACATTATAGTTGAAAGTGCGTTCAACTCAAGAGATTAATTAAACGGCGGACAGTGGTTTGGCTGAATCATCTGTGGGTTCTGTGATTTATTCTTTCTCCGATCAGGAATCAGGATAGCATTTGGTGGAGGGTATGGTCTATAATCAATTCGGCCGAAATGCAGATGAACTCAAGGATACCTGTATGTTCTCTTCTACAATCTACCGTTAAGTTGCTATGGTCACATCGGTCGGTAAGTCTCAAGTTCCTTTGTCAATCTTACGTGAAACGTTTTGGTGAAGCTGGTATTGGTTAGGTTGATTGTGGTTTAGATTCTGTTCAAGTCATTGGAAGTAGCATTGAAGCATCTTAAACTACTACATCCAAAGGCACCTTCTTGGCAGCCAAATTTGACTTGGTTTTAGCTTTATTTTACAGACTTACACGGCTGGTTTGAAACATTTTAACATGTGAATTTATCTCTTCGTGTGAAAAGTTGACGGGGGATTGGATTTCTTTTCGCAAACAAGATGAGAAACTTTTTCTTGTTTTGGTGGTTAATAGTTAGGCATGCGTGGATTAAAATAATTGGTAAAAAGAAGCATCAAGCCGAAGTGAATCTCTCCTCCCACAAGTAAAGTTCATGCTTTCACTTTGGTATCTATCCATTGGTAGAATATATATAAGAAACGGCCATTGTGTGCTAATCCAAAACTCTAAAGGATAACGTTTTGTCCCAACCCTTTTTTATTTGGGTCATTTTCAATCTTTGTTTCTCTCTTCCTTTCCCTTTCTTTTACTTGATCTAGACATTCCCATCAAAATAAACTGTAAGACCAATAAAAACATAACAGATTGGATCAAAGAAGGGCTTTCAATGGGATTGGGAGATTTGAGTAGTTAGTGTCCCCCCGACAGGTTGAACTGTATGATGGAAAAGTGAATTGTTCACTGCCTTTTCGGGTCAGGCGCCATAGAGCATAGCGAGGAACTGCTGAATTGGCTAAGGCTGGGTTTGTTTTATTTTTTTCATTTTTCGATATTTATTTCACATTTAGAAAAAAAATCAATGAAATTCGATTTCTAATGAACAAAAATTAATAAACTATTTTTGAAAAAGTGATTTTCGAAATAAAAAGAAAAAAAATATTTTTCTAAAAAATAGTTTTTTAGAATTATTTTTCATATTGGAAGTTGTTTTTCATCAGACAAATGGAGACTAAGCTAAAATGGTGTTTAAGCTAAAATGGTGTTGGACCTAGGTTAAGGTGCCCTATCTATATCGTTTTTCTTAGGAAAAAAATTAAAAAAATCTGTAGCTTTGGGTACACGATACATGATTGGATAGGATTATTGGTGTTTTATTTTTTTGTTCTTTTTTATCGGAAAGATAATGTCATTCTATCATTAATAAAATCCAAACAAATAAAAGCTGGACAATCTAAGTACAAAGCATCATCCTCATATATAACGACCATTCGTGATCTACAAGGACTGTAAGCTTGTGAGGCAATTTCCTTAGTTGCTTGGGTAGCTTTCAAAATCTGCATCTTGGTGTTAATTAGAGAAGATAATGATGTGTTGATTGGTCAGCCAATCAGAATCTATTTTATACTCTTGGAGTACACTATTTTGATTCTTCCCTTTCAAGGATTACGAGTCTTTTGTTTCAAAATGTAATTGGAGTTGCTATCACCAGGAAATATTGTTTGTAATTCCTTTTTCCTTTTGGCGTTAAGCCCAAGGAGGGAGCTGGCAGTAGCAATTCTAGAAAGCTAAATAAACAAATGTGGGTTATGTTTTCTGGGCCTTCTGTCTACTGTTTAGGCATTATGAGCTTAGTGTGGGCTGACTCTTGGTTTAATTGGTTATGTTATTGGGGTTTGTCCAACACTTCTGGGCCCTTATGAACCCTAACCTTTTCTTACTAATGAAATATGATAAAACTCTTTATATAGTTGTATTTTTATGTCCGATAAAATAATCAGGAATTAATTTAAATTTTTATATAGTTATGCAAATATGCAAAGAGACTAGGAATTTGAACCAAGGCTTTCTTCTTACAAAATCAATTTGCAAGTTCAGATCTAAGACTTTTTTTTAGCACATAGAGCTAAGCTCTGAAGATGAGTGTATACTTGTGTCTTTGATAATGAATTGGTTTAAAAATATCCAACTTACCTTCCTACAACATGATTGTGTCACACTCCCCTATTTGATGGATCCTTGAAAAGGGTTAGACTGAGTTTCCCATGAAGTCCTAGATCGGTGCCAATATCATTTCTTGAGTAGGGCATTTCTTTGGTGGTAGACCAAATCTTTTTTATTTTTTTTTGGAAGAAGAGTCGGATCAATATGGCCACAGTAATGCAAAGCAACTACGTTGTGCGTGTGAGAGAGAGAGAGAGTGGTGAATCCAAAAAAGGGCAAGAAAACTTCCATAATGCTATCCTCCCAAAGGCCAACAAATACAATTACAAATTTACAGCCACCCAAAAAAAGCCATGATTGTGGAGTAGAAGGCTCTTTTGTGTTTTTGGAAATAAAAGGGAAGATACGAGAAGACATTTGGTCTCCCCTTTAAGAAAGCAAATGCTCTTTTGGGTATGATGGGAGGGGCCGTGACATGGTGGCATTCGTAGAGCTAAAGCCAACCAACCTATACAAACACTCCTCTAAAAAGTTACATGCGGATGAACCATCCCAATACTGTTGATAAAGTGGTTGAAAGCTTTTTTTTTTTTTTTAAATATATTTTTCACTTAAAAAAACAGTAAATTAGTGTTTTTTTTTATGGTTTTAAAATTAAGATATCAAAACCATTAAAAAACATTAAAAAAATACTATTAAAACCCATGAAAACATTAATTTAATAGAATTTGACAAGATGATAGTTAAAAGATAATATAAATTAAGGTCTTATCTAACGAGTGAGATAATATATATAAAACATTTTTATATATTATAGAATTGGATGTAATTTTTTTTTTCGAATAAGATGATCCTTTGACAATAATATTTGACACATACAATACACACCATATATATATATATATATATATATATATATATATATATTCATCAGATTTGCGTCTCCCCTCCCTCCATAAAACGATCTTATATGATTTTTGATCATTTTAGCCTCATCTACTAACCAAACTTAACATTTATATGTAGAACTTCCTAGAAGTAAATGTCCAGCATTTCCGAGACAAAATTTGGTTGTGCTTGCATCTTTGAAGCTTCCAATTAATGTACATTCTAATTCAATGTAAGAAATCAAGTTGAACAATTTGGAGTTAGGATAATTTCTTACCTTCAAAACTATTTCATTTATTGTCCACGGTTTTTTTGAGAAACCCATTATTTAGACCATGTATTTTTGTCGATTGAAAAAAAAAAAAACCTCTTATGTTATTATTTTGATCAATTGAATTCTGGTATTTTTTTTATTTCAATCAATTAAATATGATTTGTCATGTTAAAAGAAAAAATTATACTCAATGAGAAGAGTAAGCATGGTGAGGATCAATGATGATATTAATAAAAACGAGAGAAAAATTGGCTATAATGCAAGTAGTGAAACAAACTACTTAATTGGTTGAGATAAAGTTTTAATTTTGAGAAATTATATTTAATTTATTGAGATCGAAATATAAAGTTTATTTGAATAAATCGATAATAAAGGAGATTATATATATATATATTTGGTGAGGGGGATCTATTATTGAGTCCCCACCTTTCTATTTTTCCCCTGTGTATGTAAGGATATGGTGCTATGATGACATAATATATTATTTTGTGTTATTCCCAAGTCAAACAAGAAAAGTTTGTGCTCCATGGTTTTCCTCAATACTTGGCTAAAGACCTGGATAGTTGAATTCTTGGATATCTTGCATCCTTTTTTTCCATGGAATGTCCATCTTACATCCCTTTTTTTCCACGGACCTAATTTCTCTACTACTGTGGGCACTTGAAATTCATCATGGTAGTAGATGTGACAGGATAAAAAAATTGAAACTTTGTGTAGATTACCCATCGAATTAATTAATAATCCAATCATGATTTTTCTTTTTCTTGTTTTTTCAAAACAACGTGTGGGTGATATCATCCAAGATAAAAGAACTATTAAAAATCAATCAATTAATTTAGCAAAATCATTGGTGCTGTCTGTGTATAATATGATTTAGCCAAAATACAAAGAGTGAATGCTAAGGAGCCATGGACACAAAAGATGACATAATAATGGCGTTTATAGTTATAATAATCACATTGAGTAAATGGGATGAAATTGAGGGCGTGATAGATCGATATAAATTAAGAAGAGAAGCACGCTTGAAGACAAAGTGCATTGATGCTCTCTATAGATGACAAGACAATATATAACAAGTTTCAATAGCTACCTCCATGATCCCATGTGCCTTCTTACTAAAACAACATTATGTCACTTTAATTATTTATTCTTAGGTTAACTTATGTTTAATGTTACCTAACCCAAAGTTGTTAACGATTTGGGATATTCCATGCATTAGACATTTGCCAATTGGCATATTGTTTTCACCAAGAAAACTTAGTGTTGACCAAATGTCCATAGAGAAATACAGTTTATATCACTAAAAAGACGAGTTAAATAGATACATATATTTTTCTCGATGTAACCAAAATTTCTATCGCTATATTGGCTTAGCAATGAAATAGCGATGGTTTGATTCTCGTTGTTAAAATGGTTGTCATTAAATTATTTAGTGATGAATTTTCTAATATATCATAAGTTAGCAACGGTTTATTGTCACTATTTTGATGTATTTTGTCACTATTTTATTGCAAATAATCATGTAGTAAGTATAAAATCTATCTCCAAACCATTGGTGAGTAGTTTTATTTCCGTTGCTATATAGAGATAGATTTTCGTTGTAAAATTTTTGTTGTTAATGATCGTCTCTAATTTGTCACTATTTTTAGTGTTTTTTGTTTTTGTTGCTAATTTTTGTGCTCGAGATTTTAATTTTAATCTTTTTCTTTTTGTCATTAGGCGATCACCGATCCATCACTAAATGAAGTTTTTTTTTTATAAATAATTTCGTTAATAGGTATTTAAATGTTCCATCGTGGTAGCTAACAACTAAAATTATAATAAGAAATATTATTAAATAAAAATAAAATAATATAAAAGCATATATATATATATATATATATATATATATATATATATATATATATATATATATATATATATATATATATATATATATATATATATATAGATGTGTGTGTGTGTATAATCTGTTGTACAAACACATTAAAAAGAATAATTAAAAAAAACTAGTCCTCAACATCATTATTTATTGCATCATGTTTCAAATGCCGGGTATCGAGAGGAAAGGCCGAGTCCCGAGTAGAGGGAGAGGAAGGATTAGAAGGAGGGACACGAATCTTGATTTATTTATCTAACAACTTCTCTATCCTCTACATCTACCGCAGAAGAACTTGGTATTCCATCTTGTATTTGTTCGCCACCTATTGAATCTATTGAGTATAGTCATGTTGTATGTCTTGCAGCTTTTGTTAGTATTGTTCATTATCTTATTGCATATGATCGGGAAAACACAATGTGGCGAGAGGATGAGTTAGCGCCGAGTGTGAGTAATATTGAAACGCTTATGATCCGATGCCATACACTTTATGCTTCTTCTATTCTCTTATAGCCTTAAAATATATTAGTGACATGTCAATACCTAAAGATAATAAATCACCTTTTGATCATTGGCTAGCAACTAACACATATAATTAGTCCACCCGCTCTTACGCAATCAAAACATTATTATATTAAATCATAAATATAATTTTTTGATTAAATTTGCATATGTATAAGTAAAAAATAAAAATAAAAATCCTAATTGTCTAGGATCGCGTATCCATAAACGACCCATCTTGACATTTGTGAGTCCTTATGAACAACTTGTAAGAATCAAGGTTACAAGCCAATTCCTTAGCCTAAAAAAAGTAGAAATAAACACTATGAGATGCAACAAATTCAAATATTAATTTTTAACACAATGGATAATAGGATTTACCATTTTTTCAATGGGTTTAATTTGTGAGATAGAGCATCTCGTATGTTTAAATGACCCAACATTGACACCATCTGTCTCACTCATGCAATTTCGTGCTTTCTCGCTCAAAATGAGCCTAAAACTTAGATGTGTTCCAATCTTGTCGCCATCATCTCACACTAGCTCTAGGAAAAACATGAATTTATTGGCCTTTTTCTTATAATTGGTTAGCATGTTGTCATACCTGGTTGTGTGCCGGATGTTCCTATGCCATCTTAACAATCGAGTTGATGGCTTCCTCCCATCAAAAAATGCTTCTACAAGGAAGAAAAAAAATAGTACATTTCATATTACTAATTTAAATGTGATATAAATAAATAATTAAAATATTATTTCAAATGCTCCCATGTCGTCTTAACCATCGAGTTGACGGCTTCCTCCTTTCAAAAATACTTCTACAAGGAAGGAAAAAAAAGTACATTTCATGTTACTATTTTAAAAAAAAAATTAATATAGTACATGCTAGTAGAATTCTTTTGTCTTCAATGAGATTAACTTCTACATAGAGCCGATAGGGTCCAATCCCTCCTTGTAAATTATAATGATTCGGTGAGACCACGTATTAGATGGATACAAAATATTGAACATAACAAATAAAAAAAATAAATGAATAAATAATTTAAATAATATATCAAAATATAAAACTAATTGCTACATGTAAAACAATGATAATTCTATTTGCAACAGCGGGCATGTTACTTACATGTTATTAACGATACAAATGGTCCACTCGGTATTGGATCTAGAAGTGTCACAAGGAGCTAATGAGATTATTGATGCAAAATCTGCTGCCGATCTTAGTTTTGGTGCAGGATCATCCTATGGAGGAGTAGGTGGGGGCATTGCTGTTGGTGATGCAAAAGTGATAGCCACGTATTCGAGGTTAGAAGCATTACCATAACCACGACCATGGACATTAGATTTGGTTGAAGTGGACACTCGTGTGGCGATAGCTCAAGCCATGAGTCATTGCACCTATAATATCGCATCGTATAATTTAATAAATACAACAAATAAAAACAACTAGACTACCTCGAGTTCAATATTTTTTTTCCTACAAGTCAAATAAAATTTTAGCATAGTCTCCCTTGTAAATTGGACGTTTCTCAATTTCAAGAGATTCCACCTACACAAAAAACTATATATCCAAAAGCACAACATAACATATGCAAATATTTTCAATTAATCATTATTGCACGAATATCAATTAAAATTCACATTCAAGCAATCAACACACCGAGACCGACATTTGTCTCAAATAATCCATTAAATCAAATCCTAAACTCATCCTCCCAGACTCCATTGCAAAACTTTAAACCAACCTTATTTCTCCTCAATTCCTTGGGGTTTCCAACCCGTTGAGTTTGATACACTACGATGTATCTTGGGACACTTTCAATAATCTTCGATAAAATAAATATAATATCAATTTTCCCAACTAACTTAAAATTGATCTATGACATAAATTGTAAATTAGGATTTGGATAACTTACCTTGCAAGTAGGAGTGGCTAGAAAATTACTAAAGTGGTTGGAGTGACTGCTAGCAATGCTACTCGATTAGTTGGAACAAATTTGTATATAATAATTAATATTACAATTCATACAAGAACTAATTACTTATCTATATCAAAAAAATTTGACCAAAAATTAATCTATCAATTTTAGAATAATACTTTAATTTTAAAATTAATATGTTATTTTAAATTCAATAACTTAATTATCAAATGACTTCACCTTTATTTTAAATCATTGTATCACAAATTACAAACTCAAAATTTTATCCTAATTTATCAACACCCAAGCCTAATTAATTCATTTTTTTTTATAAATTAAAAATATACTCAATTAAATTTCAAATAACATAAATTGAGTTTTTTTAAAACATATTTACTAACAATTAATTACTTATATACAAATGGGTAAAATTTTAAACACTCTAAAAATAAAAAAAATTAAGAGTAATAAACAAAATCTACGGAAATTAAATATGAAATATGTATTACGAGAAAGACATATACCTAATTGAATTGATTGTAGACTTCTCTTTCAACGAGAGAAAGAGGGAGAGACACACAAGATGTAGCAGACCCAAGAGAGAGGAAATCATGATTGTTTTTGGGAGAGGAGATGATTGGAGTGGTTGGGGATTGATGGGGATAGAGGAGTGGGATTTATGCGATGTTTTGGAGGGAGTTCCGGACGATAACAATGCTTGGGAGGTGGTCGGGACGAGAGGTGAAGGGGAGAAGGAAGAAGAAAATAGGGAAGAAAAGGCATTTTGTCAATTTAAGAATTTAATTTTAGTGGTAGATGTGAATCCGTTGCTAATCTATCGTTGAGTTTGAATTTTAAACAACCACCTCTTTTTACCAAAAATAGTGATTGACATGATCTATCGCTATTATGGATAAAGTTAATGATGTGCAATATCCATCGCTAATTTGTGACGACATAAATGGATTAGCGATGGAATATTTCCTCGCTAAATAGACAAAAAAAAATAAATCCAAAAATAGCAATGGATTGGATGAGTCATTGTTGATTGTCTTTGTAATTCTATTGCTAAAACAACCGTGAATAGTTAACCACTTTATTTAACAACGAACCACATTTGTTGTTGATAATTCATCACAAATCGATCCGTAGTTCATCGCTAACATTCATATCTCGATGGTAATCGTAATTCGTTTGCTAATTTATCTCTATTTAGTGATAAATTGCCATTCATTGTTGATTTTTATGGTTAAATTACAAACGTTTTGTAGTGTATTTCAACAGGAAGTTGATTGTTGAAAGCCGCTTGTCATTATCCTTGATCATTGAACCATTAGCAATTTGGTATAGGCTTAAAAACGGATGCAATAATTGTCTACATTCTTAAAACTTGAATTAAGAATGTAGAAATCATTATTGAATTATCTCTAGTTATGAAGTTAGTTCATTTGATAAGATAATGGATTAGGTTCATAACTTTTCTATCCTAATCTTCGTTTCAATACACACCATTAGAAATTCTTCTAAATATATGTTATATCAAAGACACCGACAATAATTCTAGATTTGGAGATGGATAGGCCCCCAAAGAATTTGTAGCTTCCTATGGTCGGCTATAGGGGACTACTACTCACCAATGCTCCAAGATAATGTCACCATTTGAGCACAAATAGCTCCTTCTTGGTATGTATTTTTATTGTTGAACCTACTTTGTATGTTCTTCGTGACTATCCATTTGCTTAGCAATTATGGGTCGAATGTGGAGTAGACCAAAAGTTTCAGTATTTCTTTAATTTAGGTTTAAGGGATTAGTTTGGGACCAACCTTAACAACATTATGAATCTTCCTATGGGTGCGATGCCATGGAGTACTTGGTTTGGGACATGCTCGTTAATTTTTATGGTCATGGAGAAACAAAAAATTATGTGACGATAAGTTTGTGACGCCCAACTGACTCAATAAATAAGTATCTTTCATTTTGTTTCGCATATAATGAATAGTGTGACAATGATTGATAATTTGGGTAGACCAATTCAGTTTCACAAAAAAAAATTATTAGTTGGAAGTTTTCAACGAGGGGCATCACGTTTAGATTCAAGACTCTTTGCATCATGTGGAGCCTTTAGAAATTCCAATGGATGTTGATTAAATGGTTTCTCCTATAATATTGGTTTGTATTCTGTTTTATGTGCAGAGTTATGAGGCATCTTTATTGATTTAAAGATGACTTGGAACATGGGTTATCATCAAGTGCTTGTTGAGACAGATTTTTTGACGGCTATTCAGTCAATTCAACCATCGATAAGAAGGATGGCACTTATGCTCCTTTTGTTTCATCAATTCAAGTGGCTTTTAAAAGAGATTGCCACATACATCTCACTCATGTTTATAGAAAAGCGAATAGATTTACGGATCTGCTACCATCTTATGTTTTTTCCTTATCCCTTGGTATTACATATTTTCGTAATGCACCGAATGGTTGTGTAAAACTCCTTCATGAGGACATTTAGGGGATAGCTTTTTCAAAATTGTGCAATACTAAATTTTTTTGTTCAGAGCTATGGATCTCCTTTTGATAAAAAAAACACACACACAATGCTTAGATTGTACTTTAAATACGTAACCGATAATTTTTCAAAAAAATGATTAAAAAAAAAATAGGAATTCACTTATTAATGCAACTGTAGGACCAATATTTTCAATAACAAAAGTGAAGTTACTTTTTCCATTACCCATGTTCAAATTTCATTATTTATACATAATTATTTTTTAGTAGTAGACTGTTTTGATTTAGTTTAGTTCGAAATTAATCTCGACTAAAGCAAAAACTAATCTAAAAAGTATATATATATATATATATATATATATATACACACTTTTAAGTCCACCATTTTATATTCAAGTCATTTTTGGAGGCTAAATTCCGATTTGAAAATCAAACTAATAATATTCTATTTTAGTTTACGTGCAAAGAATCACTTTTAATAATCGTGTGACGTATAACTATGCACGACACCATCTGCACACGTTAATATAGAAGCAAAGTCAAGTGATGTCGACCATCCAACAGACAATGAGATGCATCAACTCATATATTGTGCCTACAAACATTGGACCTTCTTCATCACAAGTACATCAATATGATATATATTTATGCAAAGTGCAAACTGTGATTTTTATATGCATTAATTAAGGGAAAAAAAAAATCAAAGTTGCCTGGAAGGATCTGGGGAAGAAACTACTTGATAAAAATTATTGTTTTGATCAATTTTGTAAGGATAGTGCATGTGATCAGTGAAGCAACTAGCTAGGGGAAAAAAAAGGACTAAAATCATAGTTTACAAATACCAAAAAATGACTAATATATTATTTAATTTGATGACTTACCTAAGACTAGATCTTGAAGGATTTACTCTCAATATGTAATTAACATCTAACTAAAAATACCTTAATTGTTGAAAACAAAAAGGACTTTCATTTTGCAAGACTGAATGAATTGAAGTACAAACAATAATTAATTTTTTAATATATATATATTACTCAACCAGTGCATGCGATAAGCCGCCACGTATTATTATATAAGATTTTTAAGAAATTGCAGCAGTTTCTATTGAGGAAAAAATAAATTTCGATATATGAAAGCTAAATTAAAAATATAGTAACCAATAAAAGGAAATTACTTAATTAGTGAATTGATTATAGGCATGTACGGGATCAATTATAATTACAAGTTAGACTTAAAAAAACAAAAAAACAAAAAAGATTTTGGTTTTCATTTAGGATTTTGCATGCAATAAAAGTATTTGGCAATTAGAAACATGAAGAAAACATTAACAGCTGGAAAGAAGACTTAAATAATCAGCCTATCTCTTCGATATGTAGTTGAGTTCTTACCTTTCTACTTCAATCGGTGACTTCATCAATTGCATAGCTTTAAAACAGGAAAATTTGGTGCATCAAATCTATTGGTGTACTAACTACATTATTTTGAATGAAATTAATGAGCTTAAAATTCCAAATTAAATTAATTTTCGAATGGTTTTTTAACATTTGAATTGTGGACCACAAATCAAAAGATGATGAAAGAACTAAAAAAATGGTTTTAATTAATTTTTTTAGATCTTAGTTATATGGGAATTAATTAAATTTCTAAGAATTCGGTGTATTGATTTTAGACATCAAATTTCCAAACAATTATGGCATGTTTGGCTATAGAAAATAGTCTTTCTTCTCTATTTTCAATATATATATATATATCCGTTCAACTACAAAAATAGTTTTGATGCATCTCCATTTCCAATTTTCTTCACCATTTTCAACGAAGAATTATAAAAACAAAAATAAGAAGAAGAAGCTCTTGCATTTATATGACTCTTAACAAAATATTCTCTTTACTAAAATAATAGTCCTCTTTGACTTTTTACATAATTTAAAAAATTTATTAATTACAATGCCATATTCTTTAATAATATTTTTTAAAAAATATATTTTTTTGTTTGACGTGAAAATCTATCCAATTTAATTAAGCATTACAAAATAAAGATATTTCAATAAATTACAGTCTTAAAATTTTTTACTAAACTAAGTATTTTGAGACATATAAATAAAAAGAGAGATAATTTCTTCGGAAGTGATGGAGTAATTATTTATTGGCTGCATGGGGTAGAAAACTTGTCCTAGCACTATTAAAAAAATTGTCCTAACTAGTAGCTATGCTTGTCAGTGAGTCAGATTTGAACTAAAACATAGTAGAATTGGATCTAATTTATTTAACTAACGAATCAAATCAGATTTTATAAATTCTAATTTGAATATTGTAATGGTCAATTCAGATCTTAATCTTAACTACTTTGAATCAAATTCGAATATCTATAAAATTTATCATTTAATTCTCTGAAAAAAAATATTAGCTATGTTCAAAATCATACTTCAATATAGAATGAGTTTCAATTAGAGTATTTTGGTGAAAAGGAATAACCATAAAGTAATAAAATCAGCTAAAAAATATGTGGATTACTTATCAGTAGACTTATTTGTGGTAAATGACCTATTTGCTATTGTTTAGACCCTAGAAAATTGCAAAGATAAAGAGGACTAGTCAATCAGCTATGAATAACGCTGTCTGTAATACAAGTTTAGACAATAATGTTATTTGATGATTGCATTGAAAGAAAGAAAATTGAAAATTAAAACAACTTATATCATAATTTTTTTTTACCGACATGGTGTCTAGCATCTTCTCATCAATCACTCTTTCTTTTTCCTAGTCCTTTGATGTGCTCGTCAAGGGATAATTTTTCTTAGTTCTTACCGACATGGTATCAGATGAAATGGGGGATACTTCAACAAGTGATCGATGCAACGTATTTGAGGCTCATTGGACTTTTGGTAGCTGCAATAGTCAAAATAGAATGCATTGCAAGATTTCGCCAGGATTTGAGCCTAGGTCACTTAATAATTGGAAATCGAGATTTTTTTTTTTTTTTTTGAGGAATGTGCAAAAATCTGGCCTTTCTGCAACAATGATATGGTTCAGAACTTCTAGGAATTAAAGATAATGAAAACTAGAAAAGTCGATGTGGAACATGACTATTTAGACGAAAATAAATGTATGAAAGAGTGCTCTAGCAACTACAACTGCCAGGCATATTCATATCATAAGGCTGAAAAGTTTGATAAGGATTTTACATGTTGGATTTGGTTTAAGAATCTCAACAACAATTAGGAGCTGTGTGACAGGGGCCATGACCTCAATATCCTTGCGTCACAATCTCTCGCAGGTACTTAATCATATTGTTTATCTGATAGATGCATGATTTATTTATTTTTTCAAAATTTGATATTTGGCTACTTTAGTTTATGAGAAATATATATATATATATATATATGTGTGTGTGTGTGTGTGTGTGTGTGAAAATTTTCATGGAACACGATTGAGGAAAAAATTATTACTTTTTTTTTTTTACAATGACTCTAGCCTGTTAGCTAATGTAGCCTTTGGTTGCAATAGTTTTTGTACAAGAAGTTCAATTATCTAAACACTCCAAAGTTTTTAGATTTCTTATAAAATCTTTTGTAAGATAGCATTTGTAAAATCGGTTAATATCCATATGTCACAATCTATCGTAAGTACTTAATCTTATTGATATGGTTTATCTTATAGATGCATGATTTATTTATCTTTTTGAGATGTGTGTGTGTGTGTATGTGTTTATGTGGGCACGTGTGCATGCACGTGTGTGTGCGCAAGCGTACGTGTATGTTGAGTGAAAATTTCCACACAACACAATTGGGAAAAAATTGTTACTTCTTCTTACGAGTGACTCAAACTTATCATCCGATGTAGCGTTTGGTTGCAATAGTTCTTGTACAATAAGTTCCATTATTTAAACACTCCAAAGTTTTTAGATTTCTTATAAAATCTTTTGCAAGCTAGCATTTGTAAAATCACTTTACCAAGATTGCGAGGTTGAATTTGTCACATGTTTACAAACTAAGTTGTGTTGGTGTTGTGTATTGGTCTATTTTAGAACAAAGCTAGAATATCATTAGGTTAATACTTGTTTTGCTAGAATGCAATCGAAAATAGTTTAGTAGAATTGTTAAGCTAGTAACTAGAAATCTTTATAGTTTATAAATATTCTACATAGTTTTCAATTACAAAGATTAAAAAGTAAGGGAATATTATTTTAGGTTGTATTTCACATTTAGATGTTCCGCTCTTATAGCATCGAAAAAATAAAATGCAAGGTTTGCAACACTAACATAATCCTCTACCTACTAAGCACTTGACTAAACTATGACGATAAAATGTAATTCGGTTTCATCCGTAGAGATTTTGATGGCCAGCTTAGTAATAAGGTATCAAGTGGAATCTAATATCGAGTCACTAGCATTGATATAAACTTGTAGAAGTTTTCAATACAAGTTAGAGATGCAAGTCGTACAACCGTTAAGTCAATAGAAAACTATATGTAAGGTAACCAATCTTTGCCATTTTATGTAATTAGTATATGTAATGCACACCCCAATAATATTAGGTTAGATATTCCATTTAAAGAAAGGAAAAGGAAGGAAAGAGATGAAGTTTAAGAACTTCTATAACATAGAATGAATATGGTCTAATTGGATTAAAAAATTGAAAAGTGGTTAAAAAAGGTTTGAAATTGGTGGATATGTAGCTAAGTTTAGATTAGAGTTTTTAGTTGTAGAGTTTTAAAGGTATTTGTGGAAAACCACCACCTCAAGAATACCAAAAAAGAGCAAAGAGAAAGAGGATTGGTTAATTTGCTATGCAATAATGATGTGTGTAAATATAGGTTTAGACTAGTGTTCTTTGATGATTGCAATGACGAGAAAGAAACAAAATTAAAACATCCCATAACCCAAGTTCTATGCCTAACATGGTGTCCGGCATTTTCTCACCATTCGCATTCTTTATTTTTCTTAGTCCTTGGATGTGCTCGGTGAGGGATAACATGACATTGACCACTCTACTCAAGGTGAAATAAGTGATACTCTTGTTTTTGTTGAAAAAAGATTGGAATTTGAATTGAAAATACATGTATGTTAAGTTTTAAATTAACTTGATACCTATATATTATTCATCTATGTCACGGGGCATCTACGATATCGAGAGGAAAAAATGAAGAGCTTTGTAAATAAATATTAAGAGAAAATGATCAAAAAGAAGTCGACACCTAATATTAAAGATCATTAGAAATTCAATTGACTAGTTTGCTAAGAGTTCAATGATAAGAAGTTGGTTACATATAGAAAAGATTAAAAATCAATCTACCCCATCTTGTCTAAAGTAAGCTATATCACTCATAAATCTAAACATGATCTTTATTTATTTATTTTTTTATATGATGAAAGTCTATGCCAATTCATAAATGCTTACAAGTTGGTCAAGTGATTAAGGATTTGGTCATTCATATGCTTTATCTTCATTTTACAACACAAAAAATCTAAATTCAAGAAAGCTCAATCAGATTATCAAAATTATAAGGAGACCAAATAATTTATACAAAACTAGTTTAGAAACATGTCGAACCATGAGCCATGATTTTAAACCGACGAGATCTCGCATTTTGCAATTTCGGAGGAAAAATTCAAGTAAATACAATCTCGATCACTTTCCGGATCGACACAAACTAAGGCATCATGATTTGATAAGAAATATCAAGAAAAAATGGTATAGATCAAGGCTCTAGGGTGATGCAAATTTAGGTGTCATAATTTTATAGGAAAAATCAAGTAAAAATAGTTCAATCAAGTTCCAAATCACCGCAAACTCTAGCGTCATGATTTCAAAAAAAAAAAGGTAAAAAATGTTTTGATCGAGTTCCGGATCAATGCAAACTCAAATATTATGATTTCACAAGAAAAATATGGTAAAAATAGTCTAGATCGAGTTCCAAACCAACACAAAACTCTAGAAACTCAAGAATCACGATTTCACAAGAAAAATCGAGCAAAAAAAAAAAAAAAAAATTACATTAGGTTCCAAAATGACGAGAACTCAAGCATCATGATTTCATAAGAAAAATCAAACCAAAAGATCTAGATCGGGTTCTAGATCGATGCAAGCTCAAGCATCATAATTTCATAAGAAAAATGAAGCAAAAACGGTCTAGTTTATGTTCTAGATCGATGCAAACTCAAGCATTAAGATTTCATTGGAAAAATTGTCACTATATCATAAAGAATCGAGCAAAAATGTTCTAGATTAGGTTCTAGATCGACAAAAACTCAAACGTTGTGATTTCATAAGAAAATTTAGGCAAAAACATTTTAGATCGGGACTAGTGAAAAACTTAAGCGTTGTGATTTTATAAGAAAAATCAAGTAAAATGGTTTAGATTAGGTTCTAGATTGATGCAAACTACGGCATCGCGATTTCATAAAGACAATTCAAAATTTTGATAAGAAGAAATTTTTCAAAATTTAGAAGTCATGAAAACCATAATAATAACAACTCAAGCATTATAAATTCACATGTCAAGCATAGTTACAATTTCAAGAGGTAGTTTCAATATGAACAACCAAATTTCAAGCAAGTTTAAGGATGTTAGATTTCATATAGGACATTTGATTCCACATTCAAATGTCAACCAAATATCCATTCGGATAGTCTCAACACATAAATATTTTAACCAGGATCAACACATATAAATAAACCATGAAATTAAAAATCAATCTCATCTTTTCGGCTCCATCGTATGGTATTGAATCCAACCTTATTTCGCCTAAAAAAAGCTTAAGGATCATATATCTCTCACGTTTGATATGCATCTGCGTATCTCAACACACTTCAATAATCATCAAATCATAATTAAGTTGTATTTCACATCACATCGTAGTTGTTCAAGACATAATTATAAATTGCATAAATTGATGCCGGATAGTTTAGGATACTTACCTAACGAGTTAGTTAGCTTGTGACGAGCTATTGAAACTATTGTTAATGTCTAAATGTGAAATGATAGGAATATTATTTGGGGCTAGCTTAACTTTCATTGACTTCAATAAAGATTGTAGTAATTACAATCATTCAAGGAGGACAAAATAAATATGTGTCGTGCAAGATTGATCCCATGTTTTTTTCTTCGAGTCTTGGAATTTAATTTACCTCAAGCTAAGATCAAGCAAAAAGGACCTTAGACCACATATTAACTCGTCGTTAAGTTGAGCAATATGATTTAAGAGCCATTTGTGCTTGATTTGGGTTCCCTTTCCTTTTTTTTTTTTTTTCCTTAGTAGATGGTGGTATTGACAAAATCGAGTTTCCATTGGAGAGGAGTGATTGGCGATCTTGACGTTGAAATTAGGTCATTGGGGATATTACAAGGAAGAAGAGGAGATCAAACTGGTCCGATGGTGCTAAAACAAGTGGCATAAGAAGGGTCTAAGAAGATGGTGTAGATGACAAGGTTGTTAGCCGGAGAATGGCTTTTTATTTATTTCAATTTTGCCCTCAATTAAACTCCTTTTGGTCCCTTTTCTCTCAAATTTCACTCGAATTAGTTTGTTTTTCTTTTCTTTTCTATCTCTCTTTTTTATGTTTCTTTTTTCATGTTTTTATTGATTATTTTTTCTCACTTATTTTCAATCTTTCGTGCTAAATGGATTTTTCAAAACTTCCAAAAATTCATAAAAAACTCGAGAGAAATGCTTAAATTTTGAAAAAAAAATAAACCAAATAAGAAAATGTTTAATTTTTGAATTTTTTTTATTTTGATTTTTTTTTATTTTTTGGTGGAACATTTGTGAGAAATTAGGGGTCAAAATCGGATGTTGACAATCTACATATGTAGCCCTTCAAAATTGATTTTTTATTTAATATAATTATGTATGATATTATCACAATTTATGATATTCAATTGACTTGATATTTGACATGATAATATATATGAATATTTGATTGTAGTCGTTGGTTAGTTAGGTCGAATCAACATTAATAAATGAAAGTTATGTAGCTATGTAATAATTTACGTAACATATAGTAAATGAATGTCTTAAATATATAGCAATTAGAGGATAATTAATCAAACCTTTTTCAAACTTTCTTAGAATTTGAAGAAGGTTGTGACATGCAAATATTTTAAAAAATAATTGTCAATGTAGGAAAAGAAAAAGAAGAAAAAATGTAGAACCTTTCATAGAACCTTTCTTTATTTTTTAGAGTAAGTAAATGAACTAAATATAAAGCTAATGCCATATTTTTTCTTATTTTTTATATTTAAATATTTTTTATGTGCTTAAAATATTATATTTATTAAAAGTAATATTAATATTAATTTTGTATTAGATTATTATCGGATCGAATCAAGATATATTCATATTTGATATCTTTAATAAATAGATTAATAAATTTAGATTGTAATCGAACTCGATTAATATAAATTATGTAGTAAATCCATTTATTTTATATTAAAATCAAATTGAATTTGTATCTAAATCTGATTCATTAAGAGCCTTACTAGTAAATAAAGGTTTAGTTAGGCTATAACAACCTAGTTATCAACATTTTTTTTTCCTTAAGAAAAGTGAATGGAGCTTTTCAGTTCATCTTGTATTACAAGTCAATTGGTAGCAGATTCCATTTAGAAAGTCAAACCAAATTAAGATGTTAATTAATAGGGTGAAAGCTAAGAAGCGCCATTGGAACATCCTTTAAGGATTATCTAAATGATTGTGATAATAAATAAATAAAAATAAAACATCTGAATGAAAATAAAAGATATTGAACATAAAAATTAAATATATGTTATTTTATCTGATAATACTTTTAAGTGTTAATAATAAACTCTATAATTAATTTAATGTATTAATTAACTTTTAATACGTGTCCCTTTAGCCGAACCCAATTAACAATCATCTTGTTTTTTATTTCCTTGTTCCTAATAACAACGCCACTGCCTGCGTATCTAACCCAAGTCAAAGGAAACGGGGAAGAAATTAATTACATGATAAAAATAAGAGAAAAAAGGGTCTAACAACTCCCGAATTTTAATTCATTTGATGTTGGGTTTTTTTTTTAATTTTTTTTTTAATTTTGAAGATTATTGAATTTTTAATTTTTTTAGATTTAGTTCATCTTTTAATTTTTTTAATTAATGTCAAAAATATAACAATCACATAAATAATTTTATGATGAAAATTATTTAATGAGATTTATGTGAAACTTCTCAAAAAATTAAAATTATTCCAGAGTTATTTTTTATTTTTTTTCAATTTTTATATTTTTAATGTTTATAAAAAAATAAATAGAGTTTTTAATTTTAAAAAATTCTAGATTTTGTTACAAAAATAGACAGAATTTTTTTCACTATACGTGTAACTTTTCAGCTCAAAATATCAGCAGTTGAATTTTTTTTAAAAAGGAAAATGATATCTGAAAGTTACTAGATGAGATAAATCCGAAATTAGGGACCAAATAGGTCCTTACAAAAGAAAGGGTCAAAAGCGGCTGCAAAACATAAATATCTGAAACAAACCAATGTCTCGTTTCCACGGGTCATATAAGAGCACGTGCAATTGCCAGACTTTTTTGGCGTGTTGAAAGTACACGTGTCAAAGCGTATTTGGATAAGTATTGAAAAAACTAATTTATTTATTATTCTCACATGAAAAAAACGGAAGAAGAAGCTGATTGGCCAGCTCTGGTAAAAAAAAAATATATCATTCACCCACTGATAGAAAATTGACTGTCAGATATTGATATAATGCTAAATTAATTTTATCTACTCATTACGAAGATTATAAAAGTTAATTCTGTCAAGAAAATATTATAATTTTTTACTTTTTATATAAATTAAGAAAGTTATCAATTATTATGCTATATAGTATTTTTATTCTATTTTTCTATTTATTCTGTTCTAAAAAATTTTTCTAAGGGAAATTTTAAATAATGTATTTTTTAAAATATTTATAATTAGAACTAATTTGTAAAAGAAAAAATTGTTTAAATATAATTTTTTAAAAATATTTTAGAAAAATAAGAGCAAAAAGATACAGATATTACATAATAAAAATCTTCATAATTTATGTAAAAAGTCAAATAGGATAATTTCTTTTGGATAAAAAAAAGTATTAAAATCTTAATTTTCGTTGGATGAATTTTTTTATTATCACTCAAATTGAAGAGTATAATTGAAAAAATTTAAAATTTTAAGATTATAATATAAACTTTATCAAAGTTAGAGGGTGTCATGCTCTTCTCATTTTTCAACTTGGATCCGCCCTGGAGTTGAGACTTGAGAGTTTGCTTGAAACATTTGGAGTCCAATTAATAAAACATATATACATTAGGGACCAAATAAGGTTTCTTCGAAACAAAAGGGGTCAAAAGAGGCTGCAAAATAGAAAGCTCTGAAACGGAACCAATCAATTTCACGTTTCCACGAGTCAGATAAGATCCGGTGCAATTGCCGATTTTTTTTTCTTGTTGAAAAGTACAAGCGAATTTGGACAAGTATGAAAAAAAAACTAATTTATTTATTATTCTAAAAAAAAGATAATAAACAAAACTTATTGAAAATAATAATAATAATAATAATAATAATAATATTTTAAATGGGCACAATTTTAGTTAAGAGCCTAAATGAATTTATTAAGTTTTATTGAATTTTTGGAATGAATTCCTAACCTATGGAATTTCTCTAAAACTAATGACATTAAATCTTGATTTAATGGTTATTGTTTATTGATTATGTTTTAATTAGATGCAATACATGATAATTAAAATATTTTTGATATGAAAATAATATCAAAATCCTATCTTATTATATGAAATATTTGAAAATGAAATAATTCTAAATTTAGAATTGAAGAGAAAAAGATGTTTGAGAGAGTTGGAAAGAAAATAGAAAATTGAATTATCATTTTTTCACTTAATACACTTATTTATAAATAAATATTACACAAAATTTTTAATTAAAAATTTAATAAAAATAATTACATTCATATATGATAACAGTAAATTTTATCATAAAAAAAATTTAAATGATATATTTATTTATTATCTGAATATATCATCCATTCATGTATATAAATATTTATTTATTATATAAATGGCATAAGAATATTTATTCATTATTTTATAACAAAAATAATTATAATTATGCTTCAATACGAAGATAATTATGCCCATCCCATCAATGATTATAATCCCAATTTCAAATCACAAGTTGGATTAAAAAAACACATAATGACTCGTTTATCAATAAATTAGTGACTAATCAAAACGGTTTAACAACCTAAGATCCAAAATCCAACTAAGACAACAACAAATATAAATAAAGGGTCCTCCCTGCCATTCTCCATCTCACTCCCTCCCTCCCTGTCTACAGCATATTTCCTTCATACTTCAGAATACACAGAGAGAAAGAGAGAGAAAGAAAGACTCTCATCAATGGCTGTTAAAATCTATATCATGTAAGCATTACTATGATCTCTCTTTATGATCATCTTCTTTCTGAGTTCTTGTTTTTATTGTTTGTTTGTGTGTGTTTTCTTGATCATGATTCTTGCACTTCATTAACGTTTGACTGATTGTTTTCTTGAAGTTCTTGTCTCCCTTTGTTGTTTTCTTAATGATTCTTTCATTGTATATGCTATAATCAGTTGTTAGCTTTTGTTTTCTTGACGTTAAAAATGGTTCCTGGAAGGCAGCTTTTTTGAGTTTATTGTTTTAAGAGATCCAAATTTTGATCTTTAGTAACTGGTTTGGATGAAATTTGGTGAAAGTTTGATCAGTGCATTAAATTTCTTTCAAGAATCAATTTCATCCATGGATGATGTTGTTTCTTGTAGCAATAAACTATGCAGAAGTCTCATATGCCAGTATCATCTGTGTTTCGAAAATTTCTTGTTGATCTTAGCTAAAAGGCTAAGAACGTGTGACCTCACTTGATATTGTTTTTGTGTTTCAAGTAGTGGGGTCAAGTGTTCTTTCCTTTTTCTTTGCATTGCAATATCAATCAATGAAACAAGAAGTGTAACCGATAAGATTAGTGAAAACTGTGAACCCAACAGTCATCATTAGGTATTAACCAAGAAGAAGTGGTTGTCAAGCTGGACCTACCTTTTGAAATTATAATTCAGATAGAGGAATGCTCCTTTTGCTTTTAAAGAACGTGGTCCCTTTGTTCACCATCATCAAAACTAGTTCTTGGCATGTAATTTTATATGCATAACTAATACAAATGGATTTCATTTTCATGGCCTGGAATAACACTATGTAAGCTCTTCAATCATCTTCTGCTTGAAATTTTGTTTTGAAAAGATATGCTAAGCACAAGATGAGATATATATATATATATATATATTTTTTGTTTTTTTTAACTCACACAAGGCTCCTAGCAAAATTAAGAGCTAGGATTTGAACCCGTGATTTTTTGTTGCAAGAAACCAGTATCACTGGGGTACAAACTCTTTGGTAAGATGAGATTAAATTAATAATGGGGTTTAATTGCTTTGCTGATGTTAGAAATTTATGCACTTAAAATTGTCCCCTTGTTGATGGTTTGGTCCTATCATCCACCCACATTGATGGTGGTTACACCACTCTTATGACCTAATATCTTTTTGGATTATTTTTCTTGATGTAGGCCTCTGTATAGTGCATGCTATTGTTTGCCTACAAAGCTCCCTGTCTCCATCATGCATTGATATAACTTATATATGAATTAATTACCTTTATGCAAATTTCTTCTTCCCTTTCACCATCAAGTAGGAAGAAGATCATATCAACGATGAAAGAGAATTTTCTTTCCTTTTTTTCTTGAAAAAAATAATTGGAAAATACAGTTTACACCAGGACAGTTTATGGTTCTGTTTATATACTTTTCTTGTTCATTAGAATAGTCACACTGATCATGTAAATTTTAAATTGTTTGATTCCTTCTGCAGCTACTACTCTATGTATGGACATGTTGCAACACTAGCTGAAGAAATTAAGAAAGGAGCTGATACTGTGGAAGGAGTAGAAGTTAAGCTATGGCAGGTCTGTGTTTACTTTTGTCCAAAATATTGACCATTTGAACTCTTTAGTCTTAGGCTGAGATAAATCAAAGTCATTGATAAAGAAGCATATTTGCCTTGCCATTTACGCCTTAAGTAAACGTCAACAAGTTTGGCATCATTGCAACTGAAGACTTCTGGCAATCTGGAATATTTTGAAAACCAGAGCATAGCAATACATAGTTAGTAAAGAGCGTTTTTTTTTTCCCTGATGCACAGGGATACTCTTTCCGAATTCCTCCACCAGAACATTGCTTGTCTCGAGAATGGAACCTTATAACTGTAAATTGCTGTTTCCCAACTAAATTTTGAGGCTAGCTTTCCTGTGAAGGAACAGAATCAACTACTCTGGAACTTCAGAGAGAGGAACCATTGCTATGTGAAAGTAGTCAATTTTCAGTTGAAATGGAGATAGGAGACAATGTAATTGGTTTTCTGGCTGACTGGCTAAAATCTCAGTTAGAGTTGATTCCCTCCATAGATGTGCTCCTTACTTAAAACTGTCTTAACACAATGCCCTTAACAGCTGGTGTAAAAATTCAGATCCTGATAACCAAACCACAAATTACTCAAATTATTTTAATTTATCTAGTTTCTCCCCCGAAAGTAAGAATTAGAGTTCTCAGATATTCTTGGCACATTGACAGGTACCGGAAACACTGCCAGAAGAAGTTCTTGGAAAGATGGGTGCACCACCAAAGAGAGATGTCCCAATAATTACACCCACTGAACTTGCTGAGGCTGATGGGGTTCTTCTTGGTTTCCCCACTAGATTTGGAATGATGGCTGCTCAATTTAAAGCATTTATGGATTCAACCGGTGGCCTATGGGGATCCCAAAAGCTTGCAGGCAAGCCTGCTGGACTTTTTTCAGCACCGCATCACAGGGAGGTGGACAGGAGACAACTGCGTAAGTTCCATGCATTTGACTAAGACCCTTGTCTTCTAGGGCATCGTTCTCTTTTTCTTCCAAGTTCATAATTCTGGATGTTTAGTTTATGAATTCTGAACTTATTGTATTTGTTTGTCCTTTCAATATGCAGCTTGACTGCAGTCACACAGCTTGTTCACCATGGAATGATATTTGTGCCCATTGGATACACATTTGGAGCTGGCATGTTTGAAATTGAGAAAGTGAAGGGTGGCAGCCCATATGGTGCAGGTACCTATGCCGGGGATGGCACCAGACAACCAACTGAGCTGGAACTAGGCCAAGCTTTCCACCAGGGGAAATACTTTGCTGGCATTGCAAAGAAATTAAAGGGAACTGCTTAATTTAAGCCAGTAAATTGTTTTCCCTTCCTAGAAATTGCTGTCTCACATGTTCGGCTGATGAATAAGGTGCAGCTTTCGGATTATATTTGGTGTCACAAACTTATGTTTATTCGGTCAATTCACTTTTTATGCTTATCTTTAATTACCGAAGTTGCGTGTCAGATATCACTTTGTTCTTTAAAGGCCTCAATGGTTTGGATTGCCAATTACGATTTACTATACCCCCATGACTGTGAATCTATGATCATGAAATTTGTCCCTCCTGCGTCCTAAAAAAATCACTTAGACAAGTCACAAACAAAACAACTTCAATCAGTCATAAGAGAACTTCATAACAGGATAAAGTCTGGACGACTGATATGAATGAATGGTCTAAACAAAAAAGGAGCCACTCTTTCCACTTTATAGACAAAAAAGACACATCGAATGAAAGCGTGGATTTTTAGAATGTTTCTATCACATCATCACCAAATATGTATTGTTAGACAATAACATTTGCCTAAAAAATTCATAAACCTTCAAGTGGATGTCATGAGTTGTTGAACACTAAAGAAAAGATCACTCTACCTTCTATTCTATAAAAGTTGATCATATCTTTACTTATATAAAGGTTATCATGTTGATTGTTATAGGTTGTGTTATCTAAACTCAAAACCGGATATGACGCTGCATATCGTCTATTATTAAGAGCTAAATATAACTAAGTCTATTCAGAGTTAAATATTACTCTTTGTACCCTAACTTAACCATCGGAGGGTCCTCCAAACATCCTTCAAGAAAAAGTTGGCAAACGCTTATGCTATGATACTATAAAACCTACGCCATAAACTCGGATAAAAGAAACTTGTCGTTGTACTCAATCATACATGTGGAAACAATTATCTCAATGCTCTTCTCCATGCCTTCGAAGTTCGCCTCCCTATCTTATTATATGTTAGAGATAATTGCGAGATAATCCCATCTTAAATAACGAGAAAAAGCTGGTATCCTTCTCTTAAAAACCTTACTAAGACCTTCCTCTACATGAAAAGATACGGATCCTTGTGCAATACTAGAAAGATGGGCTACATCTATATTACGGTTTGCACTTTCACCACTAGGAGTAGCCGTAGAGACACCTCTCATATTTTTAAGATCTACCATTTTTTTGTCAAACAAAAGAATAAAAAAAAAAGACTATACCTATCAAAAGCTCTAATGAACTCGCCAATGAAAGAGAGTCACACCACAAGAAGTCAAATTGTCTCCAAAGGAGTAAAGTTCAACAAAATTTCTCATAATCAAAAGGAAAGACTTACTAAAAAAAATATCTCTCTAAAGAACTCCAACCAATCACAAACTCATTGGTAATCCTCACTAACTCGGTAGTAATCATCACAAACCTTCTAAAAACTCATGGAAGTAAAAATAAAATAAGTAAAAGGTGAGAAGATAAGGACACTACTACCTATTTACAAGCAAAAGAGTACAAAAATTTTTGTTTAAAAACTCAAAAGCCCATGGCCAAAAGATAAGTCTAGTATGACATAGATCAATCACATACAATCATTAATTCTACAAAGCAATTGAAGTGGATGTCATTTGATAGATAGAGAATCCAAAGGGTCGGACGTCTTTATTTTCCTTACATGCTTCCATATGCGAGTATTTGGTTTCTTTATGTGTCCGTACATTTATCGAGGTCACATACCTTAAAAAAACCTCTAATACATCTACTAAGGTCAAGTTTGAAAAAAAAAGTAAGAAAATATTGGTTACTTTGAACATCACGAAGTATCTCTCCAGAAGCACGAAGACAATTTGAAGCTTTATCAAATACACTTGCCAAAGACTTAGAGGAGCTACCGATATACCCATATGACAACAATCGGGACATTTATCCCTTTCACTATCCTAAAAAATTACCTAAACAAGAGTTCATCGTAAATAAGACAACTTCGACCAGCCATTAAAGTGCCTTATAATTGGTAAAGCTCGAACAAACGATATGAATGAATGAGATGAAGAAAGTAGGAATCATTTTTTTTGCTTGATTGACAAAAAGAACATACATTTAATAAAGACGTAGCTTATTAGGATGTCTATGTCATACCCTCACCAAATATACAATGCTAGACAATGATATTTACCTAAAAGAATTCTACACCTTCAAGTAGACATCAAAAGCTATTAAATATAAAAGAATAGACCATTTTATCCTCTACTCTATGTAAGTTGACTATATTTCTACTTATATAAAGGCTAACACAAGTATTATAGGTTCTAACTTCTAAGCTCAAAACTAGATATAACGTTATATATCTTCTCTTACTAAGAGCTAAATATAACCATATTCATACTAAAAACTTTCTTTCATATGCTAATTTAACCATCGAAATATCCTTTAAACACTAGAAAAAGACTTTTTTGAAGGTACTCTCAATTTAATCGACATACAATTGATTAAATATACCACACGATCAGCCTAGATTAGAAGCCATTCAACCACCAATATTAATCTAAGAATCATGAATTCATTAGTGGCACCCTCTCGTAAAAAACTTATAAGCCAAAAAGCAAATGCCAAACTACTCTATTTCTCCATCTCTAAGCTTCTCCATAACTAACAATTAGAAAACTCCAATGCATTCTACACCATTCAACTTTTCTAGTCCCAATGCTCTACTAATTGACATCCTATAATAGCAATAACACATCAAGTTGATAACATAAATGTGCATATTGATATAAAAGAAAATAAAGTCTATGTCCACTCTATTACCAATGCTTTAGATATAACAAGAACATCCGCATCCATAACCTTTTAGAGGTTATCACCCTACCACAAGTCCAACCACACGTTTGCTATAACATACTTAGATCGACACTTGGTAGAAGAAAAAACAAGCGAGATACGATAAAAAAAGAGTTGAGAGAAGGAAATGCCATCTTTTTTAGAACTTTAAAAAAGTTACTTTCATTGCCATGGCAAAGGATCAATTAGCTAGGGCTTCGGTAAGGAAAAGAAGAAGGATGATAAAACCAAATACCATCACAAAGCTAGGAGTAAGCATAGCATAACATTATCGAGGATTGACATAGGAACTAGCATAGAGGCAACTTGTTCTCCTCTTAAACCTTTTTGGTAAGCCCTAAACCTAAACATCAACTAGGAAATAAAAGACCTAATTGTCATTCAGCTTGAATCAAACCACTATAGCCATAAGCTCTTGACTTTTCCACTTGCTCTTCACATTCCGCATGCTAAACTCCTAAGCTCTCTATTGAAAAGATGGATCTAGACATGTATGAGGGCACAATAGACTCTTGAAAACACATATAAAATGTCTAAAAAACCTTGAGTAGCTCATAAAGAGCTCAAATGCCATATGTAAAGTGTTTTCTACCATCTTTCGGGAGGTGGTGAGGAAGTAATATAACAACTTGGACCTTGAGTAAGTCCTTAGTTTCAAACACTTATGCTCTAAGTTGGTAACTCACTTTTCTAGTAGTATCCTTACTAAAAGAAGTTTAGAGGATTTGTTTCTCGCAAAAAAAAAAAGAGCACCGAGCCTAACTTTTTTACTTTTATAAAAAAATATTAAGGATTGATGGCATGTCAAAACCCGTAGCAATAAAGCTCTCATATTAGGAGTCCTTGTCACTAACTTATAGAAAAAGATATATACTCTCTCTAACAAAAACACCTCTAAAAAGTCAAGAAAGTAATGTAGAGCTATATCCGAGTAAAGGAAGTAATACCACTTAATACACCTACCTATGCTTTTAAAAGCCAATAAAAAATGGACTATGCCGATCCGCTCTAGTCCAAAAGAAATCTTTGAAGGCATTTACACAACTCGTCCGGTCTTTTTGGAACTTCTAGCAACTCTTATAAATGTCTCCTGTATAGAGGTATATGTTGTCATACAAGAAGAGGAACTTGTTAGCCGTTCAACTCTAATAAGTGGTCTTTTACATCTTTGTAGTCAAAAGAGGTTTTACCTCTATAACTAGAACGATATCTATGACACCGAGAATTGTTATTTTGTAAAAAAAAAAAAAAAGTTTGATAGTTAGAGAATACCTTAAATAGTTTATCAAGATAAAAAGGCCCAAACTAGATAAGGCTAGTCTTAGATAGAATCTTTATAAAGAAGATTAT
The DNA here is from genome assembly GCA_963924115.1 of Dovyalis caffra. Lineage (NCBI taxonomy): Eukaryota > Viridiplantae > Streptophyta > Magnoliopsida > Malpighiales > Salicaceae > Dovyalis > Dovyalis caffra. Next base: position 13,403,962 of record CAWUPB010001184.1, read on the forward strand.
CTTCAAATCAACATAATTTTAGGCGGACCACTCACTAAGAAAGAATCCAACAAAAGAAATAGAAAAACTCTCATGGTATTTACAATCATAAAAAACCCTATGTCCTTGCATGAGCCCATCACATTCACTCATGTAGATATAGAAAGAATATTTTCCCTCATAATGATGCCTTGTAATTTCAATGATGGTCTTCAATTACAAAGTTCATCTTATTTGAGTAAACATCAACAACATTGTCATGTTTAGTGAAATGAAGCTTTTGATTTAATAAAGATGGATCATTCAAAATTTTAATAAGTTAAAACTCTTTTAAGAAGGATAGAAGGAGAATAAATCTTGATAGAGGGTGCAATTCATATCCTAGTGACCATGAATATGTCCCCTCAAAGTGTAATGATACATTTTATGTTTATGGTAATAGAAAAGAATTTGGCATGCAATTAAGCCCTTTCTCTATGAAATCAATGATATCGTCAACATCTTTTATATGTCTCTAAAGTTTTTTACAACAGAGGGAATAATTATAATTAAAAAAAAAATCAAGTCACCATTCAAAGATGCTTTTCTTCTAGTATAAAGAAAGCTAAGAGAGGACAAGAAGATGATTAGGTAAGAGGTGTAGAGGACTTAAATATGTGATGAAAGAAAACCGATTACTTGTCTAAACTCACCAAGTAGGCCAATACATCTTAGTGGCTAGCCCTTTTCTTAATTATATAAAAATATATGTTCATGAAAACATAATCAATGAAGGCATTTTTCATAAAAATTTACTAATTGGTACTTTTTGGCAAGAATATGCAATCATGTTTTTGTTAGAAACATTCCGCTCTATGAGGATCCTAGATAGAGATGGTTGAGGTATTACCTTACTTAAATATAAAGGCACCCCGACTATCCTCAACAATAAAAAATATAAAAATGATTCTTAAAACATAGTTGTTAATAAGTTCTTATAGTTGAAAAAAAAATCATGGCTATTATATTGTTCAAGTATAAAGACATATCTTATCTAGGTCTAAAGATACCACATACCCTTTTGAAAACTAAAAATTCTATTCACTCTTCTAGACTAGCGCCATAACTTTACCTAGGTATAAAGGCATACCTTACCCTAGTCTAAAAGCACCTCGATCACAACAATAAGAAATAAGATACAGAGTAATCCTTAAAACACAACCAATAGTGTATGAAATTTTAGTACTCTAAGATTTATGGTAATATATCTCACCCAAATTTGAAGACATACATATAGGATTCCCAATAGGCCAAGATATTCATCTCATTTGGACACAAAATCATCCTTGTCAATTTAGAAAATCAAATGACCGATGCCCTATCAAGAACATAAATGACTACCTAAGAAAACTCAAGACTCCAATGGATCATAGTTTTTACATTACCTAGGTATAAAAACATACTTGATCTAAGTCTAAAGAAACCATGATCCTTTATATGAGTAAGACAACTTTCTTCAAGAAATACCTTGCCTAGAAGTTACAAAACTATAGCTCAAGATTAGTTCAAAAGTCCAAGGATCAAACAACTTTTGGTGAAGGCAAAGGGATGTTGAATCCCGTTTAAAAAAATAGAGAGACATCAAAGGAAAAAAAGAAATAGAGTTTTTATTTGTTCAAAAAGTTACTATTAATCTTACAAAACTAAAGCTAATGGTTACTGAATCTAAAATATTTTTAATCTATCTCCACCAAGTCAATATCATTTTTCTTGAAGACTTTAATAACACCTTTAGGAACTCTCTAAAAAGAAAAAAAAAAGATAAATGGATAGGATCAACATTAGCTTTAGAGATTTTTTCTTAAAAATGAAGAGGAAGAATGATACTAAAAATAGCTTTAGCTCTAGTTGCTCTACCCCAAGTGGGAGTAAGGAGTGAATCTAACTCCTCATCTTTATCACACATCTTCGATAAGAGAAAATATTGTCAAAAGAATGGTCACCGGGGATAAACCATCCCTTCCTAGCAATAGCAACCCTATGATGGTATTGCACCTCAAATTTTGGAAAGATTGCTATTGAATATAACCTAGAGAGGTTAATGTTTATATTTTTAGCCTTTTTGAAGAAATGAATGTCCTTTTTAATATCTAATAGTCCCACAACACCGTTTAGACAAGTCGAAGAGCCCTTTTAAATCTATTCTAAAACTTATTAGGATGATTTCCAATCTGTTCCAAAGATTTTGCACTCTTCAAAGCAATATCTTTTTTAAGGTCATAGTATGCGACCTAAATCTCATCTCATGTACCTTAGATGAATCGATCGTTTTAGTCTCTTCTAGTTTCTTCATCAATGTAAGCTTCGGACCACATCAACTCCTTTATTAGTAAGAGCTTTGGCTAATGAATCATTCACCTCCTTTAGCTTGCCTTTTATCTCTATACAAAAAGACAACGTATCTTTCTCTTTTTGATAGACAATAACCTTGTACTCGTATACCGAGTTAGCGACTATAGATACCTTATTCTCTTAGACCTTTTATCTATAAAGTTTACAAGCTTACAATTGAAAGATCCGTAAATATCATCATATCATTAATCAAAGGATAAAAATTCAAAACAAAAAAAGGAGAAAAAACTTATGATCATTGATAGTTGTATTGCCTTCGTCATATTATTAGCTAAAAAGGCATTTTAAATTCTATAAATCTCTAAAAAATAGAGAAGCGTATATGAGTAGATGAACAACCTCTTTTTTTTCGCCATATAAGGTGAGGCAATCTCAAAAGATATTTCTCCTCAAACAAAACTCCTCCGGTGAAATAGTAAGAATGGACCTTAGTCTTAGGGCAACTAAGATACTTATAGTACCGGATGGTCCTTAAGCAACTAAAAGACCTATAGCTCTATAAGGTCCCTAAGCAACATAGGGACCTATAACAACCTCCTTATGCCTCGACGTTGAATTAATTTTAATAAATAAAGAAGAATACTCTACACTTGATTGATGAACAATTATTGAAATAAAAATAACCATCACTACTAAATGAGAAAAAGCTCGGACCATCAATTTGGATATAGAAAAAGGCCTTGAACATTATGCTAATGAAGTGCCCACACTAAGAGTAGAGAAATCAATCCTCTTCCTCTTATTCATATGGGTTTGGGCCCTATCAAACTCTGTTTTCCTCACATGAATGGGCCTTCGAGGAGAAAGTGGAGACCCAATACCATTAGAGTTCTCTTTTAGGACTTCCCTTACTAGATCATGCCTAATTCATCGTAGGCTCGCTCGAGTTAAATTCTTCTTTAGAAGATTCACTAATTGTAAAAGAATAACATCTATAAAAAACTAAAATATATAAACACAAAAAAGAAAAATCTTAAAGTTAGCACATCTATCCCGGGCACTATAGGTTAACGATAATCCCCGAACAAGAAAGCAAACTTGAAGCATGCCACTTCGCTTCTCACTCGATCCGAAGGCTAAACCAACATTTAACTAGGCAATGATAACATTGTTGTTAGCTCTAGAGCTCTTCCATTAAGAATTACACCTCTATATCGACCAACTTCCCCGGTGGGCGCATGCCTTCTATAACTAATGCTCAACCATTTCTTCCTTTAGTTTCTAAATAGGTTTGGGATTCCTACAAACATCTCATCTTATAAATTTTCTTTCATAATTAGGAAGCTATACATATAGAACCACCTACCTCCCTCTTTAGTGCCTTATGTTAGGAAGAAAAAGTATAAGAAAAGTCTCACGAATAGCGCTAAAAGCAACATAAATGGCCCCCCATTCAAAAGAAATTAGAAAACACTTATGCTAAAATATTAGAAAACCTTCGTCACAAACTCAAACAGAGAAAACTTATAGTTCTACTAAATCATGTATATAGGAGCAATTATCTCTATGTTTTCCTTAATGCCTTCGAAGTTGGCCTATCATTTGAATTAAGGATAATTGCAAGATAGTCTTATCTTAAATTATGGAAAAAGATAGCTATTTGTTTTTCTGAACCTCCTTTCACGAGAACATATACAAATTTTTACATGGTACTAGAAAGATGGGCTATATATATATATATATATATATATATATATATATATATATATATATATATATATTAGAATTTACTACTTTACCACTAGAAGTAACCCTAGACACACCTTTTATCCTCTCCAAATCCACCATTTTCCAATCAAACACAAAAAAGAAGAAGAAAGAATAAACCTATCAAAATCTCTAATAAACTTGCTAAAAAAAATGGAAATCATAGCATAAAAAGTCAAATTTCCTCAAAAAGGTCAAACTCATAAAAATTTCTTATAATTAAAAGGAAAAACTCACTAAAAAAGATATATCTCGAAAGAACTCCAACTAGTCACCAACTCATCGGTAATCCTCACCAACCTTCCAAAAACTCTTAATAGTAAAAACAAAATCAATAGAAAGTGAGAAGACTAGGATGCCATTAAATATTTATAAACAAATTAAAGAGTACAAAACTTTTGCATTGAACACTCAAATGTCGAAGGTTAAAAGATGAGCTTAGTCTAACATGGATCAATCCTATAACCGTCATTAATCCTATAAAGCAACCGAGGTGGACACCATTTGATAGATAAATGAGACTTCAAAGAGTTTGACCTTTTTGTTTTTCTTAAATGCTCCCACGGTGAGTGTTTAGTTTCTTCATGTGTTTGCATTTTTGTCAAAGTCACGGGCATTAAAAGAACCTCTAACACACCCATTAAGGTGAAGTCTAAAAAAGACAAGTAAAAAACTATTGGTTTCTCCGAACATCACAAAGTATCTCTCTAAGAAGCCTCAACACAATTTGAGTGTTTGCCAAGTACACTTGCCAAAGGTTTAAGAGGTGTACTAATATACTCATATGACCATGATCATGATACGTGTTCCTCCTACTCCTTTCAAAAATCACCCAAACAAGACTTTTCCATAAACGAGGATAACTTTGACCGACCATCGAAGGCCTTATAATCGATATGAATGAATGGGCTGAATAAAAAAAGAACCACTCTTCCCACTTGATATGCAAAAAGAACATACATTTAATAAATATATACTTTATAGGATGTTTCGTCACATCATCACTAAACATTTGTCTAAAGAAATCATAAACCTTCGAGTGGATATCGGAAGATGTTGAACATTGTGTTATAGATCACTTTACCCTCCACCCCATGCAATTTGATGACATCTTCACTTATATAGAGGTTAACACACAAAGTACGATAAGGTTTCTCTTCTCATCTCAAAACCAAATATAATGTCGGATATCTTCTCTTACTAAGAGTTAATTATAACTAAGCTTATTTAAGTCAAACATTTCTTTTCGTACGCTAACTTAGTCATCGAATGGTCTTCCAAACACTAAAGAAGGACTTGTTTTGAATGTGTTATCTACTAATTCAACATACAACTAATCATATCAACCACATAATTAGTCCGGATTACAAACCATTCAACCATCAACTAGATACTACTTAAGGGGGTTCACGGTGAGCAAAAAAAAAGTTTAACATACATCAACTTGGAAGCCAAGATTTTTTTCAGAACCTCAACTTCCATTTTTCTAACTTCAGTTTTTACATTAACAAAGACAATGCTCAAATCTTAATTCTAAATAGGGATTGTCCCACATGAAAAAAAAAAAAAAAAAAAAAAAAGGGAAAAAAAACACAAATAAAGTGTTGTCAAATTTAAATCACTTGATGACCTCCCAAGTGTTCTAATTAAAAAAATATTCCTCCTAATTTGTCTTTTAGTTTTTTCCTTTTTTTTTTCACGAAAGCTCTTTTGGTGATAGAGCTTCAATCACGGTGGCATGCACTGTCCACCTCTCTCTTTCTTCCTCCTTTTTTTCAACTTTTTATTGTACTGTTGTAGAATGTCTCTAAGCTGAGTTGTCCAATTTGATCTTGTGTCATGGTTTCACATTTATGACGATTATTTCTTTCAGTTCTAGATTTTCTTTGTCAGCTTATTTTGTATTATTACTGTATGGTCTTTTCATTTGCTTTCTGCAATTCTTTTGTTGTTTTGGATCTCTATTCCTTACTTCCACATCACAACATTTTGTTGTATTTTGGTTTATTTTCAACTTTTTTGGTCCCTTGCTAATGCTCCTTGGCCAAGGTTCAAGAGCTTAGGTCACTCGATCGTGATTCATTACCTAACCAAGTTCTTTGAAGACCAAGTTGGTAAGCTCTCTCAAGTCTCTATAACTTATGTATTAATATGATCACTTGTTCAGTTATTCTTTGAATTTGCAAACTATGCCCCAAAATTTCAGGTGGCCCGGCCAGATCAGTGATAAGGCCTAAATCTAAGAATTTACTGGGCCTTATTGATTTTAACTTTTAAGCTGTGGCAGGTATTGGCCATTTGAACTTTTAAGTCATTTGCTGAGATAAATCAAAGTCATTGAGAAAGAAGCAATTTTTTTAAAATCAGACACTTTGGCCTATAAAGGCTTGCGTATAAAAATAGACACCACCTCTGATCGATCCAAATGTGCATAAAGTTTGGAGGTTTGTTTTCTTTTGTAGCTTGACTGTAGTGAGGTCATGAAACTTTCCAAATTCGCTCCACCTGGACCTTCCTAGTTGCTTGAACGGAACCTCGTAATTGTAAGTTGTTGTGTTCCAACATAATTTTGACACTAACTTTCCTAAAACTTCAGAGAGGGATACCATTTTTATTTCTTTGCAAGAGAACATTGCTATTAAAAAGAATTCAATTTTCTGTTGAAATGGGGAAGTACCTCTCTGGAATTGCAAAAAAATAAATAAGGGAACTGCTTAATGTAACTCAGACGATTGCATTCCCTCCCTGGAAATTTCAGTCTCATGTTCATTTGATGAATAATGTACACCTTCTGGATTATATTTTGTGTTGCAAACTAATTTTGTTCCTCTATAGCAAAGGCTTCTTGTAGTGATGACAGGTTTTTCATGCATAAGTGTGAAAATTCATTTTGTAGTTTCTTCACCTCCTATGCTTTTCTCTAGTTACAGAAGTTGCATGCCTTGATGGTTTGTATTACGAATCACAAATTATCAGTCCAATTCCAATAAAATTTATTAGATTCCATGCTAAGGAGAGTCATGAATAGATTAGGTGTGGTTGCAATTTCAATTCTCAAGTACAATGCAGCATTGATATTTGAAATTCATGCTGCATGCACCTTAAAAAGTGGAATAAGATGGAAAAAGAAGCATGAAAGATTCCTCCGAATAAAAGAAGAAGAAGAATGAAAGAAAACTACCAAGGCAGAATGATCAAGTTGCATTTCCCCTGTTCTTGCTCTCAAGAAGATCTTGATAGGAATTAGGCAGACTTGTGATAAACCAGATACCACTTAAGGGGTTCATGGTGAGGAAAAGAAAAGGTTAACATGCTTCTCAACTTTGAAGCCATGATTGTTTTCCGAACCAAATAGGTGTAATAAGAAGAGGATTTTAGATAATTCGATTTTTAGAATCGACCAATTACTAACTTTGATCCGACAATGATATAACGTATATATAAAAAAAAATGCATTATGTTATTACCAATGTAACATTTTGATTTTTTTTTCTCATTGATTAATAAATAAATAAATAAATATATATATATATATATATATATATAGAAAAAAGAAATCCAGCAAACACCAGGCTTAGGGTCAATCCATTGTACATAGGGTTTGATGATGGCTGATTCTAATACTCACTTGGTTATAGAGCTTCTCCACTTCTCTCTTTCCTCCTCCCTCTTGAATGGCCAAGATGGTAAGCTCTCTCAACAAATTTTAGTTAAGCAGTAGCACTACAACTTGAGATTATCCTTATAGATATTTATATTCTTGATCTTCATCTTAGAAAAAACAAATTAAGTACCATTTCACTGATAATTAAAGAAAGAAAGAATGTACATTTTTGTTCACCACATATATTTTAGGAAATATTGCACTATTCTTATATATTGTATATATTCTTCTATATATATTTTTTAAGAATTTATTCACTCTTATATGTTTTTATATATTACTGTGTGATCTTTTCATTTATTTTCTGCAATTATTTTACTTTTTTGGACCTCTATTCCTTATTTATACATCACTAGTTTTTAGGTAAAAATCATCAATTCTTTGAAGTTTTAACTATGACCCAAAATTTTGGATAGCCCAAGATGAGTGATAAGGCTTAAATCTAAGAGAATTGGCTGGGCCTTATTTCCAAGACTAGATATGAAGATGATACCTCCTTATGGACTGGAGTATGTATCTATAAATTATAAATTAATCCTCCTAGTTTTAAAAATTAATTATTTAGTTTTTTTATTTTTAATTTATTTTTTAAGAAATAAAAAAGGTAAAAATTAATGAAAAATTAATGAAAAAAGAAGATATTTTATAAAATAAAAAATATTAAATTAATTGTAAACGTCAAACACTAGTTAAAAAACTAAATAATTAGTTGTTGAAACTAAAGAAACTAATTAATTCTTTTCTTAAAACCAGAGGGATGAAGTTATAATTTACTCGAGTATTTACATACACCTTAAAAAAAAGGGCTAAAAATCATCATGGTCTCTCTTCTTTGAACATTTGGCCAAGTAAGATAATATAAACTACATTAGACCAAATTACTACCTCTATTTCCTATTAAAGGCAATTTGAGATCGTTTTTTAATTTATATCTTAGCATGTGGCAGTCATCTGGGCATGTCTTTGTAATAGAATTGGATAAGAAGAATAAATGAAAATACTTTCAATTGAAAATAAAAAGTATTTATTTGTTCCAATTTAAAGTGAGAATATATAATTGTTTTTCACATGCAATTGAATTCCTTTGAGTTTTGGATTGGCATGAGTTGATGGATAGAATTTATATATTTTTTGAAATGGTAACAGAAGTTCCAATAAGGTCAAAGAGATTGACAAGTCGGGGACGATACAAAAGCTATATAGTAATGAGAAAGCTTACCGTTTTGTCCATCAAAGAACTGTACATATAGGTACTTCAATCATCTTTTCAAAGTCTCTGGCCATATGTTTTTGATTCTTTAATGGCTTACAAGATTATATTCAAAGTTGCAAGAAAGAAATAACCCTTTTAAGCAAGAAGATAACTTCTAGCATAAGACAAGTTTAATAGTGTGAGTTTTCCATTGATTAGCCAAAACAAGAAAAAAGAAAAGTAAGCTATAAAAGTAAAAGAATGTAACTACTGCAGCTGGGAGTCACATACTTTATTAACATCACAATGATGCCCTAGATGCTTTTCCTTTTTAGTATTCTCTTTATGTTTCTTCTTTTTATTAACCTCACATTAGAACAAAACAAATAAATAAATAAATAAGAATTCAATTCCATTGATGCTATGGTATACTACAGCAACCGGGTACTGATCCCAAAGCTTGGAAGGTATGGTATGATATACCCCATCAACCGATTGATCAATTCCAAAGTCATGAAAAAGATTATAAAGCAAGTGTAAGAGATACCAATCAAGAAGATATATTAACCATTTAAAGTTCCTTTTTCTTTTCATGATTAGTCACTTGTCATCACAAGTATTCTTGAATTTTAAGCATATATGAATTTTGCACACTTGATGATTAGGCTCTTCATGATCAATTGGTATTCCCTACATTTTAAAAAGCTTTTGCTTTACATGCTTTTTTTTTTTTTTTTTTTATTCATCCGAAGGCTTATGCGTTTTGGGTTACAAAATTGAGGTAGACTTTTTTCTTTACATAATTATTAAAAATAAACTATCTACCTACACAAACGTTGCGTTAAACTTGCTTGTTGCAGGCTTTATATTTTATTTATTATTCAGTAAAGGTCTAACATTAAAGATATGTATATATACATCAATTACTAGTTAATGAAATGTTGGTAGCTTGTTTAGCTAGGGGTTCTCATACAGTGACAACTGATCATGTCATAATTGCAAAAAGGAGAATGAATGAAAGGTAAATTACAAACTTTATAGGAATATTGATTGCTTTTCTTCAAGAGCTATGAAGTGAGTAGTCATGACTTTATTGTATTGGCTTTATTTGGAAATGCACAAAACATTCGCACACAGTAAAGATTATTTACAAAATCTTGCTGTGAACTTCAAGTACTCGCAGAAAGCTTCTTTAGAATCCATGGACATGAATTTTGCAAAGCTGATCATGACCAAAAAGGATGGCATTACTGAAGCTATTTGCTTGGTGTCAAAGAAAGTAGCCCAGCTAACCAAGGAAAGTAGCTCCAGCTTGAAATAATGCTATCTAGACAAAAAAATTAAGTTATGATTGATACATAAATTAATTCGAAAATATCCCTTATCCTCGAACAAAAAATAAAAATAAAAAAGAAATCGTATTAATTTTATGGGTAAGATAAATGGTAGAAATCAAAATTCCTGTTCTGTACTGTAATGGTTATTATTTCCTTACAGAAAGAACACAGCAGAAATGGATTAAGACAGCAGTAATTATAACAATATTGCAGGCTGGATATTCATGTTCAATAAAGTTGTGCACCAGTACAATTATTACCCTGGAAGCAAGACTTCTTACATAAATTAACAGGACAAAACACAAATGATTAGGGAGGAATTAACTTTTAATTAAGTAGCAACCATTAAGAATGCTTAAGAAGCTAGCTAACCCTAATCCGAAGTAAGGATCTGATGAGATCAAGTTTTGAATTCTTTTTCTTTCTCAGATAATATATGTCCGTTAATATCCTGAACAGAAAGAGTGAATTTTAGTAGCAATTCTTTAAAAATTATCATTCCTTTGTATATAAAAGCATCTTGTAATAAAATTTCAAAGAATTTATTATTATATATTGAATATATGTGTTTAATGAAATTTACATTAATTTTAGTAGAAATTATAATAGAACCTCGTCGACAATATATTGGACTCTGATGGCATTTAAATGCCATTAGATCCTGGTTAAAGGCATATAATAATTGCTAACAAAACTAAATTTAATTAATTGTTGCTAAACATGTATAGTAAAAATAATTTTCTTAATCTCATTATAATTTCTCTCAAAATGTGGAAATTTCTTTTTTTTTATTCAAAATTTATTTATCTCTAATATATATATATTTAAATAATTGTCTCAGTCTTTAAT